>CM076574.1:1296953073-1297553073 GCA_034641835.2 Pinus albicaulis | reverse complement strand
TTTGTTCGTTTAAATTTTATATGGTAGACCCCACCATTGGAAATCGGAAAAGTTTTCAATCGGAATCGGCCAATCGAGAAAAACGTATTGTGATGTTTATGTGCCATTCGAAAACTTTCGATGCGATTGATAAATGTCATTTATTACATGCGAAAAGTTCAGAATGGATGAATATTTTAATATTTCACAAGCGCCAAATCTCTGTTTGTACGAGGGAATTCAATAACAAATCGAATGAATATTGTTAATGATTTGGTTTTTAATACGTGAGTGTGACCCAAGAGGAGCATTTACGCGGTATACGAAACAAATAAATGAAAAATCATAAGTTCATAAATCATCCCGTTTAAATTGCTTGTTTATCACGATTGAGAGTTTATTGTCTTGTAGAGCCAAAGAACACTAAGCCCTTTCATTCACAGACAAAGGGAAGCAATAGCAAACGCAGAAATGTCGAAGAGAGCAAGAAGAGCCAAGACTGTTGTTCCAGTTAAGTTTGTTGAGACTCCTACGGTTTCAAAAGAAAAACCCACAAAACTAAGATTAGTCACAGATACATCATGCCAGGGGCTTGGGAGAATGACGTGGGAAGGAGTCTACAACCTATTGGAAAGAGAAAACCCCAAGGTCACAGTGGAAAAAGCATCGGTTCCAGACGAAGATAGCTCAGATTCCGACTCTGAGATCACCGAAAAATCACTTGCAAATTCATTTTTGCATCGAATTGCAGCCAGAGCGAGCATCATGCCTTATTATGATGCAATTCGATGGGTTATTGATAGTGTGAAGATACAAGACAGAACGTTTGTTTCAGCATCTGGAGTGTCTTTTGGCTCGTTTAAAGCAGAAGACCTAAAGGCAATGTATCACCTTCCAGACCCGCAGAAGGTGTATAACAAGGAGTTTATCAAAGACTTTGTTGATAATAACAAAGTCCAATCTGATCCTATTAGAGATTGGAAGAAAAATCCAGAGAAGCACCGAAATGAAGCATCCGGTATGTATTCTGTAGATTCCCTTTCACCTCCGTATTGTTATGCCGCTGCCATGATGTGTAGATTATTTGGCAATGATAATTCAGCTAGGTTTTCTATACAAATGGTCCAATTAATCCTAGCTGCTGTCAATTCCGACATAATGGATTGGGCTGTTATTCTCTCTGATAGAATGGCCAATAGAATACTTGAGTACAGACAAGAAAAAACCGCTAGAAATTCCACTCTCTTTTTCTTTTGTGCCTATATTCTTGATGCTCTTTGTTTTAATGGTTCATTTCCAAGATAATGTATATAGAATCTACCATAATTTCCTTATCCCTGTTTTCAAAACCATTTTTAATCGCTTCCCTCCTAGATTCTCTGATAAAGCTAAGGCTGACTTATCTGCAATAGGAGATTGGTTTGGGGAGGAGAAATTTACATACATCAGGGTTTTTGGTAGTATTGTGGAACCACATGTTCTTCCTCTTATTGTTCCAGACAAACTTCTTGCTCAAGAAATTTCCTATCAATTAAC
The DNA here is from genome assembly GCA_034641835.2 of Pinus albicaulis. Lineage (NCBI taxonomy): Eukaryota > Viridiplantae > Streptophyta > Pinopsida > Pinales > Pinaceae > Pinus > Pinus albicaulis. The sequence goes on along the minus strand of CM076574.1, from coordinate 1,297,551,558 downwards.
AGTTGAAGGAATATCCAGGTCTTTAAATAATAGTAAGAAGAGAATGTGGCCTCAATTCCCATTCAATTGTGGTCAGTTTACTTTAAATGATTTCAAACATGCTGAAAAAGAAGTCGCCAAGATAAAAGGTTGTAAATTTGCGACCATTCCTGGAAGACAATATGATCCGCAACATATAGCCTTTAATGTTACGGCTTCAGTTTCAATTGCTCGATTTGAGCATGAGCCAGATCCGTTTGATGATTTGTTTGTTTCGTTGGATAATTTTCCTCAAATTTATGATTTAGCCAAGTCTAAATTCCAAAAGGAGGAAATGAATAAATTTTTGTTATTCAGAAGTCAGAGATTGTTAAGAGTTCCTCTGGACCAACTAAGAATTCCAACACAAGGGTCAGAGACAGAAGGTACATCTAGCAAAACGCCAGTAGAAAAATCTACTGGTAAAGTCATTACACAATCGGCTATTAACTAGCCAACTGTACATACTCAAAATGTGGTCACCGTTGGCAAGCCTGATGCTCAAAAGGGAAATACTGATGATAAATCCGATCAAAATACTGGTCAGCAGTCTACTGCTCAAACAACAGAAAAATGCACAAGTACTGATGATGATGTGCATAATCAAAAAGGGGGATCGGATAGTAAAACCATTGAGCAGAAAACAGATACAGGGAAAGCAGACATGCAATCAGGAGGAAAAGAAACAACTAAGGAGATTATAGACTCTGTTGATCTTAATGTTTCTTCTCAGTTATTGAAACAATATGATCAATTCGCTCAACAACTGGGACTACAAGATAAAGATAAAGAGCAAATAAAGCAGGATGTTGAAATCATTCCTGAACATCCGACATGGCAGATTGTATTGAAGGTCAAAGAAATCCCTCCTTTAGATGTATTTTACAGCCCCAAACATAAGGTTGTTGTTAGAAGACAAAGAAAAAGAAGGAAGACAGAACAGGACATGTTTTCAACTCCATCGGAAGAATTTATGAATATTTTTTACAAAAACAATGAGGTGAATCCATCCGAGGATCTCACAAAATTGTCCCAGTATGTAGGAGCTTATAGTGCTGCGACAGTGGATAAAGTTGTAGAAGTTTCTCAGATGATAACTTAGAAAGATCTCCATATAGCTTCACTTGAAGAGCAAGCTAAGGAAAGTCAGCAGCAGATTACTCAATTGCAACAACAACTACAAAATCAGACACTCAGGTCCAAAGATTTGGAAAAACAGCTTGCTGAAGAAAAGAAGAAAGTTGATGAGCAGCTCTTAGGAAAACAACAACAACTGAATGAAGAAATTTCCAAGTTACAAAGTCTGTTACAAAATGAGAAAAATGCAAAGATTGTACAAAAAAAGGAATTTCAAACAACTTTGGATAAGTTTAAAGATTTCCCGAAGTTAAGTGAATTCAAATCAGAAGCCCTTGAGGCTAATAAACTATTGTCTCAACAATTGAATGAATTTTGTGCAAAGCTATCACAGGAAGAACCTTTTTGTGATATTACCTCATCCTTGATCCAAAATGTTATTACTCTCAGACAAGAAATAGATGATGCTGATGAAAAGATTTCCGAATTTCTCAATTGGCAAGATACAGAAAAAGGAAAAGAAGCCAATCTTCCTAGAATAGAGGAAAGACACAAAGAAATCTTGTTTACAGAATGGGAACATCAAATAATGAAAGCTGAGAGAGCAATATCAAGGGCTAGGAGTATGATGAATAATATGACGCAATTTATAAATGACAGCTTGTACTCAATCAATCTCATTTCAGACTGTGTTCCTGGCAGTTTGCCTAAAGTGAAAGAAACTGAAAACAGATGGAGAGAAGAAATGGTGAAGAAAAGTCAACAAATCAACAAACTTCAAGAAATATCCTGGGACAGTATGTGGACTCATTTAATCAAACCAAACAATCAACAAATGGCTATCAAATTCCTTTCAAGTGCTGTAGATTGTTTAATTCCAGAATTTTCCGATGCCACCTATGCTGGACAGCTGCATTCCGAGATGAGTCATCCACTGAGACTCCAAGATATGTTGAAGATTTGCAACTTGGTAAAAGCAAGCGAGAGAGAAAAACAATGAATCAGTTTCATTTAAGATAGCCTTTCAGTTTTTAATTTGATAGATTGTAGCAGTAGTAGTAGGATTTCGTTATGTAATTTCTTATTTAAATCCCTCTCATGCATTTAGAGAGGGATCTGAAGTTGTAATATTTTTTGGACTTGGAGCTAACATTTCTGTACTCCATTCCTTAATATATTTTATGAATGATCACATCTGGTGATTTTTGTGCTGAAATTATCTTTGAGGTGTTGCATTTTTGTACCTTTGGATTTAATTTTACATCGGAGTTACTGGATTAGAGTATCACATTTCATTTGACAGTCTTCAAGATGAATGCAGTTTTTCTATTTGTTCACTGTTGATTTTCTTTGTTATATGGTATTCGCTTGAAGAATTTGCTATCATTTATATATTTGGTTTTCATAACGTTTCCTTTTATATATCATTTCTGAGTATAATTGAAATGTTATCTTTCATAAGCATATATAGATTGTATACAATGAAGAATGCAATATGCTAATATAACTCTGTTTAATTTCTTAAACAGAGTTATCTTTATTCGTTTCTGCACATTTCAATTTAAATAATAATACATTTTCATGGTTATTATTAGATTGAAACAATCTTAAGTTGTATTCACATATAATTACCCGGGTTAGTGTTAGAATTTCTTTGTCAACATTTAGTTTAATTAAATAGTTTTATTTCAGTCAATTTTAGTCCCATTTCCACTAATCCAAATCAATCCCCTCACCAACCCATTTAGTTATAAGGAAACTGGTCCTTTTAAATCCAGTCGGAACCACCATTCCAAACGGAAAAGGAGCTGTCTTAAGGTCCCGACCGGGTGGTTTTCCCCAATGTTTGAAGCAGAGGTTTTCTAGGCTTCAACTTCCCCAATGTTTGAAGCAGAGATTTTCTAGGCTTCAACATTTTTGGCGCTAGAAGGAGGGCCACTATGAATGGCGAGTAAATCAAAACCTACAGACCATTCTCAGAGTAAATCACCCTCCACCTCACCTCGGACCTCTCGTTTGCATTCTGAATCACCAGTGTCCAAACGAGAAGAAGAGGGATCAACTATCACTGCTCAATCACACCATACTTCAGAACATTTAAGTCCGGAGTCCCCTGAAGTTCAGTCTATAATCCAGAAACTTCAAGGCTTCTCCATATCACCTCAGAGATCTGAAGTATCTCAAGGCAGTCAGACTTCGCAATTCCACCTACCTCATCATCTCACCAGACTTCAAAGAGAAAAACTTGGCATTGAACCAGCTGAGTTACCTTTACCTCGAAGGAAAAGGGAAAAAAAGAACACTGAAGGTTCTGATAGTGAGACCTTTTCTCCATCATCTTCCATCTCATCATCTCCAGTGCAAAGTCAAACACCCACTTCCCCATTACATATTACTGTTCCCCAGGGGTCATCACCTTCAACATCACAACCTCTTCAGTCTTTATTACTACCTCCTCCCCAATCACCTCAAACATCATCTATTCCAACAACTTCTATTCAAACACCGCCATTTACTACTCCTCCAATAGTCGTTCCGATAATGGCTAGACCATGGGCTACTCCAGGAGCAGTCAACATGGCTGCACCTTTACATGATTTACCAGACAATCCTGGAAAATGGCTTCCGAAATTTAGTCCAGATCTTAACATCCAAGCTGAAGAACATATTAATAACTTTATGTTGGCTGTTAATTTGAATGGAGTCACACATGAAGATGTTGTAGTCAGACTGTTTCCTTACACTCTTCAAGGAGCGGCAGGATCATGGTACTTCTCATTACCTTCGAGATCCATAACAAGTTGGGACATTTTTGCAGATCATTTCTTAACCAAATTTGGAGATGACCGATCAATAGCTACTTTACTCAATGACCTATCAAATTTGAAAATAGAGCCCAGAGAACCCATTAAAGATTTCAACGCTAGATTCAACAAACTCTTGAACAAAATTCACACAGATTCACGGCCCAGTGAACAGTTCAGAATAGAATGGTACATAACTTCCTTACCCTCAAACATAGCTATTTTCGTAGACAGAGCTGCAAAGCCTACATTATCTGAAAGTATGAAAGAAGCTATTGCAGTGGAAAAACTAATTACTTCTCTGGAAAAGAAAAACACTCTTGAGGAAAGAAAATCAAAGAAAGTCGGCTTTAAAGATGTTTCAAAGAAAAAGGCCAAAGATCCATATGACATGGAAGGTTTACAAAAAGTTCTTAAAACCATGTCGAATGAAATGGTCGAAATTAAAAAACAAGTAGCTGAAACTTCTACCAAAAAACCGTTCCGAAATTTTAGAAGAAACCAAGTTGAATCTAAACCTCCTAATGCAATCTCTAATGCAGAATCAGAGGAAGAAGAAGAAGAAGAAGACACATCTTTAATATCAGATGAAGAAGATGAGAATGAAGAAATCGTTGAATTACATGGAATGTGGGATTTTATTCTCCCTAATTCTGACGGTGAGGTAGAGCAAGAAGCTATGCCTGTAAGTACTAGGAGTAAATCTACAGCAGAGCCTATACAAACAGCTCCTAAAAAGAAAAACACAACTCCAAGTATCAAAGACAAATCCCCTGCAAAGAAAGCTTCTCCATTACCTACTCAGAATCAGCCATCTTCTTTTAACCCTCCCACATCGACAACAAAGACTTTAGTAGTGTCAGATCCTATGGAGTACAACATTGTTGAGGACATGAAAAATATCAAAGCTAACATTTCCTTACATGAACTCAGCAAATTGAAACACCAGCAGAAGTTGTTATTGAAAGAATTAAATGCTACACCAATTGCTCCTTTACCAAGTGGTGTAGTTGCAAAAGCAGCAAGAGGAACTGGTAAGCCACCAGATAAGGTAGATGCTACTGATACTGTACTCATTGGGGAAAAATCAAATTCTCAAACTCCTCCTTTTCTTTTGACTTATGAGATGTACAATAAAAATCTGCACAATTGTTTGATTGATTCTGGAGCTTCCTCCAATATAATGCCTACTTCTGTGTGTTCTAAATTGAATATCGAACCACAGAAATCGGCAGTACATATTGTTCAATTAGATCGATCCAAAGTTCAATTTGTAGGAGAAATCAATTCAGTAACTATCAGATTAGCTTCCGATCCTAGAATTGTCCAAAGAATTGATATTTTGATTGCTGATATTCCTGAATTCTATGGATTAGTTTTAAGTAGGGACTGGTCTGCGAAACTCAATGGTTATATCTCGACTGATTATTCTCATATGTGGCTGCCCTACAAAGGGAAACCAAATCAAATTATAATTGAACGAGAAAAACATATGAGACATACTGTTAATGAGTTTGAACAACCTAATGAACCTGTGGCATTCAACAACAATATTCTTGGAGGATATTCTGCTGAATCATTTCTTGGAAACTTCAAAGCACCCATATCACCTTTTTCTGTTAATACTTTTGTTTCTCAAGTGGAAAATTTTTCACAATCTGATTCTTCCAGGATTGTAAATACTTCTGATGTAATTGTAGATAAGTCAATAGATAAATCTTTGTTTTGGTCATTATATTTTGATGGATCAAAGTCTAGTGATGGAGCTGGAGCATGATGCATTTTAATCGATCCAGATGGAGAGAAAACCATGCTGTCATGTAGGCTAGAATTTGAGTGTACTAACAATACTGCAGAATATGAAGCCTTGGTTCAAGGACTTTATAAAGCTATAGGGTTAGATGTTAAATACTTGAAAGTCTTTGGTGATTCCAAAATTGTCATAAAACAAGTGAGGAATACTATTCATTGCCTTTCAGGACATCTTACACACTATCAAACCCTAGTACAAGATCTCACCACTCATTTTTTAGCATTTAATATTTCTCCTATTCTTAGAAATCAAAATACATCAGCTGACTTGTTAGCTAATGTTGCATCTAAACTCCTACCTGCTGAAGACTGCAGTCCTGATAGGTTTTCTGTAGAATTAATTTTTCTTCCATCTGTCCCAGACAATGTCACAAATTGGAGAGTTTTCTATCATGATCAAGATATTTTAAATTTCATGACTTCAGAGAAATCATATGATGATCAAATTATTGATGAAGAAGATCATGATTTACAAATTGCTTCAAAAGGTAATGAAAATCCCATTCCGAAATCTGTTGTTAAATTGGAGGAATTATATGATATTAAAGACAGATTCAAGAAAGTCACTAATACCAAGCTTCAAAGTTCTACTTTGAAGTTTGAATTAGTGAATCTTGGTTCTGATTCCAAACCTCAAAATGTTAATTTATAGACAATTTTAACATCGAGGAAGAAAGAGATAACTTTCATTAAACTCTTGAACAAATATAAAAATGTTTAGAACGATTATGATAATTTAAAACATATGATACTTGATTTAATCAACACACAGATTAATGCTTCGATATTAAACTTTGTTCAACAAAAACTAAGGGATTATCCAAAATCTGAAGGACAAATCAAATCACAACAACAAACTTTAAAAGCCAAAAATCATTTTTCTGTCGAGACGCTCAATTGGGTTTCCAATATGGTACCTGTAAGGAAGAAGAATGGTGATATAAGAATCTGTATTGATTTCATAAATTTAAACAAGGCATGTTTAAAAGATAATTTCCCATTGCCAACCATGGAACATATACTTCAAAAGGTAGCTAGTTCTAAACTTATGTCCTTTCTTGATGGATTTTCAGGCTATAATCAAGTCTTAGTTCATCCAGATGACAGATTGAAAACAACTTTCAGAACAAAATGGAGAACTTATGCTTATAAAAAAATGTCTTTTGGTCTAATAAATGCAGGAGCAACTTTCCAAAGAGCCATGGACATAGCGTTTAAAGGTCTGATCAATAAGTCAGTTGTTGTTTATCTTGATGACATAACATTATTTTCAAAAAAGAGAACCAATCATCTACATGATCTAAAGCAAATATTTGAAAGATGTAGAAGGTTTGGTATTTCCTTAAATCAAAGAAATCTTTCTTTGCTTTGGATGAAGGGAAAAACTTTTGGGATTTGTTGTGTATAAAGTTGCATTATATACATTGATCCAGATAGAGTAAAAGAGATCTCTAATATTTCTTTACCTCATAACAAAAAATCCATGCAATCATTTCTTGGACAGATCAATTTTGTAAAAAGATTCATTCCTGATTTTTCTTTAATTGTTTTACCTATGCAAAATATGATCAAGAATAATTCATTATTCAAATGGGGGCATAAAGAGAAAGAAGCCTTTGAGGCAATCAAACAAGCCATCATTAATGCACCAGCATTGAGTACCCCGGATTTTTCTAAAGATTTTATTTTGTATACCTTAGCCACCGATACATCCTATGCAGCTGTTTTAACACAGCTCAATGATCAGAAAATTAAAGCACCAATTTCTTTCTTTAGTTCAAATCTACAAGGAGTTGAACTGAATTATTCCAATGTTGAAAAACAAGCCTTTTTTGTGTTTAAATCAATCAAGCATTTCAGACCTTTTCTCTTGAAAACTCATACAAAAATCATTGTCCCATTCTCTGCAGTGAGGCAATTATTAATTCAGAGAGAAGTAGGAGAAAAACGAGCTAACTGGGTAACAACTTTACGAATATGATATTTGATATTAAACCATTAAGATTGTTAGAGGACAAGGTTTTTTCAGATTATTAGCAGGAGCTCATAATATACCAGACAATGATCATTCAAATCAAGATATTCAAGTAAATCAGATAAGTGTTACGGATTCTGAGTCTCAGTATTCTGATCTCATCTATTACTTAAAAAATGGGTATGCTCCTTCTGATCTCAGTTATAAGAAAAAAACGTGCTTTAAGATTAAAAGCTGTTAAATATGAGATCATTGATAATGTGTTGTTTAGAAAAAATTATGATTCAATTTTGTTGAGATGTCTAGAAAAGACTGAGGCTGAAAAGGTTTTGCAGGAGTTGCATGATGGACCAGCAGGAGGTCATTTTGGAGGTGATACCACAGCTCACAAAATAATTTGTGCTGGCTATTATTGGCCTACCCTTTTTAAAGATACACATGACTATGTAAGAAAGTGCAAAATCTGTCAAACTGCAAGTGGAAGACAAAGGAAACCAACTTTTCCTTTGCAACCAGTAAGTATTGAGAAACCATTTGAACAATGGGGGCTTGACATTATTGGTGAGATAGTACCTCATTCTTCCAAACAACACAAGTACATCCTTACTGCAACTGATTACTTTACAAAATGGGTAGAGGCAATCCCTTTGAAGGTAGCCAATTCTGATGCAATTATTGATTTCATAGATCAATTCATCATAACCAGGTTTGGTGTACCTCAAGCTCTTGTCTTTGATAATGCATCTTATTTTTCCTGAAGTAGTTTAATAGAATTTGCAGTCAAAAGAGGTTTTAAACTGAAATATTCAGCAAATTATTATCCACAAGGTAATGGTTTGGCTAAATCCACTAACAAAAATCTCATCAAAATCATTAAAAGGACTATTGATCAAAATCAAAAGAATTGGCACAAGTCTTTAATTTTTGCATTATGGGCTGATCGTATCACTGAAAAAGCTTCAATAGGAACTTCACCTTTCAATTTAGTTTATGGAAAAGAAGCTGTGATACCATCAAATTTAACTCTTCCATCATTAGCTCTAGTGCAATTTATTGAAGAAAATCCTTCTTCATCCATTCAATTGAGATATGATCAAATCCTTAAACTAGAAGAAGATAGAGATAAAGCTAAAATTATTCATGAAAAACATCAACAGCTTGTAAAATCTTCTTTTGATGCAAGTTCTGCTGGCTCAAAAATTTTGTCAATTGGTGATCTTGTTCTGAAATGGGATAAAGCACATGAAGAAAAAGGTAAGCATACCAAGTTTCAGAAAATGTGGCTTGGACCATTTCATATCGTTGAAAAGATAGGCTCAAATACATTCATACTCCAAGATCTAACAGGTAAGAGAGAATCTCTTCCTGTAAATGGGCTTATCTTGAAGAAATTCTTTTCATAAGGAGGTAACCCCTTCTTAAATTGTACATATTCCTTTCTGCAAAGTTTTTAATTGTTTTTGCAAATAAAGGTTGTTAATGAGTCTCTAATTGACTGTTTACTTGTTAGAAAAATTCTTAGGAAGAATATTATAAATATTTATTTTATGTAAATAAGAATTTTTAAAGAAATGATCATAATCTTTTGATAGTTTTAAATAAGATGTTAAACTTTGAAAGATTATTCCAATTATTTGCATGATCTTTTGAAAACTTGAGGGAAATGTAAATCATTATAAGTTTATTAAGCAGAGAAAGGTTATCTATAAAAGTAAAGATTATTCAAGTCTTGGTACTCAAAAAACTCTAAAAATTGTCATCCATTGATTCTTAAGGATAAAACTATTTCACCCCATCCATTTAGGTTGTGATTTTTTAGAATGTAATTCTAAGAAATTATGTAAAATTTTTAAGAGATAAGAGGTCTCATCATGAGCCAACTTACCATATTCATAAGAAGTAATGAAACTGACATTACCAATACTGCACATCAAAACAGGGTAATGGCTTATAAATATAAGACAAGGGGTCTCATCACGAGCCAGCTTGTTCAGTTTAATTATAACTATTGAATGGCATTGTTATCAACTGGCTACCAAACCAGAACAATGGTTCTTAAAAATAAAAATTAAAAATAAATAAAAAGACAAAAACATGAGATAATATGTCTTATGAATTTATCTTTTAAAAGGTCATAATCTTAGTTGAATGGGACAATGAATAGTTAATGGTTAAAAGGTAACCCTGTCGAGACTATGAACGTTTGCAGGCAGCAGAGGCAATACCTATGACAATAGAGTATATTATAAAACCAAACTTGGAGAAATCCACTTACTTCATTATTAATACCAATCAAAGCTTGAGATAACTCAAAAATGTTTTTATTCTCAAGAAACTAGAAAGAAATTGTAATTTTTATTCTTTTTTCATAAGTTAGATCTTATTTTTGATTATCCTAGGATAGTTTTCATTATCTTTAAAAATCTTTACTTACTAAAAATATAGTATTCGTTTTATTTTTTCAGAGATAACTGGTTTTTTCAGTGAATCGCCAATTGTTGTACTATAGAACAACCCTCCCTTTTTCTTAATTTTAGAATAAAATTCATCTAGATATAGGGTCCCTTTTTCTTTTTATAGAAATAAAAGACTTAGAAATAAAGATTCATTGTTTTAAAAAGCTCATCTTCGTTTGTATACAAACCAAATACAACATTCAAAACTTCCGACCCGATCAAATATAAAAGATCTTATCATATAAAAACAAGTCAAGTGTAAAAGTCCAATGAATAATAATCGCAATCGGAGATCGGAGAAAATCCTTAGAGGAAAATCTAACATAGAAACCAAAATCCTCCGATGCGATTAGTTCGATCGCAAAACTTCAATCGCCAAGGGTTTAAGTTATCTATTTACATACCTCCGATGCGATGCGACCAATCGCAATCGCATGATCGGAACACTTTTTAATAATTTCTTTGCGGTCAATTTCAAATTCTCCGATGCGACGCGCGTTATTATAAAAAACACTTTAAAAAAAAAAAACAAGCATTCGTTCGTTTAAATGAGAAAAACCTTTATATGGTAGACCCCACCATCAAAAATCGGAAAAGTTTGCAATCGCAATCGGCAAATCGAGAAATCTGTATTATGATATTTATGTACCATTTGAAAACTTTCGATGCGATTAATACATAACATTTATTACATTCGAAGAATTCAAAATAGGTAAATATTATAATATTTCACAAGTGTCAAATCTCCAATTGTACGTTGGTATTCAATAGCAAATCAAATGAATATTGGTTTATGATTCGGTTTTAAATACATGAGTGTGACCCAAAGAGAACATTTACGCGCTATACGAGACCAATAAATAATGAATCATGAGTTCATAATCGTTCCTTTCAAGTTGCTTGTTTGTCACGACTGAAAGTTTATTGTCTTGCAGAATCAAGGAACACTGAACCCTTTCATTCACAGACAAAGGGAAATAGTATCAAACACAAAAATGTTGAAGAGAGCAAGGAGAACCAAGACTGCTGTTCCTGTTAAGTTTGTTGAGACTCCTACAGTCTCAAAAGAAAAGCCAACAAAACTGAGATTAGTTACAGATACATCATGCCAAGGGCTCGGAAGAATGACATGGGAAGGAGTTTATAATCTATTGGAGAAAGAAAACCCCAAAGTCACAGTGGAAAAGGCATCAGTTCCAGATGAAGATAGCTCAGATTCCGACTCTGAGATTACTGAAAAATCACTTGCAAATTCATTTCTACATCGAATTGTAGCCAGAGCAAGCATCATGCCTTATTATGATGTGGTTCGATGGGTCATCGATAGTGTGAAAATAAAGGACAGAATGTTTATTTCAGCTTCTGGAGTGTCTTTTGGGTCGTTTAAAGAAGAAGACATTAAGGCAATGTATCATCTTCCTGATCCGTAGAAGGTTTATAACAAAGAATTTATCAAAGAGTTTGCTGATAATAATAAAGTTCAATCTAATCCTATCAAAGATTGGAGGAAAAATCCTGAGAAGCACAGAAATGAAGCATCCGGTATGTATTCAGTAGATTCCCTCTTACCTCCGTATTGCTATGCCACTGCCATGATGTGTAGATTATTTGGTAATGACAATTCTGCTAGGTTTTCTATACAAATGGTCCCATTAATCTTAGCTGCTGTCAATTCCGACATTATGGACTGGGCTGTTATTCTCTCTGATAGAATGGCTAATAGAATACTCGAGTACAGACAAGATAAAACTGCTGGAAATTCCACTCCTTTTTTCTTTTGTGCTTATATTCTAGATGCTCTTTGTTTTAATTTCGAGTTTCCCTTGTTAGGATGGAAATGGACTCCCAAAGATCCTACCCTGATTCATATATATCATAAACTTCTTTGGAAAGTTCATTTCCAAGATAATGTGTATAGAATATGCCATGGTTTCCTTATCCCTGTCTTTCAAACCATTTTCAATCGCTTCCCTCCTAGATTCTCCGACAAAGCTAAAGCTGACTTATCCTCAATAGGAGATTGGTTTGGAGAAGAGAAATTCACATACATCAGGATTTTTGGGAGTATTGTGGAACCCCATGTTCTTCCTCTTATTGTTCCAGACACTCTTCTCGCCCAGGAAATCTCCTATCAATTAACAGTTGAAGGAATATCCAAAGCTCTAAACAATAGTAAGAAAAGAATGTGGCCTCCATTCCCATTCAATTGTGGTCATTTTACTTTGAATGACTTCAAACATGCAGAAAAGGAAGTCGCCAAAATAAAGGGTTTTAAATTTGCGACAATTCCAGGGACACAGTATGATCCACAACAGATAGCTTTTAATGTTACTGCTTCAGTTTCGATTGCTCGATTTGAGCATGAACCAGATGAGTTTGATGATTTGTTTGTTTCGTTGAATGATTTTCCTCAAGTTTATGATTTGGCTAAGTCTAAATTCCAGAAGGAAGAAATGAATAAATTTTTGTTATTTAGAAGTCAAAGATTGTTGAAAGTTCCTCTAGACCAACTGAGAATTCCTATACAAGGGTCAGAAATAGAGGGTACATCTGGCAAAACACCAGGAGAAACATCTGCCGGTAAAGTCACTACACAATCGGCTACTAACCAGCCTACTGTACATACTGAAAAGGTGAGCACTGATGGCAAACCTGATGTTCAGAAAGGAAATACTGATGGCAAATCCGAAGGAAATACTGATCAGCAGTCCATAGCTCAAACGAAGGAAAGATGCACAAGTACTGATACTAATGTGCATAATCAAAAAGGAGAATCAGATAGCAAAACCATTGAGCAGGGAACAAATACAGAGAAAACAGATACACAATTGGAAGGAAAAGAAAATACTGAGAAAATTATAGACTCTGCTGATCTTAATGTTTCTTCTCAATTGTTGAAACAATATGATCAATTTGCTCAGCAATTAGGACTGCAGGATAAAGATAAAGAGCAAGTAGAGCAGGATGTCGAAATCATTCCTGAACATCCTACAGGCAGATTTTATTGAAGATTGAGGAGATCCCTCCTTTGGATGTATTTTATAGCCCTAAACATAAGGCTGTTGTTAGAAAACAGAGAAAAAGAAGGAAGATAGATCAGGACATGTTTTCCACTCCACAGAAAGAGTTCATGAATATTGTCTACAAGAATACTGAAGTGAATCCATCTGAGGATCTCACTAAGTTGTCTCGATATGCAGGAGCATATAGTGCTGCAACAATAGATAAAGCTGCAGAAGTCTCTCAGTTGATGACACAAAAAGATCTCCATATAGCTTTTCTTGAAGAACAAGCCAATGAAAGTCAGCAAAAGATTGCTCAATTGGAACAACGATTACAGGATCAAGAACTCAGGTCTAAAGAGTTAGAAGAACAGCTTACTACAGAAAAGAAGAAAGTTGATGAGCAAGTTTTAGGCAAACAACAACAATTGAATCAAGAAATTTCCAAGTTACAAGATTTGTTGCAAAATGAGAAGAATGCGAAGATCGTACAAGAAAAAGAATTTCAAGCAGCTTTAGATAGGTTCAAAGATTTCCCTAAATTAAGTGAATTCAAATCGGAAGCTCTTGAAATTAATAAACTGTTGTCTCAGCAATTAAATGAATTTTGTGCAAAATTATCACAAGCAGAACCATTTTGTGATATCACATCATCCTTGATCCAGAACATTATTACTCTCAGGCAAGAAATTGATGATGCTGATGAAAAGATTTCTGAATTTCTTACTTGGCAAGATACAGAAAAAGGAAGAGAAGCTAATCTTCCTAAGATAGAAGAAAGACATAAAGAAATCTTGTTTACAGAATGGGAACATCAGATAATGAAAGCCGAGAGAGCAATATCAAGAGCTAGGAGCATGATGAGTAATATAACGCAATTTATCAATGACAGCTTGTATTCAATTAATCTCATTTTAGATTGTGTTCCAGGCAGTTTGCCTAAGGTCAAAGAAACCAATTGCAGATGGAAATAAGAAATGATGAATAAAAGTCAATAGATCAACAAACTTCAAGCAATATCTTGGGATAATATGTGGACTTATTTAATTAAGCCAAACAATCAACAAATGGCTATTAAATTGCTTTCAAATGTTGTTGATTGTTTAATTCCAGAATTTTCCGATGCCACATACGCTGGACAGTTACATTCCGAGATGAGTCATCCACCGAGGCTCCAAGATATGCTGAAAATTTGCAACTTGGCTACATCAAGCGAGAAAGAAAAGCAATGAATCAGTTTCATTTTTAAGATAGTATTTATGTTTTTAATTTGATATATTGTAGCAGTAGTAGTAGGATTCTGTTTTTATGTAATTTCTTATTTAAATCCCTCTCATGCATTTAGAGAAGGGATTTGGAGTTGTAATATTTTTTGACTTGGAGCTTACATTTCTGTACTCCATTGCCTCTTATATTTTATAAAGGATCACATCTGGTGATTTTGAGCTGAAATTATCTTTGAAGTGTTGCATTTCTGTACCTTGGAATTTGATTTTTGCATCAGAGTTACTGGATTAGAGTATTACATTTCATTTGAAAGTCTTCAAGATGAATGAGGTATTTCTATCTATTCACTGTTGATTTATTTTGTCTTATGATATTCGCTTTAAAATTTGCTATCATTTATATATATTTGATTTTCACAATGTTTCTTTTTATATATCATTTCTGAGTATAATTGAAACGTTATCTTTCGTTAAGTATATATAGATGGTATACAATGATGAATGCAATATGCTAATACAACTCTGTTTAATTTCTTAAACAGAGTTATCTTTATTTGTTTCTGCACATTTCAATTTAAATAATAATACATTTTCATGGTTATTGTTAAATTGGAATAATCTTAAGTTGTATTCACATATAATTACCCGGGTTAGTGTTAGAATTTCTTTATCAGCATTTAGTTTAATTAGATAGTTTTATTTCAGTCAATTTAGTCCCATTTCCACTCATCCAAATCAACCCATCACCAACCCATTTAGACATAAGGAAACTGGTCCTTTAAATCCAGTCGGAGCCACCATACCAAACGGAAAAGGAGCTGTCCTAAGGTCCCGACCGGGTGGTTTTCCCCAATGTTTGAAGCAGAGAATTTCTAGGCTTCAACACCCTCTGCAAACACAGTCCAAAAAAGGTTAGTAAATGTGGTTGGGAACATGCTGATAACCTCCTCTAGTAAAGAGCAGATAGTTAGGAACAGGATCAATAAGACCTCATTCATTTAAAAGTAGAGGGTCAAGGTGTTTTAAATAACTTCAGAAATTGTAGATCACCTCCATTGATAAACAACAGTAAGGCAAATTTTGGTTTAAAGGAGCCTCCTTGCTTCAAAAACAATGGATACTTAAGGGTTTCGAAGGCTGCAGTAAGACTACTTTCATTTAACCTTTTCAGATAATGTTGTAGGCCACCTCCTTCCAAGGGATGAAGCAAAAGATGCATCAACAAGTTTAGATTATGTTTAAGAAATTTTTCAATTGGAAAGTCAAAGTTGAAAATTAGTGGAGCAAATGAAAGTTTATAGTTTGAAGGCTTGTTTTTCATCATCAACAAAGCAGTTACTTTATGGTGTTAAAGGGCCTTTTTTATTTTTCTATTTATAAAAGACCTCCTTCAAATTGTAATCTGAGGTGAAATTGACAAACCAAGCTTGTTTTTAAAGTGACCTCTGCAACTGAATACAAAGAGACAGTATGGATGAGAAAGGCTATAACACAGTGTTTCAAAGTTTCAATACAGCCTTCAAGGAAATAAAACATACCTCAGTCATAGAGAAAACCTTTCAATATGCATAAGAGAAAACATTGTTGTTTTTATTTGGTTACATTAGTGTTTTTATAAAAGGGCCACTTCCTTGATGAGCAGTAGTAGGTCAAGTTTGGGTTTAAAAGACCTCTTTATTGCAACAATAATGGTTACTTAGGGGTTTCGAAGGTTGCAGTGATTGGTATTTTTATAAACTTCTTCAAAAAGATACAAGGTCACTATTTCAAAATAAATGGAGTAGTATGGTGTTGAAAACGTTGTTCAAAAATTATATTTGGTATGGCAGTTTTCAAGCATAGGCCTCCTTCATAAATAAGTAGAGGGCCCACCATTGTTTGAGGATATCCAAAATGACAAGCAGAAAATCAATCATGACCTCCATCAGTAGATAGTGAGGAAAGCTTCATGATAAGTTTGAAGGACCATTTGTAAAGGCTGAAATAGTATTTTGTAATAATCTCCCATTATACACAAATCAAGCATAACAGAGTCCTTATGGCCACTTTGATAGACAACAAAGTTTGAAAGGACATATGGGTGTTTACTATTAAGGGTCTGTTCGTAATACTTTGTGAAATTTTTTCAAAGTATTATAACCTAGGTAAATGCTAAGAAGTCCCACAGGGCTAATTTTTAGGGTACAAGGGCCTCCAAAGATCATTATGGAGATTACAGTCAGCCATAGAGAATAAAGGAACAAAATCTTGGTGGACACATAGCAAGATGGCATTAGGGTTCCAAAGGGTTACATTAGTGGTTTCAAAAAGTGATGATCTCCTTGATTCATAAATAGAGGTTTTGATCATAGTTTTAAAAAAATAAAAAGCTTCCTACAGCACAAGCTATGAATTACCATATGATTTTGAAAAAACATTCCATTCAACATGACAAAGGTTGCAAAAGACAGAGGTTAAGGAGCGCTCGGGCAGTTTGTTTCAAAATGTGTTTCTGACCAAAAAGAGATAAAATTGAAAAAAGTGAGAGAGGTTTTTTTCCCTCATAGGTTCACGAAGAAAAACCTCCTTCAGTTTCTACATAGGTATCATGGTTTGTGAGAAGTGTAAAAAATACAGATGTCACGGGAGAAATTCTGCACCAGGATTCACCATGTTTACCAGTGTTGGGAAAGTTAGCTTTTGAACAACCAAATGGATACCAAATGAAAAAAATAAATAATATTTGGAAATTATACTTCCATATCTTTCCAAAAAGCCATCTTGGGCCAATTCTGACAACAGGAAGGCATCCAAAAGTAGCCTTCAAACAACACTATGTTTTTCTGCACCAGCATTCACCATTTTTGACCAATGTTGGTATAGTAAATTTTTGAACAACCAAATTGATACAAAATGAAAAAATTCAAGTTTTTATAGAAATTAGACTTCCATATATTTCCAACGAGCCATCTCGCACCCAATTCCGATACCCGGAAGGCATCCAAAAGTCGCCTACAAATAGCACTAAGCATTTCTGCACTAGGATTCACCAGTTTTGACTAGTGTTGGGAAAATCAACTTTTGAACAACCAAATTGACACCAAATGAAAAAATTAAAGTTTTTTTGGAAAGTAAACTTCCATATCTTTCCAACGAGCCATCTTATGCCCAATTATGACACCAAGAAGGCCTCCAAAATGGGCTGCAAAAGTGCGTGACGCGTTTGAAAAATTGCGCGGCGCACCTGGGAGAGAAAATACAAAGGCTTTCTATTGATGTGCAGCGCACCTGTAGGGGCGCGCAGCGCGCCTATAGCGCCGGTTACCTTCGCCTGATCACTGACTTGAATCCTCACACAATGTGGTGCTCTCCCATATGAATGTGTCGTGCCTCTTTTTCACCTTCAAAGAAGCCCTGAAAGCCTCCCAAACAGTCAACCAAAGCTCGTGGAGGATTTTTGAGGTATTTTTCATTACCTCATGGTAATTTTTGATTTTTGAAGGGATGACTAATGCCATGTTTTTCAAGACTAAACAGTGATTAAAAAATGGAGGTCTTGGTAGGAAAATCAAGGTGATTTGTTGATATATTGACAAAGATTGTTACAGTAGGAGGCTAGGGTGTGTTTATATTGGTTTCAAAAGGCCTAAAACTACCCTCAAAAATAGTGATAAGCCATAACACTAATTGCAAGGAAAAAACATAGTGGTAGAGAGTTTTCAAGTTGCTGAAGGTGTCCTAGCAGTGGTGAAAACAAAATTAATCTTTGTTGGCAAATCTAAGGTCAAAACAGTGTTTGTAAAAGGCAAGCAGTGATCTTATGGTCAAAACATTGTTTAAAGGGTGAGGATTTTGGTCCAAAATCAAAAGGTGTTATTGCTATAAATAACAAGAAAGAGAGATTGATTAGAGGGCAGTGTTTCTGAGCAAACTTAGAGCGTTCTGTTGCTATGATTGTTACACTTTTTTACATTGTTGGGTGAATGTTTAAAACCATCTTAAAGGACCTCTGACTGCCTTTTAAAAAAAACATTGATTAGCCCACAAGAAAATAAGAGCAGACTTTGTTAAAAAATCAAAGGGGAAATAGTGGTCATAGTCTCAAAGCCTTGTCATTTTGAAAAAAATTTCTCTATGTGGAAAAAGAGAAAAACTCAGTGTAGCCACCAGATTTCCATAAAACAGAGTATGCTATGAAAATCCTTTGAATCAATTTGAGGGTGCTTTGTCTACCTATGTATAAGAACCACTGAACAGCAGAAGAAGCACTATTTGAGGGAGGTTGTTTTTTGTCTTTGTCTAAAATACAAGGCTGTCTTGTTTCTACCAAGACACAAAGGACCCTTGTGACCTTACCCAAACATCGTAACAATTTGACTGTGTGCTTTCTATTTGACAAAAGATTTTTTGTTTGGCATAAAAGAGGAACATGATGATGAATAGAGGCAGCCACAGCATGATCAACAGAGGCAGCCTCATGAGGCAGAACAACAAACTCCTGAAGATGATGAAGGGTAGCACGATAAAGATGTGCAGCACAGTGAGGGTGAGCAGTCTCATGATGAATAGAGGTAGCCACAACATGATGAACAGAGGCAACCTCATGAAAAAGAACAGCAGCCTGATAAAAAGGAACAACAACATGGTGAAAAGATGCAACACAGTGAGGAGGATAGCCCTCCAAAAGAAATGCACAAGGACAGTCAAGGCATCCATGAAGAAATCCAAGACAGTGGCAAGAATGATGAGCAAAGTGAAAAGGGTAAAGAGCCAATGGAGCATGTGCTAGCTACCTCTCCTAGGCAAGGGGTCATGCTCTCTTCTCCGAAAATGGCCAAGCCCCGGACATTAAGGAAAAGGGTGCCTAGAGTTGTAACTCGAAATGTGACTAGAGCCCTTTGAGGAAAGGGAAGCGCCTGGCACCAAAATTGAGGAAAGACACCTCAAAGCTCCAAATCTTGGCCTCAAATTCACAACATGTTTTTAAAAACCCTTGAGGGTCATGCTTGCCAAGTTTGGGCGAAATTTGACAAATTTTGGTTTTTTGTCATTTTTGGGTTTTTGGCCAAAACTCATGGGCATCGCCATTTCAGTTTTGGGCATCATAAAAGGATGAAAATGGTATCATTGGATGCCATAATTTTAGGGGCACATACTCATCAATTTTTAGAATAATTTAAGATCATTTGCTCCCCCAAAATGGCGAAAAACACTCGCTTTTTCTACACTCTACCCCGTTTATCAGCAAGGTCTATTTTCTGTTTTTTTACACACAGGTATGCTTTTGGAGGACTTCCAGTGGTCAGTTGGTAACAAAATAAACATTTTCAGAGATTAGACAATTATATCTTTCCAACAATACATCATGAGCTCGTTTCAATATCGGGAAGGCCTCCAAAAGTTGCCGGCAAGTTAGGGGACCTTTTGTTGATGTATTTTTTGAGTATTTTTGTAAAAATTGAACCTTTCAAAAGGGACTTTTCTTCATGTGCGTTTAGCTATTTTTGTACATGATAAGTTGTGAAAAGTCAATATATTTCCCTTTTTTAGCAATTCTTGAGATATTTATTAGATATTTTGTGCCTTGAGCTTTGCAAAGCCTCAAGGACAAGTCTAAATATTTTGGATAGGCTAATGAGATTGCAAGTTGAACCAAGAGGTTTTCCTCACTTTGGCCTATATATTCCAAAGACTTTCATTGTAAACAAGGCTGAACTTGATGAATAGAAGTAATATATGGTCATATAAGCTTTGGAAGAAATACTCGTCTCATGCTTTTGGATAGTCTCTTGGATGTTCTTGGATGATGAAAGAGGATTGTTGTTGGATTCCATGACTTGGTAGAATGGTATAGTGTCTCTCTCTCTATTTTGTTTCCTATTTTTCATTCATAAATCCATGTTCTTGCTTGCTATAGGATAGTAGAGAACAAATTTGATATATGCCCTTGAAGGCACCTCAAATTTCCTGTTTCTTCATAGCTTCCATGTTTTCTTCATTCTTAGTCACATTAAAGGAATTCTTGATTTCTCTTTAATAACTTAAGAATATTGTTTGCTTGTTTCATTCATGGTTTTATGCATGCTAAGTATGATTTACGGTATGCACTTCTTACTCATGGCTAGCCATAGGTCCATCTATGAAACTTCTCTTTGACTGATTAGATTGTCATTCGTTGAACCAAGGAGGTCTTCTTCTGATCTTACCCTTTGCCTAAGACTATGCAATCTTGTTTTCAAAGTGCCCAATAGCTTGAAGTACTGTTTTTATGCATTATGGCGTAGTGATTTGAGTTGTTTATCTATCTTAAGTGTATTTCCCCAAATTTTGATAGCCATTTCCTAAAGTTAGAATGTTATATATCTCTATGCATGGCTTGAATGTTTATTTCTATGCATTGATTAGCTTAAAGTTACATTTCTCATGATTAATGGTTTGCCCTACCATGTTTATGTTAGCTATTAAACTATTTATGCTTGAAATCCTTTGTTATTCAGAAACTTGATGTCCATCTTACCCCATTTTTCCCAAAGATCTATTTTACATCGAATCAAATCGCCCCTTCAACAACCTTGTATCACCATCTGAAAGCTTTCTTGACCTTTTTGACCCCATATCCCAGTTGATTTGACATCTTTTTACCTATCTTATATCTTTGATCAGGTTCATCCCTCACAACCTAAAAACCAAAACCAAAAACCTACTTCATAACTAGCCTAAAATCAGAACAGAATAAGCAAACACATAGATATCCCTTACACAAATAGAGAGAGCCCTCTCTGAGTCTAGGAAGGCTAGGTCCTTGGGCTCCAAAGATTGGTTTGATGTTACATTGTCATTTGGCTTGCCAATCAGCCAAATCACGGGACACTAACACCTTCTTCTTTTCTTGACCTCCTTGGTGAGGTCCTTCTTAGATCTGAAAATAGATGAGATAAAACTCATTCTTTCCATCATTCTTATATATTTTTCTTCTTCTTAAAGCATCCTGGCTTGAACCTCACAGATAGAGCCAAAGATCATGCTCTGATACCACTGTAATATCCCCAAATGGGAATGCTTAGCAATACATGCTAAAATAATGCATTTTTCATAAAAGTATGCAATTAAAGTTAAATGCAGCTCATGGATCCCTTAGATATGATATTATAGTAATTATATATGAAAGGAAATCAGAAAAAAATCACTATTACATAGTTAAACAGGCCTCCCATGCCATAAATAGCTCAAAATCATGCAAAAATAGGGACTGCAACCATGTGTGAAAGATGGAATACCACGAAAACATTATTTTATTACCTATGCAATAGAAGTAGGTTGTACATCAGATCTAGAGCAAGTATGTTGACAAAAATTTAGATCTATAGTAGACACTATGCACTATACAAGCTCTTTTATCAACCCCCTTTGGGGTTTTTTTAGTGATACACCATGTACAAAGTGTAGATATGAGTTCTAAGACTGCAGATATATGGAAATATTCAGATATGGAAAGTGGATCTGATCTGATATGAACAATAACTGATCTCCTCTAATATATCTCCAAAGTGAAGGGGAGATCCTCAACACTCAGAAAATCAGCTCTCCAAATGGTACATTGAATCACCCTGCAGCAGCTCCTTCAGAAATTACACAGATCTAGATTCCTTCTACACTGTAGGGGATAAAATAATGTTTTCCTATAGCCAAGATATTAAAATATAGCTCACAACCTTCAATACTATCCTCCCAATGGATTAGAAGACTTCTCCATTGAAAATAAGTATTTAGATGGCCTAGATATGAAGATCTAGCCTCCACTTGTTGCAGGTTACTGAAACATTCAAACCCTCAATAGGATCTACGCTGTCAAAGAAAGATGAAGCTTGGCTTCAAGCCATATAGTGGACAATATGGTGCAAGACTCCTCTAAGAGCGAAGGAATTCCTAAAAAGGAAGACCTTGTGCTAAACAACACTCTATCTCAGCTAAACATCCATACAAAGAAATATGTCTAAACAGACCATATAATCCTAAATTCATAATCATAAGCTAACCCCATATGGCTGCCATCCTCCTCCTTATAAATAAATAAATAAAATAAAATAAAATAAAATTAATAAAAATAAAATTAATAAAAATAAAATTATTTTAATTTTAATTTTTTCCCTATTTATTTACGTTATTTATTTATTTATTTTTTATATTTCTTTAATTTTTACTTATTTATTTATTTTTATTTTTATTTTATTTTTTATTTTTATTTTTTAAGTTAACTATTTGGTAGAATTTTTTGAATCTCATAGTCTTTAATTATTAAAATAAAATAAAAATATATAAATTCAAACTTTAAATATTATTTATTTATTTTATAATAATAAAAATCAAATGATTTAGTATTATTTTGAAAAAATATATATAAATAGAAAACATTTATTTATTTTTTTCTTTAAAATAATTATAAATAATTAAAAATTCTAACTATAAACTTTAATTATCATAATAAATATTTATTAAAATAATATATATAATTAAAATTCTATTTATAAACCTTAATTATTTTAAATTAATTAATTTTCATTATTTGGGTCAAACTAGCCGTTATTTTACAAACGGCTAGTAAGAGCTTTACTTTCTATTTAAAGGGGTTTCTTGATCAGATTTTCCATCTTGTCCTGATGATGAACCACACTGGCTGGTTCGAAATGCGTCGACCTAATCTATTTTGATGTGATTTTCTCCGAAATATTTTAGTCACAATGTGAGCCTTCTCACCTTTGATCCTGTTATTTCCCAAATCCACCTTAGGCTGAAGGAAGGCAGAGTTCAGAATAACATCAAACCATGCTCAGTCTGGTAGCTAGCCCTACCAGAACAGGAGAGGGCTCTCTCTGGGTCAATCTCAGGAAAAATGTATCAATGGGGATTGAGATGACTGAAATACAAACTAATTTTAGGCTAGGTAAATAGATCAAAGAGTTTGAAATGATTTTTTTTTGGGGTTTTTTTCGGAAACAAGGGAAAGGCAATTTTGGGTGTGGGGATGAAGTCCAGTTTCTGCAGAGTTCTAATTGGTGCAGGGTAGGCAATAGTTTTGATGTCTTGAAATGAATAGATGGATGATTAGACTACTGAGAAGCTGAAGAGGGCAAGAAATCTCATGGATCCTCTCCAAACTGATGAAAACATGTAAAACTAAACAAAAGTTTAAGGCAGAGCACCAACAAATTAATGGATTCTACCTTAGTTACTAATTTGTTTAATTTCAGAAGCAAAGAGAAGGGAAATGGCATACATAAACATTAATAAAACTTACAAATACATGAGAAGAAACACCATCAAAACTTAGAGCCACAAGGATCCCAACAATTGCTGCAAAACCCTGGTCTTTCCTTAGCCAAAAATGCAGAAGTGATGTACAATGGAGTGCCAAACAATTCCCAAGTATCCAACCCTTAAAATGACTCAGAAAATACATAATATAGACCATCCTAACCCATCCCCATGCCTCTAGGGGTCGATCTCATCATTCTAGGAGTTGTTTGAACCAATTCTAAACTAGGAACTGAAATCTAGGCAATCAAACAACTTGCCTCTATATGGAAGGAAATTGATTCATTCATTTAATTTTCACTTTTTAGTGAATGAATCCTCTGGAACAAGTAAATAAGTGCAAAAATTACATCATGGTTACCAAATTACATCAATATAGATCATTAATTACATCAAAAAGTGAAAATAGTCAAAACTAGCCGAATTCCTGAGCTGAAGAGTGAAAAATAGGCCAAAATCCTCTATGCACCATGCCCAAAATCTCTATGCATCGTGCCACTTTGAGCCTAGTTTTGAGGTACTTCCCGAAGTCCCAATTGAGCTCATGATAGCTCATTGGAAAGCCCTGGATGTCTACTATCCAACCCAAGTGGAATTTTTCAATTTGGAGTTCATTTTCCCTGTCAAAAATCAAATCACCCAAGACTGGTTCCTGCTGGTGCAAAAAGTGGCAAAAAGGCCATTTTCAAGCTGTTTTTGGCCCTTTAGGCAGCCCAGAACTTGATGAAATGCTTTGGCCATTCCTGACCATACATAATTTATCATAAAAAACCAAAAAATATCAAGTTTTCCTCTAGAAGATGTCCTAATCATAAGTGCGCGTCAGGTGGCGCGACGCGTCGGGCAGGAAAATCTATTTTGTGACAAAAAATTTCAAAATTGACAAAATTTTCTCCAAATTCCTTGAAATTTGGGCTAGAGGTCCCCCATCAAGTGCCATGCTTAGACAATGAATCTTTAGCCAATATTCGGAGTCTATCCTCCCTTTTCCGCCGTTTCAGTGCCCTTCTCAGCCTTGACTTCAGGATCTTCATGCGCGCTTTACAAACATGTGTGCAAGCCCAATAGTTGTTATTCATGTGTATGAGCATGTATTTGTCCCTATTGGCCTTCACCAATATCTTCTCAAGATGAATGTTTACCCTCGTAAGCCAAGTCTCCCACTCAATGGGCGTCATGTCACCATGTCCCTTTCGAGCCAACTCCCAGTCTTCACAGATCTTTCGCAAGTCAATGATCATTTGCTGATCTTCCAGTTGTTTATTCCGCTGCTCCAAGTAGTTTATAACCCATTGAGTTCTCTGCAATTTCTGGGTCAATGTGCCAATCTCAGCTTTCTGCTCCTAGATGATCTCTTTCAGCCTTGAGCTAGGAGAGCTCGAATCAACATCGATCAAAACAAAATCAGTGTCTTGGCCTCTTGAAGGGCCCTCATCCTGCATAGGCCTCTTGCCTCTATCATGTAATTGTGCTGATGTCGAAGGCGAGACCCCTTCCACACCATGTGGAGATAGTACTTGTGGTGCTGATGGAGGTAATGAGACCCCTTCCACCCCGGGTGGAGATAGTACTCGTCGTGCTGCGGAAAACAAGGCTCTGGTGCCTCTTTGATATGTAACACACATTAGAACACTGATAGGCTCTATCTCAGGAACCTCAAACTGATGTGAAGGCTCACCCTCATCATGAACAATCTCTGGAGGAGGCTGAGGGGCTGTAAAGAAGTCACGGGAAATGAACTCTTCCCAAGCAATGCCCTGCAATCCAAGCTGATGTACCACAATGATCTTGATGAGTGCATAATGATAAATACTATTATGTTGCTGCTCTGGGGTCTTCTTCTACACAAGAGTAGTCATCCGCTCTATGTTTCGAGACATGAAATATGGAATGCTCATCAACTGAATTCTCGTGAAATGCATCAAAAGTCTGATGTGGTACGCATAAAGGCGCGAGAATCTTCCCTCACAACTGAAGTACTTGATGATGAGTTTCATCAATGGTGCATAGGATTCCTTCAGAAACTGGAATGGGAATACCCTGCTGAGCTGCTTCAAATAACCAGGTCTGATGTAAGGTTCATAATATGCTCTATCTGGCTGCTGTCTCTTGTTCCATTCTTCACCTATATTCGGTATCCCGGTTGCCTGAGAAATGGTTTCTGGTGTCAAGGTGAAGTTCACTCCAGCAAGGTTTACATGGCCATCACACAAATGTAGGACAAATAAGCGAGCTAACTCATGATGATGCTGAGTTTGAGCAATCATCCCACAATACTGAAAGCATGACAGTTGCTGAAAGCAAGCCATTGCAAGCGGGCAAGCCTGCAATTGAGTCAAGGAAGTGGGCTTTTCTTTGACATGCTTGCCACTTTTATGCTACCTTCTTGGTACATTAGGCTCTGTGGTTGAGTCACTATCTTGCTCATATTCCTGCCCATATGATGAATCTATCTCTGACATGGTGCTGCAATGTGTATAACAAGTATAGGCTGATATATGTATGGTGAAAATAAGAGTTAGGTGTGTGTTTTAATACCAAATGTGCCAAGTATGAAATGAGGGACTGTGAGTTAATATTACAGTGGGAAAAAGGACTGTCAAGAGAAATTTAAGTGTGAGGACAGTCACTGTTTGGGGGACTTAGGGATTGGGGATTTATAAGTGATGTGGAGAAAGGGATAAGTATAGGGAATAAGAGGATTTAGGATAGTGAAATGGGAATGAAATGATATGAGTAGCTTAGGATGAAAGGGAATGGGGGAAGAATATTGACAATAGTGTAACAGTGGTGGGAAACACAAGTGAAAATGAAATTAGAGTGTTTTGGCACCAAAGTCAAGTTTTGACACCCAATTTCAAACCCTAGGAGCATATTTTGATATGGATATAGGGTTATATTTTCACCATTTAAAATCTCAAATCTTTGCCTCCAAACACACCAAATACAACTAAAATCAATGGGCAAGAGTTTTCAAACTTACTTGGAGCAGAAGAAATGAAATTATTTTGGTTTTTATTGAAGCCGTGATGAATTTTTGTCTTGGAGGCTCTGTGCGCCGCGCACAAGCCTAGTGCGCCGTGCCTCGTGGATGCGCCATGCCAGTTGAAAAATGCACTGTGGCAGGAGGCCCAGTGCATCGCACAGCCTATGTGTGTCGCGCTCTTACCCAATGCGCCACAACGCACTCTAAACACAGTCTTGGCTTCAAAATTACAGTTTCGCCCTCTCACCATTAAACTTCGACTTTCAATCGATCTCTTGGATGAAAATGGCTATTCAAACAATGAAAATATCTCAAATAGTGATGGATTAATTTTTTTTTCTTAGAAACCCACTTTGTAATGTTTTGGCTTGGCACTTTTTCACTTTTAATACAACTCTCTTTTTTCAAGTTTGCTCTTTGATTTTTTGGCTAAAACGATGGCTTCTTGCTTGATTTTTTTTTTGCAGGGATGGTGGCATTTCTTGGCTGGGGATGACGAGGTTGCAGGAAGAATCGGCTTGACTTAGTTTTTGAAAATATACATAGCATTTATTACAAAGTACAAAATGACGATTTTCTTCAAAACAAAGTTTTGAAGAAAAGTCATGATCAATCATAGTAACAATAAAATTTTGTAATGAAAACTTGTTTTGAACTTCCCTCTGGCCTGCTGGCATTATTTGACACTTGCAAAACCCTAGACCTAATGACCAAATTGACTCTTTTTGACCAAGAGACAAAGTAGTACTATGACTGACTTTTAAAATAGATTTTGATGAATAGACATGAGCTAGCAAGTACAAGGCATGAGGGGTATGAATAACAAGGCCCTTCCGTAAGATTATGGCATGCCCCTAACGGAATGCAGATAAATGAACTGAATGAGACACCTAAAAATGAAATGCAATAAGATAAATGATCTCTGATGGAGGGATGACCAAACCGACTCTAACATTGGCTCCAATGGGGATGGTAGCTCCTAGGAGGTGACAAGAACGGCAGATCTCTGGGAGAGATAGACAGTGCCTTCATCCATTGGGCTATGGAATCATTATTTCGACAAACAACACAAGACTCTTGACTCATTTATTGACTGAAACTTGACTCAAAGCGACTCAATTTGAAAACTGAAATGACTGAAAAACTGACTCGACAAACTAAAACCGAAGCTGAAATCCTTTTTCAGAATTATAGCCTTCACTTCGGGCCCCAGACTGAAGAAAAGATCATAGCACACCCTTGCAATGAAACTGAAATAAAATGGTATGTACATTGGCAATGTAAATAGCAGAAAACATCTCAGAAGTGGTACCGCTTGAGCAGCTGACCATTGACCGGCCCTCCTGGACAATCTTCCCCATTCATCTCCTTCAGAAGGAAGGCATTCTGACCCCGATATGTTGCAATCTTAAAGGGACCTTTCCAGAGATTTTCAAACTTACCGTGCTTACCCTTTTCCTCATTCCTTGCATCCCACTTTAGCACCACTTCATCCAATTGGAATTTTTCCGCCTTCGCTTTTTTGTCATAGATTTTCTTAATTCTCTCCTGCAACTTGAATGTGTTCTGAAAAACTTCTTCTCTCGTTTGCTGCAAATGAATCGTCTGATTAATTCTTCTCTACATGTGATCTTCTTCACTACCCGCTTCTTGCAAAAGTTTGACCGCCAAAACAGCAAGAGAGGTAGGAAACACTGTGTCTATTCCATATACCAACTCAAAGGGAGACATACCAATGGATTTCTTCTGACTTACCCGATCAGCCCAAAGTGCATTGACTAACTTCTTGTGCCAGCCTTTCTTATTGATTTCCAGCAATTTTTTAATGATGTTTACCCAAGATTTGTTGGAAGACTCCGCCAATCCGTTGCCTTGCGGATGATAAGCGGTTGAGTGTCCCAGAGTGATGTGATACTTGTTACAAAAATCAACCATCCTTTTTTATTTGAAAGCTGTTGCGTTATTTTTCGATTATCTTATTCGGGCAACCAAAATGAGACAAAATGTTATTCTCAAGGAATGAAATTATTACCGCATCCGTAGCTTGTCTGGTGGGAATTGCTTCGATCCATTTCGTGAAATAATCTGTTGCCATGAGGATCCATCTATGCTGAGCTGAAGAAGGAGGATGGATCTCCCCAATGAAATCCAAACCCCACTGCTGAAAAGGGGCGCTTACCTCAATAGGCTTAAGTGGCAATGGCTGTAATTTCTGCCTTCCTTCGAAAATTTGACATTCGTGACAGCTCTTGACAATATTATATACATCAGCAAAAAGTGTGGGCCAATAGTATCCGGCTCTCAAAATCTTATTGGCCGTAGTTTTCCAAAAAAGGTGACCCCCGCAGTCTCCTTTATGGAAATCCTCCATGACTTGCTTCGCTTCTTCTTCCACCAAACAATTCAACAAAAAACCTCCAGGATCTTTCCAATAAAGTGCAGAATTTAAAATACAAATTTTGCAGCCTTTAATTTCAGAGTTCTACCTTTGTTTATAGTCATGCCGGGCGGTGGTGACAAATTTTGAAGAACATACACAATATCTGAATACCACGGAGAAGCAACAAACATTTCCGATACCTGAAATGGCGAATTTTCCTCATCCTCATCAGACATAGCAGCGATCAGATTTATGTCTAAAGCATGCAAATTCGATTCAGCCATAAGCTTCGCCAGCCCCTGTCCTTTGATCAGCTTCGTGGGCTTTATCTCCACATCATACTCCAGCAATGTTGCAATCCACTTCCCTCATCTTCCTTCCGGATCTGTTTGTACCAAAACATCTTTCACGGCAGCGTTAGGAACATAAGCCAAAATATGGAAATGCAGAATGTATACCCAGAAATCCTTTAATGTTTTCACAAGAGCAAGAGCTTGCTTCTCAATGATGTTGTATTTCAGGGCTCCATCTCTTATAGTCTGGCTGAAAAAAGCAATTGGCTTCTCATGATCATCTCTTTTCTGCATTAACACAGCTGCCATGGTATGCTCCGAAGCAAATGAAAACAAAATAAAGTCTTGGGTGTAATCCGGGCTGATCAACACTGGAGCGGAAGAAAGTGCCAACTTCACTAAATTAAAATACTTTGCAGCCTCTTCAGTCCACTTCACATGGCTGTCCTTCTTAAGCATATTTGTAATCTCTCTTAGATGTTCAGCAACATTAGGTACAAAGCGGCGTAGAAATTTCATCTTACCATTAAAAGACTGAATCTCCTTCTTGTTCCGGGGAGGCTCAATTTGCTGAATCGCTTCCACACGTGCTGGATCAATAAAAATGCCATCTTTTGAAATAATGTGACCAAGTAGTTTGCCTTCATCCATGGCAAACAAGCTTTTCTTTGGATTAAGTGACACACCATATTTTCTGCACTTTTGAAAAACAACTCTCAAGTGATGCATATGATCTTCATCAGAATTGGAAAATGCCGTCAAATCATCAAGGTATATAACAATAAAAACATCCTTCTCATTCGCAAAATCCATGTCCATCACCCGCTGAAATGTTGCACCAACATTCTTTAAACCGAAAGGCATCTTGGCATAGTGAAATGTCCCCCACGGAGTGGTGAACGATGTTTTGTCCCGATCGTCTTCATGAACCAAAATTTGATTATATCCAGAGTAGCCATCGAGTAGTGACATACGAGATGCTCCAACTACTCGTTGAAGTATATGATCCATCTTTGGCAATGGATAATTTTCCTTCAATGACACCTTGTTCAAATTTCTGAAATCAATACACAAACGGATCTCACCTGTCTTCTTTCGCACGGGCACCAAATTGGAAATCCAATTAGAAAATCTGATAGGGACAATGATTCCAGCCTTGTATAATCGATTCACCTCCTTCTCAATTGACAGCAGCAATTTCGGATTGATTCTTCTTAGCTTCTATTTGAAAGGCTTCTGATTAGGCTTGATTGGAATAGTGTGCTGAATTATATTGGTATCATATGTCTTCAAGTCTGAATAATCCCATGCAAACACATCAGCAAAAGATGACAACAAACTGATATATTTAGCCTTTACCTCCGGTGGCAATGCCTTTGACAACTTCACCATCTTTGGATTCTCAGCTGATCCAAGGTTTACATCTTCAACTCCTTTTTCGGTTGGCCGCAAGGTTGGCTTTTTAGCAACATCATCCTAATCAAAGAGTTCTTCTAAAGGTATCAAGCCTTTAGGAATAACATTATCTTTTAGCTGCAACACTTCCATTTGATTTACTTGCACATCAGCTCCATCATCATCATATTCTACATCAATTGAGGTATCTTTGAACTTAGCTTTGTTTTGCAAAAATTCATTAATCTCATCATCATCTTGGAAAACTTGCCAACATCTTTGATTATCCGGGACGGTAGGACGGTTCTTTACATGGATTTCGAACTTATTACTTTAGTTCATTGGGATCTTCAAATTACTTTCTGCCTTAGAAAGCACATCTGCAATTCCATTTTGAATGCGAGGAACACAATTCAAGGTGTAATCTGAAAACAATTTTAGGATGTCAAGAACAGCATTTCGGTAAGCACGCATTTGGGGATGCTTCGCTTGGTATTCTCCCTTTACTTGCTTAATCACAAATTCAGAGTCACCATAGACTGCAATTATTTTAGCATTCAGCTTTCTAAGAATCTTTAGGCCAGCAATCAGAGCTTCATACTCAGCCTCATTGTTCGAACAATTAAATGCTAGCTTGTAAGAACATACCCGTACATTGCTCGGTACCTTGTCTGGAGCGGAAAAAGGACTGTGTACCCAAATACCAATTCCAACACCATCACTCCCCACTGCACCATCGAAATCCATGGTCCATAGGCCATTTTCATCATCTTCTAAGTGCTAAAATTGTGCTAGCTCTGTTTTTTCTGCTTGTTGTCCACCATCTTTAGCTGATTGCTCAACTGTGCTTTTCGGTTTTTTCCTTTCTTTCTGCAAAACTTCTCTGAAATTTTCGGTAATCTCTATAATATCTTCTGCTTGAACTAACTAACTATTTACATCATTGAAACTATCGGCAAACAAAACAAAAGACTCTAAATCTATATGTACATAATTAATCAGGTGATTAACTGGTTTCTCCTTGCTTGTAATCATGTACTTCATTTTTTGTTCCCGGTACAATTTTCTCATTTGGCCAAACATAGGAATCGTTGCATAGGAGAAATCTAGTTGTAATGTTCCATTCAATTTTTCTCCCCAAGATCTGGAAAGTAGCATACCAAATCGAGGAGGGATGTCTGCCACAACTACATCCATTAAAACATTCTTCTTAGGAATCTGATCCAAACTTACAACCAAGTCTTTAATGAGCCCAATACATCTCACTCTGCTAGAATCAAATGAATACAAATCATGGTACTTCCTTGTGATGTCTAAACCCAAATTTTCCATGATTTCTCTCTGCATAATATTATGGGAAGCACCGGAATCGAACATGGCATTATGCAACACAAACTCATGCAATCTGAGACTAATATAGAAAGGAGGGACATCGCTGTCCAAAGACTCACCATCTAAAGCTGGTCCAAAAATCAGTTCGGGTTGATCATCTTCAACATTAACCATGTCAGACATTGGA
The DNA here is from genome assembly GCA_034641835.2 of Pinus albicaulis. Lineage (NCBI taxonomy): Eukaryota > Viridiplantae > Streptophyta > Pinopsida > Pinales > Pinaceae > Pinus > Pinus albicaulis. The sequence continues at coordinate 1,297,519,324 of CM076574.1, read as the reverse complement.
TTGAAATTCAAAATTTTAGAAACTTGACCCCTATAACTGCTGTTCCTCATTAGTTCCGTCAAAGGAATAGATACCTTCAATTTAGAAATTTAATTTTCCAAACTAAAAACAGAAACCTTTTCGATCTCTTTGGCTGGAACATATCTCCTTTTATCCTTTTCCTTCGATGCACTTGGCTGATTTGAATTTTTTGCTGCTAATGACTTACTGGCAACGAGATCAACTATCTCTTTTGCTTTCTTTTGTGCCACAGGTGAATCATTCTTCGGTGCTGAAACTTCCTTTCTCTTTTGAATTGGGTTGACAGGCACGTCTCTGCTTCTAAGCGAATATTGCTTCTGCTGAGCGGACAAAGCATTCATATAACCTCTTTGATACTCATCCGATTCTTCCTCAAGAGCTGCATCATTGGCCAAAATAAAATCTTCATCTCTCTGGACAGTTGAAATTTCTGTATACTTCTCATCTACAGTGATATAAATGGGCAAATCATCAGGAGTAAAGAAGTGGTTTTCTTCCCCCACTACATCATCTTCGTCATCTGAATCCTGACCAACAAAATTCTGCTGAAGAGGTGTCTTAACTTGCTGCTAGACTGCTGGTTCTTGTGCACACTGCTCTCATTGTTTGATCCAGAATTGTGGCTGCTGCTGACCACGAAAATTGGGATTTCAGATTTGCGGTTCAGGCTTATCAAGTGTGAGCCTTTCGAACATCTTTTCCACCTTGCAAAGTATTTGATCTCACGTGGATGCTTCTTCCTTTATTGAGACTTTCTTCTCGGCTTTCAATCTCGCTCTCTTATCATTCAAATTATCTTCAACACTAACGGAAATCTTTTGCATATCCTCCAAGGTAGGTGGATCTCTGTCTCGTAATGAATAAGCCATCTCCGGATCAAAACCATCCGGGAACTTAAGCAAAGATGACTTTCTAGATGGCCTCAAATCATCGGGGATAGCATTATAAACCGCATTAAATCTAATACAATAGTCCTGCACCGACTCACCAGGATTGCGCTTGATCTTTGTGTATTCGGAAGTGATTTGGAGTGGATCTCTCTTGATTTCCAACCAATCTAAAAACTGTCTCTGAAGCTCTGCCAATGTAGGAATACTTCTAGGTGTCAATGCTCTGAACCATTTTCTTACCTCACCACTGAAAGTTTGCACAAATAACCTCATGGTTACATTTTCTTCATCAGTTTCATGGAGATCAAAGAAATCTCCCATTTTGTCTATATTCTGCTGAGCAAGCACACTTTGAGGAGTGCCATCAAACAATGGGATCTTACTTTGGTAATCTGTTGGCATGTCATCCAAGTCCTGTGGTAGCACGAGAGGAGAAAATCGAGCAGCCATAGCTCTTGGTGGATTCACCGGTCTCGGAGATACAAGTGGAGTAGGAGCAGTTGCTATATGAGGCGGGAATGGAGGTGGAACTATTGCAGAATGCTGATCAGAAATAGATGGTTGCACGGGGATAGTAGGAATAAAAGAGGGCTCGGTGGGGATCTGTGAATCAGACGTAACAGCTGATGGCCCAAGAGTTTCAGAAGTGGATTCTATGAATTAAGGGATATTCGTCGCCACAATAGAGTTTTGAATGTTCAAGATATAGCTTTCGATGAATTTGTTAGCTTGTTCAATCTCAAGGTATTTGATAAACTCAGGATCTATGACAATGGAATCAAGATCACTTTCAGACTTAGTTTCGAACAAGGACAATTCAAACTGCTCGTCAAAATCAAGATCTTCAATGTATTCAAAAATAGCAGGACATGAATGAGATTTAACAAGAGGAATCACGGGACTTTGTCAGCGATGGATTCTTGCAATCAGATTGGGATTCTCATACACTGGAGGCGGATCAGGATCAGGATTTGCTCTAGTATGTCTTCTGGAAGCCAGTGTGAGATTATGATCCAAATCAAAGGGACAAAACCAACTTTTTCAGCCTATAAAATACAGTATGTCTGATCTACTGGGGTAATTTGCAATTCAAGTGTCACACTCACAAGCTAGACCGAAGATTGACTAAAGCAGCATTCATCTACTTCCGCAGATGCAAAGCAAGAGCATTTCCAAGGCTACCTGGCTAAATTCAGGCTCCGTCTGTAGCTTATGAAACAAACAACACCAACAAGCAAACCATTTTGTTCCCCAGTGGAGTCACCACTATGTTATTGCCCAAATCCACCTTAGGTTGAAGGAAGGTAGAGTTCAGGATAACATCAAACCACACTCAGTCTGGTAGCTAGCCCTACCAGAATAGGAGAGGGCTCTCTCTGGGTCAATCTTAGGAAAAATGTATCAATGGGGCTTGAGATGACTGAAATACAAACTAATTTTAGGCTAGTTAAATAGATCAAAGAGTTTGAAATGATTTTTTTTGGGGTTTTTGTCGGAAACAAGGGAAAGGAAATTTTGGGTGCGGGGATGAAGTCCAGTTTCTGCAGAGTTCTAATTGGGGCAGGGTAGGCAATAGTTTTGATGTCTTGAAATGAATAGATGGATGATTAGACTGCTGAGAAGCTGAAGAGGGCAAGAAATCTCATGGATCCTCTCCAAATTGATGAAAACATGTAAAACTAAACAAACTTTTAAGGTAGAGCACCAGCAAATTAATGGATTCTACCTTAGTTACTCATTTGTTTAATTTCAGAAGCAAAGAGAAGGGAAATGGCATACATAAACATTAATGAAACTTACAAATACATGAGAAGAAACACCATCAAAACTCAGATCCACAAGGATCACAACAAGTGTTGCAAAACCCTGGTCTTTCCTTAGCCAAAAATGCAGAAGTGATGTACAATGGAGTGCCAAAAAATTCTCAAGTATCCAACCCTGAAAATGACTCAGAAAATACATAATATAGACCATCCTAACCCCTCCCCATGCCTCTAGGGGTCAAGCTCATCATTCTAGGAGCTGTTTGAACCAATTCTAAACTAGGAACTGAAATCTAGGCAATCAAACAACTTGCCTCTATATGGAAGGAAACTGATTCATTCATTTAATTTTCACTTTTTAGTGAATGAATCCTCTAGAAAAAGTAAATAAGTGCCAAAATTACATCATGGTTACCAAATTACATCAATATAGATCAGTAATTACATCAAAAAGTGAAACTAGTCAAAACTAGCCGAATTCCTGAGCTGAAGAGTGAAAAATAGGCCAAAATCCTCTATGCGCCGCGCCCAAAATCTCTATGCTTCGCGCCACTTTGAGCCTGTTTTTTAGGCACTTCCTGAAGTCCAAATTGAGCTCATGATAGCTTGTTGGAAATCCCCTGATGTCTAATATCCAACCCAAGTGGAATTTCTCAATTTGGAGTTCATTTTCCCTGTCAAAAATCAAATATCCCAAGACTGGTTCCTGCTGGTGCAAAAAGTGGCAGAAAGGCCATTTTCAAGGTGTTTTTGGCCCTTTAGGCAGCCCAGAACTTGATGAAATGCTTTGGCCATTCCTGAGAATACATAATTTATCATACAAAACCCAAAAATATTAAGTTTTCCTCCAGAAGATGTCCCAATCATAAGCGCGCGTCAGGTGGCGCGACGCGTTGGGCGGGAAAATATGTTTTGTGACCAAAAATTTCAAAATTGACAAAATTTTCTCCAAATTCCTTGAAATTTGGGCTGGAGGTTCCCCATCAAGTGCCATGCTCAGCCAACAAAGCTTCAGCCAAGATTCAGAGTCTATCCTCCCTTTTCCGCCGTTTCAATGCCCTTCTCAGCCTTGACTTCAGGATCTTCATGCGTGCTTTACAAACATGTGTGCGGGCCCAATAGTGGTTCTTCATGTGTTTAAGCATGTCTTTGTCCCTATTGGCCTTCGCCAACAGCTTCTAAATATGAATTTTGACCCTCTTAAGCCAGGTCTCCCGCTCAATGGGCGTCATGTCACCATGTCTCTTTCAAGCCAACTCCCGATCTTCACGGATCGTCTGTAAGTCAATGATCATTTGCTGATCCTCCAGTTGTTTATTCCGCTGCTCCAAGAATTTTATAACCCATTGAGCTCTCTGCAATTTCTTGGTCAATGTGCCAATCTCAGCTTTTTGCTCCTAGATGATCTCTTTCAGCCTTGAGCTAAGAGAGCTCAAATCAACATCGATCAAAACAAAATCAGTGTCTTGGCCTCCTAAAGGGCGCTCATCCTGCATAGGCCTCTTGCCTCTATCCTGTACCTGTGTTGATGTCAAAGGCGAGACCCCTTCCATGCCATGTGGAGATAGTACTCGTGGTGCTGATGGAGGTAACGAGACCCCTTCCACCCCGGGTGGAGATAGTACTCGTTGTGCTACGGCAAACAAGGCTATGGTGCCTCTCTGATATGTAACACACACTGGAACATTGATAGGCTCTATCTTGGGAACCTCAAACTGATGTGAAGGCTCACCCTCATCATGAACAATCTCTAGAGGAGGCTGAGGGGCTGTAAAGAAGTCACGAGAAATGAACTCTTCCCAAGCAATGCCCTGCAATCCAAGCTGATGTACCACAATGATCTTGATGAGCGCATAATGATAAATGCTGTTATGTTGCTGCTCTGGGGTCTTCTTCTACAAAAGAGTAGTCATTCGCTCTATGTTTTGACACTTGAAATATGGAATGATCATCAACCGAACTCTCGTGAAATGCATGAAAAGTCTGATGTGGTACGCATAAAGGCACGAGAATTTTCCCTCACAACTAAAGTACCTGATGATGAGTTTCATCAATGGTGCATAGGATTTCTTCAGAAACCAAAATGGGAATACCCTGCTGAGCTGCCTCAAATAACCAGGTTTTATGTAAGGTTCATAATATGATCTATCCAGCTACTATCTCTTGTTCCATTCTTCACCTATATTCGGTATCTCGGTTGCCTGAGAAATGGTTTCTGGTGTCAAGGTGAAGTTCACTCCAGCAAGGTTTACATGGCCATCACACAAATGTAGGACAAATAAGCGAGCTAACTCATGATGATGCTGAGGTTGAGCAATCATCCCACAATACTGAAAACATGACAGTTGCTGAAAGCAAGCCATTGCAAGCGGGCAAGCCTGCAATTGAGTCAAAGAAGTGGGCTCTTCTCTAACATGCTTGCCACTTCTATGCTGCCTTCTTGGTACATTAAGCTTTGTGGTTGAGTCACTGTCTTGCTCATATTCCTGCCCATATGATGAATCTGTCTCTGACATGGTGCTGCAATGTGTATAACAAGTATAGGCTGATATATGTATGGTGAAAATAAGAGTGAGGTGTATGTTTTAATACCAAATGTGCCAAGTCTGAAATAAGGGACTGTGAGGAAATATTATAGTGGGAAAAAGGACTGTCAAGAGAAATTTAAGTGTGAGGACAGTCACTGTTTGGGGGACCTAGGGATTGGGGATTTATAAGTGATGTGGAGAAAGGGATAAGTATAGGGAATAAGAGGATTTAGGATAGTGAAATGGGAATGAAATGATATGAGTAGCTTAGGATGAAAGGGAATGGAGAAGGATATTGACAATAGTGTAACAGTGGTGGGAAACACAAGTGAAAATGAAATGAGAGCGTTTTGGCACCAAAGTCAAGTTTTGACACCCAATTTCAAACCCTAGGAGCAGATTTTGATATGGATATAGGGTTATATTTTCACCATTTAAACTCTCAAATATTTTCCTCCAAACGCACCAAATACGACTAAAATCAATGGGCAAGAGTTTTCAAACTTACTTGGAGCAGAAGAAATGAAATTATTTTGGTTTTTATTGAAGCCGTGATGAATTTTGTCTTGGAGGCTCTGTGCGCCGCGCACAAGCCCAGTGCACTGTGTCGTGTGGGTGTGACGCGCCCATTGAAAATTACACTGTGGCAGGAGGCCCAATGCGTCGTGCTCTTACCCAATGCACCGCGCACACTCTAAACACAGTCTTGGCTTGAAAATTACAGTTTCACCCTCTCACCATTAAACTTCGACTTTCAATCGATCTCTTGGATGAAAATGGCTATTCAAACAATGAAAATATCTCAAATAGTGATGGATTTAATTTTTTTTTCTCAAAAACCCACTTTGTAATGTTTTAGCTTGGCATTTTTTGACTTTTAATACAACTCTTATTTTTTTTTGTTTCCTCTGAATTTTGACTGAAATGATGGCTCCTTTGTCGATTTTTTGCAGGGATGGTGGCATGTCTTGACTAAGGATGACCAGGGCTGCGCCGGAAGAATCTGAAAACTTAAAAAAATTTGAAAATATACATAGCATTTATTACAAAGTACAAAATGACGATTTTCTTCAAAACAAGGTTTTGAAGAAAAGTCATGATCAATCATAGTAACGATGAAAACTTGTTTTGAACTTCCCTCTGGCCTGTTGGCATTATTGGACACTTTGAAATTTTTGAAACCCTAGACCTAATGACCAAATTGACTCTTTTTGACCAAGAGACCAAAACATTGACTGGAAAATAATTTTGATGGACCTTGATGCAAAGACCTGAGCCAGCAAGCACAAGACATGAGGGGAATAAGTGACAAGGCCCTTCCGTCAGATTATGGCATGCCCCTAACGGAATGCAGATGAATGAACTGGATGAGACACCTAAAAATTAAATGCAATAGGAGAAATGATCGCTGACGGAGGGATGTAAAGACTGACTCTAACAGATCCCACTCATTAGGGTTTCCATCTTCATGTAATGAATATCCCTCCAAAATTGCGTTGTCCCATCATCAATACCACTCTTCCATAATAGCGCTGATGGATTTGGTCAATCTTGACTGGATCTTCATGAATTGTATTCTTCCACACTCAAGGTGGCTTTATTCTAACTATCTAAACATATCCATATTCCCACTGAGTCATCCTCCATTAATGTTCCACATCCTCCACATTAGCTTAGTTGACTTAGTCAAACTTGACTTTGTCTACATGAATTTGGTCCTTGTTCACACATGAAGGTGTTTTATCTAGCTGTGAATACAATACATTCCCCATTAAGAGGGTTTTTATTGCTAATAGAAATATTTATGGGTCTCCCTACCCATTTATTCATCTAACTATGTGCTTGGAGCAAAATTAATATTCCTATTAGTTGCATGCTAATGTAGGAATATTACAGTACCGGAGATGGAGGCCATCAAGGTAGCAACGTTGCACCTTGAGGGTGAAGCACATCATTGGTGGTTTCATGGTATTTATACATTGGGTCATGCCAATGTGACTACATATTCAGAGTTCACAAGGAGGTTGGTGGAGAGGTTTGATCGAAGAGACCTAGAGGCACCTTTCATGGGGCTAGCTAAGCTCAAATAATCAGGTAATCTAGAAACTTATATTTCTGAATTTCTAAAACTTTCTATTATGGTTCCTGATTTATCTACAGCAAGCAGGGTCTATATGTTTATTAATGGGCTAGCAGAACCTCTACATGGGTTGGTTAAATCTACCAAACCCACTACCCTGCAAGATGCCATTGAAAGGGCTAGAGATCTACAAGATGCCTTGCCAAAATCAAAGACAACATTTTAGCAAAAGCCCATTTTTCCATCCAAGGGAAAAGAAGAGAAGGCTCCTCTCTCAAAGGAGAGCCAAAACAAAGTACCTCTTAGTGATGATGTCCAAAGAGACTTGAGGAGAAGGAAGCTTTGCTTCACATGCCAAGAATCATGGGCACCCGAACATAGATGTGTAGCAGGAATGACACACTATATAGAGGTATTTTCAAATGATGAGGAGGAGGAAGAATAAGAACCAGAAGGAGGTCACAACACTGGGATAGCAGGAGATGATCCACCACCACCAAGAGGTGGGAATGGAGCAATTGATCCAATTGGAGGGACTCTTGCATCATTGAGAGAAGTACCCAAGTATCAGATGATTATGGGTGTGCACATGTATCCCTCACAAACAACTTTCACACAGAAAATATAGTTGGATTTGTGAAGTGGAAGCAAGGACCTGACAATCCCATCTATTATGCACATGAATTTGTCCCATGGGACATTACTGTATAGTGGAAAACCACCTGGGAGGCCACCTAATCAAGAGTTGGTGAGAAATATCTCACAACATATTGCACCACTCATAGATCCAGGAGGAGTGGAGACATTGGGAGATCATGGTACAACGCAGAGAGTCTTGGGTAGAATCAAGGAGGAGGGAGACATTCTCCCACTATCATCATTACCCACTTTAACACCACATCTTGCATTGAGTGAGGATTCTAAAGGGATAGAGGAGGGCACTATCATGGTGCAAGGAGGCTACTCCTTAACTTTGGAGGCTCAGAAGATGTTCTCAGTTGGGGAAAAAGCTTCCACCTATGGTAGAGGATGGTGGCCACTCATGCATTCTTTGGCCAAAATCAAGAATTTTTGGATAGGTGATAGCTTCCCATGGAAGACTACCCTCCAAAAGCTTCAACCTTTACTTGAGCATGGGCAGCTACAAGAGGAGCAACAGAGGGAGGATAGAAGCATCCCAGTATGTGACTTTGGCATGGGAGATGTTAAAGAAGAGGGCAGCCACATGATAGATGCTTTATATGATAGATCATCAACACTATCACTATGGAGGATAGATCCATATTGGAAATCCGAGCTGATGGTGGATTATTCCAAGGATATTTTTACTTGCATGATACTTGATGACCAACTACTAGAGGAGGGGTATTCAGTAAGAGATGAGGTCATCTACTATCATGGTAGAATCTTCTTATCTAGATCATCCAAGATCAAGGAGAAGTTACTACAAGAAACACATGGAGATTTTCTCTTCAGCCACATGTATTCCATGAGAGCATACCATACCATCATGGAGAGATACACTTGGGAAGGATTTGAAGAGGAGATATATCTGTAATATCCCTTTTTCCATAATATCAACTATATGCTCAAAGAAAATGCTGTATAAGAAAAAATGTGCAATAGAAACGCAGATCAAGACTTGGTTCCTCTTATTTATGTTGTATGGGACTTATATATGGAATTTAATCTAAAAAAAATCAGTTTAGATACATTAAACAGATCTCCCAAAAACTAGACTAGCTAAAAAGCACCCAAAGAGGAGGGCTGCAGCCAAATGCAAACACTACTTCAGGACTTGCGCAGTTTTATTAGATATTCAGTGGAGATCAGCAAGGAGGTTTATATTTTAGTAATACAACAGAAAATGTGCATTATGATGAAGCTTTTTCACTATATAGTAGAATGCATGAGACAAGACAACATAAATCTTCAAAAAAGTGAGCTATAACACGTACATTTGTAGAAATGGCTCAAAAACGTTATTTTTAAGGAGCTTCAGAAGCTGGAGGTTACAACTCAGATCGAGGGCAGATCTGGGGACAAAACATAAGATCTATTTCAGATCTGGAAACTAGATAGTTTTCCCTTCAAGATCCCTTTGGAATTTTGGCAAAAGCATGCATAAACAAGAGTAGATTTTAGAAACAAGTTGCAGATCTGTAAACTGCTACAGTAAATTTCTGAATACAAAATTTCATTACAATGGATCAGATCTAAACAGAACATGGATCATAAATCTAATCCATGGATCAACAAGTGGAAGGCAAAGCCCAACACTAGATATCTATGATCTAAACTATGAGCCAAACACCATGAAGAACCTCATACAAAAATAATGTAGTCTACTCATGAAAACAACGCTGTAGCTCAAATGTCATAGATAACCACTGTAAAATTACATATCTGAAGTACAAGGAGAAGAGACATTCTTCCAGGAGGTTAAAAGACACACTCCATGAGAAGAGGATCCCAAAATACACTAGATCTCTGCAGATCTAGATTCCCACTTGCTGCAACTTATAAAGACAACAAAACCCTCAATGGATTAGCGCTGCCAATGTAAGTAGAGCTTGGCCTCAAGCCTAATAGTGGATCAATTCAAAAAAACACTCCTCTAAGAATCCTCAAAGGAAGAGGTGAAATCCCTGCATAGGAATTCCAAATACAATCCTCCACTAAACAACAAAGAATGGTATTTGTCTAAGCAGACAAATACTCAGAAATATGATCAATCAACAAACTTCTCTTGTTGCCCTCCCTTTCCTTTTATAAGATGAGAAAGCCTTTGCAAACCATAAACACCCTTGATGAGTTAGCCCTTTTCACATGAGAGGCTTCCTTCTAGAACTGTGCTGTCCCTTTTGGAGATGCAATGAACCTAGACAACACTGTTGATTTGGTTAAGGTTGACCCAGTCTTTAGCTCAAACCTCTTTCACAACTGCAAGTGATTATTTACATGGCCTTGATTTGTCTTTGTTCACATGGGCATTGATTTATTTAGACTTTTAAGGAGTTTTACATGTCCTCCTTTATTCATTTATTCATGCAACAAAAATTAAAACAAAATTGAATGTTCCTCTTAGCTAAGGCTAAGTGGGAACATTACAGTCCTCCCCTCCAAAATGTTGCTTGTCCTCAAGCAACTGATAGGGTAAGAGATGTATTTATTCTCCTTCTCCATTGATTGCACCATCAAGGATCAAGTTTTCATCATGGGTCAAGTGCTCATTAAGCCAATACATCAAAAATTTCTCCTCCAATTCCAACAAAATAGGGGCATAGTCCATCCCTTCAAGAGTGTAGAACTCAACACAAATAAACATGGGTGGAGAAATGTTACATCTAAAACATGTATCATGAAGTGAAAGTTGAAGTTCCATCCCATGTGGTACATATACACTGCCCATTATTTTACCATACAAACCCATGAACAATACCAATATATCATCTATGTATGGAAGAAAAATCACATATATGAAAACTGAAATTTGCACTTGAGGAGGTGGGTCACAATCCTACATAAGATGCCAGCACAATGCACTCCTTTTATTTAGTAGATCTGAGTGTGGTAAGTGGTATTCCCACCACACCTTTGCTGCATGAGTCACTTTCGCATGGCTAAAAGTGATACATAAGTTAGGTGCTTTTGGGAAGCACCCATCATGAAAAAGAATCTCCCTTTGCACCTCAAGGAAGTGATCAGATTCAGAATTTTTATCGGACTTACCAATTCCATGAGATCTACATGTCATATCACTCCCTGTAGGAGCCATGGCCTACATACATATGGTAAGAGAATATGTCAAATCAGAAAAATAAACATGCTCCATGAGATCAGATTCTTTACCATACAAGTCTCCCACACATGTGGAGTTGGGCATGGATATTTCTCCTCTTTCAAGAGGAGGAAGAGAAGGCTGAAATGAACCTTGCATAGAGTCCTTTGGTTGTCCCCACTTCTCATAACTCTTGCACTCTTGAAAGTGATGATGTAGTTCCTCCTTCATACCCTCCCAATAAAAACTCCCCGTGATGAGGGTGTAGATCTTTGTTGACTACATATAGCTAGAAAGGAACTCTTTATGTGCCCTTTGTAGTATCTCTTGCTTAAGCTTGGAGGCTTTAAACAAGAATACTCTACCAAGATGATAGATGACCCCTTCATGGACCAAGTAGCCTCCCTCTTGCTTCATGCCATCTAGTATCATCCCGATGTGAAGATCTTTGGAGTACTCCACAAGGAGTTGAGATCTCCAATATGGATCCACACAGCTGAACAATGACAACATTGCTGATACATCTATGGGAGCACTTGCGTTGTTTTTGATTTCTTATTTGACATTAAACATGCCAAATTTTTTTTTTGGAAGGCTGATCCTCTCCTTTCCTTCCTCCCACAGCGCTGTAGCTTTCTCTTTCATTGCTCCAATCCTTGCTGGATCTATATTTGGAGCAGCACTTTGGGAGGCTTTCCCCACAAGATCAGAACCTAATGAAATTCCAAGTGGCTTGCCATGAGGTAGGAATGTCTCTTGCAACATTCTCATAAACATGAGAGAAGGAACTATGATATTCTTGCTTCCACTGCGCAAATCCATCTCTGTTGTTTGTGTGGAAACATTAGGTGCCGGATAAGTATGCATGCCTTGAATTATTTGTGGTTTCCCACTTTTCAAGTCCACCCACTCCATCTAAAAGGCTTTCCAATCAGTGGTAACCTTCCCCAAGGTAATCAACCACTAGACACCCAAGATGATATTGGTGTCTAGTATGTCAACTACAAAGAAGTGATCCACCAAAGTGTAGGATCCCATAGTGATAGAAAGTGATCGGACATATTGCATGCATTTCATGGTTCTATCTCCTGGGACCAAAATAGAAAACCCATCAAAATTGTCAGTGGGGATTCCTCTCCTCTGCACAAGGTGAGCATCAATAAAGTTGTGGGTTTCCCCACTGTCAATCAGAATAGACACTCTCTAGTTCATGACTGAGCCTTGTACTCTTAGGGTCAAGTACTTAGGCGCTCCTCTCAAAGAGGCAAGAGTCCCACTTGTTGGAGAAAAGGCTCCCTCTTCATCTCGGTATGGTGTTCGATCTTCCTCCTCATCATCACCAGTGCTGTGATCCCTCCTAGGTCCATCATTCCCATCTTCCTCCTCAAAATCTGAGAAGACTTCTATATAGTGTGCCCTCCTAGCAACACATCTATGTCCCGATACCCATGGCTCTTGGCAAGTGAAACACAATCTATTTTTCCTCAACTCCCTCCAGAGATCAATGTCAAGATGTTTCTTCAGTGAGCTCTCCTTGGGAGGAGCAGCTTTCCCTTATTTTCCCTTAGAAGAGTGAGGGGCTTTGCTTTGGAAAGTTTCCTTTGCTTTTGGCAAGGCATCTTGGAGATCTCTAGCTCTCTCAATGTCATCATGCAAAGTGATGGGCTTGGTAGACTTAACCAACCCATGCAAAGGTTCCTCCAAGCCATCAATGAACATCAGGACTCTCCTTGCTACAGATAGATTAGGGACCATGACTAATAAAATCAGGAACTCAGAGATATAAGCTTATGCATCTCCTGTCTGCTTTAGCTTTGCAAGGCTTATGAAGGGTGCTTCGGGATCCTTCTGGTCAAATATCTCCACCAGTCTTCTAGTGAACTCAGCATAGGTAGTCACATTGCTATGTCCCAATGTAGACAACCCATGGAACCACCAATTGTGTGCTTCACCCTCAAAGTGCAACACTGCAATCTTGATGGCTTCAAATTCAGGGACTTTGTTCAACTGGAAATAGATACCCAGCTTTTACACCCATGCTTTGGTAGAATAAGAGGATGATCCATCAAACTTGGGAAAAAATAATATTCCCATAGTGTGGTGTGTCCCATGAAAGAAACAAACATCTCTATACTACTGCCATGGTATCCTCCGGTCCTTGAGATGGAAAAAGTCTTGGAAACTTAAGTTATCCTTGAATCTCTGACTCTGAGAATCATACTTCACAAAGTAACCTGCAAGGGAGGTTTTCTCTTGCAGTCCTTAATTATCTACAACCAAGAAGGTAGGCATAGTAGAGCATTGTGAGGCCTATGGAGCTTGTGGCAGGCTCACAGGTTGACCAATCCCATAATGAGACATGTCAGAACTTTCTCCTTGATGAAATCTCCCAAGAGATTCCCTCATTCTATCCACCCTCATCTCTTTGATATCCTTTGCAAGATATTGCATGGTATCCAAGAGAGTTTTTTCAAACTCTTCTACTTCCTTATCATTCACAGTTTCAGAGGCTTTCCCCTTGTCTTGACCCTTGTCAGGGTCATCAGTGGTGTAGTCATACTTTTTATGAATTCTATTCTGGTACCTCCTCTCCCTCTTAGTAAGAGGATTATCTTCTTTAGAATGCATCATGACTGGTGCTCCAAGCCAAGCACAGGCTATTTCAAGAGAGGAGCTCCAATGCCACTGTAATATCCATTTTTCAGGAATATCAACAATATGCTCAAGGAAAATGTTGTGTAAGAAAAAATGTGCAACAGAAACATAAATTAGGACTTGGTTCCTCTTATTTATGCTATATGGGAATTAAATATATAATTTTATCTATAAAAAATTAGTTTAGATACAGTAAAAAAATCTCCCAAAAACTAGACTAGCTAAAAAGAACCCAAAGAGGAGGGTTGCAACCGAATGGAAACACTGCTTTAGGAATTGCGCAGTTTTATCAGATATTTAGTGGAGACCAGAAAGGAGGTTTTTATTTCAGTAATAAAACATCAAATCAGCATTATGATGAAGCTCTTCCACTATATAGTAGAATGCATGAGACAATACAACATAAATCTTCAAAAAAGTGAGCTATAACACATGCACATTTGCAGAAATGGCTCAACAACATTATTTTTAAGGAGCTTCAGCAGCTGGAGGTTAAAATTCAGATCTATGGAAGATCTGTGGACAAAACATCAGATCTATTTCAGATCTGGAAACTAGATAGTTTTCCCTTCAAGATCCCTTTGGAATTTTGGCAAAAGCATGCATAAATAAGAGTAGATCTGAGAAACAAGTTGCAGATCTATGAACTGCTGCAGTAAATTTCTGAATAAAAATTTTTATTACAATGGATTAGATCTAAATAGAACATGGATTAGAAAGCTAATCCGTGGATCACCAATTGGAAGACAAAGCCCAACACTAGAGATCTCTGATCTAAACTATGAGCCAAACACCATGAAGAACCTCATACAAAAATAACATAGTATACTCATGAAAAAAACGTTGTAGCTCAAATTTCATAGATAAACACTGTAAAATTATAGATCTAAAGTACAAGGAGAAGAGACACTCTTCTAGGAGGTTAAAATGCACACTCCATGAGAAGAGGCTCCCAAAATACACTAGATCTCTGCAGATCTAGACTCCCACTTGTTGTAGCTTACCGAGATAACAAAACCCTCAATGGATTAGTGCTGCCAATGTAAGTAGAGCTTGGCCTCAAGCCTAATAGTGGATCAATTCAGAAAAAAAAATCCTCCAAGAATCCTCAAAGGAAGAGGTGAAATCCCTGCATAGGAATTCCAAATACAATCCTCCACTAAACAACAGAGAATGGTATTTGTCTAAGCAGACAAATACTCAGAAATATGATCAATCAACAACCTTCTCTTGCTGCCCTCCCTTTCCTTTTATAAGATGAGAAAGCCTTTGCAAACCCTAAACCACCTTGATGAGTTATCCCTTTTCACATGAGAGGCTTCCTTCTAGAACTGCGCTGTTGGTTTGGTCAAGGTTGACCCAGTCTTTAGCTCAAACCTGTTTCACACCTGCAAGTGATTATTTACATGGCCCTGATTTGTCTTTGTTCACATGGGAATTTATTTATTCAGACTTTTTAGGGGTTTTACATGTCCTCATTTATTCATTTATTCATGTAACAAAAATTAAAACAAAATTGAATGTTCCTCTTAGCTAAGGCTAAGTGGGGACATTACAATATCAACATTTGAGGAGATGCATGGACCATGTGGATATGGAGGATATACATCATAACTCTTTGATGGAGTTATCACAGCCACCTCTTTCCTCTTGGGGAATGAGAGGGGATATATCTATGAGCCACTCCATTTGTGTGAGAAAAGAATATGGTAAGGATCATGTTTTTATGCTTAATGCTTTACTTAATGAGTATTTGCATTCCTTTACCATACATGTGCAGGCCATTGTTCCAAGATGGAGCATACTTCCTTATAAAATTCATGGCCAAATTGGGGCCATAAACAGTGTTGAGCATGGATACTCCCTAGGAGGATATAGGGAGATGACATACCATTTAGGGTTCACTCCAAAGGAACCAAAAATTTCTCACCTTCTCAAGCATGTGAGAAAAATATGGCAGCAAGTAAGTGGTGGGGAAACCACTTACCATATCATTATCTAAGGCAGTTAGGAGATATGTTGCGCTAGTTCCACATGTGGGACTATGATCCACCTCCATTATTGCATATGGCAGCTTATGTGTCCTTGGTTTTGATCACATACATTAATGATGTTCTTATTCTTATTATGGGAATGATTGGAGGGAGGATGCAAGGATTTAACATGCCCTTTGGGAGAGAGATTCTCCATGTTTCTTATGTTTCATGTTTCAGGGAGAACATTGGGAAAACCATGATTGCTACATTGGATATTTTTCTTCCTTATGAGATGACTCATTTGCATCTCATGAGTACTTGGGAGGAGCATTTCATGGAGGGGTGGATTGGGAGACACTTGGTATATGAGGAGAACTTATCACATGGAGGTGTCACCACGGAAGGAGGAGAAGAGTTGCAACGCTTACCTTTACAGTTGCTTAAGGACAAGAAAAATTTGGGAGGGGAGGACTGTAATATTCCCAATTAGTGTAATATTCCTAATTAGCCTAAGCTAATAGGAATATTTCATTTTGTGTTGATTTTCTTAATTGATGGATAAAATGTAAAGGAGGACATGTAAACTCCTAAGAACATCAAAATAAATCAATGCCCAATGTGAACAGAGGCAAATCAGGGTTGTCTCAATAAAAAACCCTTGTATGTGAAAGGGGATTGTTGAGATTGACTAGGTCAATAGGACCAAATCACAACATTGTCCAGATACATTGAACCTCCTGGTTGATCAACACATTTTTAGATGGAGGATCTCATGTGAAAGGAGCTAGGGTTTTTTAAGGTGGTTTAGGGTTTCTCAAGCTCTCATCTTATTAAAGGAAGGGGAAGGCTCAAGAGAAGGTTGTTCATGATATTATATTTTCAGAGTATATTTTATGTTTAGACATATCTCATTCTCTTGGTTGTTTAGCAAAGAATTGTGAAAATTTCCTGTTTAGGGATTCTCTCTCCTTCCATGGAGTAGCTCTTGGAGGTAATTGTACTACTCTTCCACTATCAGGAATTTGGCCAAGCTCCATCTCCCTTCGACAATGTAAATCAAGTTGGGGTTTACTTGTTTCAGTGAGCTGCAACAAGTGGAGACTAGATCTGCTTAGATCTAGATTATACTAGTGCCTCTTCTCAGTGAGTGTGTCTTTTAACCTATTGGAAGAGTGCATTAGTATTTTGGGATTTAGATATTGATCTTGGCATCAAGCCAATTTTTTCTTCAAGTCTACAGCATATTTTATCCTCTTGGACTGCATTATTTCTAGTTGCAGAGTTGCAGGGCATTCCGACATTCAGTTGGAGACGAGATCTTTGGTGTAAAGGAGTCTTCCTTGCACTGTGGTGATCCATGGATTGGCCAACCAATCCATGTATGTTTCAGATCTGATTCATTACTGTATCTACTTTAAAATTTCTGAAGCATTCTGCAGATTTGCTGCAATAAAACTCAGATCTACTCATGTTCTTTCATGTAATGCTGAAAACCCCAAGGGGGATGTATAATAAAGACATTTTTACATATGGATCTGTTGTAGATCTAATTTTTTATGTACTATATTTCTCTAGATCTAACTCATAATCTACTACTACAGTATACTACGTTTTTCAGATCTAGATCTACAGATCTGCACTTTTATACAGTGTATCCCATGAAACCCTTGTCGGGTTATCCTCTTTGATGTATAAAGGAGATGAATCTCCATTTTTCTTCATGCTCTCATCTAATAAACTCCAGATCTAATAGTAAAGATATTTTGTATTCAAACCTTTCAGATAATCACGCTGCATAAGCTTCAGTTAATTTCTGTTGAGTAAAGCCAGGGGGATTGGGCATTTTTAAGCCATATTGGGAGTGGGAGACCTGTTTAACATAGCTAAAGTCATTTTTTTTTGGTGAAATTTGGTATGTGAGTCCCACATAACCTAAGATAAAATATCCCACCCTCATTTCCCATTTTTTTTATGCAAATATTTGAAATTGACGTTTTTAGGGTTGAAATGGCTGCTTTTCCCCACTTTGGGTTGAAGAAACGAATCATAATGCTTGTTGTTGATCATGTTATTAAAGGAAATATTATTTACTACCTATTATGAGCTATGTGGATGAATTAAAACTTTGGAATATCTTTAGATATTCTATTTTTTGTAGAAATTCCCCATTTTGGGATATTACAGTGGTATCAGAGCATCTTTCTTGGCTCAGCCTATGAGTCTCAGCCCAAGAAGATAGAAGAAGATAAAAATGATGAAGAATATGAGATTACTCTCATCAGTTTTAGATCCAGAAAA
Organism: Pinus albicaulis; assembly: GCA_034641835.2. Taxonomy (NCBI): domain Eukaryota; kingdom Viridiplantae; phylum Streptophyta; class Pinopsida; order Pinales; family Pinaceae; genus Pinus; species Pinus albicaulis. Next base: position 1,297,501,332 of record CM076574.1, on the reverse strand, counting down.
AACCTCCCCCAGGAGGTTAAGAAAATGAAGAGTAGTAGTGAAACTCCTAGAGGGTTTCAAGAAGAGGAAGAGCCATGCACTTCCTATTCTCAAAGAGGAGAAGACAAGAGACATAGAGGACACTTGGAATCTGAGATTATAAGTGAATATAAAGCTAAATCTAGAGCCTCCAAGGAGACTCTAGCTTTACCTCAGTTCATTCAGCTAGAGAAAGAGAGATCCTCACCACCACTTGAGGAAGCATGTACCAGTGCGGTCACAACCTTGGAGGAGAAACCTTCATGTTTAGCAGTGGAGGTAGACAACATAGTTGAGAAAGGAGCTCTTGCTTCTACATCTCACCAAGGTATGCTTGAACTTCCATCTCTTGTCATTTCAACAGACCATATGAAGGGATCTACATCTTTGCATGCTACTGACCTAGAGCAACGTTGCACTGCATTGTGCAAAGGCAGTGATGAAGAAAAGAGGACCCATGCATTATGGGAGCATTCACATGACAACTCCATTCATGAAGTAGAGGAGGAAGAAATGGTAGATAGTAGACATATTGAAGTGAGAAACCCTTTCTCCTTTCTAGGTGACACTTTCTCAATGAGCACTCCCCAACTCAAAGAGAAACTTCTACCTATAGTAGATCCAAGGCCTCTTTGGTTTTGGAAGGCCATGCATGAGGAGGAAATCTCATGGAGAGATTTCACTTGAGGTGCACTTCAACACATCATGAAGTGCAAGGTTCTTCAACAATCTGAGGAGGCTCTTTCCTTCTCACCCTTCGATCTTCATGGATTCAAGGAGGAACAGATAGATGATGGGGGACATCTTCGGATGGATAACATCTCTCATGTGTGTGTTGGACACTTCTTGAGCCATACACATCATGATGGGAGGGTTTTGCCTACTACCTATTTGGGTCCTTATGGGATGAAGTTGATCCTTGAGAAGATTGCATTTCAAAATCCCATGAAATGCAAGAGTAGGAATCTGATTTGGGAGAATGACAGTCTTCCTTGGGAGAGTGCTAAGGAAGGACAAGTTGGAAGGAACCCACATGTGGATGGATGGGTGTGGATGATGAGCAAGAAGATGGAAAGCTACTTGCAAATCTATGATATCGGGCAGGAGGAGGCTTGGCTGCGTTGGTTACTCTTGAAAGAGTTTGGTCATCATCCTCTTTCCAAGGATATGTGGTAGGATATTTGCATCATGGGGCAGCAAAGAGTATGGACACATTGTGTTTACATAACATTCTTCATATCAATCACCATGTTTTCACTACATGATTTGGATGATGAGAGTATGAGGAGGTACCAAAAGATTTTGTTGCTTGGGATGTTCTTAGGAGAACAAGGGAAGATTTTCTCTCATAGTTTTCATGATGTTGCAGGAGTAGAAGATGGCACTATCATAGTGCAAAGGGGCTACTCCTTGGCCTTAGATGTTCAAGAGGTACTTTTCCCATGGGAGAGACTTATTATGTGTAGCAGCATTATGGGATATGCCTTTGACATTCTGCATGTAAAATATTGGAGCCATGAGTTGGAGGGAGCCAATTTTTATAGGCCAACAGCGTTGCCACTTTGGAGCTGGGGTTTATTGATGGAGTATCCCCATGATCACTTCAAACTTGATGCACTTGATGGGTAAATATGAGGTAAGGAAGATGAGGTAGTAGATAAGGACACCTATTACTATGATGTACTCTTCTTGTCTTGGATTTCCAAGCATGAGGGAGAGGACTTGCAGGCAACACTTTGTTCATTTCTCTTCATGGAAGTGTGCAAAACTAATATGGAGGATATATTCATGGATCCATGTGTCTTATTACTTTCAACATATGGTGAGAGCTTTGTTTGTGCAACACAATATTTTCATGGTCTTACCATCTCTTGGTAGTGCATTGCTCCGAAAGTAAGCAAGCTCTTGATTTTGCTCCATGACCAATGTTGGGCCAAACCATATGATGGAGATATCCATATCTTATATGGCCTTGGGTAGATGTTTTTTCATTACATGTATGTTCATTTGATTCATATTATTAACCATGTATCAAGAAACAATTTTCCCTATATATTTCTGAAGCAGCAGTTTGAAAAACTACGCTTTCACCACTTGGGAAGTTGTTGGTACCTTCCAACACCTTATGAAACCATCAATAATTCCCCTGTTTTGATGCCAATCATGATCCCAATTTCTGGTGTTGTTTTTATCTTGATGGGAGACATGATGTTGAGTGAGGCACATGGTTTGAATGTGTCCTTTTGGGAAGGATATTCCCACATTTTCTACAGTACATGTTCTCATGGGAACATGGGAGGAGTTATGGCCACCATAGCCAAATATTTGTTTCTCTTGGAGGTGGGGAAAATATGTGATGGGATGCCATATGGTGATGCTTTCCTATCTATCACATGTGGGATGATTTAGGCCAACTGGTTTTATAGCGTTGGAGGAAGAATCTTTACAGATCTAATCTTCATGTTGCCACTTGAGGTCAATATCATTGCAGCCCAAGATTAGAAAGAACTCTACAATTATCTTAAGTGGAGAGGAGGACAACTTGGGGTAGGAAATTTAGTCTACTATGTTCAGTTTTTTAACCCACCTTATTTGCAGGAACCTAAGGTGGAGGAGGATTTTCTAGAGTTACCATGTTGGGAGGTGACTCATTTTGTATGGATGATTGCTTGGGAGAAGATGATTTCCCTATCCATTTTAGTTCTAACCTTGTAGTTTCTTGAGGACGAGAAATTTTTTTGGAGGGGAGGACTATAATATTCCTAATTAGCCCAAGCTAATAGGAATATTTCATTTTGTGTTGATTTTCTTAATTGATGAATAAAATGTAAAGGAGGACATGTAAAATCCTAAAAACATCACAATAAATCAATGCCCAATGTGAACAGAGGCAAATCAAGGCTGTCTCTATAAAATACCCTTGTATGTGAAAGGGGATTGTGGAGATTGACTGCGTCAACATGACCAAATCACAACAAAGTACACAGACATTGAACCTCCTAGTTGATCAACGCAGTTTTAGATGGAGGATCTCATGTGAAAGGAGCTAGGGTTTTTGAAGGTGGTTTAGGGTTTCTCAAGCTCTCATCTTATAAAAGGAAGGTGAAGGCTTAAGAGAAATTTTTTCATGATATTATATTTTCAGAATATATTATCTATTTAGACATATCTCATTCTCTTGGCTGTTTAGCAGAGAATTGTGAGAATTTCCTGTTTAGGGATTCTCTCTCCTTCCATTGAGTAGCTCTTGGAGGGCTTTGTACTACTCTTCCACTATCAAGCATTTGGCCAAGCTCCATCTCCCTTAGAAATAATAAATCCAGTTGGGGTTCACTTGTTTCAGTGAGCTGCAGCAAGTGGAGACTAGATCTGCTTAGATCTAGATTATACTAGTGCCTCTTCTCAGTGAGTGTGTCTTTTAACCTCCTGGAAGAGTGTATTAGCAATTTGGGCTTCAGATCTTGATCTTGGCATAAAACCAATTTTTTATTCAAGTCTAAAGTGTATTTTATCCTCTTGGACTATGTTATTTCTAGTTGCAGAGTTGCAGGGTATTTTGGCATTTGGTTGGAGAAGAGATCTCTAGCGTAAAGGAGTCTTCCTTGCATTGTGGTGATCCATGGATTGGTCAGAAAATCCATGTATGTTTTAGATATGATTCATTGCTATATCTACTTCAAAATTTCTGAAGCATTCTGCAGATCTGCTGCAGTAAAACTCAGATCTACTCCTGTTCTTTCATGTAATGTTGAAAACCCCAGGGGGGATGTATAATAAAGACATTTTTACATATGGATCTGTTGTAAATCTAATTTTTTATGTATTATATTGCTCTATATCTAAGTTATAAGCTACTACTACAATATGCTACGTTTTTCAGATCTAGATCTGTAGATCTGCACTTTTATACAGTGTATCCCATGAAACCCTTGCGGGGTTATCCTCTTTGATGTATAAAGGAGCTGAATCTCCATTTTTATTCATGCTCTCATGTAATAAACTCCAGATATGATAGTAAAGCTTTTTTGTATTCAAACCCTTCAGAGAATCACGTTGCATAAGCTTCAATTAATTTCTATTGAGTCAAGCCAGGGTCATTGGGCATTTTTAAGCCATATCGGGGAGTGGGAGACCTGTTTAACATAGCTAGTCATTTTTTTTTGCTGAAATTTGGTATGTGAGTCCCACGTGACCTAAGATAAAATATCCCACCATCATTTCCCCTTTTTTTTTATGTGAATCTCTGAAATTTACGTTTTTAGGGTTGAAATGTCTACTTTTCCCCACTTTGGGTTGAAGAAATGAATCATAATGCTTGCTGCTGATCATGTTATTGAAGGAAATATTATTTAATACCTATTATGAGCTATATGGATGAATCTAAAACTTTGGAATATCTTTAGATATTCTATTTGTTGTAGAAATTCCCTATTTTGGGATATTACAGTGGTATCAGAGCATCTTTCTTGGCTCAACCTGTTAGTCTCAGCTCAAGAAGACAGAAGAAGATCAAAATGATGAAGAATATGAGATTACTCTCATCAGTTTCAGATCCAGAAAGGACCTCCCCCAGGAGGTTAAGCAGATGAAGATTTGCAGCGAAACTCCTAGAGGGTTTCAAGAAGAGGAAGAGCCATGCACTTACTATTCTCAAAGAGGAGAAGAAAAGAGACATAGCGGACACTTGGAATATGAGATTCTAAGTGAATACAAAGCTAAATCTAGAGCCTCCAAGGAGACTCTAGCTTTACCTCAGTTAATTCAGCTAGAGGAAGAGAGATCCTCACCACCACTTGAGGAAGCATGTACTAGTGAGGTCACAACCTTGGAGGAGCAACCTTCATGTTCAGTAGTGGAGGTAGACAACATAGTTGAGAAAGGAGCTCTTGCTTCTACATCTCACCAAGGTATGCTTGAACTTCCATCTCTTGTCATTTCAATAGACGATATGAAGGGATCTACATCTTTGCACGCTGCTGACCTAGAGTAACAGAGTTGCACTGCATTGTGCAAAGGTAGTGATGAAGAAAAGAGGACCCATGCATTATGGGAGCATTCACATGACAGCTCCATTCATGAAATAAATGAGGAAGAAATGGTAGATAGTAGACATCTTGAAGTGAGAAACCCTTTCTCCTTTCTAGATGACACTTTCTCAATGAGCACTCCCAAACTAAAAGAGAAACTTCTACCTACAGCAGATCCAAGGCCTCTTTGGTTTTTGAAGGCCATGCATAAGGAGGAAATCTCATGGAGAGATTTCATTTGTGGTGCACTTCAACACATCATGAAGTGCAAGGTTCTTCAACAGTCTGAGGAGGCTCTTTCCTTCTCACCCTTCGATCTTCATAGATTCAAGGAGGAACAGATAGATGATGGGGGACATCTTCGGATGGATAACATCTCTCATGTGTGTTGGACACTTCTTGAGCCATACACATCATGATGGGAGGTTTTTTCCTACCACCTATTTGGGTCCTTATGGGATCAAATTGATCCTTGAGAAGATTGCATTTCAACATCCCATGAAATGCAAGAGCAGGAATCTGATTTGGGAGAATGACAGTCCTCCTTGGGAGAGTGCTAAGGAAGGACAAGTTGAAAGGAACCCACATGTGGATGAATGGGTGTGGATGATGAGCAAGAAGATGGAAAGCTACTCACAAATCTATGATACTAGGCAGCAGAAGGTTTGGCTGCATTGGTTACTCTTAAAAGAGTTTGGTCATCATCCTCATTCCAAGGGTATGTGGTGGGATACTTGCATCATGGTGCAGCAAAGAGTATGGAAACATTGTGTTGACATAACATTCTTCATATCAATCACCATGTTTTCACTACATGATTTGGATGATGAGAGTGTTAGCGCTCAAATCTACCTCAGGCTGAAATGAGGTAAAACTCAAGGCCACATCAAACCACGCTCAGCCTCGTAGCTAGCCCTATGAGGACAGGAGAGGGCTCTCTCCGTCAATCTCGATAAAATGAACAATAGAGTGCGAGATGACTTAAAATGGGAACTGATTTTAGGCTAGTAAAGAGATAGGTATGTTTGATTTTTGATTTTTGATTTTTCGCTGGAGAAACGGGAAAACAAATTTTGGGTCCGGGGATAAGGTCAGACCTTTGCAGATTTCGAGTTGGGGCGAGGTAAGTGAATGTCTTGATGCTTTTGATTGGATATATGGACAAATTAGACCGACGAAGAGATGAAGAGGGCAAAGAAGAACTTGGATCCTCTCCAAACAGTTGAAAACATATAGAACTAAATGAATTCAAAGGTAGAGCACGGTAAACAATGGATTCAACCTCATCTACTCATTCAATTTAGTTCAGAAGCATATGAAAGGAATGGCATACATTAAACATGAATAACTTACAGTAAACAGAGAGAAAACACCATCAAGAACAAAACACCACAAGGATCCCAACAAGTGCCGCAAAACCTCTGATCTTTCCTTAGCCAAAATATTAAAAAATATGTACAATGGTGCCAAAAGTCTCCCAAGAGTCCAACCTCTCCAACTGATGCGACACCATGATCTTGATCAAAGCGAAATGGTATATACTCCTGTACTGCTGCACTGGGCTCGTCTTCTTCTGCACAAACATCACCATCCTCTCTATGTTGCGGTATATGAAATATGGAATATTCATCATACGTACCCTTGTGAAGTGCATCAACAAACGAATATGGTACGCGAAAAGACGAGCATACCTGCCCTCACAACTAAAATACTGAATGATGAGCTTCATCAGCGGCGCATACTCATCTCTCAAGAATCTAAATGGAAAAACTCTGCTCAAGTAACCCATATATCCAGTTTTAATGTATGGCTCATAGTGAAATTTCTCTAAATGCTGACGCTTGTTCCATTCCTCGCCCATGTTTGGTATGCCAGTGGCTTGAGCAATAGTCAAGGGTGACACAATGAAATCAACCCCGGCAAGATTTACCCGGCCATCCCATAAATGTAAAACAAACAGACGGGCCAATTCATGATGAGGCCGGGTTTGTGCAATCATCTCACAAAATCTGAAACATGACAAATATCGAAAACAATCCATAGCTAATAAACATGCCTGCAACCGAGCCAAAGAAGTAGGCTCCTCTCTGTGATGATTACCACTTCTGTTATCTCTATGAGACCCCCGTGGCACATTACCTTCAGTCACCGAATCACTGCCTGACCCTAGCTCATACTCTGACTCTGTCTCTGACATGGCTCTGAACAAGCTATTGGCACTGTGTATACTGATATGAAAGTAGTGAAAACAAAGTTATGATGTATGTTTCAACACCCAACAAATATCCCCACCGTCAAAACACCATAAGGAAACAAACAATGATAATATCTCTGTTTTAAGTGGATTGGAAAAGAGGCACAGTCTCTGTTTTAAATGCAAGTGAAACTTGACCCAAGGGAGCAGGCAACCTTCAGAATATTGAGCAAATCTTGTCAAAGGGAACACGGCATCATATGAATGTGTTTGTCTATGAGCAATAACAACAGAGTTATAAGTGTCAATGGGCAGTGAAACATAGTTATGAGAATGTTTTTATCATTGGTCAGTGAGACACAATATAACCATAGTCACCATGGAACAAAAGTCTTGAACATGGTAAAGTAATAGCAATGACCACAATGGTATAATGGGTATGAGAATAATGGCGTTTTGATAATATATGCAAGGCTGGATATATCACTGATATAAGATAGGATACAAACTCATGCAACCATCCATATTCATTTAAAAACCCTGAAGAACAATATTGCCACGACTGTAGGGTTTAAATCCTCCATTTCAAGTGTTTGAAATCATCAATGATGCCACCAACGCATTTAAAAACATTGAGCAATTGCTAAAAACCTGTTTGAAGGCCGTTGGGGGTGATGCAAAATGAAACTGGGCGCTCAAAACGATTTTCCAGACTTCTGTTGGCGAGTGGGTCGCTCACCTCTGTGTGGGTCGCTCGGCCCAGGTGGGTCGCTCACGTTGTAACTTTACACTGCGGAAATCACCCAAGTGGGTCGCTCTTCCCAGGTGGGTCGCTCGCGCCCAAGTGGGTCGCTCGAGCTCCAAAACCCTGTCAACGCTGTTTTAAAACTTGAATTCGGCCCTCCAACTCCAAAACTCGATTTGTATGCTGTAGATTGGTGAAAATGAAATTTGTTTGGCTTTTATATATGATGCAAATATCTTCCACAATCAGATTTGATTCAGATCTAATTGATAACCCATATTACAATGTTTTTGTAATTTCACATTTGGCTTTTTAATATAATCTCCTTTTGGCTTTTCTGAGCTCAAATTTGATGATTTTGTTGTCTTCTTGTAGGGGTATGGCTATTTAGCTAAGGAAAAGACCAGAGGTCTGCTTTGACATTTTCTTCTTGGTGGAATAAGTACAATTTATTACAAAAATAATAATGAACAATTTCTAGTTCCAAAACAGAGTTTTGGACTAGAAATATTTTTAAAATGCTGATGATAATAAAACAAAAAAAATCAAAAAATGCGGAACCTTCCTCACCCTGCAGGCTTTATGACTGGTATACAAATGACTCAAAAAACCCTAGACACTAGGACCAAAGACACTTATTGACATTTTAATGACCATAAATGAAACGACAATGATTTTGAGTGATTTTTGAGGAAAATTTTTAAAATAGCACTGCAGGTGTAAACATGAGGAAACATAAGACAACAGACCCCTTCGTCAGTCCATGGCATGCTCCTAGCGAAATGCAACGAAGTGGAACAAGCGAGACACCTAAGAATGAATATGCAAAGACGAAATGATCACTGACGGAGGGTTGTAAGGGCCGACTCTAACAGAGAGTATGAGGAGGCAACAAAATATTTTGTTGCTTGGGATGTTCTTGGGAGAACAAGGGCAGATTTGCACTCACAGTTTTCATGATGTTGCAGGAGTAGGAGATGGCACTATCATAGTGCAAGGGGGCTACTCCTTGGCCTTAGATGTTAAAGAGGTACTTTTCCCATGGGAGAGACTTATTATGTGTAGAAACATTATGGGATATGCCTTTGACATTCTGCATGTCAAATATTAGAGCCATGCGTTGGAGGGAGCCTATTTTCATAGGCCAACAACGTTGACACTTTGGAGCTGGGGTTTATTGATGGAGTATACCCAAGATCACTTCATACTTGATGCACTTGATGGGCAAAGAGGAGGTAAGGAAGATGAGGTAGTAGATGAGGACATCTATTACTATGATGTACTCTTCTTGTCTTGGATTTCCAAGCATGAGGGAGAGGACTTGTAGGCAACACTTTATTCATTTCTCTTCATGGAAGTGTGCCAAACTACTATAGAGGATATATTCATGGATCCATGTGTCTTCTTACTTTCAACCTATGGTGAGAGCTTTGTTTGTGCAACACAATATTTGCATGCTCTTACCATCTCTTGGCAGTGCATTCCTCAGAAAGTAAGCAAGCTCTTGATTTTTCTTCATGACCAATGTTGGGCCAAACCATATGATGGAGATAGCCATCTATTATATGGCCTTAGGTAGATTTTTTTTCATTATATGTATGTTCATTTGATTCATATGATTAACCATGTATTAAGAAACAATTTTCCCTGTAAATTTCTGAAGCGGCAGTTTGAAAAACTACGCTATCACCACTTGGGAAATTGTTGGTACCTTCTAGCACCTTATGAAACCATCAGTAATTCCCCCGTTTTGATGCAAATCACGATCCCACTTGTTTGTGTTGTTTTTATCTTGATGGGAGACATGATGTTGAGTGAGGCACATGGTTTGAATGTGTCCTTTTGGGAAGGAGATTCCCACATTTTCTACAGTACATGTTCTCATGGGAACATGGGAGGAGTTATGGCCACCATAGCCAAATATTTGTTTCTCTTGGAGGTGGGCAAAATGTGTGATGGGATGCCATATGATGATTCTTTCCTATCTATCACATGTGGGATGTTTTGGGCCAACTGGTTTTACAACGTTGGAGGAAGGATCTTTACAGATCTAATCTTCATGTTGCCACTTGAGGTCAATATCATTGCAGCCCAAGATTAGCAAGAACTCTACAATTATCTTAAGTGGAGAGGAGGACAACTTGGGGTAGGAAATATTGTCTACTATGTTCAATTTTTTAACCCACCTTATTTTCAGGAAGCTAAGGTGGAGGAGGATTTTTTGGAGTTACCATGTTGGGAGGTGACTCATTTGTATGGATGATTGCTTGGGAGAAGATGATTTCCCCATCCATTTCAGTTCTAACCTTGTTGTTTCTTGAGGACAAGCAAAATTTTTCGAGGGGAGGACTATAATGTTCCTAATTAGCCCAAGCTAATAGGAATATTTCATTTTGTGTTGATTTTCTTAATTGATGAATAAAATGTAAAGGAGGACATGTAAACTCCTAAAAACATCAAAATAAATCAATGCCCAATGTGAATAGAGGAAAATCAGGGCCGTCTCTATAAAATACCCTTGTATGTGAAAGGGGATTGTGGAGATTGACTGCATCGACATGAACAAATAACAACACAGTACAGATACATTGAACCTCCTAGTTGATCAACGCAGTTTTAGATGGAGGATCTCATTTGAAAGGAGCTAGGGTTTTTGAAGGTGGTTTAGGGTTTATCAAGCTCTCATCTTATAAAAGGAAGGGGAAGGCTCAAGAGAAGGTTGTTCATGATATTATATTTTCAGAATATATTGTCTGTTTACACATATCTCATTCTCTTGGCTATTTAGCAGAGATTTGTGAGAATTTCCTGTTTAGGGATTCTCTCTCCTTCCATGGAGTAGCTCTTGGAGGGCATTGTACTACTCTTCCACTATCAGGCATTTGGCCAAGCTCCATAAACCTTAGACATCTTAAATCCAGTTGGGTTTTACTTGTTTTAGTGAGCTGCAGCAAGTGGAGACTAGATCTGCTTAGATCTAGATTATACTAGTGCCTCTTCTTAGTGAGTGTGTCTTTTAACCTCCTGGAAGAGTGTATTAGCAGTTTGGGCTTCAGATCTTGATCTTGGCATTATGAAAATTTTTTCTTCAATTCTATAGTGTAGTTTATTGTCTTGTACTGCGTTATTTCTAGTTGCAGAGTTGCAGGGTTTTCTGGCATTTAGTTGGAGAAGAGATCTCTAGTGTAAAGGAGTCTTCCTTGCACTATGGTGATCCATGGATTGGCCAAAAAATCCATGTATGTTTCAGATCTGATTCATTGCTATATCTAATTCAGAATTTCTGAAACATTCTACAGATATGCTACTTTAAAACTCAGATCTACTCCTGTTCTTTCATGTAATGTTGAAAACCCCAAGGGGGATGTATAATAAAGACATTTTTACATATGGATATGTTGTAGATCTAATTTTTTATGTATTATCTTGATCTAGATCTTATTTATAAGATACTACTACAGTATATTACTTTTTTCAGATCTAGATCTATAGATCTGCACTTTTATATAGTGTATCCCATGAAACCCTTGCCGGGTTATCCTCTTTGATGTATAAAGGAGTTGGATGTCCATTTTTCTTCATGCTCTCATGTAATAAACTCCAGATATGATAGTAAAGCTATTTTGTATTGAAACCCTTCAGAGAATCGCTGCATCAGCTTCAGTTAATTTCTGTTGACTCAAGCCAGGGGGATTGGGCATTTTTAAGCCATATCGGGAGTGGGAGACCTGTTTAACATAGCTAGAGTCATTTGTTTTTTATGAAATTTGGTATGTGAGTCCCACATGACCTAAGATAAAAGATACCACTATCATTTTCCTTTTTTTTTAACGCAAATCTATGAAATTTACGTTTTTCAGGTTGAAATGGCTGCTTTTCCCCACTTTGGGTTGAAGAAATGAATCATAATGCTTGCTGCTGATCATGTTATTGAAGGAAATATTATTTAATACCTTTTATGAGCTATATGGATGTATCTAAAACTTTGGAATATCTTTAGATATTCTATTTGTTGTAGAAATTCCCTATTTTGGGATATTATAGTGGTATTAGAGCATCTTTCTTGGCTCAGCCTGTGAGTCTTAGCCCAAGAAGACAGAAGAAGATCAAAATGATGAAGAATATGAGATTACTCTCATCAATTTCAGATCCAAAAAGGACCTCCCCCAGGAAGCTAAGCAGATGAAGAGTTGCAGTGAAACTCCTGGAGGGTTTCAAGAAGAGGAAGAGCCATGCACTTCCTATTCTCAAAGATGAGAAGACAAGAGACATAGAGGACACTTGGAATCTGAGATTCTAAGTGAATACAAAGCTAAATCTAGAGTCTCCAAGGAGACTCTAGCTTTACCTCAGTTTATTCAGCTAGAGGAAGAGAGATCCTCACCACCACTTGAGGAAGCATGTACCAGTGCGGTCACAACCTTGGAGGAGAAACCTTCATGTTTAGCATTGGAGGTAGACAACATAGTTTAGAAAGGAGCTATTGCTTCTACATCTCACCAAGGTATGCTTGAACTTCCATCTCTTGTCATTTCAACATACCATATGAAGGGATCTACATCTTTGCATGTTGCTAACCTAGAGCAACAGAGTTGCACTACATTGCGCAAAGGCAGTGATGAAGAAAAGAGGACCCATGCATTATGGGAGCATTCACATGATAGCTCCATTCATGAAGTAGAGGAGGAATAAATGGTAGATAGTAGACATCTTGAAGTGAGAAACCCTTTCTCCTTTCTAGATGACACTTTCTTAATGAGCACTCCCCAACTCAAAGAGAAACTTCTACCTACAGCAGATCCAAGGCCTCTTTGGTTTTGGAAGGCCATGCATGGGGAGGAAATCTCATGGAGAGATTTCATTTGAGGTGCAATTCAACACATCATGAAGTGCAATGTTCTTCAACAGTATGAGGAGGCTCTTTCTTTCTCACCCTTGGATCTTCATGGATTCAAGGAGGAAAATATAGATGATGGAGGACATCTTCGGATGGATAACATCTCTCATGTGTGTGTTGGAGACTTCTTGAGCCATACACATCATGATGGGAGGTTTTTTCCTACCACCTATTTGGGTTCTTATGGGATCAAATTGATCCTTGAGAAGATTGCATTTCAACATCCCATGAAATGCAAGAGCAGGAATTTGATTTGGGAGAATGACAGTCTTCCTTGGGAGAGTGCTAAGGAAGGACAAGTTGGAAGGAACCCACATCTGGATGGATGGGTGTGGATGATGAGCAAGAAGATGGAAAGATACTTGCAAATCTATGATACTAGGCAGCAGGATGCTTGGCTGCGTTGGTTACTCTTGAAAGAGTTTGGTCATCATCCTCTTTCCAAGGGTATGTGGCAGGATACTTGCATCATGGTTCAGCAAAGAGAATGGACACATTGTGTTGACATAAAATTCTTCATATCAATCACCATGTTTTCACTACATGATTTTTATGATGAGAGTACGAGGAGGCAGCAAAATATTTTGTTGCTTGGGATGTTCTTGGGAGAACAAGGGCAGATTTTCTCTCACAGTTTTCATGATGTTGCAGGAGTAGAAGATGGCACTATCATAGTGCAAAGGGGCTACTCCTTGGCCTTAGATGTTCAAGAGGTACTTTTCCCATGGGAGAGACTTATTATGTGTAGCAGCATTATGGGATATGCCTTTGACATTTTGCATGTCAAATATTGGAGCCATGAGTTGGAGGGAGCCTATTTGCATAGGCCTACAATGTTGCCACTTTGGAGATGGGGTTTATTGATGGAGTATCCCTAAGATCACTTCACATTTGATGCACGTGATGGGTAAAGAGGAGGTAAGGAAGATGAGGCAGTATATGAGGACATCTATTACTATGATGTACTCTTCTTGTCTTGGATTTCCAAGCACGAGGGAGAGGACTTGTAGGCAGCACTTTGTTCATTTCTCTTCATGGAAGTGTGCCAAAATACTATGGAGGATATATTCATGGATCCATGTGTCTTCTTACTTTCAACATATGGTGAGAGCTTCGTTTGTGCAACACAATATTTGCATGCTCTTACCATCTTTTGGCAGTGCATTGCTCCGAAAGTAAGCAAGCTCTTGATTTTTCTCCATGACCAATGTTGGCCCAAACCATATGATGGAGATAGCCATCTCTTATATGGCCTTGGGTAGATGTTTTGTCATTACATGTATGTTCATTTGATTCATATGATTAACCATGTATTAAGAAATAATTTTCCCTGTATATTTCTGAAGCAGCAGTTTGAAAAACTGCGTTGTCACCACTTGGGAAATTGTTGGTACCTTCCAGCACCTTATGAAACCATCAGTAATTCCCCTGTTTTGATGCCAATCATGATCCCACTTGCTGGTGTTGTTTTTATCTTGATGGGATACATGATGTTGAGTGAGGCACACAATTTGAATGTGTCCTTTTGGGAAGGAGATTCCCACATTTTCTACGGTACATGTTCTCATGGGAACATGGGAGGAGTTATGGCCACCATAGCCAAATATTTGTTTCTCTTGGAGGTGGGCCAAATGTTTGATGGGATGCCATATGATGATGCTTTCCTATCTATCACATGTGGGAATTTTTGGGCCAACTGGTTTTATAGCGTTGGAGGAAGGATCTTTACAGATCTAATCATCATGTTGCCACTTGAGGTCAATATCATTGCAGCCCAAGATCAACAAGAACTCTACAGTTATATTAAGTGGAGAGGAGGACAACTTAGGGTAGGCAATTTAGTCTATTATGTTCAGTTTTTTAACCCACCTTCTTTGCAGGAACCTAAGGTGGAGGAGGATTTTCTGGAGTTACCATGTTGGGAGGTGACTCATTTTGTATGGATGATTACTTGGGAGAAGATGATTTCCCCATCCATTTCAGTTCTAAACTTGTAGTTTCTTGAGGAAAAGCAACATTTTTGGAGGGGAGGAGTATAATATTCCTAATTAGCCCAAGCTAATCGAAATATTTCATTTTGTGTTGATTTTCTTAATTGATGAATAAAATGTAAAGGAGGACATGTAAACTCCTAAAAACATGTGAACAGAGGAAAATTAGGGCTGTCTCTATAAAATACCCTTGTATTTGAAAGTGGATTGTGGAGATTGACTGCATCAGGATGACCAAATCACAACACAATATGGATACATTGAACCTCCTAGTTGATCAACGCAGTTTTAGATGGAGGATCTTATTTGAAAGGAGCTAGGGTTTTTGAACGTGGTTTAGGGTTTCTCAAGCTCTCATCTTATAAAAGGAAGGGGAATGCTCAAGAGAAGGTTTTTCATGATATTATATTTTCAGAATATATTGTCTGTTTAGACATATGTCATTCTCTTGGCTGTTTAGTAGAGAATTGTGAGAATTTCCTATTTAGGGATTCTCTCTCCTTCCATTGAGTAGCTCTTGGAGGGCATTGTACTACTCTTCCAATATCAGGAATTTGGCCAAGCTCCATCTCCCTTATAAATCATAAATCAAGTTGGGGTTTACTTGTTTTAGTCAGCTGCAACAAGTGGAGACTAGATCTGCTTAGATCTAGATTATACTAGTGCCTCTTCTTAGTGAGTGTGTCTTTTAACCTCCTGGAAGAGTGTATTAGCAGTTTGGGCTTCAGATCTTGATCTTGGCATCAGGCCAATGTTTTCTTCAAGTCTAAAATGCAGTTTATCCTCTTGGACTACATTATTTCCAATTGCAGAGTTGCAGGGTATTCTGGCATTTAGTTGGAGAAGAGATCTCTAATGTGAAGGAGTCTTCCTTGCACTATTGTGATCCATGGATTGGCCAACAAATCCATCTGTGTTTCAGATATTATTTATTGTTGTATCTACTTCAGAATTTCTGAAGCATTCTATAGATCTGCTACAGTAAAACTCAGATCTACTCATGTTCTTTCATGTAATGCTGAAAACCCTAAGGGGGATGTATAATAAAAACATTTTTACATATGGATCTATTGTAGATCTAATTTTTTATGTATTATATTTCTCTAGATCTAATTTATAAGCTACTGCTGCAGTATACTGCATTTTTCAGATCTATATCTGCAGATCTGCACTTTTATACAGTGTATCCCATAAAACCCTTGCCAGGTTATCCTCTTTGATGTATAAAGGAGCTGAATCTCCATTTTTCTTCATGCTCTCATGTAATAAACTCCATATATGATAGTAAGGCTATTTATTATTCAAAACCTTCAGAAAATCATGCTGCATAAGCTTCAGTTAATTTATGTTGAGTCAAGCCAGGGGGATTGGGCATTTTTAAGCCGTAGCGGGAGTGGGAGACCTGTTTAACATAGCTAGAGTCATTGTTTTTGGCTGAAATTTCGTATGTGAGTCCCACATGACCTAAGATAAAGGATACCAGTACAATTTCCCCTTTTTTGTACGCAAATATCTGAAATTGACGTTTTTAGGGTTGAAATGGCTACTTTTCCCCACTTTGGGTTGAAGAAATAAATCATAATGCTTGTTGCTAACCATGTTATTGAAGGACATATTATTTAATACCTGTTATGAGCTATATGGATGAATCTCTAACTTTGTAATATCTTTAGATATTCTATTTGTTGTAGAAATTCCCTATTTTGGGATATTACAATTAGCCATGAGCTCGTTGGAATATTAATTTTAGTTTTTGCTTATTTGTTTGATGAATAAGAGGGTATGGAGACCCATAAATCTCCTTATTAGGAATAAAATCACTGTTAATGTGAATGGAGATTACTTTAGTGGCTTGATAAAGCACCCTTATGTGTGAAAAGGGGTTGGAGCACATAGACTGGGTAAACTTTGACCAAATCAACAACGTTGTCATGGAGGAGTGGCATTCATTGTGGGACAACACAGTTTTGGAGGGATAATCCATGCATGGAAGTAGTGGCTTTCATGAGTGGGGCCAAGGGTGAGGAAGCTCACCACCTATATAAGAAAGGGGATGGTAGCCATAGAGGGGGGGTTGCTGATTATTATTTTGATATGGTTTGTTAAGACTTTTTTGCTCTCTTTAACTGTTTAGCTAAGATTGTAGTGTTGTTTAGCATAGGTTTTTCCCGAGCGGAAATCCTACCTTCTATTGAGCATTAGAAAAGGTATGAATTCACCATGTGTTTTCTCATTCTTTTACTTTAAACATAACTATTTTTACTTTTAAAAGGTGATTTATTACAGACTTATGGGAGAATTGTAAAGATTTATGTTTATTGTAAAAAGTAACTAAAAACTTCCTTTTATTGTCAAAAACAGGAATTAACCGAGGTGAACAACTATACCAAAGGCGAGGCTAAAGCAGGAGAAACTGTTGTTCCTCCAGTGATAGACCATATCCAGCCAGAGAGAATAAAATCAAAACACATTGCTAATAGAAGGCAGGGAACAGCTCGGCTTCACCCGAAAGAGATCGAGTGACAGCTAAAAAATAAAGGAAGCAAATCTCTCAGGATCCTTCGATCCTAAGGGATCACTGTTCAAATCTTATCTCGTTCCCTATCTTGTCCGTCGAGATTGTTATATAAGGCAATGCCTTTAGAGATTGAAGGAATCAAATGATTGATTAAAGACATTCCTTTTGTAATTCTGCACTTTATTGACTCTCGTAATCAGAGAGCAGTCGTTGTAAACATTTTTATGTCCAATTAATACAAAGATGCATTTTTGTTCTATTCCTCAAGTTCTAAAGTAACCCAGCCGTGTTTCACATTTTATAAGGGCCCGGCCTTGGTGGAATTAACCCGTTGTTTGTATTTCTATCCTTTAATTACTGTTGTGTGATAATTGTGTTTGGTTCCATTATGATTCTAGAGTTAACTGATTACTGTTGAATTGCTTATTGATATTGTTGTGCGTGCTAATGAATTGCATTACTATTCCATTTCAACAAATATCTTAATTCCTGCAGCATTCATCTTGTTATTACTTATAAAGCTTTGTTGTTCAACATTTAACTCTATTCACTGTTCCATTGGGTTGCTGTTCCTTTCGATTACTTAATAATGTTTGTTGTCAACAGGATTGGTAGGATTAGCTATTTGATTCCTTTAAGTATAGAGTTGTTGTTCAAATTCATTAGTTAGTATTTGTTGTTCAATTCCAGAGTGTTGATCATTTCCGATTCATTAGTTTCAGATTGCGAAAAGATTGTTTATTTACATTGTTACAGTTTGTTGTTTATGCACATAGCCATTCAATTATAGATTGTTGTTCATTTCTAATTCTTGCTTTTAAAAGAGTTCTTCTTTGTTTACTTTCAACAGCAGTTAGTTCAATTTAAGTTTCCCTTTGATTGCTTGAGAGTAGGACTGTCAACTGTAGAGAACACTGGTTATTGCTTCCTCGTTCCCAGATTGATTGCCTTGTTCTAGTTTGATTTCAGTTGCATCAATTTCTAAAGGAATGAATTATTGCTACTGTATCCTTGATTGATGTTTTGTAGAGTGAATAGTTAAGTTTCAGAGTATTTGAGTTATGTTATTGTAATTAGATTTCTTTTCAAGCATCCTTTTACTCTTGTATTTAGAATACTATAGTACATCTCTCACAACATTACTCTTAGCTCAAATTGTAGCCTCAAATAGAGTACACTCTTGAAACAAAAGGTCATTCTCGGATTGATAATTAATGTAGGATAAACAGGTGTTAAAAAGACACCTTTTATACCTCAACATTTTTGCACCATTGCCGGGGAGAGTGTATGCCATTTAGAAGGAGTGATGCACATTTGACCTTTTTTTCTGCTTGGGAAGAATTGGGTTTTAAAGACGGAAGGTAAGAACCTGCGCACCGAGCAAGGAACATACTTGCTCACTGCCTGCTTCACAGCAGAACTGGGTAACATTATTTATTTAGGTAGGAATGAAGGCTTGTTCTTTTGAATGAATAGAAAAGCTAAAAAAAACAAAATTCCTCCTAAATCGAAAAAACCTAAGGGATCGGTGACCCTTGGGTGAACAAATTTCATTGACGAAATACTTAAGAAAACTGAATCTCAACCATCAGTAGGACCTAGGAAATTTATTTCCAGACAACCTACTAGTTCCCTTCAGGCCACATAGTCACCATCTGTAGCCTTTGCTGAGATACATAGTCAAACAGATGGAATTGAGCAAGATTCTCAAGAAATTGAGAATCCCTGCCTAATTTCTTCACAAGAAGGGAACTCTAGTAATCTCCTCGAAGGAGAAGGGGAAATAGGGGAAACAAAAGAACCAAAATTTCCTCTTGAAACAATCCAAATAGTGAGCAGCCCAGATAAGGGAAGTGCCGTCAACCTCATTCAAAACAAAGGACCTGAATCCCCTCAGACAGTAGGCAAACAAGGAATACTTATTATTCTAGATCAAGGGAGTGCTGCCAAGGTCATTCCTATTCCTCCTAGTCAGCCTAGAAATTCCCTTGAGATCCCAGAAGGATATTGACACATATTTGATCAAATGGCCCAGAGCCAGAACCAGCAAACACCTAGCAGACTTCCACACTGCAATATCCCATAGTGGATACTGCAGCTAATGCACCTATGAAAGCCATTCCTCTTCAACATATTCCTACATTTCATGGCTTGACATCGAAAGATCCAGATGCATTTCTATTTGAATTTGATGTATTATGCAGGGGGTATGACTATATGACCGATCCCCAAAAATTAAAACTATTTCCTTCCACATTAAAAGGAACAGCCTTACGATGGTTTATGGGGCTAGGTGGGGGTGTTATAAATGATTGGGATCAAATGAAAGCTGCGTTTATAAAGAAATATAAGGATTATTGCAGGTCCCAAGAACTAAAAGATGAAATATTTTAGATGACAACAAAACCCAATGAAACTCTAGAAGAATATGTGGAACGATTTCAATACAACCTCCAGAGATCTCCTTATGCATATTTACCCTTACTTGATAATGTGTTGAAGACTACATTAATTAGGGGGATGAAGGATCAATGGGTTGAAACATTAAATATTATGGGAAAAGGTTATATATATTAGGAAAGCTATGCTAACATTATTGATTTGTGTATCAGGAGTTTGAGGGCCAATACAAGGCTAAAACCAACAGAACGTGACATGATCACAAGGGATAATAAGACCACCAGTGAAGGTGTAACTCATGCAAATATTGGAAATCTACTGGAAGATTTTGAAATAGATATTCTAGGGACTCTAAAAATGCAGTTTGACATTATGAAAGCCAAACAAAAGCAAGTAGAAGCATAACAAAATTTGGCAATATTTTGTCCTAAATGCAGGAAGAAACACAACCACAAAGATTTCCCGCTGGATGTAATCAAATTTTGTGCCATTTGCATGAAATATCACCCTATAGAGGGATGTCCCTCACTTCCTGGCTTAAAAGCAGTCTATAAAGAGGCAGAAGGAGAATCAGAAGTGGTATTCTTACTTAATTAGCGTCGACAATGGCAGCCATGACAATCAGGTATGCCAACTGACCCATTTTCTTCTTTTCAACCTCCTCAATATAATGCTCAGCAATATAATGGAATGTGGAAAAATCAACCACCTTTCCCGAATTGGTCACAATAGTCATTTCCTACATCACCGTGGCCAAATCAAACAAACCAACCTAATTGGCCAAATTTTCCTTTCTACCCACCGTTTTGGAAAAACAATGCTTATCCAACACAATGGTCCCCCTCCACTTCGCAGAGTCAAGTCTAGCAGTCAAACTGGAAAAGACCTACAAATTAGCCAGCCAGAACAATCCCTCTCTCTCAACCTACACTTCCAGCTCCTTATCCATTGCCACAAAACCCCCAGACCAATTTAAGACCACAACTCCCAGCCCAACCCAACCCAAACCCAAACAATAGGCCAGTTTAGTTTGTCCAAATAATGGAACCACCATAATTAGAAACTGAACCGAGGGAGTGTAATGACCTTCAATTGAGGTCTGGGCGCATAGTAGAAATAGAGAGAGACAAAAATGTTCACATTGAAGATCCGTTACTTGTAGAACAAACATTGCAAAAAGAGAAGGTGGTTCAACAACAAACTCAACATAAAACTCCACAACAAGCAACCACCTCTTCTCCACCATTCCTAGAATGATTAATCATACCTCATCGATTAGAATATCCTGATTTTGATCTTCTGGGAGAATTAAAAAATTTGTGTATAAAAATCCCTCTCCTCCAAGCTATCCAAGACATCCCTATTTATGCAAAAACCATTAAGGAATTGTGTATAAATAAGACAAAGAGGAGAACAACAACTAACCCAACTGCCCAAATAGTCGGTACTTTATCTGACTTATTATCAGGAATGGAAACACCTGTAAAATATGAAGACCCAGGAAATCCTATAGTGACAGTGCAAATCAATGGGAAGTTGTTCCCAAATGCTTTAGTTGATTTGGGAGCTACAATCAATATCCTAACAACCATCACTTGTCAAAAACTTGGCATTACATCATTAGAACCAACAACCTTATTATAATTAGTTGACCGATCGGTACTCAAACCAGAAGGTACACTACAAGATGTAATGGTATCCGTAGATTCCTGGGAATACCTTGCTGACTTCCTGGTTATCAACCCAAAGAACTGACTAGATGGACACCCGTTAATTCTAAGTAGACCTTGGTTGGAAACTACCGATGCTTATATTGGCTACCAACAAGGAAACATGACAACAACAAGGGGAAACTATGTCAAGAATTTAGCTTTATATCCCCCAGCCCAACCAAGCCTATCAATAATTAAAACAAGGAAGCAACCTATATCATATCTTATGGAAAATATGAGATCATCACTAACCATAGAAGATGCCCTCGATTTTAAAGATCAAACAGAGGATGATATCATTAATATTTTTATTAATAAACCACAAATCAGATCCCATCTACAATGTCACATGATCAAGGAAGCATTTGATAATAAAGAGGAATAAGATCCCTTGAAAGACATTCCTGATAAAATAATACCCACTACTTCTGTGTACAATAGTAAGATTGTGGAAATTGAACCAGGCAAAAGTTTAAACATTAACAAAAATTTGACTGTTGAACAAGAAAAGAAGACGGTCCAATTACTACAAAAATATAAAGGAGCCTTTGCATGGTATTATCCAGACATGAAGGGAATTGACCCCCAGTTATGTACACACCACATCTATACCGAAAAATATGCGAGACCCATTCGCCAACCCCAACAAAGACTAAACGCTCACCTTAAAGATATTGTGAAAGTTGAATTACAAAAGCTGTTGGATGTTAATTTCATTTACCCAATATCTGATAGCAAGTGGGTCTCCCCATTAGTAGTGGTACCAAAGAAGAACTGAAAGTGGAGAATATGCATAGATTACTGAGAACTCAAAAAAGCAACCCAGAAAGACCACTTTCCCCTTCCTTTCATTGACTAGGTATTAGATATATTGGTAGGAAAGAAATTCTTTTCTTTCCTATATGGCTTCAGTGGGTACAATCAAATCTAGATTGCCCCTGAGGACCAAGAAAAAACTACTTTTACCTGTCCTTGGGGTACATTTTCCTACCGAGTCTTACCCTTTGGCCTATGTAATGCCCTTTCTACATTTCAGAGGGCCATTCTCAGCATCTTTTCAGATTTAATAAATGAAGGGCTCGAAGTGTATATGGATGACTTCACACCTTACGGAGATGATTTTGAGCCATCATTAGAAAACTTAGAAAAGGTGTTGCAAAGATGTATTGACACTAGGATTTGTTTAAGCCATGAAAAGTGTCATATGATGATGACCGAAGGACTTATCTTAGGACATTATATTTCAGCAGCTGGAATTCAGGTGGATCCAGCCAAAATTAAGATAATTTTGTTAATACCTACACCCACCACACAAACAGAGGTACGTAGCTTTCTTGGATTTTCCAGTTATTATAGAAGATTCATAGAACACTATTTTTGAATAGCTGCACCTTTATATGCACTAACAGGGAATGTTGATTTTATTTGGACAGATAAATGTGACCATGCTTTCAAGGATCTGAAAAAGCTTGTATCAATAGCCCCAGTGCTGAGGGACCCAAATTGGAATTTTCCATTCCAAATTTCATCTGATGCCTCGGACACAGCGATTGGAGCAGTACTTGGGCAGGAAGAGGATAAAAAACCATATGCAATCTATTATATTAGAAAAAATCTATCTCCTGCTAAGTTAAATTTTACTGTGACTGAGAAGGAATTTTTAGTTGTAGTTCATGCTGCAAATAAGTTTGGACATTATATAACTGGGTATCCTATAGTTTTATATACTGATCAATCTGCCATTAAATTTTTAGCAAATAAACCTGTTAGAAATGGAAGAGTGACAAGGTGTTTTATTTTATTGTAGGAATTCGATATTACAATTAAAGATCAACCTAGAAAAGAGAACCTTGTAGTTGATTTCCTGTCATGAATGCCAAAGCCAATAGATGTAACAACAGTCGAAGACCACTTCCCAGATGAGCATTTGTTTGTTGTTACTGTTAGAACCCCATGGTATGCTGATATAGAAAATTATTTGGCAATAGGTAAATTACCTAAACATCTAACCCTTAATGAACGAAAGCAGATAATACAACGTAGTACCCGATTCTCTTGGATTGGGGGCTACCTGTTTCATACAAGGTCGGATATGCAAATTAGGAGATGCGTCTGACAGGACAAAATATTTGATATTATGAAAGCATGCCATGAAGGGCCATGTGGTAGAAATTTTGCAGATTGTAGAACTACCCATAAGGTTTTATAGACAGGCTACTATTGGCCTACAATTTTTAAAGATGCTAAAAAAATTGTGCTGGCCTGTGATAACTGCCAAAGGGCAGGTTGCCCTGGACAGTCCGAAAAAATTCCTTTGAACCCATAGTTAGTAATTGAACCATTTGAACATTGGGCCCTTGACTTTGTTGGTCCCATTAACCCCCCATCGAACCAAAGAACATACATCCTAGTTGCAATCGAGTATGTCACTAAACGGGTTGAAGCAGAGGCACTTTCGAAAGCTACAGAGGACTTTGTAATACAATTAATTTTCCAAATATTTGTGCGATACGGCCTCCCAAGGGACATAATCACAGATGGAGGACCACATTTTGTAGGTAATAAACTCGCTGAAACATTACAGAATTACCACATTCAACACAAAATTACAACCCCATACCACCCACAGGAAAACGGCCAGGTATAGAGAA
The DNA here is from genome assembly GCA_034641835.2 of Pinus albicaulis. Taxonomy (NCBI): domain Eukaryota; kingdom Viridiplantae; phylum Streptophyta; class Pinopsida; order Pinales; family Pinaceae; genus Pinus; species Pinus albicaulis. The sequence continues at coordinate 1,297,477,179 of CM076574.1, read as the reverse complement.
AAAATAAAGTAATCAAATCTATATTAACAAAAAAAGTCACCTCACACAGATGTGACTAGGCTTACAGATTTCCAGAAGCCTTGTGGGTATACCAAACAACATGGAGAGGTACTACGGGGTATTCACCATATCAATTAGTATTTGGAAAAGAGCCCATCTTTCCAATAGAGTTTGAAATTCAGACATTAAGAACAACCCAAAAGGTGGGTTTAGAATTAAATGAAGCCCAGGTCAGAAGATTACAGCAAATAAATGTGTTGGATGAAATGAGGCTCTCTGCTCTTTAGCATACTGCATTAATTCAGCAACAGAGAGAAAAATGGCACGATGACCTCATCAAAGAAAAAAATCTTCCACGAAGGAGATTGGGCACTCCTATATGACTCCAAGTTTCAGGATTCTCTAGGGAAACTCTAGACATGATGGCTTGGACCTTATGAGATACAAAAAGTGCATGATAATGGCACCATTAAATTAACCACCATTGATGGATCTAGACATTCCTTCAAAGTAAACGGGCATCGAGTTCAACTTTACCATAAACCGCTTACTTGAGAATCCTTCTACCAATAACTACGGAAATATTCTACCATGAAAATTCTTGCTAAAGGGGATAACTCCTCCTCGGGACCCATTCATTAAATCATTTCTTTCTTTTGAAACTTGTACATAAAGATTGTTCTTTTACTTTTCTTGTTTTTTGTATGGAATTTTGTTTCTTCAACTGTTCTTATTTTTCTTATTGTAAATTTTTGTTGTTCCTTTCCAAAGGAACAACATTTTTGTTGTTCCTTTCGAAAGGAACAACAGTAGTGCTGTTTATTTTTTCTATTTCGCAAATTGTTTCTGTTGTTCCTTTCGAAAGGAACAACAGTTTCGCAGATTGTTTTTGTTGTTCCTTTCGAAAGGAACAACATTTCCACAGATTGTTTCTGCTATTCCTTTCCAAAGGAACAACATTTTTAGAGCGCATTTTTCTTGTTTTAAAACAACATTTTGAGGATTTCTAATGACTTTTCTAAAGGCAAACATACTATTTATAAAATATTACACAAATTGAAGTTTACTAGAATAAAAAAATCAAAATAAATTGTCATTTTTTTTAAGAAATTGTTTAGTAGTGATAAGAAGAAGGAAAAAGGACATAACCACCAATATTACTATGATGTCTTACTATCACTAAAATTAGTATGATCGATTATCTTTATCATGTTGGTTCTTCCCCAAATTTTTATAACTTTCTTTGATTTTTATTTATTGAGTAAGAATAAGGGCATATTATTTTCTATTGAGATGTTTAGACTTCTTCCACCATCCCTACTCTTAAGGAGTGCTGAGCCATCCTTTATATATAAGTAGGAAAGTGCTATATGAAAAAAAAAAAGACAAAAAAAAATATCTATATATATCACTAACAATTCTATGATATGGCAGATAGAGGATAGGGGGTCTCATCAAGAGCCAACCTACCATGATCATAAGGAAGCAGTGAAGTGGCATTCCCATTATGGCCACCACACCAGGGAAATGGTCCAATGGACAATTGAAAAAAAAACTAAAAATTCCTTGGAACAAGAGGTCTCATTATGAGCCAGCCTGCCCACTTTTCACTTCTTTCTGGTGAATGGCATTGTGATTTATCTGGTCCCCAAGCCAGCACAATGGCTTCCATTATGACATCAAACAACACTTCCCTAGGCATAAATAAAGGATAATGGTTCCAAGGGTGATAAATCAACTTTGTTAAGGTTATGGACACCTGTGGGCAACAGAGCTCTGCTGATGGTATTGGAGTCACATTTTTACAACTCAATAGTAATGTTAAAACCCTTTTTCCTATATCTCTATCTAAATATCAAATGAAATTATGATTCCTAAACCCTTGGTTCTGAACCTATTATACATGAAATTCGTCATAAATTGATCACATTAGTTTGAGTGCGTAATAAGTGCATTAGTACTTGTTCACATTAGCTATCCCTTGTCCTTATCTTTGAATCATTACGAACGTTTCTATATCTATTTGCAATTTAATCACATGCATCAATTTCAGTAATGTAGTAATTTGATTGACTGTATCATAAGTATGCATGCTTTTTCCTGCTTTACAACTTCTATGCTGTACTTTTCTCTCTTATTTGACGATCGAGGATGACCTATCATCCTTCAGGGGGGGCGCGGATGCCTCTTAATGACTGCATGTAGATAAAATCCCTATATTTCTTTACCTGCACATGAATCGAATCCCTATATTCTTGGTAATAACAAAAACTTAATGGTATAATTATGATATTTACTAAATACTGTGCTATGTTGTTCCATTGCATTCAGGTGCATTCGTAAGGAATTAACAGTGTGCAGAGAAGATGGGAGGTTGACCAATTCACAGTGAGCTGCAAGTGTTGGTTGTTTCTGATGCTACATGATAAATTCTGGAAAAATTGGGATGGATTAAATACCTCACAAGGCTACAAAAACCTCATGAAACAGTAGCTATCGAGTTTTTACAGAATTTGCAGGAAGGTTACTCCATGGTTAGAGGTAGACAGATAGTAGTAACAGATGAAATAATCGCAGAGGTGTCTGGTCTACCAACGGAAGGAACCATATGGATTCATAATAAGGTCAGGCTTCAAGAAGCCATGAACATCTTCCAGGAAGAAGGACAGACATTGGTTGTCAAAGGAAAAGGAGTTCAGCCGGCATCGTTGGGAGAACCATGGATGGAATTGGAAAAAGTAGTACAGGCCTATATAACACGTGATGGAAGGAAAGACATGGTAAGACCTCGCCACCTTAAGTTATTGGTAGTATTAAAGCAAAAATGTACTGTAAACTTGCTTGCATTTTTAAATTTCTTACTGCATGATGTTGCCCGTAGTATAAGAAAAGCTCGGCACACAAACATGGTGGTAAGCCACCATTCCTTAATTAGATTGATCATAATTTACAGCCTTGCCCAACAATAGACTAGTCGGGAAGAACTGATATTTTTGATTGATGGAGGATTAGCCTTACCTGCCCCAAAATGAAAGAGAATGGCTAGCACAGCAGCAGAGCCATCAAAACATAGACAATCCTCTCGTTCAAAAAGACGTAGGGGAATGATAAAAGGCCTTATGGGTGTTAGTCATCAGTATTTTTTACTTGTTGATGATGACTAGTTGTACAGCCAAGTTTTCCAATAGCCGATCTAAAAATTTGTCAAATTTGCCAGCTGGGAAAACACCTATAAAATTTTTTTGCCCTCCTACCTTTCAGTCTGCCCATGACGAGATGAAACCTCACTATCAATCCTACCTAGCCTCAGCCATACTAGTCTTCCCATCAGCTCTAAAGAGACAATCCAAATCTGTTAAAAAGCCTCCCCTAAGTTAGGAAGTGGCACTTTAAGGCATTTCTACCTTGGCAAACTATCCAAGAGCCAAAAAACCTCCATCTTCTATAGACCAATCATAATAGACCTCCCACTCTGCTAATAAAGTTGGTCACAGCCCTAAGTCGCGCAACTAATACACCCTTAATTCTCAGCAATACATGGACCATAATCTCAAGCTGATTTTAGGTGTTTTACAGTGTTTGATAGATCTTGCAAGGACAGAAACATACCAGCATCTCAGAAGACAATTTCTGGCTCCACATGAGAAGACAACTATTTCTCAATGTGATCCTGAGCCTGAGATGCATCTATAGGGCAAAGAGTTTTTCATCAAACTCTTGCTACCTCATTCAAAGCCTGAAAGGACAGTAGAAGAAAAAACAACACTGTCAAGAGGCTGTTGATATGACATGACTAAGAACATCCTTCATTTATAAGCAGAGGGTTTGAAGGCCTAAGAACCTCCTTCATCTATAAGCAGAGGGTTTTGAAAGCGCCTCCTTCATCTATAAGCAGAGGGCGATGGCCAAATTTTGACTTGAAAAGTTGCAACTGAATGTAAGACAGATTTGTTTTTAATAAACAGTGAGACAGTGACTAGGGTTTTCCAAAGTAAAATGATGATTGAAGGCAGAAGTAAAAGCAGTAGTGTTTTCAAAGTTTGTTTGCCTGCCATCATTTGTAAGAGAAACCCTTGTCAATATGTTCATCAAGCAGCCTTCATATGGCTGAGACAGAAGGTTGACAAAACATCAGATATTTTGCCAAGTGAAGGGCCTCCTTCATTCATTAGCAGTAGACTAGAGCAGCGATTATTTCTAGGGTTTCTCACTGACTGATAGACAAAATAAAACGAGTAAGAGATACTTGAAATAGAGAAATAATGTAAAGATACCAAAAGGAAAGCAGGGGTACCACTGTAATCCAAGGGGTCAAGCTTATTTCTTAACAGGGTTTCTTTCAAAAGACAGTCTGCAGCTCAAACAAAACAAAATTGAAGAGTGGTTGATGAGATGATTCATTGCACAGGACAAAAGAAATGATAGTTGTTTTTCAGAGAGTATTGATCTTCTTACTCACAAAGGTGTCTTTTAAATATGCTTATCATAGTTGACAAAGGAAAATTTGAGTTTAGCTTTTCCCAACAAAAGTATTGTAGCTAGACACAGTAGTTCATAAAGTACAAGAAGGACTTTAGCATATTCTTTCAGGTTCTGGAACTCATTAAGAGCAAAGTGTTCATGCCACTGTCACAAAGGTAGACACTTTCCCTGTGAAAACAAGTCAAAGCACTCTGCTATTACATTTTGGATAAGAGAATAGTTTTTAGAAGAAAAATTCCTCCTTATTAGACATAGAACAGTGAAAGTTCAGGCAAACATGACTAGGTCTCATCCACAGTCAGAAAGGACATCAGTTAGAATCATGCAGCTACAGTTACAAGGTGGAGTTGATCCGATTTTCCTCTAGCAAGCAGATATAGGTGTATGGAGCAGAAAATGCCAAATCAAGTTTTGAGAAGATAGATCATCTCCTTGCAAATGGCTAGATGGCCAACAGATCATTGATATATTATTTAAGTGGGGCTTCTATGTTAAATTGTCACCAAAGAGACAAAAGTGGCAGAAATCACCTTTCCAGCATGAAGGCACAGTGAACAAAGTTTGACCTTTTGAATGTTTTTATAAAGTGAATAGGTCAATACCTATTTTAAGCTCTTTAAATGCATGCACATTCTTTTCCAACAGTTAAAACCATTTGGGTTGTCAAAAGCAAAACAAGATATTGTTTCAAAGAGCAAAAAGTTCAAAAACCCTTACAAGTATAAGCCAAGGGATTTTCGATTTATTTATATTCAAAAGGACAAAGGGGACCATTGCCAACTTAATCAAATCCCTCAAAACCACGAGCGAGCTCCACTCTTGCTATTTCACAGTTAGAAGACAAGTTCATGGGAATTTTTGTTGTTTTTCAAGATTTTTTCACCACGCGACGTGCCTGTAGATGCGCGCGGCGCGCTCAGGCGCAGGAATTACAAAGGATATAAAGGCTGCATGGCACGCTTGTAGGTGCGCGCGGCGCGCCTGTAGCCCTTGGTCCTATCGGCCCGACAGTGACCTGGCAACCACAATCTGCGCGACGCTCTTCCTTATAAACCTGCCATGCACACTCAAATGGTCCAAACGCCCTCAACACAGCTCTGGAGGTCGCTCAAACTCATCTACAAGGTCATCATTGATTCTCAAGGTATTTCTATGTGCCTCCTTTAGGTTTTTAAAAAAACTGTTGAGTGGTGCAAAAGGGTTAAAAACCACAGTCTAAGGCACAGGTTTGAGTTCTGTGTGAAAACGAAATTCGCTGTGTTTCCATTGGCTAGAAGTGAAACATTAAAACTGTGATTTCTATTGATAAGAAAAAGACATTAAACCACTCACAAAACAAGTGGAAAAGTGGAACAGTCTTGAAAGAAGGAAGGAGCACAGGGCTTAAAGGGAAAAACAGTGGGTCATTTTCCTTACACAGTGACCTTTAGATAAACTTTGGTGACTTTCCAAAAATCTCCTCTGTATGCTGAGAAGACAAAAAAATGTCTTAACTTTCCACTCATAAAACATACCCAATAAGTGAGGTCACCATTTTGCATTCGGAGGTGTTTTCAAACTGGTGTGAGGAACAGCGAAGTAAAGAGGGCAGTATTTTGTTTAAGGAGGAGTTTGTTGTGGTTGAATGCTACAGGATTTTTATAACTACATCAAAAACAAAATAAACTCTGTCCTCTTATCCTATTACACATTGACTCTGGACTGTGTAGATGCCTTTTTGTGATTGACTGTCTTCATATTGTTGAATCTACTGGGCCTACAAGGAAAAAGAGGATTTTGAAATTAAGAAGATTGTGGTTTTAACTTTTTCTAAAAAACAAGGTTATATTGTTGTCCTCAAAAACATCAAAAGTCAGGGTGACCTTACCGCAAACACAGGAAAGTTCCTTGGATATGTTTTTATTTTTTGACTGTTTTCATCCTTGTTTACTGTGTTTTCATTATAAATATTGGCTGATTGATATGCAAAGGGTGGAAAAGGTAGTATCCTGAAAAACAGGGGTCTTCTACCAAAGGAGGGCATTTTCACACTACATTTGAAATCATTGTTGCCTAATATTACTGTAAGTTGGCAGGCTGAGACAGAGTTTTGTCTAAAAACACATCACAAAAACTTTGAGGTAGTTTGGTGTTTCAAGAGCGCATCTAGACCAAGATGTCGCCCAGGTAAGATAGCAGAAGTGGGTTACACAAGAGGTATGAGCCAATTTCCACTGAGGAGGTCAATGCACACCCATCTATCCTATTCAATTTTCATGAGGTGGGGTGCTTGGATTTCTGCCAGAGGGTACAAGAAGTCAAAATTTTCTCGCCTTTAACACATTTGTGTGCCTTGAGGTTCAAAGACAAACATTTTCAAGTGGCAGGCCTTGATTTCAAGTTATCACCGAGACCCATATCCAAGGCTACTAAAATCCCATACATTGGCAAGAAATGGTTCAAGCAAGCCTATCTAGGCTTGGATGACTACAAACCCTTCCTCAAGCCCGAGCACAGAGAAGCATGCCCTGCTATTTTCCCTTTCTCTTATCTTCTAGCTAGCTATGCTCCCCTTATGAAAATTATAATGAATTATTTCACTTGTGAGGGGAGATTCTCCCGAGTTTATGCATACCACATCCGACTGTTGATGCACTTCACAAGAACCAAACAGCTCAATCTTCCTTTCTTCTTGTGTAAAAGCATTGAGAAAATGGCCTCCTCTGTCCAGAAGAAGCCTCCATCACAAAAAATAGCCTCTCTATTCCATCACTCCCTCATTAAAATCATCATCCTTCACCAGCTTGAGAAGAAAGAGGTTTCTTGGGATGTTTTCATCAGTCACTCGGATTTCTCCACTGTCCCTCTAGTCCATACATCCCCCACATCTCCCACTCATCGCCCCTCACCTTCCTCTAGCAGACCTACTCCTAGAAAACTCAAATTTACTACAGGACAGGCAAAAGAGCATGGAAAAGGAGAGGGAAGTGGCCAGCAAGAGGAGGAAGGACATGAGCATGAAGAAAAAGATGAGGAACAGTAGGAAGAAAGTGATGGAGGGCAGCAGCATGACAGTGGTGAAGGTGAGCAACAACAAGAGAAAGAGGAGGAGAGTGCTGAACAACAATAACTCAGTGATGATGAACAATAGGAACAAGAGGAAGGGCAGCAGTTTGAGCATCAACTTGAACAACAAAATGAGTAGGAAATTGAAACAGAGCAACAGCAGGATATTGATGATCAAGGGTAGCAGTTTGAGCAACATGACATTGATGATCAAGGGCAGCAGGAGATTGAGACAGAACAGTAGCATGAAATTGAGGAGCAGGGACAACCTGAAGAAGATACACAGAAGTTTCCTCATGATACACAACATTCTCCCCATGATGCACAACAGCCTCCTCAAGATACACAGCAGCCTCAAGAAGAAAAACAAATTCAAGGGGATGAAAAGCAAGATGAAAAAGGCAAAAGGAATCATGCCTTCCTCTCTTGAAAAGGCCAAGCTCAAGACAGCAAGAAAGAGGGTGCCCAAGGTTGTCACTCCAAATGTGACAAGAGCTCTCCATAGCAAAGGAAAATTTCCAAAAAAACCTACCATTGACTTGCCTAGGAGGAAAAGCGCAAGGATAGCCTTCCAAGGAAAAAGGAAGGGAAAGGTAGGAGAAGGTCATGAGCATGAGGGTGCATTGGATATCATCCCAATCCAAAGTGATGACAGTGACAACGAGGCCCAGATTCTAGAAAACCTCTTAATCCATAGAGAGGGTCAAATTGATGCATTGAAGGATGACCTTCATCGGGCAAGGAATTTCAATCATTTCTTGCAGATCCAAAATAGACAAATGAGTGTTCATATGGCTGTCTATGAGACACGAGCTACCAAGTACAAGAAAGAGGCTGCCAAAGCCCAAGCAAGGATAGATGAGCTCATAGGCGGTTTTGATGAGAGTGAAAAAGAAGACCAGCCTAGGCGAAAGAGACCTAGAACCATAGGGCTTAAAAGATCCCTTGAAAGGCAAAAGGAGGAAGAGCAAGCCCTTCTCCAATCCACTCCCCTCACTGCATTGTTTGAACAAGAAATTGAAAACAATAAGGAGGCGTGGCTTGAAAGAGTCAATGATCATTTGGAGAGGAAGTTGGAGAAGGCAAACAGGGATCTAGAGCTTCAAAGGAGGATGACGAAGCATTGCCAAAAGCTAAATCAGTTTGCCTGTCGCAAGTTAAAGGCTGCCCAAGAGAAGCTAAAGGAGGGTAAAGGGAAGCGCCCGGCATGGAAAAGGAAGAAGGACACATCAGGACTTGATATTTTGACTTCTATTTCAGAGCATGGTACTAAGAACCCTTGAGGGTCATACTCATCGATTTTGGGCGCATTTTGACATGTTTTGGTTTTTTGTCATTTTTGAGTTTTTGGTCAAAACTCATGAAATTCGCCATTTCATTTTGGGGATTTTGCAAAGGAGGAGGATGGTATCATCGGATGCCATAATTTCATGGGCACACCCTCAGTGATTTTCAGGACATTTGGAGATCATTTTCTTCCCCGAAATGGCGAAAAAGGCTCGCTTTTTGCACACTCTTCCCGGTCTATCAGCAGACTGTAATTTTTGGTTTTTTACACACAGTTCTATTTTTGGAGGATTTCTAGGAATCATATTGAGAAAATTTTAGTTTTTCCAGAAATTATACAATTAGAGCTTTCCAACGAGCTATCATGAGCCTTGTTTTGACATCGGGAAGGCTGCCAAATGTTGCCGTCAAGTCAGGAGACCTTTTGCTGATGCAAATTTTGAATATTTTTGTAATTTTTGAACCTCTAAAATTTGCTTTTTCCAAATGTGCGTTTAGCTATTTTTGCACATGAAAAATTATTCAAAGTCAATTATTTTTCCTTTTTTAGCATTTTTTAGATATTTTATGAGATATTTTGTGCCTTGGGCTTTGCAAAGCCTCAAGGACAAGATTAGATATTTTGATTAGGCCAATAGGATGGCAAGTTGAACCATGAGGTTTTCCTCACTTTGGCCTATTTATTCCAAAGGCTTTCATTGTAAAACAAGGCTGAACTTGAGAAGAGAAGCAATATATGGTCATATGAGCTTTGGAAGAAATACTTGTGTTATGCTTTTGGATTGCCTCTTGGATGTTCTTGGATGAATGATGAAGGATTGTTGATGGATTCCATGACTTGGTAGAATGATATAGTGTTTCTTTCTATGTTTTGTCTTCTAGTTTTCATTCATGAATACATGTTTCTTGCTTGCTATAGATCAGTAGAGAACAAATTTGAGATATGCCCTTGGAGGCACCTCAAATTTCCTGTTTCTTCATAGCTTTCATGTTTTCTTCCTCCTTAGTCATATTAAAGAATTCTTAATTGCTCTTTAGTAACTTGAGGATATTTTTGCTCATTTCATTCATAGTTCTATGCATTGCTAAGTATGATTTACGGTACGCCATGCTTACCTATGGCTATCCATAGCTCCATCTATGAAATTATCTCTTTGACTGATTAAATTATCATTTTGTTGAACCATGGAGGCCTAGTTTTGATCTAGCCCTTTCTCTAAGACTATGCAAATCTTGTTTTCAAAGTGCCCAATAACTTGAAGAACTGTGTTTAGGCATTCTGGCATAGTGTTTTGAGTTGTTTGTCTGTCTTAAGTGTTTTCCCCAAAGTCTGATAGCCACTTCCCGAAGTTAGAGAGTTATATATCTCTATGCATGGCTTGAATGTTTACTTATATGTATTGATTATCTTATAGTTACATTTCGCATGATTAATGGTTTGCCCTACCATGTTGATGTCTACTATTAAACTAGTTATGCTTGAAATCCTTTGTTGTTCACAAACTTGATGTCCATTTACTCCATTTTGCCCAAAGATCCTTTCTACCTTGAATCAAATCGGCCCTTCAACAGCCTTGTATCACCATATAATAGCTTTCTTGACCTTTTTGACCCCATAGCCCAGTTAATATGACATCTTTTGACCTATCTTATATCTTTGAATAGTTTCATCCCTCACAACCTAAAAACTAAAACCAAAAAACTTACTTCATAACTAGCCTAAAATCAGAACACAATAAGAAAACACACAGATATCCCTTACACTAATAGAGAGAGCCCTCTCTGAGTCCAGGAAGGCTAGGTCCTTGGGCTCCAAAGACTGGTTTGATGTTACACTATCATTTGGCTTGCCAATTGGCCAAATAACGGGACCCTAACACTGGGTAGCAGTAGCCAACCCTTGGAATTTTCCAGCTCGGAGGATGAACATCCCCCAAAACTAGAAGAAGGGAGTCCCCATACTGATGAGGATGAAGAAGAAATGAGTCACCACACCAGTGGTGAGAAACAAAGTAGCACAGGAGATGATGAAGTAGAGGGAGAGATTCACTACTCTGATGAGGAAGAAGGAAGTCCTCATATTAGTGTAGAGGGAGAGATTTTCTACTCTGATGAGGAAGAAGGTAGTTATCATACCTATGAAGAGGACGAAGATAATCGTAGCAGTGAGAATGAAAGAGAAGGAGTAGAGCCTCCTGAAACCACTACTGTGAGTTCACCACAAAGCCCTTTGCAAGAGGACCAATTGGCCCAAATTTTGTCCAACATGAGTGAATATGTGCAACCCCACAACCCATTGAACCTTAATGTTGATATCAACCAATTGCAGGAGCAAGCTGTTGCCAATAAAGAAACAGCTGAAGGAATGCCAGATGAAATAGAAGGAGGAAACCCTAACAGAACAACAGAATCAGTTGGAGTTACTTCCCCTAAGAAGTACAGATAGGAAGAAGTGAACACTGAAGCAGTGTTCCAAACTAAAAATTCTCAGGGATCAACAGAGCCAATTGAGGCTATTTCCCCTAAAGAATGCAACCGGGAGCATATGAACACTAAAGAAGTGTTCCAAGAAGAAAACATAGAAGCAAGCCCAACTGAAGGCATGACTTCTGAGGAACAAGCCCCTACTGAGAAATTGGGTTTAGAAAAAGGAACAACCATTCCATCAAGGAAGAGAAAGAAAGTAACTGAACTTGATAAAATTTGGAGGGAGCGACAGAAGCTTCAGAGGCTAGTGGAACAACTTAGGCAGACTATTAGGGTTCTTAAAATGAAACAAATACCCAAATGAACCCAAAATAAGAGAAGCATAATCACCAAATGAGCCCCAAAAAAGAGGAAAGCGGCCACTAAAACAAAGCCCCAAGTCGTAGAGACTATGGAAAACCAGGCTGAGCCTAATCATGAAGATATGGAATAGTAGGCAGCTGTTCCAAATGCAACTGCTCTAGATGGAACAACCTCAAGCGAAAATGCACAAACCTGTAGTCAAAAAACTTTTAGTGATCCTACATCAGCCAAACTCCAAGAGGAGTTGGCACAGGCTTGACAGGAAAGGGAAAAACTTGAAGAAGATACTGTCCCTAGAAGAAAATACCAGGAATTACAGCAGTAGATGAAGATCATCCATGCAGCAGAGGTTGAAGCCTATTGTAGAAATTTGAATAATTGATAACTTATTCACCGAGATTATCCTGATTACACATTATTTGAGCTTCATGCATAATACATAACCTCTTCTACCATTGATCATTAATTTGCGGAAAATAAACAATCGCATGCGCACATTAAAACCATAAAAAATCACACATATAAACATAGTATTTATGGGAAAGCTTAAAGATAAAAACCCCCAACTATTTGTATATTATAATGATAGAGTTCATGTAACAATCATAGTACAAACTCCTCACAAGCTCTCAGCACTATCTCCAATTGTTACACACTATACAAGCTTAGATCTAGCAAAACACATGCTCCAATCTGCTCCACCTGTTAGCCTGCCTCTACTATGCAATCCAACCTTGAGAATGGCTTGATCCAAGTTCGAATCCCACTAGTATGCACTGCGCAATCCTCATTGGCATCTCCATCAATGTGTGGTGCAAACTCATGCACCAATATGGTCACAACTGATAGTCAACCTGCTCTTTCACCTACCTCTCCACTGATCTCCACTGAAACTGTCCATGCACTGAAGTTAACTGATGTATTCTTTAGTTAATTAATTAGTGAATTAATTAATAATTAATTCACACCACTCTCACTAGTGTATCAATCAGTTAGACTAGATACAACTAGCTCAACTATGTTTAACTGAGTTAAACTGAACACAACTCCATCAACTCCTCAATCAACTCCACCAAACTCACTCACATGAGTTCTAACTGAAGTAATCATGCAATAGCTCCACTTAGACCCTAGGAATAGCGTAATTCCTTCTGTCAGCTGCATGTGCCACATCCAGGCATCAAACTGAAGTGCTCCAAGAGAATAAGATAATGTTTATAGTCCAAATATTATTAAGAGCTAATAATATTCGACATATCTATTTTTAGACTCGCAATCTAAAAATAGATTCTGCCCAATATGTCTAAAAATAGAAGTCCATCTATTTTTTCCGACTTGACCAACCATCCACAAATAGCATCCTGCAACTCATAGAACATGATCCATATGTCTAAAAATAGACTTTGTGCCAAAATAGCCTGCGGGCCCACTTAGTGAAGGCGACTTCTTTCCACTAAGCTCATCATCTTGTTGCAATCTCAACACCTATGAGAAGTGTCGAAAGGTAGAGGAGAAGGCTGAAAAGGTAATGAATAAATTAAAAATAGCCCAGAATCGAATGGATACCCTTTGCTCATTATACACAGATGTTTTATCTTGTAAATGCCCTGCCAAGAATTATGTTTTATTTTTATTAGAGAGATATTTATAGTTAAAAATTAAAGCAGTTAGGGTAGGAAAATCTATAAAGTTAAACACTATAGATGATTTTGTAACATGATGCAAACTCTATGGGGTTAAGGTACAACGTCTCCTGTGTGAGTTCTATTTGCATAATCTCATATTGGAAAATGATAGTGAGACAAATCCCAGCCCTTTTGTGGGTGACATCCAATACCAAGCATTTATTTCATTTGTTATTAATCAGTTAAAATGGCTCAAAGCCTATAATTCTTTTCAAAGGAAAGAAAATGAGTTAGACTTGTGGGTTAGGAGTGAACCAAAACACCCATTACAATTATGGGCTAGGAAGAAGAATTTGATGACAAGAGAAGGTGTTATCTAGGCATTGGGGCCTATCCATAAAGAAATTGTCTTGAATGGGATAGAATATTTTTTTTCTATTAGAAACCAAGCCTACATAGTAGCTAAGGTCTGATGGGGCATTTCCAATCGAAATATTCAAAATAGAGAGCCATTTAACTATAAAAATTTTGGATTAGATGCAGACCGCTTGGTTCTCTATAGCAACCTCATTTTGAGGGAAGGCCCATTCTGGCTAGGATGTAGGTTTCAAAGCCCCATTGCATGGTATCCTTCAGTAGCTTATAAAGCCATCTATGAAATACTTGAAGGACAGACAAGGCATGTCTTCGAAGCTTTAGCTGCAATGCATGGTTTTAGGCCTTTTGATGAAAAACCTTCTCCAGCTTATTCTTTAACTGCTTTGCATGTAAACTATGGTTTTCATGAGGACATGAAAAAGGGTAAGCAGGGGGGTATGTTGAGTGTTGGAAAAGGTATGAATTCACCATGTGTTTTCTCATTATTTTAACTTAAACATAACTCTTTTTACTGTAGAAAGGTGATTTATTACAGACTTATGGGAGAATTGTAAAGATTTATGTTTATTGTAAAAAGTAACTAAAAACTGCCTTTTATCATCAAAAATAGGAATTAAGTGAGGTGAAAAACTATACCAAAGGCGAGGCTAAAGCAAGAGAAACTGTTGTTCCTCCAGTGATAGACCATATCCAACCAAAGAGAAGAAAATCGGAACGCATTGCTAATAGAAGGCAGGGGACAACTCAGCTTCAGCCGAAAGAGATCGAGTGATAGCTAAAAAAAGAAAGGAAGTGAATCCCTTAGGATCCTTCGATCCTGGGGGATCGTTGTTAAAATATTATCTCGTTCCTTGTCTTGTCCGTTGAGATTGTTATATAAGGCAATGCCTTTAGAGATTGAAGGAATCAAATGATTGATTAAAGACATTCCTTTTGTAGTTCTACACTTTATTGACTCTCGTGATCAGAGAGAAGTCGTTGTAAACATTTTTATGTCCAGTTAATACAAAGACGTGTTTTCATTCTATTCCTCAAGTTCTGAAGTAACCCAGCAGTGTTTCACTGGTGCTAAGGCCCCGACCCTGGTGGAATTAACCTATTGTTTGTATTTCTATCCTTTAATTACTGTTGTGTGATAATTGTGTTTGGTTCCACTCCGATTCTAGAGTTAACTTATTAATGTTGAATTGCTTATTGATATTGTTGTGCGCACTGCTGAATTGCATTGCTATTCCATTTCAACAAAGATCTTAATTCCTGCAACATTCATCTTGCTATTACTTATAAAGCTTTGTTGTTCAACATTTAACTCTATTCACTATTCCATTGGATTTTTGTTCCTTTCGATTACTTAATAACATTTGTTGTCATCGACAGGATTGGTAGGATTAGCTATTTGATTCCTTTAAATAAAGAGTTGATGTTCAGATTCATTATTTAGTATTTTCTGTTCAATTCCAGAGTGCTGATCATCTCCAATTCATTAGTTTCAGATTGCAGAAAGATTGTTTATTTACATTGTTACAGTTTGTTGTTTATGCACATAGCCATTCAATTACAAATTGTTGTTCATTTCTAATTCTTGCTTTTAAAAGAGTTCTTCTTTGTTTACTTTCAACAACAGTTAGTTCAATTTAAATTTCCCTTTGATTTCTTGAGAGAAGGACTGTCAACTATAGAGAACACTAGTTATTGCTTCCTTGTTCCCAAATTGATTGCCTTTTTCTAGTTTGATTTCAGTTGCATCAATTTCTAAAGGAATGAGTTATTGCTACTGTATCCTTGATTGATGTTTTGCAGAGTGAATAGTTAAGTTTTAGAGTATTTGAGTTATGTTATTGTAATTAGATTTCTTTCCAAGCATCCGTTTACGCTTGTATTTAGAATATTGTAGTACATCTCTCATAGCATTAATCTTAGCTCAAATTTCAGCCTCAAACAGAGTACACTCTTGAAACAAAAAGTCATTATCGGATTGATAATTAATGTAGGATAAATAGGCATTAAAAAGACACCTTTTATAACTCAACACCTTCATCCTAGGGGGACTTTGACAGCCTACTCAGGAGAAGTGATTGCACATTGTTTTCACATTCCGACATTAAGCCAAAGCTTCAGTCTGATGGTACAACACAGTTCTTGTTGAGGTTGTGTTGTGTTGCAGGGCAGAAGTTATGGAGAGTTGATTTGGGTGATTTATGAGCTGTTTATCAATGGAGGAAGGTTTCCTTCCATTGAGAGGCTAGTGAGGAAGGCCCTTGAGCCTTATTGCGGCATTTGGCACTAGGCCACACTATCATTTTCCCCTACAATGCAGTTTTAGTCTTGGACTACATTATTTTAGGGAGGAGTTGCAGGGGTGGTTTCAATACACCATTTGGAGAGGAGGTTTTCCAGTGAAGGGATCGGCCTTTCATCTGGAGAGTCTATTGGAGGAGGCTACATTCTTTTTCATATCATATTAGCCACATATTTCTAGCTATATTGTTGTAGTGAATCTTCAACCCTAGTGATTTGATTCATTTCTTGTATATTGGTGTATTTATGAAAACACTCTTGGGTTTCTTGTTGGAGGTTTTATAGAGCCTAGATCTTCATTCTCTGTATCTTTTGAGGCATATATCAGCCATTCCATATTTTGTATATTCATTTGCTGTAGCAGTGCTCTTATGACTGTGATGTAGTAGTCTTCCGACATTTTGTGTCATAGCAACACCTCATTATCGAGGGGATTTGTCTATTGGAGGCTTATTTATTCATGTTGTATGGTTTGTGCCCCATTATTTTGTACATGTTTGTTGTTGTTATGATGAATAAAGAGGCTCCATATTGTTCTCTTATGTTTGTGCATTGATATTCACTGCTACTTTCCATTATTATGTACTATATTACTGCTTTTCCCATTTGGGAATATTACACTATTTGAAAATATGCTTTCTCCAGGTAAGAGCTCTCATCTTCTCCTGCATTTTAAACTATGATTCATTATATGCATTTTAATTTTTTATGCATTTGGGGGAATTTTATCAAGGATTGGTCACAACGTTCAACACGAGTTCTAGGCATGGAGTTGTGCCAACCTGCCTAAAATTTTAAAGGGGAGTCTCCAATCGGCATCACTATTTGTAAAACAACAACGCCAAATGCCATGACCAATAATTGGAACAAAAATCTCTTAAAATGCCCAATTTAAATAGTTCAAAAGTCAATTATGTGACTAATGGAAGCCCCAATTATGGTTTTGTAGGAAATTAAAAGCCAAAATGGTCATTGAGTGGGAAGAACGAGAACATGGGGAGGAAGATGAACAAGCCATGGAAAATGATGCATGCATGGATGCGCTGAGAGACTATGGGATCTTGAAATTATTCCTACCACCATGTCTAGGATCTCAGCTGGTAATATTGCAGTATCTAGTTAGTGTGTGGGACACCGATCAAGAAAGGTTCATGATTCATGACCAAGAGTTGGAGATAGAAGTCTCCGACATATATTTCATCATTGGATTGTCACGGAGGGGAGTGAAACTGATCCTAACAAGTACCTATCCCCTTGGAGAGAGCATGGGCATGCTAATAGAAAGAGTCTGCCCAGGAGCAAAGAAAGGATCAAAGAGTGAGAAAGTAGATATTCAGAGAATACATGACTTGGCAATATGAGTAGTGATACACACTATAACACGAGCAAAAGGATCTCAGGCCCCTCATGAAGCTACAATGACACAACTTCAACTTGCCGTGGACTGCATGAATCCAACTATTTACAACTGGGTGGAAGCCATAACAATCAACTTGAAGCATCAGTTAAAAAAGTGCAAGAACAACAAGATAAAACAATTTGGATATGGGTTGATCTTGATACCATTCATCCTAGAATGGTTGCCAATATTCCAATGCTAAGAGGTGGTAGTACCTACACCACCAGCACAAGAGCCACGGATGGCCTGTTAGGAAGAGTTGATGCCTCGATCAGGAGGTGGTCAACATATGCCATAGAAGCCATAATTCTTCGACTGGATTTGCTAAAAACTCATCATGGTAGAGGGTTGGCCATACACCGGTACTGATTTCATAGGTGATCTAGACCTTCCACTCCCGGAAGGAGAGGATTAGGATGAAGCTTTGGGTAAAAGTTCATTTTTTATTTTGATGAGTATTGTGATTTTTTTTTATATATATATATGTTCTGATTCTTTATCCAGGCATTGTAGATGTTGGCTTAGAGAGACTTGCAGGGATGTCCCCCATAGCATGGAGGGTCCCACACGATTTCGAGGTGGCCCTTCAAGGTGAGGGAAGCGAAGAAGAAGAGATCGTGCGCAACTTGGAGGGACTCACAAGTGGGATCCTAGATTATGTGAGATTCGAGGATGTTCCTTGTGCATATCAGAGGAATACTGTAGGGTTGTCTAACCGCATCCACTGATTAATGAGGCAAGTCGTGCATGCAGTGACATGCTATCATGATCACCATGCTGATTAGATGCCTAGGTTTTATTTCTACATATTTTTTAGAGACGTGATGTCTCGGGATGTAACCAAAACACACATATTTTTTGAACTTATGATGCACACAGATGCAAACAATTGATATATATATATATATATATATGCTTATTTTCTTATTTAAATCTTACTATGTGATGATGATGCTTTTACAAATTATGTAGTCTATCTAATACAATAGTGACTACTGCATCAGTTAACACATTCATTCCCTTAGGATTATGTTGATATGTAATATAATCAAAATTCCTTTCTAATAAATGAACACATAATTAAAACCTTAAAATCTGAGTATTTATAACAAAGTAATTCCCATTGAGTTGGAGAACTACAAGCTCAGAGTCTAGGTTTACAATTAATTCATGAATGTCGAGAGCAATGGCTTCAGTTAAGAGTTGAATGACTACATTGTATTCATCAAAATTTTTGGTTATTCATCCTAGAAAAATACCTTGAAGGTCTATCAACCCACCATTAGGATCATAAATTACCCAGGCTGCAGAAGACAAATTTTGGGTACTGAGGGAGGCACCATCCGAAAAACTAACATAAGGAGTGACAAACATCTGCACAGTAAGAAAAAAACATAATAAGCATGAAAAACTACTCGCAAAGCACACCAAGCCAAAAAATGTACAAAAATGAAAAACACACTTATGCACAAAAGGACATGCACAAGAAACTCATGCATAGTATTTTTTGAGGTACAACCCATTTCTGGGCTGATTCAAAGGATAGCCTTCATAGTCAATTAGCTCATAGGTGCCTTTCTACAAAACGTACTTAACGATGCAGGGCCCATGCCACATGGGTTTGAATTTTTCTTCCCCCATCTTATCGTGAGCTTGGTCATACAAGAGGACTAAGTCTCCTTCTACAAAGGTACGAGGGGAAACTGTCTGGTCAAAATGAGCTTTGAGCCACTTTTTTTGTGCTTCTATGACTAGAGCAACAAAGCAGCGAGTTTCATCTAACCTCTCCAAATATAGAAGGTGTTCTTCCTCTGGTGAGGTATTAAGCAGTAATTCAACAACTATCTTGAGAGAAGGGATTTTGCATTCGATCTGAAGGGTAGCTTCCAGACCATAAAAAAGCTGGAATGGGGTGAATTTGGTTGCATCCTTCATCGAGGTTTGGTAAGCCCAGAGAGATGAAAACAACATGAGATGCCATTTGGACTTGTGCATCCCAATCGTATGCTGAAGCATAGTGACTAGAACCTTGTTCACAGCTTCAACCTCGCCATTGGCCTGAGGGTAGTATGACGTTGAGCTATCATGATGCAGACCCAGCTTAGTAGTCAACTCAACCATCATATAATGGAGAAAATGAGACCCATGATTAGCGACAATGGCTTGAGGGACACCAAACCTGGTAATAACACGATTGAAAAGAAATTATGCAACCGTCTTACCGTCAGCTGTGAGTGTAGGCATTGCTTCGGCCCATTTACTAAAGTAGTCAATGGCTATGATAATATAAGCATGCTCCCTAGCCAAGTGAAGGTTAAATGTCATAAAATTCATGCCCCACTTCACAAAGGGACCAACAGTAATGATGGGATCGAGGTGAGCGGGTGGCGTGCACATCTTGCACTAGTAAATCTGGCAAGTGTGACATTTACAGACAACAAAAATACAGTATTTGAAATTGGTAGGCCAGAAATATCTAGCACGAAGGGTTTTTTGAGTAGTAGCATACCCATACATGTGACCACTACATGTGCCAGAATGGCAGTCATTGAGGAAGTTTTTAGCTTCCTCGAGGGTTAAACATCAGTGGAGAACTAAATCAGCGCCAACGTGGTATAGAGTATCTCTGACTCTACTATAAGGTTGTGAATGATGACAGATACCTCGAAAAGAATCCTTTGTCAACTCAGACCGGAAGGTGGAATTCTGGAGATAGATGATGATATCACCATACCATGGATCAAGGGTGCTAATGAGAAAAAGAGTGTCATCTAGAATGCGTTCCTCAGAACCAGTGGGAGCAGAGGTAGATGGTAAAGAGCAGATCAAATTGGAAAAACCCAATGATTTCTTTGATTTGGCGGTAGTGAACTCCAAATCGAACTATTGGAGGATAAATATCCACTTTGAGTATTTTTCCCCCAAAAATTGTCGAGTCAATATATAGTTCATGGGGTTGCAATCAAAAATCAAGGTTACTGTGTGAAGTAAAATATAATGGTGAAAACGCTGGACAACTTGAACAACAACCAACACCAATTTCTCGACATGTGTGTAAATTTTTTATGTATAGAGAAGATTGCGTCTCAAATAATAAATGACATGCTCATCACCATCGTCATCGTCATGTATGAGAACCATGGTAATAGTGCTAAATGTAGCAACCAAATAGAGGGAATAGTTGCAATGATAATTGGGTGGACGCAAAAGAGGAGCATTGATAAGAAACACCTTCAGTGAATCAAAATATTTTTGGGCAATCTCATCCCAGAGGAACTGGATGCATTACTTAAGCAATCATGTGAATCCTTTGGCTACTTTAGCATAGTTCAGCATGAAACGGTGCAGGAAATTAGCTTTCCCTTGCAAACTCTGCAGCTGATGTAAAGAGGAAGGGGAGGGGAGATTGACAATAGCTTCGAACTTAAGACAGTCGAGACAAATTCTATCTTTAGAAATGATAAACCCAAGGAACTTACCAGAAGCAATGCAAAAGACACATTTATGTGGATTGAGATGAATGTTGTAGCATCTACAACGAAGAAATATTTGACGGAGATGATTAAAGTGGTCTTTACGCTTAGCAAAATGAGGTGGAAGGTTATCTAGGTAAGGTTGAAAAATGAGCTTAATATCATGGAAAGCCTATGACATTTCTCTTTGGAACGTGGCACCAACATTGTTAAGGCAAAAAGGGAGCTTTTTGTATGCGAAGGTGCCCCATGGACAGATGAAGACGGTCTTGTGTTGATCTGATGACAGAATATTGATGTGGTTGTAACCAGAGAACCTATCCATAAAGGAAAATATCTCAATCCCAGCACATTCATCAATGATCTGGTCAATGAAAGGAGTGGGATAGTTGTCCTTTGGACAAGTGCAATTGATGTCATGATAATCGACATAGACTCGAATGGTACCTTGCTTTTTATCCATAGGGATGATGTTAAAAACCCATTCTGTTAAGGGTATCAGATAAATGAAGCCAACTTTGGGAAGTTTTAATTTCAATTTCTCCCTTTATGGTAGCTCCCTTTCTAGGGTGCACTGGATGAAGACATTGGCGAACATGTTTTGAATCAGGATAAGTAGGGTTCTCGTGCACAACTATACTCGGATCAATGCAGGGCATTTCTTCATAGGACCAACAAAAAGCGTCTCGAAGCTCTTGGAAGAGACTAGTATAGACCTCGATCTCGTTGTGAGAATAGGTCACCCCAATGTGGATGTTATCGACAACTCGCGGTTTAATGGAGATGTCAATAGGCATTGTTTTCATAATGTTTCTCATGTTACCGTCCACGCCAACTTCATGTGTTAAGATGGGCGTTTGAAGCGGTTGGGAAGGAGCATGGGAAGAAAATTTCTTAAGACAAGTAGACATGGCCCCAAGGCTAGGCATAAAGGAGTAACGATGATGACTATCGTCCCACGGAGGATCCTCAAGGGACATGGTTTCCATAATGGCCTCATCAGTTGGAAACGTCTCATTCAAGGGATCAGGAGAATGTGAAGCGTTGAGCCAAGGGGATTGAGAATACATGTCGAGAGACACACTCAAAGGAGTATGATCAGAGGGAGGAGGAGCTAAAGCTTAGATAAATTCACAATAATGAATTTCTATTAGGCTTAATGGCATCGCGTCATGAAACGAATCCACCTACTTAGGTGAAGGGATGATCCATGGATTAGAAGACATGGAGATCATGTTGACCTGAGTAGTGTTGGGAAGAGGAAGAGAAAAAATACCCATAAGGGCAGGATATTTGAAAATTCCAGACCTTATTCTCTCATAAGGCATAGGAATACGATCTACATATGGAATGCTACTCTCAAAAGACATGGAAGTTAAAAAAGACAACTGATCGAGAGTGATGATATTTCCTTTGTGTGGGAATCGAAGAACATGAAAGAGAGTGGATGAGATGTATATCATAGCGTGAGTCCAAATGCGACTGAGGAGAAGATTATAATTGAGTTTGGCGTCAATGACTTTGACCTCAACATTAACCATTTTTCCTTCCAATGTGATAGGTAAGTTGGTGAGAAAACCAAGAGGTCAAGTTTCTCTTCTGTCGAAAGCTTCTGAAGAATTTGGAGACTGATTAAGGGGTGGAGAACCAATGGCCTTCCAGCATGTAATAGACATGATGCAAGTAGATGCACCCTCATCCATAACCACTCAATGGATATTCTTTCCATTAATCCCAACTTGGATAATCAGAGCAAGCTGAGACGTGGAACAAAATTTTCGAAATCGAAAGTGATAAGGCTAAAATCGGCGAGGTCAACCCCTCTGATAGCAGGTAGAAAAGCCTTCTGTTGTGACGGATAGCTCTAAAGTACTTCCAATGTAGAAATAGCAGATGGCACCTAAGAAAATCCTCAAGAATATTGTAATGTTGAGCAGCACAAGCATTCGGGTTATAGGAAGACTTATGGAGTACACCTTTAGAAGGTGGCCGTACAATGGGCTCAATACAGGGCCTTTCAATGTGAAGAGGTCCAAAAGCAGGTGGGGGAGGAGGATCATCTATGATCTCTTTCCCTACTGCCTGATGTGGCTCAGTATAATCCTTTGATCTGGTAGAAATAGATATGGGTGCAACACCATTCCTCATGAAAACCTGAGAGCCAAAAGGGGCAGAGGATTGAGGTTGCTCTACCATTTTAGTTTGCTAAAATGGGAATGGTTCTTTAAGAATAGCTGGAGTGCCTTGAGTGCCTTTGAGTAGTTGACTCACCTTGGCCCATCGTGGACAGTCCTTGGTGTAATGCTCATCGTCACAAATTACACAAGGGTACTTCGGTTTACACTTCAAACCATCATCAACATTAGGTTTAGGAGAATCCTGTTTTAGGGTATCGACTTTGGCCTTGCCTTTACCCTTCTTCTTACCTTTGGAAGCTTTATCTACTGGGGTGGACTAGATGGCATTCACTTCTACGGTCTTGCCAGGATTCAGAGGTGGCTGAGAAGAAGTATTAGTGCAAGAAGTAGTTTTTTTCTTTGTAATATTTGGAGAAGACTTATGAGAAGTATTAGACACATAAAAAATGATATCTTCGATAGATGGTGTTGCCAGAGCTTTGGTAGTTCCATGTCACGGAGCATCGGGCAAGAGTTCATATAGCGTGCCAGATTTTGGGTACATGAGATCAAGGTATTGGGCATGAGCGATGGCTTTTTCCTCAATAACACATGCCCTCATAGCGATGCCCTTAACAATCAGACCGATACAAGAGGTAGTGAACCAATCAGTCGTAAGTTGATCAGGAATCTCAAACTTGATCAAACGATGTAATATTCCCAAATTTTCACTTGATATTTGGAATATTAGAGTTCTTAATTTTCTTAATGAATAAAGTAAATAAAAGGGTGGAGGGACCCATAATCCTCAAGATGAATAAATATCCACTTTTTATGTGTGAATGTGGATTAATTAAGCCTAGATCTACATAATGAGGTAGTGGAGAAACTACTAATGTGAATGGAATTAGAGATCATGTCTCATTAATGTGATAGATCATGGAGGTTGAAGTAGTCAACTAAGATCATGGAGGGAATCTAATGAAATATCATAAAGCATTCATGATGAAGTGATGGAGAAAGTTATGCAATTAATGCACACATGCTGGAGAGGGTGTACATTGCACCTAGACATGATGGATGACTTGGAGAGACAACACAATCAAACATGGAGGAACATGTCCACATGCACAACGCAGTTTATATGAGGGCCAATGCATGGGAAGGCTCATAAACTATATAAAGGAGATGAAGGAAACAATGAAGGCAGGCTATTGAACATATATTTTGAGGTCTGTTTAGATCTGGAATTGTCATGTGACATTCCATGCTTTCTTGGGTTGTTTAGCAAAGATTGCAAGTGTTGTTTAGCACAAGGTGTTCTTGTTCAGGAATCCCTCCTCTTTCTTTGAGTAGCTCTAGAAAGAGGGTTGTACTTCATTCTACATTAGACATTGGTGTCACTTATTATTTCCATCATCTGTAAAACATCTACCTTCAGGAATTATGAAATTTCTGAAGATCAGTTTGGAAGGTGGAGGTTGTCTTCAGTATTTTAGCTAGAGAACCGGTGTAGGATTATTCCTGTCACCTTGGACTTCAAGATCAGCATTGCTAGGGCTTCATTTAAGATCTGGCATCAGGCTAAACATTATTGACCTCCTCGCAGCAACAGTCCCATCAAGGATTGCGCAGTCCAGTCCTTTAGTTCTAAAGGAGGAAGGAAGTTGCTAGCATTTCAACTAGTAATCCTATGAGGGATCATCCCCTCACCTTGCCATTAGTATTTCCATAATCCTGGAGCCTATTGTAGCATATTTCAGTAGGAATAGAGCCTCTCTCTCTTGCACTACATAGTTTCTGTAGCAACTATATTTTCAGTTGATGCAACTTGAAGGAGGAGGAAGAGAAGGGAATATCTCAAGCTCCTAGCTTGTAGGTCTGAAGGAGGGATTAGCCCTCAAAGCTCAGATCTGGTTGTAGAACATATTGCAGCCATATTTATATCATATCTAGATTCATATCTGTATAACCTAGTAGTCAAAGGGTCAAATCCAAGGAGGGTGATTTTCCAAAGTTGTAGATCTGGAAAATCCTTTCTAGGTTATCTTGGGTTCCCATCACATTGGCCAGATCTTGAATCTTCGCGTCATCGGAGCTCCTAAGCTCTCTATATCTGCATTTCCTTTTGCATCATTTTCATGTATATCAGTAGTAGAATGGACAATGCAGTATTTATTTATGTAAGATCACCAGTTATGAAGTGCTAGTTGCAGCACCATTGTAGGGTGATTCTAGGCCATCTCTTGGGCTAGATCTAGTCACCTTTTGTACATTGTGTAATTTCTTCATCTCCATATAATAAAATGGCTAATATTCTCTGTATATTCTGATGTTGTCGCTAGAATTTAATTTTTACTTAGTTTTAGTTCTTATATTGTGCTACACTATTACTTCATTCTCCCTTTTGGGATATTACAAACGACGATGCCGCCTCCATTCATGAATATGATTGGAGATATGAGTAGCCCGATCCTATTTCAAGGATGTTAGGAGGTGTGTCCAAGTTTCATAATGAACTGGAAACTAAAAATGCATGAGAGATGCCATGGAGAGAGAGTTGAAATCTTGAGCTGCGAGAGAGCTGCGAGAGAGCTCAATGTACCACTTTGCAGTGACACTAGTGAGAGTCCTTTGGAAAATATGTAAATGAATTGAATCGTCAACCCAAGAGTTAGAGGAGCACCAAAGATGGTATGTCATAACATGCACTTGGGGGTCTTCTCCGGACTTGCCTTAAAATTTGGGACAATCGCTAGGGATTTTGGTAGGAACTAGGGGCCAATATGGGTTATGAAGGATAGGATCATTCGTTAACTTTGACACATCAGGTAGTTCCAGCATAGCAAGAAATGGAAATTTTGGATTGAAATGCATTGCAGGTCTTTGATAGAGACCAATATTATGATTCCAACTAGGTTGGGAGAAAATTTGACCCCATATGTTCTGTCCCAAAGGATTTTGTCCATAGGGGTTATAATTTTTATAATTATGCTCATACACTGGTGAGGACCAGGATATTTATTCCAAGTGAACCAATGAGGTCCTATCTGATAAACATATGGATTTTGTTGCAGAATGTAAGTAGTGCCTTGGGGCTGACCTTGTACAGTCGAAGATTGACCTTGAGGAATAAAAGGTGGGCCCTAAGGCTGCACAGGCTGCCCCTGGGGTGTAGGTTGACCTGAATAATAAGTTTGGATATGTTTTCCTTGGGGTGCAGGTTGGCCTCAATGTCAAGGTTGGACAGGCTATCCCTAGGGTGCAGGTTGTCCTGGATGTTGAGACCCACTATGCTACCCTTGGGGTACAGGTTGGCTTGCTAGTTGAGATGAGCCAGGTTGCCTTTGAAGACCAAGTTGGCCTGGTTGAGCAGTGGAGGGTTGACCTTGATATACAAAAGTTGGGCCTTACTAAACATAAGGTTGGACTTGTTGTGCAAAATTTTGTCCCTGAGATGGATAGGTTTTCCCCTGTGGAACATAAGATGCTCCCTATTGGACGTGAGGTTGACCAGCAAGACCGTAGGGTTATCCCTGTTGGACCGAAGGTTGTCCCTAGAAGGTTTGTCCTTGTAGACCATAGGGTTGTCTCTATAGGTATGTAAACTAGTTGGGGTAAACCGGCACTTGAGGGGTTTGAACATACAATGGAACTTTTGGGTGAGGCCCATAGTGATAGATGTGATTTCTGTGCTCATCGTAATAATTTGGAGGATTGATGGGAGCTTGAACCTGCTGAGAACTCGGGGGAAGTAATTCTATTGCTGAATGGCCATCATATACTAGTTGTATGTCAAACCTCCAGGAATAGGATTTGAGGAGATAGGTGCACTACCAATAGGTTGATGGAATCTCGAGGCTGTGATCCACTCATGGAAAGTTCAACAGGTATCGCAGAAGCAATAGGAAGTGTCCCGCAAAAAAAAGAAGATGACGGTAATGATGGAATAACACTAGTGGATGGTGTTAGGTCCCTGTAATTTGTCAAATTGGCAAGACCAAATAGACAAGGTTAACATCAAACCAACTTTGGAGCCCTAGGACCTAGCCTTCCTGGACTCAGAGAGGGCTCTCTCTATATTTGTATAAAAGATGTAACTTGATTGATTTAGGGTATTGACTTTAGGCTAGTTAAAATGATAGGGTTGTTTGTTTTGTTCATTCATCAAAATTGACTATTCAGTAATCAAAATTGGTCAAATATCCAACGCGTTATGGCCAAAATAGTAAACTACCCAATGTCCCCTAGGAAATCTCCTCCAAAAATGGTGGAACCCCAGATAAGTCTGACAAAATTGGCATCAGCGCTAAAATTAGGGGAATGGATAACGGAACAGCCAGAGGCTATTGGTTAAGTTAAATGTTAGCATAATTTCATGTGACTGGCTCATGTATTTACCGTCGGACTAACTGCTGGAACTTGGACTTGCGGTTCCATAACCATGGCATGGTTTAAAATGTTTACAACCCCCGCATGTGACAAGTGTTAAGCGAAACCGTTGGTGTCAGAGTTTACATTTATCACAATTGTCGCTTTAACCTTAACTCTTTGCATGTGAACACAACCTGTCGTGACGATTACATTTCTGTTAGTGGTTAGAGACGAAGCCATGGTTCTGAGCACAAGGTTACATGAGAGGGGGCCTGGCCCTTCAGGGCTAGCCTCCCCAACCCCAAAATATGAAACATTCAAACCATAACATTAAATGATATCCATTATATGGTAAGAAATACAGTGCAGGCAGGTTGGTAGAACACAGACTTGGCACATGGGAGCTTGGGTGTTTGACTCCCCTGGTCTCCATAAAATTTTACACCATGACCTCTAGGCCATGCGGCAGCCTCTGGGCCTGCCATGTGGTGGCCTTTGATTGGCCTGAACTCTAGAAGTCAACCAGTAGCCCAATCTTTGATTTCCACTTGTTAAGCGCTAATTGGTCCTTAAGGAATATTCTAGGGAATATTCTAAGGAATATTCTGAGGAATATTACATGGAATATCATCTTTTTAATTTTTCAAATTTCCAAGTCAAACTTGGTCAAAGTCATTCTTTTGGAGTTTACTAGGATTTTCAAACCTTCATAAATTTTTCATACAACCTCCATTTTGCGAACCGTTTGTAGCACTAGAATCAAAGTGATGAGGCCTTTCCAGTTGCTCAAGTTGCAAACACTTTTGAGCACTTTAATTTTTGAGCATTTTTGAACAATCGACATGATCTCCTGATCAATGGTATATTCACCTATAATTATAGTTTACAAGTAAATTTTAATCACTCGATTTCAATATCTTATGAGAAGGTTATGACCAAAATACTGATTTCCAATCATAAATCACATTATTAAACTATGTTTTTCTGGTTGTTCACTGGCATATTTGACCGATCAATTCTCCTTGTCTTCAAAACATGTTTCTATTTTATATAGGTACATGAATATAATTTAATATCCAATTTCAATCAACTGAATCTGTCATCAAATGAAATAGTTATTCTCAAAATATCATTTATTGATCTTAACTAGGAAATCAAAAATAATTATATTATGCATGTTGTTCTGAGTAAATTTGACACATCATCTCTTGGAATTTTTAAATCTTATTTCTATTGGAGATATATATCTGAATTCAATTTCATTTGGTTTTTGCACCACTCAAATCAAACAAAAAACAAAGAAGTTATGATTAAAACATTGTTGGTTAGTATGGTTTGTCACTGCTCTCCCATAGGTGGTAAATGAATTTTACTTTGTTATTTCCTTCTGTGGATTTGTTTTATAGAGTAAATAATTGTTATTTTTTACATATTTTTCAGATTAAGAGATCCCATGAACCTCTCTTATTCCATGATTTTATGTTTTATGGTAGGTATATGCTCATTTTTTGTAGGTCCCAGGAGAATAAAGGAGGTTAAATTTTGAATGAGTGATTCTTGAAGGAAATATTAATGAAATATGGGAATTTTATCCAATAATATATTACAAAATTTAATATCATATGATGTTGAGTTTTTTTAGATGTCATGATCTAAAACTTCTTGGATTATAAAAACTTTCTTTGAAAATTTCCTGCTAATGCTTGCCAATAAGAAAAAAACAACATGAAGACTTTTTTGACTAGATAAATTCATAATAGGATAAATGAAGAATTGATTTCTATTTGAAGATCAAGTCATTACCACCAAATAATTCTTCGAAAATATTTCTTTTTCCTATTCATTCACCATTAACATAATGTTTTTCCCTGGAAACATATTGTTGTTCCCTCGGGAAACAATGTTGATGCACTTGAAATCACAATTGTTGCAGCCTAAGATATTTATTTATTTTTGGTTGTTTTTAATAAAGTGTTTTCTCCAACATGGCTCCACTTCATACTTTGTTTTTTATGAATTTCATAAGCCATGATAATACGTGGATATAATTAAAGGTTTATTTTTGTCTTCTAATTAAACAATAAGGGAAGTAAAACAACATGGCCCACTTACAAATTGTTTAAGTAACTCTTAATACTCCAGCATAAACTCAAATTTCATACTTAATCCAATTGTTACACCATTTTTTGGTCATCTAACCTGTTACTATTAGATGGACCTAAGTACACCATGTAAGACCAATTTTACCGTAACTATGAAAAATAACTTAGTAAACCACCTTTATTAAGTTGTTTATGGTCTAAACAGGAAACCCCATGAGGAAATATTAAATAAATCTATATATTTTTTAATTTACTCAAGGAATAATTAGTTAAACAACAATTTAATTAATATTCCTAGTTATATTTAACCCAAAACAAGAAAATTAATTAGATAAATCATTATTTATCTCATTATTTTCTAGGAATAATTATTTAAACCTTATTTGAATAATATTCCTTGTTAAATATGACTAAATCATTTATAAATAATTAAATAGATTATTATTTATTTGATTATTACTCAACCACATCCTTAAAATAATAAATAGATCATTTATTTGTTTATTATTTACAAATAAAGGGATTTGACCCAAGTCAGCTTCCTTTTCCCTCCAAAAAATATAACAAAATATTCCATAAAAGTTGGATTTTGATTTGGTTAATAATATTTTAACTATGCACCAATATCTAGACTAACTCAATATTTTGTTATAAATAGAAGGATTTTTCCATTCATTTACCACCTTTTGTTGCCTAAAGATCACTCTGGATCTATACTTTTGGTTTGACTTTGATCCACCATCATTGTCATATTTTACTACTATTTTCTTGTGAGCTCCCTTTGAGTTCCACTTTTTGTCTGGGTTTTCTACACCATCAAGGGAGAGGGATTTTAGATCTGAAGTGCTGAGGACTTACAAGAACCCATCCCATTGAGGAGAACTGGTAACATCCTTCCGTGTTTTCCTTCCAGGTGCCTGTAATACAAAATTTATTCAACATATTCTTGTCTTGTCTATTGGATGCATGGAGTAAATCTCGTTTTTATTTACTGCTTAATGTATTTTGATGCATAGATATAGATTTTTGCAGCATTTATCTTGATCACCTAATTGCAGATCTGAGGATATTGGTAGCCATATTTGCTGTTAGGTCTCTTTTTTATGCACAACTAAAGTGGTCTTTTTTCGTACACTTGCAATTAAGATTCATACTAACAACTGGCGACTCCACACAGGTTTATGATTACGACCACTGTCATTTTTTTGATCCCTGCATATTCAGCTACTTCAAACCTTAGGATTTCTCTTCAGTCTCTTGTTTTTGTTTTTATTGATGTTGTTTTTAACCTATAAAACCCTAAAACATTAAAAATTCTAACTTCTATGTGTTTTCAGACCTATTGCGCAGGTGACAGACATCAACCACAGCTGAGACGACACATTCTGCTGAAACTTGCTCCTGAGAGTGCCGGAAGTGCAGGTCACACTTTTTGGGCCAAAATCTATGACTCGAACCTCTAGGGTGTAGAAAACAGGCTTAAAACTGCGACCTCTATAGAAATCAGGTCAGAAACTACGACCTAGACTTTTTGCGGGAGTTTTTTTGAAAGTTTTCTAAGTTTTTCTGGGCCTCTGTTTAGGGTTGTATGATCTCCATCTCCGCCTGTTTTGGACCTGTAATTGTTATTTTTTACTCAACTAAGTGGGAACCTATCCCCCTAGAGCTTCAGTACCCTCCACCTTTGGTGGAAGAGTTTTAGCTGTTGCAGGTTGTCTGAAATTTCAGTGGCTTCAGCCATTTTGAAAATTTGATACCTTACCTTCAGATCTGCTTTAGATTGGCTATTTATCCATCCACAACACCTCATTTAGTTTTTTTTGGGTTTTCCTCTAGGGTCCCTCTACTTCCCTCCAGGATATAGCCTTTCACCACCTCATTTATAGCCATTTATCCTCTGATTTTTTCCTGTTTTTCTGCACCAATTTCCAGCAGATCTGACCTTTAGATCCCTGTCCCTCCCGACCTTAGATCTATTGGCTATTTCAATTTTTTTGGACTAGATTTTTTCCCACCTACAGACTAGTTGTGGAGAGGCACGCCTCCTTGGGTTTAGATTATTGCATTATTAGCTGTTTATTTTCTGTTATTTCAATTTCATATACTGTTATCTGTAGGTTTATTTACAGGTATACATCACAATTTTTATTTTTGTCTACAAACGTCTGGGTTTAAAAATTAAAATTTACACACTTTACACACACACCCTAAGCGAAAAAGAGCTTGGTTAACATCGCCAAGAAAAGAGTCTAAAACATTGAAATCAATTGATCCTGCACCTCTCTACCCTTGTTTCGACATTGTAATCAGTTGATACTGCACCTCCTTTCCCTTGTTGGTATCTTTTTCATTTGTGTCGTGTTTGTGTTTTCATCATTGTGCCACCAAGGTGTTTATCTCGGAGACTTCTTGGCCTTCATCCTCAGTTTCCTGTAGGAAGAATTACTCCTCCGTGTAGGATTCGAGTTAGCCCTCCTCCGAGTCTACACACCGACTCTTCTTCTCGTTCATTGGGTTCTCCTTCTATTTCTACCCCTGGTTCTCCTTTTGTCACCTTCACCATGTCTAGTTCAGGACCTAACGCTAGTGGTAACCCCAGCCCTAACACTGGGAATACCACTAAGGGGACCGCAATGGAAACTACCCTGGCTACTCCCTTGCTCCCTTATATGGTAGGCCTCAGTATTCCCGATTTTGACCAGTTGATAAATGACCCTATACACCATAATGTTGGTTGGCCTACAATGCCAACCAAGCTCCCTTCTGACATCCCCATGTTTGAAGGTCTTGTTGGTGAAGATCCTACAAATCATGTTCAATATTTCCACCTGTGATGTTCCCTAACTCCATCACCGATGACTCTGTCATTCTTTGGTTGTTCCAACGTACGCTTATTGGTGAAGCTTCTAAGTGGTATGTTGATCAGACCCCATCCTCTTATACACCTTTGTGACCCTTTCCTGAGCTTTTCTGTCTTACTTCCAGCTTCCCCTCCATTATGACACTGGTACCAAACTTTTGACCTCTTTCCATCAATCATCTACGACCTGCCTATCCGATCATGTCCAGGAATGGCAGAGAAAAAAGAGCCTATGTCAAGCCCCTACCTTCGAAGACCGTGTCTACATGGATTGGTTACTTAGATCTCTCTTGCCTGATATCGGCAAGGATGTTGCATTGCATTTTCCTCAAACCGAAGAAGCCACTCTCCAGATTGCCTTAAACTATGACCTAATCTACGCTCAGTCAGGTTATGTTTATACCATTCTACCTTATCTTCCCAGACTTGGTGGTGCCAACACACCAGGGGCATCTCATGCCGCTGATGGTATCGCTAGAGATCTTTCTCATCCATACGCTCAACCTCCTATGGGCTATCATTTTCATCAAGGAGGGGCCAGCACCTCCAACACCTTTCCCCCTCCCGATAGCATGTATCCAGGATACAGCATGCCTCCTCCTTTTGCCCAACCTCCTGTTTACCAAAATCTTTCCCAACCTCATTATTATTCATATCTACAGCCTGGTGCTCTAGCTTCTCCAGCATTAGCACCTCCGCCTCCCTTTCCTTCTCAACCCCCGCA
Organism: Pinus albicaulis; assembly: GCA_034641835.2. Classification (NCBI taxonomy): domain Eukaryota; kingdom Viridiplantae; phylum Streptophyta; class Pinopsida; order Pinales; family Pinaceae; genus Pinus; species Pinus albicaulis. Next base: position 1,297,444,225 of record CM076574.1, on the reverse strand, counting down.
ACAATAGCCACCGCCCCCTCAGGGGCAGGTGTATGCAAAATAGGGCATGACTAATCCTCCTCCTTCCAAAAAGAAGAGGAAAGGCACTCAAAATCAATCTGCCCTTGGTAATACTAGACCTAATCAAGGTAATGCTCCTAACACTGCTAACCAGCAATAGGGCCCTCAGCCCAAGCAAGACAGGTCTGTTCGCACGAATAAGCCTTGTTCATGTTGTGTTTTTTTTGGTCATTACATGCATGATTTTCCTCTTCTACCACATATGTGGCAGATGTGGGAGTTTCAAGTAGTATTACAAGGACAACAAGCTTCCCCTTCCATCCCTCCTAGTCATGTGCCTAGTCAAGCGGCTGTGCTTACTAATCTTTTCCCTCAACAAGGATTCGTGGCTACCCAACCACCTGAAGGTTAGGCAGCCACTCAACCTCTTCCATATGGTACCTCCGATTATCAGATTCTCATGATGAACTCTAATCAACCTGTTATCATTGACCTCAACCTTCAAACTCCTTCTTGTCAGTATAACAAGCCGCCTGCTACGTCCGTCCCTAAACCACCTTCTTTAGGTTCTACAGAGTCTCTTTCAAAACCTAATGGTCCTTTGTAGATCCCTCAGCCTAAGGCAAAGGTTCATACTAAGATCCCTATGGGACCACTACGCCGAAATGCTACTTCTAGAAAAGCTACCCATTCGTATAGTATAGTAGATGATTTGGCGCAATCTCCTGCTGCCATTTCAACGCTGTAACTCCTCCATTCATGCCCTTCACAATGAAAAGCTTTACTATCTGCCATGGGCATTATAGATCCTTCAGATGATTGCTTGATCATCTTAGATGCTGACTGGTCAGAACATCCTCCTCTTCCTACACTGTAGATCCTTCAAATGATCTATTGATCATCTTCGATGCTGACCAGTCAGAACATCTTCCTCTTCCTGCTTCCATCGCTTTCCAAATCACAGTCAATATTTAGAACACCAAATTTTCCCAGTGTATCATTGATGAGGGGGCATCCACCTGTGAGATGTCCTCTTCAGTTTGGAAGCAACTCGGATCACCTAAGTTGGCTCCTTCCATGATCACTCTTCGAGCGTGGGATGGCCACACCTCCCAACCCATTGGCCTATTCCGTAATTGTCCTATTACTCTTGCAGGAAAGACTGTTTGCGTTGGCGTAGAAGTCATTGATGCCCCCTTAGATTACAACATTCTAGTGGGTCATAGCTACACCTATGCGATGTTTTCTATCCCATCAGCAGTTCACCTCAAGATGGCCTTCCCTCATAATGGAAAGATAGTTGCCATTGACCAATTGGCATATTACGAACCAAAGTCTCAAACCTCCCCTGAGTCCATCATCTCTTCGGTGGCCAATAAGAAAACTGTCGATCCTTTGACCAGTGTCTCACCCAGAGTTTACAAAGACTCCTCTTTGCTTGGTACATTCCCTGGTCTTCCTCCTCCTATCTCTGATCCCAGCTCATTGAATGTTTGCATAATGCAATCGTCTCGGGCTTCCCTCAAGCGACCCACTTTGGCTAGTCAGTAGCTTCCTCACCCTTCGCAGCCTACTCCTAGCCCTTCAATTCAGCCTTCTGAACCTCCTCCTCCTGGACCTTCACCTACAGCTGGTATTCATGAGCCTCTTTATCCTCTTGGAATGGTTCCTCTAGGCCTTAACCATCTTGGTGCCGTCCCGCCTGGCCATTACCCCTTCAGTCATACCGTTCCTAGATCCCCCTCTCGGAGTCTACATGGTACCTGTTATGGCTACCCTCTCTCTTCCTAACCTGACCCTGGGGATTCCCATCTAGTACCTTGATCCCCCAGCCACTACCCTACCTGGTCAACCCAAACCTTATCTTGCTTTGAACTCAGTTCAACCGGTTTGTATGGCTTCTCCCACTGCTACAATGCCTCAGCCACCTCAACAGGAACCATCTCCTATTGTGACCACTTCGCATAGGAAGGGCAAAGCTCACAAGAGGGCCTCAAAGGACAAGGCTACCCCAACTAACCTTGCTCCTCCTTCGCCCCCAAAGCCCTGTGCCTTGTGTGATGTCATTGGTCATGCCACCCATACCTATCTCGAGTTGCTCCATATCAAGCCCATGGTTAATGTTTCATTCCCTGAGTCTATTGTACTTGAAGCCTCTGTTTCTTCCTCCACTGCAGCTAAGAACCCTAAGACTATTCACACCAACTGTAATATTCCTAAAATTAGCATGCAGCTAATAGGAATATTAAATTTTGATATTTGCACCTAGTAGATGAATAAATGGGGGAAAAGACCCATACTTATCTTTTATTAGCATAAAAACCCTATTGGTGTGAAAAGGGGACATTCTAGTGGTTTTATTTTGAACTTTTCATGTATGAATAGGAAGAGGCTCATGTTGATTCAGTCAAGTTGACCAAGTCAATAGCGTAGTATGGAGGAGTAGCCTTGATAGAGCTACAACACAGTTTTGGAGGGAAAGTAACCATGTGGTGTTGGAAACCCTAATGGATGGGACCCAAGGAGAGGAGGCTTACAAAATTTATAAGAAGGAAGATAGAAAACATTTGAGGTTAGCTTATGGATTACTGATTTTGGTTTGCGTAGACTATTGAGCATTCTTCAGCTTTTGAGTTGAGTATGCAGTGTTGTTTAGCACAAGGCATTCCTGCTTAGGGATCCCTTCCCCTTCCATGAGTGATCTCTTGGAGGATCATTGTTCTTCATTTTCCCACATTTAGGATTGTGGCCAAGCATCCTCCTTTAGCTACAGTGTTATTCCTATAGCAAGGAACATTGTGTTGTAGGGTTTTGCAGTGGGAGACTTACAACACCAGCTTCTGAGCTTATCTTTCAAAGGAGGGAGCTCCCCTTTATAAGATCTGTACTGGAGATTTTAGAGCTCATTTTATATTTGGCATGTGGCCAAATCATTTCCCCTCTTCTAGAGCACAGTTATTTGCAGAAACTGTGTCCTTTTCAGAGTTCTGTAGTAGCAGGGTTTGAACCCTTGCTTGTGACCTTGTTCCTTGGAGGAAGGTCCAACCCTTCTCCTGGAAAGCTCTGTATTTCATTCTTCTTCTCTTTCTTGTAAATTTCTAGCTATTTATATATAGAGCTATAGTATATTGTGTTTTCTAGATCTATATCTACAGATCTTCTCTTTTACACCTTGTACTTTCTTCAAACCCTTGCTGGGTTATTCTTATTGTGTATAAAGAGGGAGGAATCTCCATTTTCTCAGCCATTGGATTCTTGTAGACTCTAGATCTGCTATTTCTCATTATTTTCTACATAAACCCTTAATAAAATAACATTGTACATGATTCAGTCCTTTTTGCATGAGTTAAGCTATGGGGTTTGGGCTTATTTGAGACATATTGACTTGGGGAGATCTGTTTATGTTGGCTAGAGTGATTTTTTTTAGCTCCAATTCTATATGCAAGTTGTATATGGTATATTATAAGGGTTACAAGTCCCATTTCTCCCATATATAACCTTAATTTATGAAGGAAACCATTTTATGCCCTATATTGTTGCATTTCCCCACTTGGGAAGGAGTATGTAGGAAATATTCTTGTTGATATTCATTCATATGCTGGTGAGATGTTATTTTAAATCTAATGAGCTGATTTTAATTTCCAAGCTCATGATTTTCTGAAGCTCCAACTTTAGAATATCTTAAGATATTCTATTTGTTGTAGAAATTTCCTATTTTGGGATATTACAGTGGTATCAAAGCTACCATCTTGGCTCAGCCTGTGGATTTCAAATCCAATCAGAATATAAGAAGAATATGAGAACAAAATTATGGAGAGGATGAGATTACTCTCATTAATTTTCAGATCTAAGAAGAAATAAGAGAGATGCATTGAAACTCCAAAAGGGTTTCAAGGAGGAGAGAGCTGTAGTGATACCTCTAGAAGGTTTCAAGAGAAAGAAGAAGACCCAAGCACTTCCTATTCTCATAGAGGGAGTGAAGAGCAAGAAGACCACTTGGAACATGAGATCCTGAGTGGATATTTGGCAGAGTACAAGTGTCAACCTAGAGCTTTCGAAGAGACTCTATATCTTCATCAGTTTATCCGATTGAAAGAAGAGAGGAGGCCATGCAGCAATATGATGATAAGAGGCAATAGATTCCTATTGTCTACCTTTGATGGATCAACCTTATGTATAGAAGAATCTTGGGGATGAAGTTAGAAGCATTTTTCCTACTACATCCAATAGTGGAAAAAGAGGCCGTGGAGATCGCAGTGCTGCACTTGGAGGGCAAGGCAAGCACCTGGTGGTTCAGCCATGTGAGTCATGCAAGAGTTTCCACTTTTTCATATTTCACTCACTGGGTAATCAGGAGATTTGATAGTAGAAGATCAGAGAAGGAGGAGTCCTCTTATCCACTTTAGAAGCCTTGTACCAGCACTATCACAATCATGGAGGGGCAGTGATCTGTAGTAGTAATTGGATCAGCCAACACAATGGAGGAAGGAACTCTTGCAACCCTACAAGATGTTCCTGGGACTCACCAAGGTATGCATGGATTTCCATTTGTTATCCTTTGAAGAAATCTTATGGGAAATATTGGGGAGTTGTTTCCACATGGTCCAGGATCAAAACACATTTCTGATGTGGAGCAACAAGCTTGCACAATGCTGTGAAACTTTAGATTAATCCAAGAAGGGGTAAACATTCATTCCTTTGCACCTTTATTGAGTTGCATGCAACATGAGGGGTTAGGGTGCAAGATTTTGGAGGGCATAATGAATGCTGTGCCACTTTTTGATGATGTTTTACCTTCAGCACACTTGGATTCTTTTGTATTCAAGAGGATTATCGATGAGATGTCTTCTCTAGGAGATCTCCAAGGGGTTACATCTCAACTTCCCATGAGGTGTAAGGAGAAAGATCTGCTTTGGGAGATTGGTAGTATTCATTGGGAAGATACCAAGGGGGAGAATGAATGGAGACATCCAAGTTTGGATGAATGGAGGTGGACGGAGAGCAAGAGGTTAGTGAGCCACTTGCAGATCTATGACACAGGGCAACAAGAAGCAAAGCTACGTTGGCTACTCTTGAGAGAGTTTCGCCATCTTGGGTCATACCCTTTTTCAGGAGGTATGTTGTGGATGGATGGATTTAGCATATGGAATTTTAAAGGGGGGAGTCATGGACTGACAAGAGCCTTATCACTAAGGCCTACAACGCTGTCACTTGGGAGTTTGCTTTTATTGATGGAGTGTTCCATGGGGGGTATGCATCCTCTCATTCTACAGATTTTTATGAGAAGGTTCTCATGGGAGGGCTCATTCATGGACCTCACTTTCAGCTTACTCACCATGCATGGTAAGAAATACATTTATGTACTTGTTGATTACTCCATTAAGTATTTGTATCTTCTCACCATATATGAACAGTGCATTGCTCCACAAGAGAGCAATAGTATTTTTGGGTTTCATGGTCACTTTAGGGCCAATATTCGTAATGCTAGTAGCCCATATATACATGATTTTGGGCAAGTGTATTTTTATTTTTATTATGAAAAACTAATACACATTTATGCTTACTTACCTATGGTGGAGGAGCAAACATGCATAGCTTGTAACCTATTGAAGAACCACTTGCCACATGATATTCTCAAACAGCAGCTGGGGAGACTGCGTGATATTCACTTGGAGAACCATTTGTACTAGCCAAACTTGCACATAACTTGCAAAATTTTTCTAATTTGGATGCCATATGGTGATGTGGTGCCATTCATCTTGTATGGGATGGTTTGGGTGAGCATGGCTCATGACATTGGAGAAACTTGGATCCTTGGAGATTGAATTTATTTTTGCCACTTGAGGGAAACCATGTTGCAGCCCAAGATCAACATGCCCTATACACTTGTCATAAGTGAAGAGGTGGACAGTGTGGGATATGCCCTCTTGCCTATCATGTTCATTTAGTTAGCCAACCTACACTTCAGGAGCCAAAGGTGGAGGGGATTGTGCATGAGTTTCCATGTTGGAGGGTAACTCATTTTATATGGATGATAGCTTGGGGGTGGAGGTTTCACTTGGGGATGAAATTTTCCCATGCATTTCAAACTCCATGCCTTGAGAGGACCTCTAGATAGCACATAGTTTTCCCCTTGAGTACTTTGCTTTTGCACGATGATAGCCATTTGGGATGTACACCAAATGCTAATTTGTATGCTTGGGAGAGGCACTATGGAGTTTCATTGTTGAGACAACATCTTATTCTTGGGAGAGCTCATCATATGTGGATACTATAGGAGGAGGGAAGGAGACTTTCTAGTTCTATCCTTGCAGTTGCTTGAGGATAAGAAACATTTGGGAGGGGAGGACTGTAATATTCCTAAAATTAGCATGCAGGTAATAAGAATATTAAATTTTGATCTTTGCACCTAGTAGATGAATAAATGGGGGAAAAGACCCATACTTATATTGTATTAGCATAAAAAACCTCTTGGTGTGAAAAGGGGACATTATAATGGATGGATTTTGCACTTTCCATGTATGAATAGGTAGAGGCTCATGTTGATTCAGTCAAGTTGACCAAGTCAACAATGCAGTATGGAGGAGTGGCCTTGATAGAGCTACAACGTAGTTTTGGAGGGAAAGTAACCATGTGATGTTGGAAACCCTAATGGTTGGGACCCAAGGTGAGGAGGCTCACAAACTTTATAAGGAGGAAGATAACATACATTTTAGGTTAGCTTATGGATTATTGATTTTGGTTTGCTTATACTATTGAACATTCTTCAGCTGTTGAGTTGAGTATGCAGTGTTGTTTAGCACAAGGCATTCCTACTTAGGAATCCCTTCTCCTTCCTTGAGTGATCTCTTGGAGGAGAATTTTTATTCATTTTCCCACATTTACGCTTGTGTCCAAGCATCCTCCTTCAGCTACAACATTATTCCTGTAGCAGGGAACGTTTTGTTGCAAGGTGTTGGAGTGGGAGACTTACAAAACCAGCTTCTGAGCTTCTCTTTCATAGGAGGGAGCTCACCTTTCTTTTCAAGATCTATACATGATATTTCAGAGCTCATTTTGTATCTTGGCATGTGGCCAAATCATTTCCTCTCTTCTACAACATAGTTATTTGCATAAACAGCTTCCTTTTCCAGAGTGTTGCAGTAGCAGGGTTTGAACCCTTGCTTGTGAGCTTGTTCCTTGGAGGAAGGGGCAACCCTTCTCCTGGAAAGCTCTGTATTTCATTCTTCTTCTCTTTCTTGTAAATTTCTAGCTATTTATATACAAAGCTGTAGTATACTGCATTTTCCAAATCTAGATCTGCAGATCTGCTCTTTCACACCTTGTACTTTCTTGAAACCCTTGCTGGGTTATTCTATTGTATATAAAGAGGGAGGAATCTCCATTTTCTCAGCCATTGGATGCTTGTAGACTCTAGATCTATTATTTCTCATTATTTGTTGCATAAACCCTTAATAAAATAGTTTTGTACATGCTTCAGTCATTTTTGCATGAGTGAAGCTATGGGGTTTGGGCTTATTTGAGACATATTGACTTGGGGAGATTTGTTTATGTTGGCTAGAGTGAATTTTTTCAGATCCAATTTCGAATGTAAGTTGTATATGGTATATTCTAAGGGATCCAAGTCCCATTTCTCCCATATATAGCGTTAATTTCTGAAGACAACCGTTTTATGCCCTATATTATTGCATTTCCCCACTTGGAAGGAGTATGTAGGCCATATTCTTGCTGATATTCATTCATTTGCTGGTGAGATGTTATTTTAAATCTAATGAGCTGATTTACATTTCCAAGCTCATGATTTTCTAAAGCTCCAACTTTAGAATATCTTAAGATATTCTATTTGTTGTAGAAATTCCCTATTTTTGGATATTACACCAACCAACCTTGTGCTTTATGTGATATCCATGGAAATTACTCTCACCGTTGTCCCCACCTTATGCATTACCACACCTCTTTAGAGATATTTCGGGAGTATGAGGTTGAACATAACCAATCCGCCTCTCCCATACTTGCGCAGTATGCTGTAGGCCAGCTTGAGGATTTACCTGCTCCCATTGACATTACCCCTCCTAATGTCGAGATGACAGAACCTACAGCCACCATCCTCTACCTTTCATCATCCATGAGACCCTCGGTGGAAGCTCCCTCTGAGTCTTCCCCTGCTATTTCGCTCGACCTCCCTTCAACGATCACCCTGGGCTCAACATCAGTAGATCCCTTATCTGCTTATTCTTCTATCATCCCCTATGACAATGTGCATGTGAACCTCTCTTCTCATGATGATAAGTTATGTATCTTTGCCGCATCATGTGGTCTCCCTTCCTCTCGTCACTCCACCTTCTATTGTGATGATGACATCATGGAAGCCTTGTCCACCCCTGACTTCATCTTTCCTGCCCATAAGCGGGATGGCACCATCTGTGTCTATGGTGAATTTCATGGCCTGAGCACAAGCTACCCCTCCAGTAACTCCCACACGCCACCTACTCGTTAGCATGCGAGTAGTAGATATCTTACCCAGATCACTCCCTCTCGCAGTGTTTGTTCGATCTCTACTTTGTGCTTAGGTTGCCAACATTGTTCATCATCCTTTCATTTGTTGTCTTGTGGAATTTTTCAGATGGACCTCCCATCCACACCTTATATCGGTTATGCTGATGGTGCAATTCACTACTCTCAGAATCTAGACTCGGCAGGTTGGGCTATATTTACCCCCTTGCATTTGCTAGTTCTCTCAAACAGTGTATGAATTGGTACTGCTACCAATAATTAGGATGAATATGATGTAGTGAGAGGTTTATTAGCTGATGCCCTTTCCCATTACATCCTCCACCTTCATGTTCATTTAGATTCCATGCTTCTTGTCATGAAATTGAATGGTGTCTATCGTGCACATAATCCTATCCTTTTTAGAAGATATTTATGAGTGAAGCTTTTGATGCGTGAATTTGAAATCATTACATTCAGTCATGTACCTAGAACACAAAATCACTATGTAGATATCATTGCAAAAAATATTCTAAATTTTCATTTAGCACATGCATTTAACACAAGACAATAATTTATAAAACCATCACAATAATGCATATCCATAATATGTGTCGTATAAAATGTTTTAGAGTCCATCAACTCTGATACATATGACATGCCCATAGCATGTTACAAAAAACTCAAAACTAGGAGGCACCACCTGCCCCTACACCTAATCACTATCTGGAGGATCCCAAGCCAATGGCTCTACTCCTGTAGCTCGTAGATTGCACATCCCCTATCTTGCCATCGCCATGCACCGCATGACCCCTCACCACTCTGAGGGTAGACCAATACATGAATCTATGTACTGTTCAACCAAGTCTTTCCAACCACGCTCTGAAACACTGATTAGAAGCCTCTTACATCTACTATGGATGTCCTCCAAGAGGGCCACCGCATCTTCATTTTGTAGCGCTCTCGATCCACTAGGTGCTACAACTCCTGATACTGCAGGCTGCCCCATATACCTAGCCAGTTTCACCGGTGTTGTATCTGCATACCAAAAGTGAAATACTCAGTGCCATATACAATATTCTGAAACTTTACATGCACATAAAAGATTAGTAATTTTTCACTTACCATCGAGCCCCCATAATCGACTAGGCGCCAGTGGTGGATCAGGGTCCCCATGATAACTCATCCCACTATAGGGATAGTCGTCTATATACAGTGGCATCTGATCCTAATGAGCAAAGAACGTGGGTCGGAACACTCGTCTGACCACCCCACATCCTCCTATGCACAGTAGTCGCCCCCACCAGTGCATCTTGGGCTCTCTCAGGCCCCCATCTTGGAGCTGTATGCGAGGTCGAAGTGTCAGGATCTTCTCGAAGAAGAGCAAGCACAAAAATGTACCATATGCACATTCATGTTCTATAATATCCCAAAATTTGCATGCAGCAAATTGGAATATTGATTTTTTCTAATTTCACCTAGGAGTTCAATAAATGGGTAAGGAGGCCCATGCAGAATAAAAACATGAATAAAATCCATCATTATGTGGAAGGGGGTCATTCTAGTAGTTGGATTTTACACTTTCCATGTATGAACAAGAAGAGGATCATGTTGATTTAGTCAAGTTGACTAAGTCAATAATGCAGTATGGAGGAGTAGCCTTGATGGAGCTACAACGCAGTTTTGGAGGGAAAGTGATCATGTGATGTTGGAAACCCTAATGGGTGGGACCCAAGGTGAGGAGGCTCACAAAGCTTATAAGGAAAGAGATGGAAACCATTTGGGTTTAGCTTATGGATTATTGATTTTTGGTCTACTTAGACTATTGAGCATTCTTCAACTATTGAGTTGAGTATGCAGTGTTGTTTAACACAAGGCATTCCTTCTTAGGGATTCCTTCTCCTTGAGAGACCTCTTAGAGGAGCATTGTACTTTATTTTTCCACATTCAGGCTTGAGACCAAGCATCCTCCTTCAGCTACAGCGTTATTATTATAGCAGGAAACACTGTGTTGCAAGGTGTTGTAGTTGGAAGATCACAACACCACTTCTGAGCTTATCTTTCAAAGGAGGGAGCTTCCCTTTCTTTGCAAGATCTATGAGGAACGTCTTGGAGCATATTGTACATCCTAGCATGTGGCCAATTCATTTCCCATCTTCTACAACGTAGTCATTTGCAGAAACTGCGTCCTTTTTTAGAGTGTTTTGGTAGCAGGGTTTTAACCCTTGCTTGTGAGCTTATTCCTTAGAGGAAAGGCCAACCCTTCTCTCGGAAATATTTGTACATAATTCTTCTTTTCTTTCTTGTACATTCTCAGCTATATATATACAACGTTGTAGTGTTAGCCACCTGTAAAATTTTTCATATCAAATGGTGGCTAAAACATTTTTGGAGCCTTCAAGAAACAGGTTTTATTGCTAAAAGTGTTATCTCTTGAAGACTCATGGAGACATCATGCCCTTGGTTCAATCTTCACTGTTGTTTCCATTTCAAACTTAGAAATTCATCTAATTTCATAGTGAAAAGACTACTACAAAAGCCAATTTTCCCTTCCCTCCACTTCAAAACTAACCTTCATTCTACCTCCTCTTTTCCTCATAAAATTCCTCTATTTTCTATTTTTCCCCATTCCCCCTTCATAATTTCCACATTACAGAGTTTGAAACTCCTTTTTAAACTCTGTTGAAACCCCCAAATCCATCAGAAAAATCTGAAAAAATCATAAAAATACACCTTTTTTGTATTGAAGACTTAAGCCCCTTTGGGCTAAGTCCTAACCACTTCCCCACATGTGTCTGTGCCCTAGAACCAAGCGCTGAGTCCTTTTGGCGCTTATCGCATTGGAAAAAACATAGCGCGCAAGTCTTTTTGTTAAGTTGAGACCTTTGATGTGATTGGCCCTTTATTGCATAACCCCCGATCTTATTATCACCTCATATAACAACTGTGCCCACAATCGGGCACTAAAACATTGTATAAACACATTCCCCATTGCCTTTTTCCTTTATAAATAAAAAAAACCCACTTTTTCCTAAGTTTGGTCTAAGTGCGCCCATGCAATGTTTTTTAATGTAAATGGGTAGATTGGAAAGTCTGCATCAAAATTCTGATGCGATTAAGCCCCATTTGTATAAACCCCGCTCTCCGCTTTGCTTGATATAACTTACACCTGGGACCAAGAGTTAAAGTCCCAAGCGATAATCGCATCACAAAATTCTAAATGGGTAGATTGAAAGACCAAGCCCGACCTTCCGATCCCAATTGGCCCTTACATATAAGCCCTGGGCCTATTATCTTTCATATAGACCAACGGCCCCATAGACGGGCGTCTAACCATTTCATATATATATATCCCGCCCCAATACATAAAACCTTTTTTTTTATTAAATCTTTGGGTTTTTTATAAAGTATTAAGGGTTTCCACCGGTTCCATTTTTGAGATAATCTCCACTGATCCGATCAAATGGGCAGCACAACATCGCATCGCAAGTTTTATCGGGCGCATTCTATTCCTCTCCTCGATTGACGATCTCCCGATCAATCGTGAGCCATTGATCTCCTCCCTGCTTTCCCAGATCTGACAACCCTCATTTTCTCCGATCAAAAACCTTTCCTCCACCTTCAAACCCCTCTGATTTATTTCCCACCATCAATCTAATATATAGATCGATGGACAGCGTTCAAATGCATCGGTGCCATACAGTTTCTTCCCCCGCCAATCACATCCCTCTGATTGCATCTGGACCATCCACATGTCCAGATCGGACGGTCCAGATTTCATCTCCCGACTTTGGTTTAAAAACAAGTAGCCCCGCTCATAATGTTTTTTAGCCAATCCTAGCCATTGATCTCTGTAGATCAATGGTCCTACTTCAACCTTTCTCTGCCTGTATATTTTTCATTTTAAACCCCAGATTTAATCCTGGCCGTCGATCTTCTACATCCAATGGCCCATATTTAACCCAACAAGCCTACCTCCTGTGGGTCCTACCTTCTTCAAGATTTGATCTCGGTCGTCCATCTTAGATCCTACGGCCCAGATTAAAACCACCCATCTTCCTTGCGCCTGCACATCTATCCCCTATCGCGCTCGTTCTCCACCGTCAAATCTGAAACCCCAGATCTAATGGCCCACATTCCATATCGCGTAACTTTCAGCGTGAAGGATAATTTCCTAAAGGCCACGCAATATAAGCTGTTTCTTGAGGCCACGTGTCGGGCAGGAATGCATATCCCGTTCAAAAAGGCAAAACTGCCTCCTCGCCTTTTTCTCACGCAAAAATAGTTGTTTTTCCCTCCAAAACTGCTTTTCCCCAATTCTATTGTGATTAATCACGTGCTTCCTCAGTTGTTGATCCTTATGAGCTGATCTCATCCGACGACTCATATTCCTCCTGAAACCCATTTCGATTTTTAATTCATTTTTTCCTCCGCCAAGGGTTTTTAACCTTATCTCTTTATATTTTCGCCATCTCTCCATAATATCACCCTTTGCATTATGTTTCCTCCCAATTAATCCTGACTGTCGATCTCTGTAGATTGACGGATCTGACTTATTTCTTCCCATCTCTCTCCTTTCGACATCCCACAAACAGATCTTCACTGTTGGATGCTGCCATCCAACAACCACACTCCTCCCCACAACCTCTGAAGCATTTTTCCCAAAAAATGCAGGATTTCGTAATTATTTTTGTATTTTTCATGTATTGAATGGTTCTTCCATTACATTAAAGGAAAACTAAAGGCTTGGGATGATGATCCCTTATTCCTTTCTACATATAGAAAGATCATTCACAGGGTTCACCTCCATGTTTCGTCGATGCTTCATGGGAATTGATTCCATATGAGCCCTGTGCAGCCCTGCACATCAACGAGATACAAAAAATTAAATAAAACAAAGAGTATCAGTGTCGAAGACCTTCCAGAGCAGAACTGAAGATTGAAGATGAATTCCATAGTCTAATGGATTACGACTAAGATTGATTATCAAAAGCCTAATCCATTAAGTTAAAACATAATTAAAGGGAAATTAAAAGATCATCAGACAGCAAGACCTCCACCACCACAACAGAGGCCAATTTATTCCTCTCAGCTACCCAGTGCCACCTGTAGCTTCAAAGCACTCAAACAGAGGCCAAATTTTTTGATCAGAAAGAAGATATTTGCCTCAGCGCAGCCAAATAGTTAATTTTTCCAAAGGAACTTAATGCAAAAAATATCAGTAGAGTTATTACAACATGAAACAGAGCCTTAAAAGTCAACAAAATCTCCCATCGCGCTTAACTCTTAAATGTAAATCAATTAATACAGTGAAAATATCTGTACTCTTCTCCATTAAGCCCCTCAAAGGCTGAGAAGCATTAATATGTATTAATTTAACCCTAGAGATATTTTATCAAATCCCACCTCCTCATTCCTTCTATAAACACTGTTGTAGAAGATGAGAAAATGTTGGTCGTAGAACTTTGAAATATACTTGTGCTCGAAACTTCTGATTTTACATAGTGTTCAAAGGCTCTTGAAGCTCTGCTTGTGATTAGATAAGTTAGTTTGAGAAGTGAATATGATTGCTGGACTGAAACATTGGACTTAAAGCTGTAATTGGTTTGAAGCATCAATACAAGCTGATTTATGGGATCCTAGTCTATGTCGACGGTGATGTTATTTCTTATTGTAAATTGTTATTTTATTTTTATTTCCACTTTGTTCATTTTCTCTTATAAACAACAACAAGCATAGAGCTAGGATTTACTGTATATTAGTACCCTTCTCTGATTGATAAGCTTTATCTTAATGTTTTCTTCCAATTTGTGATATTTGGGAATGATTTAATTCAGTTTGAGCAGTTTGGAATGTTGGCGTTCCCTCATCCTACTGTCTTAGCTAAATATTGTTCTTAAATGTTATTTTCAGTTTATGTTAAGTAGAGATGAACTAAGTTATGGTGAGCCATGTCCTAGTTTTATCCCCAAAGACTATTTGAAAGTTTCCTAAGAATGTGTTGAAAGCTGGTTAGTTTCAAAGTACTTACCAGATCTTAGACCATTCTTCATTATCATTTGTGTTTCCCTTGTGTTTTAAATGTTTTTCTATTGAAATTGTATCAAAATTTGGCCAGTTTCGAAGTACTTACCAGATCTTGGATTGCTTCTATGTCTCTCTTAAGTGTATGTCAAAAGTTGGCTAGTTTCGAAGTAATTACCAGATCTTGGGCTGCTCTTTGTTCTTCATTTGTTTAATTCCCCTTCTTGTTGTATCATTTCATTCCATAAAATCAACTTTAATGAGATCCTTAGACATAGATGACTTGCCCCATGGACCACTCTTGAACCTGATTGTTTCAATTAAACCCTATTATGACTCCATAGCCCAATGGACTAAAACCAGCGAAACATCCATCTTTTTAGCCAAAGCTTGTTCTATTTGCTTGCAACTTCACACCTTTTAAACTCTTTCCATTTAGAAATTTCCACTCAAATAATAATCATGCTCAACCATCCAAAACAAACAAAAAACCCTCAGACTTCATAACTAGCCTAATATCAATACTTAAAACCTTAAAGATAAATCCATCTTTGCACTTATTGGAGAGATCCCTCTTCGGATTCAAGAGGGCTAGATCCTAGAATCCAAAAGTGGTTGAAATGGTGTTCTCCCTGTAGTCAGACTTTTTCCAATCTTGCTGATTACAGGGAGCTAACATTTCTGGCGACTCCGCTGGGGACTTGAGTTATTTTCTTGTTGGATACTTTAAATATCTCAGAAACCCCTTTACTCACTAAACATTTGGCATATTGACCAGCTGAGCCGCTAGCTAACATTTTTGGCGAATCCGGTGGGGACTTGAGTTATTTTCTTGTTGGATACTTTAAATATCTCAGAAACCCCTTTACTCAGTAAAAATTTGGCATATTGGCTAGCTGAGCCACCAGCTAACATTTCTGGCGACTCATCTGGGGACTTGAGTCGAATTTTCATCTTAGGTTCCCTTAAACACTTCATAAAACCTTGTGAGTAAAAACCAACCTCTTCACGCACTACCAAATCAATGGTAATCATGGTAAAACTTGTTTGAATCAGTGACAAACTAGGTAGACCCTAGGATTCTCATAAGAGTTTATCTAACCTTGAAGGATCAGCTGGCTTAGACATAAGAGCAAACTGTTTTTGTCTCATAACCGTAGCTATGTTTTGAAATAGATTTAGGACACTCTTAGGAACCACACAATTGAAAAATAACTCAGAAAACCCAAAAATATTTTAGATTGGTATTTAATAAACATGGTGGTGGACCATAAAACCTTTTACCTCCAAAAGAGCTAAAAAATTCCACTTGGCTAATCAAAAATCCTAAACAGACCTTAAGACTCCACTGGGAAGAACCCTTATCATTGTAACATCATTCAAACTCAGTTAGAGTACTGTAGGATTAAATTTTGTGTAAAACAGATTAGTTAACCTCTTAAACACTGTCATATCTGGTTGAACTTTTCTTGTTTAGTTGGGTCTTAGAACACAGCATAGTGGCTCCTAGAAAGATTCATACTAGAGCCTATCCTAACCCAAACCCACCTGATATAGTTGATAACCCATAAAGTATCCTTAGGAAGTCTCCTAAGATATATTTTTCAACTGTTTTCAGATCACCCTTGAGAGCTAATTCAGTTCCTGAAAATCTTGCAGCTCTACAACAATCACAAGTAGATCTAAGAAATCCATTTAGAACTAGGTCTCTTGATGATTTAAATTAGCTAGATTTTGAGTCTTCACTTTCATCTCCTGAAACAAGTGAACATCCTGGTAGTAGAGAAACAAAACCACCTGATTCACATTTCGTTTCCAATTTAGGTGTCTCTCATACAAGATCAGCTCAGAAATCTATTCCTGGTACATCCACATCTGTTCACCCTACATCCACTGTTCAAACCACTCCACTTCAACCCACTTTTCCTTTTGTTAATCCACCTCCACCACATATCATGGTAGCATGGTATGCTCCCTTAGTCCTTCCTGTACCATTAGTCAATCTTCCACAGGACTATCAGTCCAAAATTCCATTATATGATGCTAGTAATGCTACTACTACATCACAACATGTGGATAAGATGAATGACTACTTTGAAATAAATGAAATTGATGATGAATCTGTCAAACTAAGACTATTTGCTCAGATTCTGGGGGGAGAAGTAAGAAAAAGGTTTAAAGGCTTAACTCCCCATAGTATCAATGATCTTCAAGCCTTCCATCAGACATTCTTAAACAAATGGGAAGTGAAGAAGAATCCTCTCCAAGTCCTTTCTAATTACAAGAATCTCCATAGAAATACTGGGGAAAGTGTGTAAGCTTACTGCACTAGCTTTAAGAGTGTGTATAGTGCATTCTCCCCAGATCTAAAAACTCCACAAGGCTCAGCTCTAAACAAGTTTCCTGAAGGGTTTGAACCTGAGATGGCCTATCAGCTGAGAGAGAGAGATCTTGAAACTCTTGAAGATATGAAAAAAGGAGCTCTTGCTGTGGAAGTTAACTTGATGGAGAAAAGAGCAAGAATGAAAAATGAGAAGAGAGTGTTCTTTAGAGAGGAATCCACACCTTCTAATTCCGGCTCTAAAATGGAAAGAATGATGGAGGACATGATGAAGAAAATGAGCATCCTTGAGAGAGCACAAGCAAGTCAAAATCAAACTGCTCCTCAAAATAGAAACTAGAACCAGAATCAGAATTTTAGAAGGAACCAACCTCCAAACAGACCTAGGGAAGATGATCAACAGATCACTCCTCCCTTTCATCAAAACTATTTGAGGTTGAGGAAATAGAAGAAATAATAGAGGAAGATGATATCAACATGTTGGGGGTAGATAATGATGACTTTGATATTCATTACGATAGAAAACAAGGTCTATACACACCTTATGATGACAAAAGAGATGATGATGAAAGTTATTATCAAGACATGGAAAATGTCATCATATAATCTTAAAGGTAATATGACCTTAGAAGTAAAACCAATCAACAAACTCCCAACACCAAAACCTCTGACAAATCTTCACAAAACAACATTGTAAACAAACCCAAAATTGTCAAACAGAAGGACAAAATAGTGGCTGGAAATTCTGATAAAGGTAAAGAGAAAGGCACTCAAAACAATGATAAATAGAGTGCAGACCTTAACAGTACTAACACTTCAGCTAGTACTCATGTTAAAACCATTTTTTCAAATGTAAAGAGAACAAATCAACAAGCTGATGTTGCTGATAGAGTGGCAGCTAATAAGGCTGAGACAAGCATTTCAAAGAATCAAACACCTATCAGCCTAGAGCAAGAAATTTCCAAAATTAAAATCTCTGTTCTCTTGACTGAGTTAGCTACCCAAAATGTATATAGGACCCAAATTTTGAAGGCTTTAAACATTGAAGAGAATAATGACACAGTCAATCTTAATGATGACCAACCAAAGCTTATTTTTGGTCCTAAGATTGAAGCTAGGTATCAAGAGGGACTTGTTCCTCCCTTTTATGTGAGTTCAAGTGTTCATGACAAGATTTTGCACAACGTTATGCATGATTCCAAGGCTTCTCATAATTTAATGCCCAAAGCTGTAATGCAGAGCCTTGGTCTACAAATCACCAGACCATATAAATACCTTTAGTCCTTTGACTCGAGCAGAGTAAAATGTTTAGGATTAATCAAAGACCTCTACGTTAACTTAGCACATATTCCAGCCAAATGCTTAGTCATGGATATTTTTTTGGCTAATGTGCCCCCAAAGTATGGAATGCTATTATCAAGATCTTGGGGGGCTAAGTTACAAGCAACTATGTAGATGGACATGACCTATGCGACCATCCCTATTTTCAATCAGACTAGAAGACTTTATAGGGAGTCCCATATGCAATACAAAGTTACAGGACAAGACAGACCACAAAACTCTCCTCTGTACTCTGTAAATATAGGTCTTGATTCTTTTATCCTATTTAACGATGAATCTTTCTCTGAACAGGTGACTTTAACTAAACTAATGGCCGATAGAGAGGAAGAAGAGCACACAACAGAATTGTTTAAACAATTTTCTGAACTTGAAAACTTTAGCAAACCAAACACAGGTCTTGAGCTAAAAGTCATGCGTCCTTTGTTTTTAAATCTTGATAGTCAAGAAAACAACCCTCAACACAGTGAAAAACCTGAGGAGTTGAAACAAATTCAACTAAGTGCTGATATTCAACAATAATCAGAAATCACGTTAGTTGAAGAGGACATTACTCAAGATGAACTCGAATCTAGTCCTTTGTGGAGTATGAATTTCGATGAGTCATGCACTAGAACTAATGCTGGTGCAGGTGTCTAGATATGCAACACTGAGAACAACCACACATAAAACATTTATTGTAGATTAAACTTCTAGTGTTCGAATAACATAGTGGAATATGAATCCCTGCTTTTAGGCATACGTTTGTTAAAAAATTTAGGAGCCAAAAGAATAAAAGAATATGGGGATTTAGAGTTAATTATTAGGCAAGTCAACGGGGAATACAACGCAAATCACCCAAGACTTAGGGCCTATCCAAACGATGTCATGGACCTTTTGAAAACTTTTGAGGAGTACCAGGTAATTTTTTTCCCAAGAAAAAGAAATATTACGGCCCACAGCTTAGCTTTCGCAACCAGAACATGCTTAACGCCATATGAAACCAAAGAATGCACAACTCAAATTAAATTCATACCAGTCGTTCCTGATAACAAAAAATATTGGCAAGTGTTCGACGGAGACAAACAAATAGAAGACTTCATGTAATTCAGAAATGAACTTGAACCTCATAGTTCAAATTCAGATTATGATACAGACTGCAACAATGAAGAAAAATTTCTTGGTGAAGAATAACCATCTCCTGATCTTGCTAATATAAAGATATTGTCTAGAAAACTTAAAAACAAAACAAAGGTGACTGCAGAGTTAGAAACAGAGGAATTAGAAACCCTACAATCTAAAGATTAGAGTTCGCCAAAGGGTCTAGCCCCCTTAGAGGAGTTGTTTGATTTTAACGATGTGGCCAAGAAGCCAAAACTGGAGCTTGTAGAGACTGAAGTTGAAGAGTGTAATATAGGCATTAAACTAAAACCTATGATGATCAAACTGTCTAAGAATTTACCAGCTCACATTAAACTCAAATACATAGAGTTGTTTAAAGAATTTTCTGATGTTTTTGCGTGGAGTTACGAAGATCTAAAATCCTATGACACTGAAATAATACAGCACAAAATCCCTCTCAAAGAAAACCAAAAACCATTCCAACAGAAGCTATGCAGAATAAACCCTGTTCAGTTGCCTTTGGTTGAGAAGGAGATCAAGAAAATGTATGAAGATGGTATTGTTGTCCCTATTAGATATTCTGAGTGGGTGTCTACCCTGGTGTTTGTTAGGAAGAAAACAGGAGAGATCAGGCTTTGTATAGACTTTAGAGACTTAAAAAAAGCTTCATTGAAAGACAACTACCCTTTACCTAAGATGGATCATATTTTACAAAGGGTGGTAGGGTCTAGAAGAATTTCTTTGCTTGATGGCTATTCAGGGTATAATCAGATTTTAGTTCACTCTGATGATCAATTAAAGATAGCTTTTACTACACCATCGGGCACTTTCATGTATGTGAAAATGCCCTTTGGTCTAATGAATGTTGGTGCAACATTCCAAAGAGCCATGGACATAGTATTCTCGGAAGAACTGGGCTACTTCATCATTATATACCTTGATGATGTTACTGTTTTTTCAAAGACAGATGAAGAGCACTTAGAACATTTAAGAACAGTCTTCGAGAGATGCAGAAAGTTTGGGATATCTTTGAACCCTAAGAAAACACTTTTTGTTCTCCAAGAAGGTAAACTTCTTGGGCACATTATTTCAGAAGAGGGTATTAAGATATATCCAAAGAGGATCGAGGCCATATGGCAAATCTCTCATCCTCGAAACATCAAAGAGTTGCAATATTTCATTGGAAAGATTAACTTTTTAAGAAGTTTCATCCCCAACTTGGTTGAGCTCCTTAGAAATATTACAAACATGATGAAGAAGGAGAAAGGGGTAAAATGGAAATTAGAAGCAAAGAAGTCGTTTGAACTAGTGAAACAAGCGTTAACCAAAACATCGGTTCTAATAAGTCCTGATTTTTCAAAAGATTTTTATATTTTGTCATTTTCATCAGAACATACAATAGCTGCTATCCTTTTACAGAAAAATCCACAAGGACAAGAGTAGCCTATTGCATTCTTTAGCAAGGCATTGAGAGATGCCCGTCTTAAGTATAACATTACGGAAAAGCAAGACTTTGCTTTGGTTAAAGCTTTAAAAGACTTCAGAGTATACATCTTGCACTCACACATCATTGCCTTTGTCCCAAATTTAGTTGTGAAAGACATTCTAACACAAGACCCAGATGGTAAGAGAGGTAAGTGGATTTTTGTTATTCTTGAATATGATTTAGAGATAAAACCCACTAAACTCATCAAAGGCCAAGGTCTAGCTAGATTAATGGCTAAATCCAATTTTGAAGTTCTTGATATTAATATGATTAATGCTTTGGATGAACAAGAGGAAATCTCAACTCCCATTGTTGAAGACCATTTTATGAATTCCTCTTGGTATGCTGATATTCTTTATGTTTTGCTTAATTTGAATACACCTCCTAGTTTGAAAAAAACAAAGGCAAGGTTCCTAAAGTTAAAAGTTGTAAACTATTGCATTATAGATAAATGTATTTATTGGAAAAATGCAAGTGGGATATTGCTTACATGTTTGCCTGAGTTCAATGCAGAGAAGGTTAAGCACAAGTTCCATGAAGGAGAGTGTGGAGGCCATTTATACTGGAAGACAACAGCTAACAAAATCTTGAGGGCTGGTTACTATTGGCCTACTCTCTTTCTTGATATACACAAGATGATCATTGCCTGTCATAAATGCCAAATTTTTGAAGGAAAAAGGAAGTTTCTACCATTGCCTCTGCATCCAATCAATGTTGAAGCTCCATTTCAGCAGTGGGGACTTGAATTCATAGGAGAAATCCATCCAAAATCCTCTGCCTAGCATAGATGGATTCTCACTGCCACATACTACTCAATAAATGGATAAAATCCATCCCTTGTAGGCAAGCCAATGATTCTGTCATTATAAAATTCATGGAGACTAATATTCTCTCTAGATTTGGCTGTGCTACCTAGATCATCACTGATAATGCAGCAGCATTTGGATCCAAGAAGATGGTTGAATTTTGTCACAAATATCAGATAACATTAGGGCATTCCACGGCCTATTACCCACAAGGTAATGGACTTGCATAATCTTCAAACAAGATTTTAGTGAACATAATCAAGAAGTTGTTGGAGGACAACAAGAAGTCTTGGCACACAAAGCTTTTTCATTCTCTTTGGGCTAATAGATTGACTTTGAAGAAATCTATTGGCATGTCACCCTACCAGCTTGTGTATGGTACCAATGAAATTTTTCCTACTAGCCTTGGTGTACCAGTTATGAATTTGATTCAAGAAGTTCAATCTGAAGATAATGACATGATCAGAAGAATAAATTAGACTACTCACCTTTAACAAACCAGAGAGGAGGTTTTTAACAAAGCATTGCAGAAGAAAGACAACATTAAAAAGATTTTTGATAGAAGAACAAAGGCCAGCAATTTTAATATTGGGGAAAAAGTTTTAAAGTGGGAATCAAGGAGAGAAGACAAGGGCAAGCATGGAAAAATTGACAACTTATGGCTTGGCCCTTACTTCATTCATTCAACTTTCGGTAATAATGCCTTTTTCTTACAAGAGTTGAATGGATCTGAGTTGTTTGGGGTTCCTGTCAAATGGTTGGATGCTTAAACATTACTTCTCTTGATCCATGTCATGTTCTAAAAACCTTTTTATCTTTTTTCTCATTATAAATATTTCATCCACCATTGCATTCAAAGTTAGAAAAATCAAAAATACAAAAACAGTGAAAGAAATAAAAGAGGGCAGATTGTAAAAACAATAAAGGTACAGCCCCATACCAAAAAAGAGAAATAAAGTCTGAAACTGTGCAAGCTTAAATGCCACTCCTGAAGAACACACTTCTAATTAGTCATACAGCCTAATCTTGACTAATTAGTTTTAAATTTACCACTGATAGGTTATAAAATTCGATTTGCCAAACTGTTTAATCTTGGCTTATCAGTGGGTAGATTAGGATAGAAATTAAAGGTTCAAATAAGCTCAAAATTTGAACCTAAGTTTCCAAAAAGAGATGACTCAAATCTATTTATTACTTAAGTAAAAAAATAGAGGTAAATCTAGTTCTAATCAGCTCAAAATTTGAACCAGATAATAAAAGAAGAACAGCTCGAACAAGAAGCAAAAAACAAAGTTGTAAAAAGATGAAGGAAGTGCTTTGAAATTTCAGATCTTAAGCCTTCCATTTTGTTTTAATTTTTTGCAAAATAATATCTATGTGCAGCTTGTTTTTTATGCCATAGATCAACATCAAGATAGACTATTCAATCCTGAATTGTATGTTTTTAAATTTCTGTTTTAGAAATTAGAGAATAAAAATCTGTTAGACTGTTTAATCCTAACAGATTGGTAGATTAGGTAGAGAAGCATATGGACTCAACTATTTAATCTGAGTTCATGGAGAAATAAGGAGTAGAAATAGATTATTTTATGCTTTCAAAAGAATAAAATGTTGTAAAAAGATTTTTCCAATCCAAGTGCACTCTAAAGAAGAAAAAATGTTAGATCAGTAGGATTGGGTAGGTAAAAAGATTGTGTTGATGAAGATCCATTGTTTTTTCATGGCTGTTAACATTTTTCAAAAGAAAAAAGGAACATCTAAGTAAAGAAAGGCAACCCAATGGATAAGGCACTAATCAGCCTCCCAAAGAATGCAAGTCTGAAGTTCTTGATGCCTTCAAGAAGGCACCATCCCCAAGTGGAGCCACTGTTAGCCACCTGTAAAATTTGCCATATCAAATGGTGGCTAAAACATTTTTGGAGCCTTCAAGAAACAGGTGTTATTGCTAAAAGTGTTATCTCTTGAAGACTCATGGAGACATCATGCCCTTGGTTCAATATTCACTGCTGTTTCCATTTCAAACTCAGAAATTCTACTGATTTCATAGAGAAAAGACTGCTACAAAAGCCATTTTTCCCTTCCCTCCACTTCAAAACTAACCTTCATTCTGCCTCCTTTCCTCATAAACTTCCTCTATTTTCTATTTTTCCCCATTACCCCTTCATAAAATCCACATTACAGAGTTTAAAACTCCTTTTTAAACCTTGTCGAAACCCCCAAATCCATCAGAAAACTATGAAAAAATCATAAAAATACACCTTTTTGTATTGAAGACTTAAGCTCCTTTGGGCTAAGTCCTAACCACTTCTCCACATGTCTATGCCCTAGAACCAAGCGTTGAGTCCTTTTGGCGCTTATCACATCGGAAAAAACATACCGCACAAGTCTTTTTGTTAAGTTGAGACCTCCGATGCTATTGGCCCTTTATTTCATAACCCCCGATCTTGTTATCGCCTCATATAACCCCTGTGCCCGAAATCGGGTGCTAAAACATTGTATAAACACATTCCCGATTGCCTTTTTCCTTTATAAATAAAAAAACCCACTTTTTCCTAAGTTTGGTCTAAACGTGCCCATGCAATGTTTTTTAATGTAAATGGGTAGATCTGAAAGCCCGCATCAAAATGCCGATGCGATTAAGCCCCATTTGTATAAACCCCGCTCTCCGCTTTGCTTCATATAACTTACACCTGGGACCAAGAGTTAAAGTCCCAAGTGCTAATCGAATCGCAAAATTCTAAATGGGTAGATTGAAATACCAAGCCTGACCTTCCAATCCCGATTGGCCCTTATATATAAGCCCCAGGCCTATTATCTTTCATATAGACCAATGGCCCTGTAGATGGGCGCCTAACCATTTCATATATATATATATCCCACCCCGATACATAAAACCTTTGTTTTTATTAAATCTTTGGGTTTTTTATAAAGTATTAAGGGTTTCCGCCGATTCCATTTTTGAGATAATCTCTGCCGGTGATATTGAGTCGATCAAATGGGCAGCGCAACATTGCATCGCAAGTTTTATCGGGTGCATTCTATTCCTCTCCCCAATTGATGATCTCCTGATCAATCGTGAGCTATTGATCTCCTCCCCACTTTCCCAGATCCGACGACCCTCATTTGCTCCGATCGCAAACCTTTCCTCCACCTTCAAACCCCTTCGATTTATTTCCCACCATCAATCTAATCTATAGATCGATGGATAGCACTCAAATGCATTGGCGCCATACAGTTTCTTCCCCTACCGATCACATCCCTCCGATTGCATCTAGACCATCCATGTGTCCAGATCTAACAGTCCATATTTCATTTCCTGACTTTGGTTTAAAAACATGCAGCCCCGCTCATAATGTTTTCCAGCCAATCCTAGCCGTTGATCTCTATAGATCAACAGTCCTACTTCACCCTTTCTCCGCTTGTATATTTTTCATTTTAAACCATAGATTTAATCCTGGCCATTGATCTTCTACATCCAACAGCCCATATTTAACCTGACAGGCCTGCCTCCTGTGGGTCCTGCCTTTTTCAAGATTTGATCTTGGCTGTCCATCTTAGATCCTACAGCCCAGATTAAAACTGCCCATCTTCCTTTCGCCCGCGCATCTATCCCCTATCGCGCTTGTTCTCCACCATCAGATCTGAAACCCCAGATCTAACGACCAACATTCCATATCACATAACTTTCAGCGCGAAGGATAATTTCCTGAAGGCCACGCGATATAAACTATTTTTCGAGACCATGTGTCGGGCGGGAACGCATATCGCATTCAAAAAGGAAAAACCGCCTCCCTGCCTTTTTCTCACGCAAAAACAGTTTTTTTTCCCTCCAAAACCACTTTTCCCCATTTCTATTGTGATTAATCATGTGCCTCCTCAGCTGTTGATCCTTATGAGCCGATCTCATCTGACGGCTCATATTCCTCCCGAAACCCATTTTGATTTTTAATTAATTTTTTCCTCCGCCAAGGGTTTTTAACCTTATCTCCTTATATTTCCGCCATCTCTCCATAATATGACCCTTTGCATTATGTTTGCTCCTGATTAATCCTGACTGTCGATCTCTGTAGATCGACGGATCTGACTTATTTCTTCCCACTTCTCCCCTTTTGACCTCCTGCAAACAGATCTTCACCGTTGGATGCTGCCATCCAATGGCCATGCTCCTCCCCACAACCTCTGAAGCAGTTTTCCCAAAAAATGCAGGATTTCATAATTATTTTTGTATTTTGTAGGTATTGAATGGTTCTTCCATTACATTAAAGGAAAACTAAAGGCTGGGGATGACAATCCCTTAAGCCTTTGTACATACAAAAAGATCATTCATAGGGTTCACCTCCACGTTTCATCGATGCTTCATGGGCATTGATGCCATATGAGCTCTGTGCGGCCCTTCACATCAACAAGACACATAAAATTAAATAAAACAAAGAGTATCAGTGTCGAAGACCTTCCACAACAGAACTGAAGATTGAAGATGAATTCCATAGTCTAATGGATTATGGCTAAGATTGATTATCAAAAGCCTAATCCATTAAGTTAAAATATAATTAAAGGGAAATTAAAAGATCATCAGACATTAAGACCTCCACCACCACAACAGAGGCCAATTGATTCCTCTCAGCTACCTAGTGCCACCTGTAGCTTCAAATCACTCAAACAGAGGCCGAAGTTGTTGATCAGAGAGAAGATATTTGCCTCAACGCAGCCAAATAGTTAATTTTTCCAAAGGAACTTAATGCAAAAAATATTAGCAGAGTTATTACAACATGAAATAGAGCCTTAAAAGTCAACAAAAGCTCCCACTAAGCTTAATTCTTAAATGTAAATCAATTAATACAGTGAAAATATCTGTACTCTTCTCCATTAAGCCCCTCAAAGGCTGAAAAGCATTAATATGTATTAATTGAACCCTGGATATCTTTTATCAGATCCCACCTCCTCATTCCTTCTATAAACACTGCTGTAGAATATGAGAAAATGTTGGTTGTAGAACTTTGAAATATACTTGTGCTCGAAACTTCTGATTTTAAATAGTGTTCAAAGGCTCTTGAAGCTCTACTTGTGATAAGATAAGTTAGTCTGAGAAGTGAAGATGA
Organism: Pinus albicaulis; assembly: GCA_034641835.2. NCBI lineage: Eukaryota > Viridiplantae > Streptophyta > Pinopsida > Pinales > Pinaceae > Pinus > Pinus albicaulis. The sequence goes on along the minus strand of CM076574.1, from coordinate 1,297,417,540 downwards.
TTTCTAGACTAAAACATTGGACTTAAAGCTGTAACTAGTTTGAAGCATCAATACAAGCTAATTTATGGGATCCTCGTCTATGTCGACGGTGATGTTATTTCTTATTGTAAATTGTTATTTTATTTTTGTTTCCACTTTGTTTGTTTTCTCTTATAAAGAACAGCAAGCATAGAGTTAGGATTTACAGTATATCAGTACCCTTCTTTGACTGATAAGCTTTATCTTAATGTTTTCTTCCAATTTGTGATATCTGGGAATGATTTAATTCAGTTTGAGCAGTTAGGAATGCTAGCGTTCTCTCGTCCTACTGTCTTAGCTAAATATTGTTCTTAAATTTTATTTTCAGTTTATGTTAAGTAGAGATGAAATAAGGAAGTTATGGTGAGCCCTATCCTAGTTTTATCCCCAAATAATACCTAAAAGTTTCCCTAAGAATGTGTGCTGGCTAGTTTCAAAGTACTTCCCAGATCTTACACCATTCTTCGTTATCATTTGTGTTTCCCTTGTGTTTTAAATGTTTTTCTATTGAAAGTGTATCAAAAGCTAGCTAGTTTGAAGTGTCTCTCTTAATTGTATGTCAAAAGTTGGCTAGTTTCAAAGTACTTACCAGATCTTGGGCTGCTCTTTGTTCTTCATTTGTTTAATTCCCCTTCTTGTTGTATCATTTCATTCCATAAAATCAACTTTAAAGAGATACTTAGACATAGATGACTTTCCCCATGGATCACTCTTGAACCTGATTGTTTCAATTAAACCCTATTATGACTCCATAGCCCAATGGACTAAAACTAGCGAAACATCCATCTTTTTAGCCAAAGCTTGTTCTATTTGCTTGCAACTTCACACCTTTGAAACTCTTTCCATTTAGAAATTTCCAATCAAATAATAATCATGCTCAACCATCCAAAACAAACAAAAAACCCTCGGAATTCATAACTATCCTAATATCAATACTTAAAACCTTAAAGATAAATCCATCTTTGCACTTATTGGAGAGATCCCTCTCTGGATTCAGGAGGGCTAGATCCTAGAATCCCAAAGTGGTTGAAACAATGTTCTCCATGTGGCCGGAATTTTTCCAATATTTCTGATTACAGGGAGCTAACATATAGTATACTACATTTTCTAGGTCTAGATCTGTAGATCTGTCATTTTATACATGCACTTTCATGAGGCCCTTGTCGGGTTGTCTTTTGTTGTATAAAAAGGGTCGAATCCCCATTTTTCTTCACTCTTGCATAATATAAACTCCAAATCTATTGAGGAATGTGATTTTTTGTAGAAACCCTCACTGGATCACGCTATCCCTTGCTTCAGCCATTTTGTATGATAAAAATCATGGGATTTGGGCCTTTTTTAGCCATATTGGGACCGAGAGACCTATTTAACTTAGCTAGAGTGATTTTTTTTTGTCCCATTTGGTATGTAAGTCCCATATGAAATAATATAAGGTATCCCACAATTATTTTCCTCTGTTATTACGCAAATATCTGGGAATAACATTTTTGGGGCTTATTTTGCTGCTTTTCCCCAACTTTTGGATCCTAGAATGAAGTATAAGTTGTTGTTGTAGCTTCAATTTATGGCTATATGTTTTTAACACATCATATGAACTATATCCAACTTTGTAACATCTTAATCTCTTCTTATTGTTGTAGAAATCCCCTATTTTTGGATATTACAGTGGTATCAAAGCCTTCATCTTGGAACAACCTATGGATTTCAAATGCAATCCAGAAGATAAGAAGCAGAGATCAAAATGATGGAGATGATGAGATTACTCTCATCAATTTTCATATCTAAGAAGAACCTCTCCAAGGAGGTTGAACAGATGAAAGAAGAAAAATATAATGAAACTCCAAGAGGGTTTCATGAAGAAGAAAGCTGCAGTGAGACCTCTAGAAGGTTTCAAGAGAAAGAAGAAGACCCATGCACTTCCTATTCTCATAGAGGGAGTGAAGAGGAAGAATACTACTTAGAACATGAGATCTTGAGTGGATATTTGGTAGAGTACAAGTGTCAACCTAGAGCTTTCAAAGAGGCTCTAGATCTTCCTCAGTTTATCCAACTGAAAGAAGAAAGGAGGCCATACAACAATAGGATGATAAGGGGAAATAGGTTTCTATTATCTACCTTTGATGGATCACCCTTATATTCAGCAAAATCTTGGGTGATGAAGCTAGAAACATACTTCCTACTACATCCAGTAGTTGAAAGAGAGGTTGTGGAGATCTCAGTGCTGCACTTAGAGGGCAAGGCAAGCACGTGGTGGTTCAGCCATGTGAGTCATGCAAGAGTATCTACTTTTGTAGATTTCACTCACAGGATGATCAAAAGGTTTAACAGTAGAAGATCAGAGAAGGAGGAGTCCTCACCACCACTTGAGGAGTCTTGTACCAGCACTGTCACAATCATGGAGGGGCAGCCATCTAAATCAGCAATTGGGGCAACCAACACATTGGAGGGAGGAACTCTTGTAGCCATACAAGATGTTCCCAAGACTCACCAAGGTATGCATGAATCTGCATTTTCTATCATTTCAGAAAATCTTATGGGAGACCTTGGAAGTATGTCTTTGCATGATCAAGGATCAAAAAACATTGCTGATATAGAGCAGCAAGCTGGCACTGTGCTGTACAGATTTGGTTTGATCAAGGATGAGGTAAAAAATCATCTCAATGCACCCTTACTAAGTTGCATACAACACTTGGGGTTGGGTTGTGGAATTTTGGAGGGCATGATGAGCATTGTGCCACTTCATGATGATGTTTTACCTTCAGCGCACTTGGATCCTTATGGATTCAAGAGGATCATTGATGAGAGATCTTTTCTAAAATATCTCCAAGGAGTTGCATCTCAACTTCCCATGAGGTGTGTTTCGGAAAATAACTCCCTAAAGGTTTTTGGGTCGGCAACCTTCATATATCAAGGGCATACCATTCAAGAAAGACTCACTTAACCTATCTTTTAATACTGAAAACTAGGTATAACAAGTTGCAGAACTTACCCAAAAGTCCTACATTTGATGTAGATCCCGTGAGGTGCAAAACCTGAGCAACTCCTTGTGCTTCGTAACCTGGAAATCAAGAAATAACAAACACGAAACACTATTTGTATAGCATATGTTGTTCCTAGATGTTAGTGTAACTCATGTATAATATCATATAAACAATACTGAATGTTCAATTAATGATATTTACACATATATAAAGAGATATAAAAACGTGAATTTCGGGAGAAAGACAGTTCTTCTCATTAAAAATGGCATGTACAATAATAGAAAAGTGGAGAGATCACCTGAATCCTTCCACGGCCTTCGAGCAGACCGTCCTCTAGATCCGTCCAGCCCTCAACTCATTAGGATTCTTCCAAGATGTGTGCACACAAGATGTCATATAGGATGATGAGCATCTCAAGGAAACAAGGGTTTCCTGAATATACCTAGGAAGTGTAGGAGGCACGGGAATATTGAACTTGAAATAGGCCTCCAACAGAGTATAATATCTAGAATTTTCTCCCTCCCTTAGGCTATACACATGAGGGGATTTTATACTCCCTCAAGGTAGTTTCAGTAGTTGGAAACAGTTGGGCCACGGGCTGGGCTGGTTGAATTACAGGAATAACCATTACCCTACCTCGAAAATAGGGAATTTTATATATTTTTAATGATTTAAATGGAATACGTGGAAAAGTATGAATGGAATCGCGTATATACGCGGAAAATTCTAGGCATAATCACGTTTTGGATTTTAGACACTGTTTTTTATGAAGTTGTTCAAGTCTAGGGGGAAAGGGTGCCCAAGGCCAAAGAGACAATCATTAATCACATGAGGGTGAAAAATGACACTATAACAGATGCCCCCTAATATATGAGGTCAGAAGGGGTACATGATGGTTGAAATATATTATGTGCATAGAAAGAAACTTGCGAAGACAAGAGAGGACTTCACCAGATTTCAGCCTGCCAAAAAACCAATGAAAGAAGTTAGAGAGTCAGCACATGTTTGAGGCGATCATACCCATGCTCAGTGAAAGAAAAGCATGTCTATAGATCCAAAATGTATACATGTATAGCTGAACTGGAAAGTACATAGTGAATCATCTGATCACTACTCGGAAGTACAAGTCGAAATCAAGTCCAAGTATCACATAGAAGACTGATCAATGATGTTGTAATAGATATTTGATCTCACAAGTAACTGATTCTCTAGGTACCAAATCATAAGAGGTGGAACACATGGTACAATCATGCAACTCGAGAGCCAACATATAAGATGCTACTGTACTGAAACTACAACATATAAGGGTAGATGACGTCATTGGCAGAAACTAGATGAACTATCAAAAGTGAACTGAAGCATGCTGATGCAAACCCGAGGTCTTCATCGATCACCATGGCACAATTCTACACAATGGGAATAAATGAGCTGAAGTCGACCATGTGAGAAATCATTTGATTACCGATCAATAATGTATACCATTAACAAACGCGAAACAACCCACCGATAATGATAATGAGTGTCAAGGTGCCCTAGTACAATCTAACAAGTGCGAATGAATGAGTTGAAGTCGAACACTTGTAAGAATATATCAATCAATAGGCAATAATGAATCCTCACTGTCGACAGCGAAGAGTCTGCCACTTATGACTACAAACCCTAAGGTACTGAAAAAAATACTCTAGACCTTATTCCCAGAGCAATGAGTTAGAGTCGATTGGAAAATATCTACTGGAAGGAAGGCATTGAGGCATCCGACATTAGTCTAGTGCGAGTGTAACCCGCAGGCCAATATCTGGAAGGAATCAGACGAAGTATAGTGAAGGAACCAACCTAAAGTACGTTTTTGGAATGCATAAGATGAAGCTAGCGCATGGAAGAACCCTCTAAACCAACCAATATTGAAAGTTGACAAAGAGGCAAGATATCCACCGATAGGGTCAAATGGAAATCAAGGTATTGCACGAATCCCAAGTGTGATAATGTATGCTGACATCAAACAGAAGGAAAACCACTCAGTCAAAGATCCATAATGATAATCAAATGCTGAGAATAAGGTCACCTATCAATGATGTAAATAGGGCTAGGGTGTGGCTCTAGGTTTACTCTCAGAGTAATATGCCGTAGTCAATAAGAGACAAACTCGCTGACAAGAAGTCAATGGAGACCTTCTCAAACTAGTACGAGCATAGGACCAAACATCTGATGTGATAGTACAAGATACTGACAAGATCGGGAAGGCCTAAAACAATAAGTTAAGAGACACCGCAGAATGGCCGACTCAATTTTAACTTCCCTTGAACAAAAGCACGACTCATGATGACCATGGAAACAAATAATGACACTGTATAAGTCTGTTATGCAGGAGGCAAAAGCAAACTCTCCATATGATTGGAAGAGATAACCAACCGGGGGAGAACTAACTCGTGAAACAAGGTTATGGCATCTCCTAAGCCAAAAATAAAACCATCCCAAATGAGGAAAAGACATAGTGGTATGCGTTTTTTTCAAGGGAAACAAACTGATACTGTAACTGCCATCAAAATATAAAGTAACATCTCGTTCCCGATCTTTTTAACATATTTTATTTTTTGTCTTTTTCATATAGTAAGCCTGAAAAGGAATAAAATAATGCTATGGTATAATGGATTGAATGAGTATCAGGAAATAGATGCACTAGTTCCTGGGACAGGAACAATCCTATGCTTAATGCAAGGTGGCAGAAACTGGTAAGCGATACTCAAAGGAGTGTTCCATCCATGGGTAACAAGGGTCTCCAGTCGCAATAACTAAGTGCTTTGCAATGGCTAACTTTGTACAGAGTGTCAAGGTCAAAAGATGGCTTAAAAATTGAGCCCAAATGAAGCCAGCTGAAGGCCAAGATAAACAAGTAGTCAATATGAAATGCAGTGATGCAACTCAACAACACCAGGGAGCCTCTAGGGTAACTGTTGAGCGTTGGAAAAGGTATGAATTTTCCATTTATTTCTTTATCTTTTTCCTTTAATCATAACTCCTTTGTATTCTAAAATGCTAATATATCGAAGAATTATAATGGAATTAAGGAGATTAGTGATTATTGCAAATTAACTAAATATTGTCCTTTCTTATATACAGAAAATAGAAGAAATGGGAAGTTGCCGTTCAAGAGGAAAATACAAAGAAGAAGTAATTGTTGTCCCTTCAATAGGAAGCCATATCCAGACAATAAGATCAAAATCGAAGTGCACAGTCAAAGAAAAGAAAGGAACAACGTGGCTTCAGCGCAAGAGGAAAAAACGATAACTGGAGATAGAAGATAGAGTGAATCCCTTAGATCTTTCGATCCTAAGGGATCACTGCTTCAAAGCTTATATATATTTCTTGTTTTTTCTGCTTGGCTTTTATAAAAGGACAGCTCTTGTAGAAATCAGGGGATGTGTTATCATTATTCAGATTTCCTTTTGTATTTTCACTTTGATCATCGACTCTCGTTGGTTAAAATAGAATGTGATTTCCTGTGAAATTTGTTACATATGATTAATATATAATTAATTTGATGTACCATTATTTGATTTTGTAGTAGCTCAGCGGTGCTTGTGGATCCACTTGCTATCTATACCATTAATTTACAATTCCAGTCATGTAATGGTTTTCTTTAATGTTCATTTTCTCTAGTCACATTACTTTATAGATTCCATGTTTGATAGATTACTATTTCAATATTTTATGGAATTGGTTTATTGCATAAGCTGTAATTGAATCACGTTGCTATCCTTTCCACCATAACAAGATTGTTATTCTTTATAACTTGTATTGATATGATTTTCCAATATAAAGCTTCGCTATTCATTCTAGAATTTGTTGTTCATTTCCGTTAAATAGCTTTGCTGATCATTTCTTTCCTGCAAGTATTTGGTTTTGCTTTGGAATGTTATTGCAGAGAGCGTGTTTTTTCTATTTCCATTAGCAGCATTATTTAACTCAGTTATCATTTCCAATTATTTTCTTTAGTGTGGAGTGAAAGATAAATAACTGTAAAGGACATTGGATATCACTGTCTAAGTTCTCAGATTGAGGATCTTGTTTATGTTTGATTTCATTTACATCAGTTGACAGAGGAAGGAGTTATTACTACTGCATCCTTGACTGATGATTGTTGAGTGAATAATTGAGTTTTAGAGCATTAAGTTTCATTTCATTGCAATTAAATTCCATCTTCAAACATCTATTTACTCTTGTATTTGAAACAATGTACTACAAATTGGAAAGCATTACTCTTAGATTAAATTTCCGCCTCAGACTGAATACACTCTTGAGATAAAAAATTGTACCTGGATGGATAATTAATGTAGGATAAATAGGAGTTAAAAAGACACCTTTTATACCTCAACAGTAATAGCCAGAAAAATGATAATGAAGAAGAAGAAGAATGAAGCTTCAACATATATGTCATGGTAGGATTAAAGATGACTCCCGAGCTTACATAAAGTGCAGCATGGGTGACAAGTGCTAGTGAGGAACTAACTAGGAAGCCCATGTAGAAGAAGGTTCTAACACTAAGTCATGATTAAATAATCAGCGAGTAAAATGGGTTAAGTACTCATGACATGATGGGATCGATCCTATGGCAAGTGATTAGAATGGAGGCTAGAATGCATAATGCAATGGAAAGTGGATTCCCTAACCTATATGCTAGTTAAGATCATATACCTACCATGACAGGTCAGTGGTCATGGATTGAAAATTCGGAAAAATCCTCAAAGTCAACAAAATGTACCTGAAAATATACCTATCCCAACACTTACAAGCAACAGGGTTATGCAGCTTAATACAAATTTGAAATACAAGCATAATGAAATTTTGCTAAAATTTTTCAATTTCTGAGCATAAATACATATTTTACCTCATATTTGGTTCATTTTTACTTTGCTGAATTGGAGAAAAGAGCTTTGGAGAAAAAAATCTCTTTCTTCAAAACAGGAGCAATCAACCGTCAAACTTCGTTGGATTAGTCAGGTAATCTTTAAATTCATCATTGTTATCAATTTGATCCATAAATAGGTTAAATTTTTTTATTTTTCACCGTATAAAAGATTTGTTTTGATTGAGATTTCTGCACATACGCGGGTTCGTGTGGACGAACCTGCGTATGATACACGTCTGTCCAGAAGGTAAGTCACGTATGTGTAGACCATGATTTGAAAAAATAAACCTAATGAGAAGTTGAATGACTTTTTCAAGATGACAATTTCTTGGAGGGAGCGTGAGCATAGTGCCATTGACCAAGAAGTCATGGGGGATCAAAATTCGCTCAATATCCCCTGAAACTGTGGATTGCTCAAATTCTTCAAAATGCCAAATATGAAAAGTAATGTGTAGTTGCTTGAAATGTTGGTGAGTCATTGGGAACCGGAGGAAGATTGCTTCATGATTGACCAAATGCCCATACACATAGAGGTGGAAGAAACTTACTTTAGTAGTGGGCTCTCTCGAAGAGGAGACCCAGTAGATTTGCACAACAAGCCGTTGGGAGGGCTTACAGTAGATGATTATGTCCACATCTATTGTGTAGAGGGATCTAAAAAAGTAGGGACTCAAATTGCAATCAAAGATTTATCAAAGCTGCATATGAAAATTCTCCTTTTCACCATTGGTAGGGTGGCAGGATCTGCTTCCTTACACCAGGCGTCGAGGACACAGATGAGTATAGTTGTGGAATTCTTAGTTCACCTCTTTAATTGGTGTACAGCTCTACTGACAAACATGAAAAAACAATTGTCCTCCATCCGGAAAGCTAAAACAAATAATTTCGGGTATGGAACCATTTTGATGACATTTTTCTTTGAGAATATTACAGGGCTTTGACCCAAAGTGATCTCATCCATCAATAGCCCTAGATATCCAAGAATAGCCCGATGGGCTGATCTGATGAAGAGATTGGGGGGAAGCGAAGTTCCCTGAACTACATGGGATAACAAGTTCTTCCAATGGTGGGAGGAACAGATTGTCGCATCGGATGATTATCCCTATGCTGGGATGGATTTTTGTGGTGATCCAGATCTAGTCCTTCCACCCGGTGCAGCATGGGGTGAAATCGTTAAGACTGCAATTTTTTGATTTTTTTTTTTTTTAATTTTTTCAGTATATGTGAAAAATGAAAACAAACATGTTTTTGATTGGATTTCGAATAAATTAAAAAATTATGTGATGAACATGATACAGATATGGGACCAGTCCATCCTGAAGGATACCCAAAGCACAAACGTCGCAGAGGCGAAGCGGATACTGAAGACCTTGGTAGAACCCTACATGTCGTTCAGAGAAACTTGGAGAGTTTAACTCGCCAAGTGCCTATGTCTGCAGTAGAGGACCTATCAGAGGCTATCCAGAGACGGGTAGTCAGGGTACCGTGAGACTGGGTGTGGTTATTCCACCGTGTGGCTACTGCGATTGTGTTTTATAGGAACACAAATGTTGGGCAGGGACCATAGATTTTATCAGATGGATGTACTATATTTTTGATACTGAACATGATTGGGCATAAGCCCTAATTTTGTAAGACATATGGGTCCAAATTTTTGTGTAGTTTTTTGAACATTCTGATGATATATACATACATACAACGGATTATGATGCGATGAAAAAAATGTGTGAAAATGTATGATGATTTTGATGATTTAATTAAAGTATGGAATGATTAATATGTCAATCAATTTCTTGATTAGCTAATGAGTCTTCCATTCGAATGTTAGCTCGAGGAATATGAATAAATGTTATAAATTGAAATGATATTTGTAACAAATGTACCCTAAAAAACAATAGAAAAAAAAAAGGATTCCAGACCCGATATGTATTGTTCAACTGCGACACCACGAGCTGGGAGTCCAAGAATACTACCAACAAATCAACACCTGAAGATATTTCTTTTAAGAGTAGATAAATGACTGCAGTATATTCTACTACGTTGTTGGAAGTAGGACCAATGCAGACCCCTCTTGAAACTAACAGCTGACCAGATGGATAATAAAGTACCCAAGCCATTGAAGCTAAGTTCTGGGTGTGTCTACTAGCACCATCGGCGAAACCATAATGACTCATGATATCCAACACAACCTGCCAAAGCAGATCAAAAACATCACCATCACCTCATAGACCTAAAACTCAGATATGTATAATAACAAAATATATATATATATATATATATATATATATATATATATATATACAAAAATCAAGATGCCAACCCAAGGCCTAGGCATAATACCTTTTCAGATAGAGCCCGTTTCTGGGCTCCACCAACTCATTTCCCTCAAAATAAACCAAGGTATAAACTCCTTTTTGAGGACCTTTTTAATGATGAAGGGGCCATACCACATAGACTTAAACTTACCTGCCCCTAGGGCATCCTTTTCCTGGGCATAAACCAGAACAAGGTTTCCTTCGGAGAAAACCCTAGGTTTGACCACTTTATTACACTAAACTTGTACCTGTTTCTTATGTGCCTCGTTCATCATGGCAGCATCTAGACGCTGCTCATCAAGATGTTCCAGATGAAGGAGGCGTTCTTCAAGACTAGAAATGTCAGGAAGAAGCTCTACAACTAACTTAAGAGAAGGAATCTCACACTTGATGGGAAATATTGATTCCAACTTGTAAGCTAGTTGAAACGGAGTAAAACCAGTTGCAGTTTTTACTCACATCCGGTATGCCGAAAGAATAGGATACAGCATGATATGCCAATTAGATCTAGCTTTATCAATTGTTCGTTGAAGAATGGTCTTCAAGGATTTGTTCATGGCTTCCAATTTCCCATTGGCTTGAGGATAGTAAGGAGATGAATTATCTTTCCGGAAACCTAATTTTAGAGTCAACTCAACCATCATGCTGTTCTGAAAATGACTGTCATGATTAGTGACAATATCTTTAGGAATACCAAAATGAGCAATAAATTGATTGAAGAGAAAAAGAGTTTTTTTCTCACTGTCATTCCCAAAATTAGGCATAGCCTCAACCTATTTCATGAAGTAGTCTACGGCTACAGTAATGTACTTGTGACCTTTAGCCAAAGGCAGGATATAAGTAGTATAATCAATAGCCCACTTTGTAAAAGGACCGATAGTGACAACCGGGAAGAGTAGAGTTGGATGAGCGCACATCGTTCGAGTATACACTTGACACAGATGACATTGTTTGGACGAATCCATAAAATCTTTGAAAATTGAAGGCCAAAAGTATCCAGCACGCAGGATTTTTTGGGATGTAGAAATCCCAGATAAATGACAACCACATGCGCCACTGTGGCAATCATTTAGCATAACTTCAGCTTGTTCGAGAGTTAAGCATCGTCTTAGGATCGAATTGACCCCTCGACGATATAAAGTATCACCAATGATCAAGTAATTTTTAGCCAGGTGATGCAACTTACGGTGCTCATATTTCGAAAAAGTTGAGGGGAACTTCGCAGTCTGAAGATATACAATGAGATCCCCATACCAAGGATCCTATGAAGAGATGAGAAAAATATGCTCATTCGGAAAGGATTCATCATAAACTATCTCCTCTCCACAGGGAAACTCAGAAATTAATTCTGCGAAAAATAATGATTTCTTGGACTTGGAAGACATAAACTCGAGATCAAATTCCTACAAAATCACAATCCATCGATTGCATTTGCCCTCAATTACTTGCCTGCTGAGAACAAAATGAAATGGATTGACTGCTGCCAAAACATAAGTTTTTCAAAGGAGAATATAATGTCTGAGCCACTGTACAACATAGAAAGCTACTAAAGCAAGCTTCTCTATCGTAGAATACCAGAGTTTAAGTCCTACCAAGCCTCGACTAAGGTAGTATATAACATTCTCTACAAGAACATAATCCTCCTGAACCAGAACCATACCGATAGTAGATTCTGTTGTTGCGAGATACAAGAGGAAACCCCTGATATAATCAGGTGGACTCAGTATAGGAGCAAAGGTAAACACTTTTTTCAAAGCATCAAATGAGCATTGAGCAAAGTCATCCCAAAAAAATGGGACTCCCTTCTTTAATAATCTCATGGATCCTCTTGTAATTCCGGCATAATTGACGATAAATCTCCGCAGAAAATTAGATTTTCCTTATAGAATTTGTACTTGATGAATAGACGATGGGGGAGGCAACAAAAGTATTGTGTCAACCTTGAAGGGATCTACCTGAATCCCTTCTGTACACACAATAAATCCCAACAACCGATCAGATGTGACCACAAAAACACACTTGTTCAGATTCAACCTAATTTTGTAAAATCAACATCTTTCAAATACTTAACGAAGGTGAGAAAGATGATCAATTCTCTTGAGACAAAAAGTAGCTAAATCATCCAAGTATGGCTCGATAATATGTTTGATGCCATGGAAGGCATATGACATGGCCCACTGAAAAGTGGCTCCAGCATTTTTAAGGTCGAAAGGAAATTTCTTGTAAGCAAAGGTACCCCAGGGAAAAATAAAGGCAGTCTTATGTTGATCTTCAGGATGGATAGTAATTTGATTATATCCAGAAAAACCATCCATGAAGGAGAGAATCTCATTACCAGCATACTCATCAATAATTTGATCTATGAATGGTGTGGGGTAATTATATTTTGGACATGCTTTATTAAGGTCTCTAAAATCAATGCAAACACGAATTGTCCCTTGTTTCTTATCCACCGGAACTAGATTCGAAACCCACTCTGTCAAAGAAACAGGGAAAATGAATCTTGCCTTGAGCAACTTCTCTACCTCAGCTTTGATAGTTGCAGCCTTCCTAGGGTTGATCGAACGAAGCTTTTGCCTCACAGCCTTAGCATTTTCGTAGATCTTGATCTCATGCTGGACAATAGATGAATCTATACCCGGCATTTTCTCATAAGACCAAGCGAACACATCCCTAAAATCTTTAAAGAGATTGGTGTAAATTTGAATCTCTTCAGGGAAACATTCAGCTCTAATGAAAAAATTCTCGATAATGTTGGGATTCCTGGAGATGTTCACCAAGATAGTCGGAGAAATCACAGCCATGTTCCCTTCAGAAAATACCTGTGCTGGCGCTAAAGGGTTTAGGATTGGGTGAATAGGGCCAAAAGACTGAGGACTTGGAAAAATTGACTCAATTTCACTCAAGTCTGGTAGAAAGTAAGACCGATGATGCAAATCATCCCACGTTCTATCTATACCATTCATACCTTCCAAGATAGCCTCTTCAAATGGAAGAGTGGTATCAAGGCAATCCCGGGCGGAAGAAGAACTAGGTGTCCAAGCCAAGGCCACATCGCCATCCAATTCCTCTGATGAAAGAGAAACTGGAATGGATTCTGTAGAGTCAAAAATAGATCTGTAAGAAATCTCAGTTGTAGACATCGAAAATGCCATTCCACCCACTTGACCTTCCGCTAATGTGGAGGTAGGGGAAGGTAAGGTCCAAGGGTCCGAAAAATAATGAGTTTTGAATAACTCTCGTTGAATAGGAGCCATGGAGGATGAAATTGCATTTATATGAATGGAAGGCGGTGGAATATCAAAATTACCCATCAAAGAAGAATACATTCCAACCCCTAGATTCTCAACAGATGATTTGGCATTATGTAATATTCCTAAATTAGCTGCAGCTAATAGGAATATTAATTTTGCCTTGTTTATTTTTGCATTTCATGATTGATGAATAAAATTGTAAAGGAGGAAATGTAAAACTCCTCAAAATTAAGAATAAATCAATGCCTATGTGAACAGAGACATATTTGGGCTATGTAAATTAAATATTGTAGGTGTGAATGGGTCTAAATCACAAGAATGGGTCATCTTTCACCAAGTCAACAACGCAGTCTAGATCCATTGAACCTCCTTGAGGGACATCGTAGTTCTAGAAGGAGATTCTAAATGTGAAAAGGGATAAACCAATGAAGTGGTTTAGGGTTTTTCCAAGACTACAATCTTATAAAAGGTGGAGGAGATCAACAAGAGGGGGTTGTTGAAGATTATCATTTCTGAAGCTATTGTCTGCTCAGACATCCCTTGTTGGGTCTTCCTGTTCAGGAATCGCACCTCCTTCCTTTAGCAGCTCTTGGAGGAGACTTGTGCTATGTTTTCCACATCATGATTTTATACCATGCTTCACCTTACACCTACAACACTGCTCCTATTGAGGGTTTAACTATCCTTGTGAGTTACAGGAGTGGAAGACACTAGATCTGCTCAGATCTAGCTTATACTAGTGGCTCTTCTCAGTGAGTGTGTCTGTTAACCTCCTGGAAGAGTTCATTAGCTGATTTTTCTTCAGATCTACATCTTAGCATCAGGCCAAATCATTCTTAGAAGATATAACATTGTTTCTCTCCCTGGACATCGTTATTTTCAGATCTACAACTATAGGGTGTTTTGTCTACATTTTGGAGGAGAGATCTTTGGTGTTGGGATTCTTCCTCTCACTTTGGTGATCCATGGATTTTCCATCCAATCCATTTTAGTTTCAGATATGATCTACTATACCATTTTATTATTCAGAAATTTCTGAATCATTCTACAGATCTGCAAGCTTAGATCTCAGATCTACTCTCTGTGCTTCATGTTTTGAACAAAACCCCAAGAGGAATGTATAGATCAACATTTCTTGTACATAGATCTATATTAGATCTATATTTTTATGTAAAAATATTCTCTAGATATGAAGATTAATAAAATACTACTTTAGCCCCTAAAAATAACGTTGTCATGGTTATGCAGTCTTTTCTTGTGGTTGTAGCACCTCATTCCTGAGGATTTTTGCTGTATAATATCATTGTTTCTCTTGTATACTGTATGGGCTGTAAAGAAAATATAATTTTCTGTTATATATCTGATTTTTGAACCTACATATCAGCCTCCTAATGTGCTTCAATGGATCTACTTTATTTTTGAAGCAATCCTTTGCATAGAGCTGCAGCCCCTCTCTTTGGGTGATTTTCAGCTAGATTAGTTTGTGGGAGATCTGTTTAACCCACCTAGTCTGATTTTTTTTTTTTTTGCTTTCCTTTTGTATTTAGATCTTGGATGAGCTGATATAAGGGATAAAAGAGCTGAAAACTCATTTCTATGCACAGTATTCTCAGAAGTGCGTTATTTCAGCACTCTTGCTGAGCTGTCCCGATTTTGGGATATTATGGTGGTATCAGAGCAAGATCTTTGGATCAACCTGTGGCTTCAAGCCAAAGTGCTGTAAAGAAAGGAGAAAGGTCAAAATCATGAATAATATGAGTTTACTTTCATCACTTTTCAGATCCAGTAAGAACCTCTCCAAGGAGGTTGTACAAGAAGAAGAGAGAATAAGCAATGAAAATCCTAGGAAGTTTCAAGAGCAAAAAGATCTTCCGATCAGATCTACAAGATATATACATGAGGAACATTCTGAATCCTCATCTCATGGATGTGTGCACTCAGCCATATCACCCAAGCTTTAGCGTTCTGTCTATGATTTCTTCATGAAGAGGAAGAAAGGAGGCGTACTCGAGAAGGAGACTCTTAGAGAGTATTTGCAGGAGTATGAAGAGAAATCCAAGGAGTTTGAAGACAAATTGAACTTCCAAGGATTCTGCCAGATCAAGGAGAGCCAAGGCATAAATAAGGAACAACATGGTAAGGGTATATTCTATCTATCTATCTTTGATGGATCACCTAAATGTCTAGTTAGGGTTTGGGTGGAAGATCTAGATAACTTTATGCAACAACATCAAGTTTCAGAGATTGAAGCCATCAAAGTAGCAGCGCTGCATTTTGAAGGTAAAGAATATGCTTGGCAGTTTTTTCAGTATTTTTCCTTGAAGAATGAAAATCCACCTACTTATGCAAGGTTTATTTCAAGATTGATATAGAGGTTTGATGAAGCTCCATGTGTAACATCTTCTGTTGACACTATCAAACCACATTAGATAGATATTTTGCATGAGTTGGAAGGGTCTATGAATCCAACTCCATTTCTGAAAGCCATGGCAGAAGGTGTAAGTTTTTTTGATGCATTTCCAAGGGCAAGGTCTCCTTTGGATGAAGGATTCTCTTCTCAAGAGGGAAGCATGGAGATTCCTCCTTCAAAAGATGACCAAGATCTAAGGTCTCTTGTTGATGATGAGGTGATTTCAGTTATAGAAGAGGAGGAGGAGAAGGAAGGAGATGATAATGTAGTCATAACGATGACACCTCAAGAACCTCATGAAGAGTAGAATGGAGCGCTTTCTCCAAGGAAATAAACTCTTGCACTCTTGCAAGGAGTTCCACAAGATCTCACACATAAGGCTCTTGGCATAACACATGAGCAGCATGTACCATCCCTGCCAAGTGATGAGATCTTGAAGATAGAAGAGGGAAAGAGGAGGAAGGGTATCTCAAGAGGAAGGGCATAGATCCTTCTCTATTTCAAAGCTTGGAAGCACAAAGAAAGTGTTAGGTCTCTGTAATAAGCAATATTGGTAAAGTCCGATCACAAAGTTAACATCATTTCAACCAACTTTGGGATTCTAGGATCTAGCCCTCCTAAATCCGGAGAGGGATCTCTCCAATATGTACAAAGATGGATATTGTCTTTGAAGTTTGGGGTAATAATGTTAGGCTAGTTATGAAGACCAAGGGTTTTGTTTTGTCTTTGGATGGTTAAACATATTTGTTGTCTGAGGCGGAAAGATCTATATGCAAATAGGTTCAAAGGTGAGAAGTTGCAAGTAACCAGAATAACTTAAGCTGAGATGAAAGATGGTGACAGTTTTAGTACATTGGGCTATGGAGTCATAATAGGGTTTAATTGGAACAACAAGAGGCAATCATGTTCTATGGGGCAAGTCGTCTATGTCTAAGGATCTCTTTAAAGTATGATTTATGGAATGGAGTGATACATCAAGAAAGGGAAAAACAAATGCAGAACAAAGCGCAGCCCAGGATCTGGTAAGTACTTTGAAACTAGCCAGCCTTTGACCAGACACTTAAGAGAAACATGAAAGCAAACTAGGATCTAGTAAGTACTTTGAAACTAGCCAACCTTTGATACACTTTCAATAGAAAACATCCAAAAGAAAGGGAAACTTGAAGGCAACCTTTGGAGTAGAAACTAGCGGGCCGAGCTCACCACAAATCCTCTCCTAGCTCTTCTTTAATTGGTTACTTTCAAGACAATCACAGAGACAACACATAATGGCCTAAGATCTGATAAGTACTTTGAAACTAGTCAGATTTCAACACATTCCAAGGGAAACAATCAGATAGCTATGCAGACAAGTCCTGGACCAGGGCTAACCATATCTTCCTTCTGGTTTATCTTCACACAGCTATGCAGAAATTAACATTCAAAAATAATATCCAGCTAAGACAATAAGACGAGGGAAAGCCAGCATTCCTATGCTTAAACTGAATTAAATCATTTCTAAATAACACAGTTAGAAGAAAACATTGGGATAAATATTTTTCAGCCAGAGAAGGTTACTGATATACAACAGGTCCTAACACTATTTAAACTGTTCTTTACAGTAGAAGATGAAACAGATTGAAAACAAAAATAAAACACAAGTTACAATAAGAATAACATCACCGTCAACATAGACCAGGATCCCATAAATCAGCTTGTATTGATGCTCCAAACCAGTTACAATCTTCAAATCCAGTGTTTCAATTCATCTTTCTTTCACAACCTAACCTATCTACTACAAGCAGAGCTCCAAGAGCCCGTGAAACTGCTATTTACATTCAAGAGTTTCCAGCTCAATTACATTACAATGCTTCAGCAATTTACATTAACAACCAACCCCTCACTCATCTTCTATTGAAGTATTTATAGAAGAATGAGGAGGTGAGATCTGATAAAAGATATCAAAATCAATTAATACAGGCATTAATGTCTTCGCGGTCTTTGAGGAGCCCAATGAAGAATTATACATGTGTTCTACTGTATTAAATGATTTACACTCACAATTTAAGCCCGATGGGAGCTTTGTTTGACATTCGAGGCTCCATGTACTATTAGGGTTACTCTACAAACATTCTGTCATTAAATCTGTGGCAGAAATAACTTCTTTGGTTTCTTCGAGGCAAAACATCTGATCTTGTTCAATAAATTCAGCCTCTGATTGAGCGTCTTGAGATAATAGCGGCCTTTGAGGAGCCCAACGAAGAATTATATAGGTGTTCTACTGTATTAAATGATTTACACTCACAATTTAAGCCCTATGGGAGCTTTTTTTGACATTCGAGGCTTCGTGTACTATTAGGGTTACTCTGCAAACATTCTGTCATTAAATCTGGGGCAGAAATAACTTCTTTGGTTGCTTCGAGGCAAAACATCTGTTCTTGTTCAATAAATTCAGCCTCTGATTGAGCGTCTTGAGATAATAGGTGGCACTACGGTGGTTGAGGAATCAATTTGCCTCAAATATGGCGGTGGAGGCAATATCCCTGGCGAACACTTTTAGGTTTTCCTTTTAATCTGTGTTCTGAATCAGGGATTAGGCTTTTGAAAGCTATCTTAGCCGTAATCCCCACCAATCTATCCACTAATCTGCTGCTCTGGTTCATTGTTGTCTTCAATATCTGATACTCTTTCTCTACGTTGATTTTGACGGCATTCTTTGCTGTGCAGGGCTGTGCAGGTAGAAAAAGGCATCAATGCTGGTGGAAACACTGATGAGACGTGAAAAATGGCTTTGTAGGTGATTTCCATGGAGGAATCAAGACGTAGAGGATCTTCACCCTCCAGGTCTGAAAAACCCTGTTTAAAACACGAACAAATGACTTCACCCCTGCAAAATACAAAAAACACGTAAAAAATCCAATTTATAGGTCAATCTGCTTTCGAGGGCATGCGGGAGGATGGAGCGATCGGAGCCATTGATCGTGCTGCGATCAACGGTCGGGAGCGTTTTGGAAAGTCAGCGGAGGAAAAGGTGGACTGTACGATGGAATCAGGATTTTGTATGAGAACCGTCGATCTGCAGAGACCGACGGCAGAGATTGGTTTTCGAACGCGCCGGGGGAAGTTAACGGATGGGCACGTCCGTTAAAGGCCGAGCAGGTGAGGCGATCGACGGCCGTCGGATGGGAGGGCCTAGATCGGACGGTGGAGGTGGATTCCGCTGCAGGGCTATGGTCCGAAGGATAATGTGCGGGCGATGTGATAGCGTAGCGGTTTTGGAATAGTGGAGGGGGACACGCGTCGGCCAGCGTATGGAATCGCTAGCCGATGGGAGAAAACCAGCTTTGCCTGGAGAGCGGTGCGGAATGAAAAACCACGGTTTTCAGAAAAGGGTGCGGGGGAGGGGGGTCCACCAGGTGGGGCGCACTCCGCTCCGTCGGATCTGTGGAGCAGATCGACGGCTGGGAAGCCCTTGGGGCAATAAAACATGTGATTTAATATTTCACGCCAAAACCTTATAAAAGGTGGGTTTTCGAATCTTTACAGGAAAAAGGACGGAGAAAAGTCGCTTTGTGATTTAGCGCCTAAGGACTGAGCGGTGAGTTTCGGCACGCGGATATATGGAGAAAAACGGCCCGGGGGCTTAGCTCGAAGGGGCTAAAACGCTAAATGTTCATAAAATACGCCCCTTATATGATTTTTGATGATTTTCAAAGGGGAAAGGGGCCGATAGGTCAAAAAATGGGTTTTTAACCTTAGGGAGTGGACTTTATGAAGGGATAAAGGGAAAACATATGTTTTTGTGAAGTTTTTTATGAAAAAGGAAAATGGAGAATGATGTAAGTCGAAAGAAAGGGAGAGAAGAAAAGGGGAATGCAGCAGTGTTCGACTTGGATTTCTTGTAGGATATCAGAGACTTTGGACATGTGAAACAGCAATGAAGGGTTTGGACAAAAGGAAAAAGGCAGGAGGCCTTATAGAGACTTCAAGAGCCAACAAGTTTTAGTAATAAAATTTGTTCCTTGGAGGCTCCCAAAGTTTTAGCCACCTTTTTGGTCTAAAAATATTATAGGTGGCTAACAGCGGCTCCATTTGGGGATGGTGCCTTCTTGAAGGCATCAAGAATTCAGACTTGATTTCTCTGGGACGCTGACTTGTGCCTTATCCATTGCTTGCTCTTGCCTTGCTCTGAAAAATAATCTCAGTTAATAAAGAAAGATGAACTTCATCAATACAACTTCTACCTACCCAATCCTACTGATCTAACATTTTTTCCTTCATCAAAGTGCACTTGGATTGGCAAACTCTTTTTACAACATTTTATTCTTTTGAAAGCATGAAAACTAATCTAATTCTTCTCCTTATTTCTCCTTGAACTCGGATTAAACAGTTGAGCTCAGATGTTTCTCTACCTAATCTACTGTTTGTTGGGATTAAACTGTCCAACAAACTTTCATTCTCTAAATTCTACAACAGAAATTCAAAAACAGTCAAGTCAAGATTGAATTTTTTGACTTGCTGTGATCTATGGCATAAAAAAAAGCTGCTCATAGATTATTATTTGCAGAAAATTTAAAATCAAAACAGAAGGCTTAAGATCTGAAAGTCTCTTATTATGGCCTTCTCTCTTCTTTTCAGCTCTGTTTTTGCTTTTTCTTTGAGCTGTCTTTAATTTTCTTCTAGTTCAAGTTTAGAGCGGATTAGAACCAGGTCTTCATATCTCTTGACTCAATATTCAAAACGGTTTTGAGTCATCTTTCTTTGGAAACTTTGGTTTGGATTTTGAGTTTGTTTGAACCTTCATTTCTATCCTAATCTATCTACTGATAAGCCAAGATTAAACAGTTTGGAAAATCAAATTCACTAACCTATCAGCAGTAAATTGAAAAGCTAATTAGTCAAGATTAAGCTGTTTGACTAATTAGAAATGTGTTTTGAAGAGTGGCATTTGAGCTTGCACACTTTCAGGTTTGTTTCTTCTTCTTTTTCTTTTTTTTTTTGTTTTTGTATTTTTGATTTTTCATAACTTTTAATGCAATGGTGGATGAAATATTCACAATGGAAAAATAAAAATAAAAAGGCTTCAGAACATAAAATGGTTTAGGAAAGGTAATGCTTAAGCATCCTGCCATTGACAGGACCCCCAAACAATTGTGTTCCATCCAACTCTTGTAAGTGAAAAGAATTATTACCAGCAGTCGAATGAATAGAATAAGGGCCAAGCCATAGATGATCAAATTTTCCATGCTTTCCCTTATCTTCTCTCCTTGAGTCCCATTTTAAAACTTTGTCCCCAATCTTGAAATTGCTGGCCTTTGTTCTTCTATCAAATAGCTTTTTAATGCTCTCTTGTTTGTGCAATTCTTTGTTGTACACTTCCTCTCTGGTTTGCTAAAGATGAATGGTCTGATTTATTCTTCTGATTATAGTTTGGTCAATTTAGTGTATCCTAAATTGCTACATTAATTTATCAATCCGGGATTCGTAAGTTGATGAAGTGCGGCGCACTATATGTGCAAGATAACCTATTTCTTAACTTTTTGTCGTTTTTGGCTTTCTAAGGTGAAATGGAAATTCTAAAATGAAAGCAAGTATGGTTATGTTTGTTCAAGGAAATGATATCCTCTATAATGATTTACCAACTTGAAACTGAAAAAGGAATTTGAAACATACAATGAAAAAACTTGAAAGGAAATGAAAATGTGCTACTGAAATGAAAAAGGTGCTGCTAATCTAATAAATCAAAACAGTGAACTAGTGAGCATGAAACCAAACTATTCTTGCTGCTGTCTAAACACAAAAGAAACTATGCTTAAAGAAATCCAAAAGTTGCAATAAAGTAAATCTAAATCAAATTACATCAACTTGTCTTCTGATCCCTCATCATTAGTCCAGCTATGATTTTCGGAAGTAACCATAAACAACTTGAGTAACTGATATCTAACTTGCAGAAATTAAACTAATATCAAACCACACATTCATAATTCAATCCCTCACCATCAGTCCAGCTGTGGCTTTCGGAGGTAACTGAAGATGTCATGCACAATTTAATATTTCTAACTTGCAGAAAGGAAACTAATATCAAACTACACATCCATAATTCAATCCCTCACCATCAGTCCAGCTGTGGCTTTCGGAGGAAACTGAAGATGTTACGAGCAATTCAATATATCTAACTTGTAGAAAGGAAACTAATATCAAACTACACATTTCATAATACAATCTCTCACCATCAGTCCAGTTGTGGCTTTCGGAGGCAACTGAAGATGTTATGAACAATTTAATATATCTAAATTTGCAGAAAGGAAACTAATATCAAACTACACATTTCATAATACAATCCCTCACCATCAGTCCAGTTGTGGCTTTCGGAGGCAACTGAAGATGTTATGAGCAGCTTAATATATCTAAATTTAGCTATTGAAGCAAAGGAGCAAAACTGAAATACATAAAGCAATACTGAAATTAAACAGAAACTAAGAAAAACAAATTAGCAGCAGAACAATGTTAATTCCATGTCATTAGTCAAAAAGCTATGCAAATGCCCGGGCTGCCTATCTATAACCTGAAACAAGAACACTGATCAGTAATCAATAACATAAAACATGAAAGACAGAAGTGAAATGGAAAGCATGAAAGTTTATAAACAGAAATGAAGCATATATATACCATGAAGGATGCAATGTATAAACATGTGAATGGATTATGGCACAATGAGCTTTAAAGAAATAAAATAAGAACTATACAATAATGCACAGAACCTTGGCGAGTGCAGGGGCCCTCTACACCAGCCTTGGAAAAAGACTTCAAGTACGAATTACGCTTGGAAACAGAGTCTTCTTATATTAAAATGCAGTCATAACAGAAAGGTGATATTACGGCACAAGTGCAACGTAATTACATTACAGAGCAGACTAATAAAAACTAACACAGACTAATCTAATATGCGTATACAAACGCGTTATTTATAACAAAGGAAATACAACTGATTCCCTAAAGTTTATGCTGATGGAGAACATGTAGACCATTACGTCCACAGATCTAGGATCATGGCCGTATTGAAGAGTAAATCTATGAGGAGTGGATATTTGAATTCGGCTATGGAGCCGTGTACAGATGTTGATTTGTCCTCCGCAACTCAGAAACGGCCATATGAACCTTCACGTGACACGAAACAGAGTCCTGTCACCGTGGGACTCTACGGTTGACTTCCATTTGGACACCTTTGACCGCAGCCTCTTTAGATGAATTTTCTCGAGCCAATAGGACACGATCCATGTCCACATCATTTCAGACTTGCCCATGTGGCTCATTTTTCCTGTAGACACCTGTAACATAGAGTTTCACAAAATGGCTGCGGAAAGTTGCAGCAGCTGCGGAAAGTGGCAAGATTCCGCAGCTAAATGAAAAAAATCTAAATCAAACAGCAGACACAAAAATATAGTTAAAAACCATGTTAGATGCTCTTTTGCAATTAATATACAATGATATTGACAATTTGGGAGGTTCAGGTGAGTGAAAAAGGTATAGAAAAGTGTATGGAAAAGATGCAGAATTGAGACTCAACATACCCCCATTGTGAAGGTGTTGCATGTCCTCATGCAACCAAAATTTTGATAATCCTTCCTCAGTTCATATGCCTTGACACTTCAGCTAGTACATCCAAACCTCTCCTCTTCTTCCTTGGTGCTGCCAACATCCTAGGCTTCTTCATTAGGCATCTAAATTTGATATTAACCAATGCTCTGCTTAACTTTTGGCATTTCCTTTTCAATTTCTTGTTCTTCTTCTGCCATATTCCCAGATGTAGCATGGTATTATCATGAATGATTTTGTCTAATTTGCCTTGTTCCTTCAATGCCTCATTTTCATTTTTAATGTGTCTATTCAAAAGCTCTAGCTCAAAGATTTTCTGTTTTAGTGATTGGACTAGATCATCTTGTACTGTGTGAGGCTGGATGGACGAAGTACTGGGACCTGTAGCTGCCTTTTCCAAAGATTCTATATAATCATATACTTCCTGCTGCTTGGGGTCTATATCAGGTGTCATTTTTATTGGGCTGTCCCCAAAATGTCGTGAAGGAGAGTTATCTTCAAAATCTGGCTGAGAAGGGCTCACATCAACATCTTGCTGAGAATGGGATGGACTATGTTCAATGTCTGACTGAGAATGAAATGAACTAGGTTCACTAACTGATTGAGATGGAATATGGTCAGCTGGGGACTGTTCAGATGTTTCCTCTCCCAAATTAATGAAATGAGGACCCTTTATTTGCATTTTCCTCAATTTCCCCTTAAGTCTGCTACTTCTTCTCACACGTTGTGGTATACTATCCTTTTGTTTTTGTTTTCCTTTCTCTTTCTTCTTGGCCATAGATGACTGTTTTTGAAGATAAACTAATCTTTCAGATAACACTTCATGATCTTCTTCAGAAGAAGAAGGGGTTTGATGTATAGCATCAATAGTTTTTCTTTCTTTTGGTGTTATTGGCTTCTTACCCTTGATTTCTTTCTTCTTCCTCTTTGACAGTCTCTCTTCCCTATCAGTTCTTTCAATTGTAGTAGTAGGAGTATTTTGAATTTCATCAATTGTTCTTTTTCTCCTACTTCTTCTTGTTGTGCTACCTTCAGGAATTTCTTGAGTAGGAGTAATTTGGGTTTCATCATTTATTCTTTTTCTTCTACTCCTTCTTGTTGTACTACCTTCAGGAATTTCCTGAGGTTCCTCAAAGAAATTTCTAACCAAAAATTGTTCCCATGTGTCTTTCTTCTCCTTTAACTCTTTTTCAATCAAAATTTTCACAAGACCGTGGTGATATAGATGTGGTTCTACATCTCCTAAATGCTTCTGAACAGTCACAGACATTTTCTTCAAACTATTTAATAGAAAATATGGGAGATTGAGAGTTTGATTATCTAGAAAATTCATCAACAACCTGGTATGGTACATATACATGGACCCAAAACGGCCTTCACAGGTAATGAATTTTTGAACAACTAGCAGCAAAGTAGCCCATTCCTCTTTCAATGCATGAACAGGAATTCCTCTTTTAAAAATAGTTATGTCCATACCTTGGTTTCGTTAGATTGTTCTCTAGGCTTCATCACTGATGATTTTATTCTTAAACCAACGCTCACCCTCTTGAAGAAGCTCTGTGGCAGATGCTATAGATGCCTCGTTCACTGCAGACTTAAGGTCTCCAATCTCTACTTCCAGGCCATTAAACGACCTTGCAAATGCTTTTGTCACTTCTTTATGATAACCTCTGAACTTTTGGATAAACCGCAACCACTTTGCTTTCTTCAATATATTCCTTACTTGCGGATATCCCTCCATGAACTTAGGTCCTTCCGGTTCTGCTCTTAGCAACTTACCCATTTTTTTTTCTGCTCTTCAAAGACTTGCCTGCGTGGAGGAGGGTTCAATAGAAATAGAACGGCTGAATGCACGGGGATGAGCACAATGACTGTAGGTAGATATCAGTGAGTGGGTATGCAAACTGTAGCGTAATAGAGAACGAAATGGAGTGGGACAGAACAGAGAGGGGTTTCGTAAGCACAACAGAGATACGGCTGAGAGATTAATAGAGTATAACACATCTGGCAGTGTTTTGGAATTTGGTGGCTGTGAAATAAATGTGAGCACGTTTAAACAACGGTTATGGATTTATGCGGCTGTAAGAAGCCGTAATCAAATTGATTACGTCTCATTGTCACAGGTGGAGTATCGGAATTTGAGTGAAGAGCGGAGGTTTAATTATGGTACCGTTGAGAATGAACGTGGGAGGATCATATGGAGATCGTGAAAGGGTTACGGAATTATCAATATAATCATTGCTCATAATGGATAGAGCTCATGGTTCATAACTATATAAAAATGTGTTTTCAATGCTATTTGAAATAAATTTTATTCATACCTTTGGAATGTTTACCTTTTTCCTTGGTCTTCAATTAGTTGCTCTTCTTGAATGCTCCATGTCTTCAAAGTTGGTCCTCACACCTGCATTTTATTTCATGATTATGGAAATAACATCTGGCTGTACATTCTTTTGAAAACAGAGTTGTAGCTGCGGAAACTGGTGTCAGCTGCGGAAACAGATGTCAGCTGCGGAAACTGACACAACTATTATTTGGATGAATGGAAATGAACAGATGACAAATGACCAGATGGAAATGGTCATGAAAAATAATTTTATTGATGAAATGGATAAAATGAAGTGGAATGTAATGAAGTGGAGTGAAATGAAGTGAAATGAAGTGGAATGGAATGGAGTGGATAATCATAAAACTTGTGAACTGAAGGAGAGAATTTTTTTTTTTTGGAAAATATAGTGTCAGGTGTTCCTGATTTTCACCCTATATTTTCTGTATAAGACTGCCAATCAGTGATTGGTTTTCAGGCTTATACCATTTTTTTTTTTTTTTTTTAACTGAAAAAGAACAAAAGCTAGGCTGGTGGAGAAGAAGAATTATTCTGTACCAGCCTGATTGCAGAATTCTCTTGAAACACTTTGAGAAATTCCTCCTTTGAGAGTGGCTTATGATAAAATTTCAATCTGTGGCCATTCACAATAAGAGGAGTTTGATATTCATCAATGGTCTTGATTCTTACCGCTCCATTGCTAAAGATCTTGTCAATCTCATATGGCCCAAGCCAATGAGTCTGAAATTTTCCTTGAAAATATTTAAACTTGGAATCAAATAACAATGCCCAATCTCCTTCTTGAAACCTCTTCTCTTTGATGTACTTGTCATTCCATTTAGCTCTTTGATATTGAACTAGATCGGTTCTTAGAATTACCTCTTGTCTGATCTCATCTAGCTCATTCAACTGCTCCATTCTATGCTTTTGGGCTTCTGATAAGTTCATCCCCAACTGAACTGCTATCTTGAAGGTCTTGAATTGGAACTCAATGGGGAGCAAGACTTCTTTCCCATAAATAAGTTCATAGGGAGAATGTCCTGTTGTATTTCTCCATGTAGTTCTGTAGGCCCATAAGGCTTCAGGAAGACTTTCTGCCCAATCTCTTCTATGTAGATGAACAGTTTTGGTGATGATACTTTCAAGAACTTTGTTTGTGGACTCCACTTGACCATTTTCTTGTGGATGGTAAGGATTATATCTTCTGTGCTTGATTTTGTATTCTTCCATCAACTTCTCCACCAAGTTGGATGTAAATTGGCTCCCTTGATCTGTCACAATTTCTCTTGGAACACCAAAGTGAGTAAAAATATCCTCATAAAGAAAATGAACAACTGAATTTTCAGTAGCAGATACTAATGCTTTGGCTTCTACCCATTTAGTAACATAATCAGTACAAACCAATATATACTTCCTTTGCTTAGATGGTGGATTAATAGGTCCAATGAAATCTAAAGCCCATTTTTCAAAGGGTTCAATGAGTACCTGTGTTTGCAATGGCATTTCATTTGAAAGGGTAGGTTTCCCTACTCTTCGGCAGCTATCACACCTTTTGACATATTGTTTTGCATCTTTGAAGAGGGAAGGCCAATAATATCCCAAGGAAAGGATTTTATAGGCCGTCCTTTTGTCCGCAAAGTGTCCGCCGCATGGTTCATCATGACATGCCTTAAGAATATCAGGCATTTCATCTTCCCCGACACATCTTCTGATCACAAGATCTGGCCCTGTTTTAAACAATTCGTTAGAAATCCATGAATATCTTGAACTCTCCTGAATAATTTTTCGTTTTTCTCTTGGAAATAAATGTGAAGGTAGTTTCCCCGTAACCAAATAGTTAGCAATATCTGCATACCAAGGGGTCTTAATAGTTACTGCAAACAAATATTCATCAGGAAACTTATCTTCTACAGGAGAATCTTCTTTAGTATTTTGAATTCTAGACAAGAAATCAGCTACTGTATTCTGTTTTCCTGGTCTATCTAACATAGTAATATTGAATTCTTGCAAAAGTAAAAGCCATCTTGTCACTCTGCCATTAGTAACAGGTTTGTTCATTAAATATCTAATTGCAGAATGGTCAGTATGAATAAAAGTTTCATAGCCCGTTATGTAATGTCTAAACTTATTAATTGCATGAACAACAGCTAAAAACTCTTTTTCAGTCACAGTATAGTTCAACTCTGTGGGAGTCAAATTTTTACTGGTATAATAAATGGCATAAGGAATTAAATATTTTTGACCCAACACAGCTCCTAGAGTTGTATCTGAAGCATCCATAGAAATATGGAAAGGGAGTTTCCAATTTGGTCCTCTTAAGATAGGTGCTTCAGATATTCTTGTTTTCAAAGTTTCAAAAGCTGATTGACAATCAGGATCCCATTTAAATTCACAGTCTTTTGTAAGCAATTTGAAGAGTGGAGATGCAATTTTAGTGAAGTTTTCTATAAATCTTCTATAGTAACCAGTAAATCCTAGAAAACTTCTAACATCTCTTCGACAATTTGGAATAGGTAACTTGGAGATGACTTCAACTTTTGATCTATCAACCTTAATCCCATCCCCTGAAATATGATGTCCTAAAACAATCCCTTCAGTAAACATCATAAAGCATTTTTCATGGCTTAATGAAAGGTTTGTTTATTTACATCTTATAAGAACTTTTTCCAAATTTTCTAATGCCTCTTCAAATGAATTACCATAAACTGTAAAATCATCCATATAAACCTCTACACAATCATGGATTAGATCAGAAAAAATTCCTAGTACTGCTCTTTGGAATGTCGCAGGTGCATTACATAATCCAAAAGGAAGTACTCGATAGGCAAAAGTTCCCCATGGACAAGTAAATGTGGTCTTATCTTGATCTTCAGGTGCTACCTGAATTTGATTATAGCCACTAAAACCATCCAAAAATGAAAAGTACTTTTTACCCGCTAATGTATCTAATACCTGATCGATAAAAGGCAAAGGAAAGTGATCCTTCAAAGTTGCTTTGTTCAATTCCCTGTAATCAATGCATACCCTCCATTTACCATTCTTTTTGGGTACTATAACCAAAGGAGAAACCCATCGGCTATCTGAAATTGGATAAATAAAGTTTACATTGAGTAGTTTTTGGAGCTCTTCTTTCACTATCTCCCTAAGATTTGGATTCATCCTTCTTTGAGGTTGTCTGATTGGTCTACTGTTTTCCTCAATATAGATATGATGGATGCAAGTCTTAGGATCAATTCCTTTCATGTCAATATACTCCCATGCAAATGCAGTAGAATGTTTTTGCAAGATTTTGGTTAGTTCTTCTTGTTGTGACTTTTCCAAATGTTTGTTGATATTCAATGTTTTTCCTAGAAAAATATCAATAGTAGAACTACCAAACTCTTCCATAGAGTAAAGAGACATTTGTCTTGATGATAAATATTCTATGTCAGATTCCAACTGAAATTGTGTGGGGTCATATTCTGAAGATGTCTCAAAGTTTTCTAATGTGTTCAGAATTTGTCTATCCTCACTGATTTCCGAAATGGTAAAGACAGGTTGTATAGTGTCCTCATCATCAACCCATTCATTGTCTCCTACTTCTGTAATTGCTTTTGCTGGAGGATACAAATTGAATTTCTTTGTTGCATTACCATTAGAAATGTACATGTCCCCAGATCTAAAACTAATAAAAGCATCAGCTGTGGCTAGCCAAGGTCTTCCTAAAATAAGTGGGTGCCCTCCTAGATTACCCTTGGGAGTCAAAATCATAAAATCTACTGGATATTCCCAAGAATCTAAGGAGACTGAAATATCTTCTAATACACCATCTGGTTTAATAATCGATCGATCTGCAAGTTGCAATAAAGTAGGTGTAAAAAGAAGGTTAGGAAGTTTTAACTGTTCCATAGTCTGTCTACTCATAATGTTGATAGCAGCCCCTAAGTCAATCAATGTGTTCGGAATTTCTATCCCATTTATATGTGTCTTGACAATTGGACTTCCTGGATCTACATACTTCTGCATGGTAATTTTTCCCATCATAATATCTACAATCTTTCCTACCAGGTTGATTCTTCTTGTGTCTTTTGGTTTCCTTCCTAGTCTTTTGAAACTCAACTCCTTTATGGTTTTTGCTAGAATAGGAATCTCTCGAATGGCTTGTAGCAAGGGAATCTTGATACAAACATTCTTCAATTCATCTAGAAAATCATAGTTAGGAAACAAGATTTGTTTTTCCAACCCCTTGTCAATTTGTAGTCTTTTAGGAAAAGGAGGTATAGATAAAGATGTAGGTTGCTCAACTATAGGAGTTGTGGGTGTTAACTTTTCTTTTTCTTTTTGAATGTTTGAATTTTGAAGAGATTCTTCCTCAGAACCTTTATTGACTTCAAGAGAGTCCTCCTCAGAGGTATCTTGTTCTTGAATATCTATAGAAGGTTTTTCTAAAACTCTACCAGACCTGAGTTGTACATCATTGAGAGGAACAATCATGTAGGTAGGAAATTGTTGTCCTTCTATCATATAAGTGTTCTGAGGATTTTTATTATTAGGATTTGGAAATGGCTGAGCTGGAAGTTGATTTGTCTTTTGTTGGTATGGAAGCATGAGTTGAGAATTTGGATTTTGTTGAGAAGGTTGTTGTTGTGGAAATGGCAATGAAAGTTGTGGATTTGAATTTGGAAGTTGTGGAGCTTGTTGATTTTGAAAAGATGGAAGATATTGATAAAATTGAGCAAATCTCCAATAAGGATTTTGCATCCCTTGTACCCATGGTTGATATGGATTCTGATGTTGGGGCCAAGGTTGTTGCCAAGGATTCCAATTTGGTGGGGTTTGAAAATTCATAGGGTTGTTAAACCCTTGAGTTTTTTGTCCCTGCCAAGGTCTTCTTGCAAAAAAACAGAGAGATTCCACTGAATTTGGATCTTCTTGAAAGACAGCTTTGAGTCCAGGAA
This sequence comes from Pinus albicaulis, assembly GCA_034641835.2. Taxonomy (NCBI): domain Eukaryota; kingdom Viridiplantae; phylum Streptophyta; class Pinopsida; order Pinales; family Pinaceae; genus Pinus; species Pinus albicaulis. The sequence continues at coordinate 1,297,386,818 of CM076574.1, read as the reverse complement.
TTGAAGGACAATCCTTGGTCTCATGATTCTCTGAGCAAACCACACATGTTTCTACAACTTTTGCATCCAAGGGACATTCCCTTAAAGCATGTTTCTACCTACATTTTGGGCAAAAGATGGCTAGAGCATCTGTTTCTGCTTTCTGCTTGTTTTGGATCTGAAGGGTGTCTAGTTGTTCACTAAGACTCCCTAAGATATCAGTTTTAAATTCATCATATTGCCAATCTCTGCCCTACTTACTGATCCAGTTGCAGATTTGTTAGCCCTGATAAAAGAAGGATCCCTAGGCCCTTTTCCTGTTTTAGATTTTCCTCTTGAGAGTTGGACACATAGTTCTGTTATTTCACGAAGTGGAAGTTGAGAAATATCTCCTTTCCCCATCATGTTTAAAATATCTATCCATTCATCTCTAATGGCTTTTAATAGAAGGGACTTCAATGTTTCTTGATCTAAATTGTTCATCTTTGCTCTTTTTAAGTTGTATCGAAATCTTTCAAGTAAATCCTCCAAATTTTCATCTTCTTTTTGCATCATTTTGAATACCTCATCCTTGTGATTGGTGGGCATGCAATAGTCCAAGTATCTATCCAAAAATGTTTGTTTCATATCATTCCAAGTCCTAATAGATTGAGTGTGTAATCCCATGAACCATTTCAAAGCAGCTCCCTTCAATGTTGCAGGAAACAATTTGAGTTTTTGAGAGTCTTCCATATAATCATATGTTCAGCACACGACTTCAAAATCAAACAGAAATGTTTCAGGATCCTCAATTTGCAATCCATAAAAGTTGGGGAGGACAGATGGTGAGATGTTTTTCATCGTTTTATGAGTTTCCTCATCAACTATAGGGAATCCAAACGAGTTGTCTCTTTCCCTATTATTATCTTCACCTCCACCATTGTTACCTCCATCATTTCCTCCTCCTCTACCTCTACCTCCAAACATATTTACTGCTTCCTCTGCCATGATAGTTTCTTCAGAGTCCTTAGAGTCCTCTGGTTCTTCTATCAAGGGAGGATGAGTAGGAGTTTCTTCTAAATGAGGTTTGGTAGATGGTATAGGTGAATCTTCTAGTTCAGTTGCTCCTTGAATTCTAGGAATCTTAAGGCTAGGGGTAGATGATGGTGACTCTTGTCTATGCCTTGAAGAAGATGGAGTTGTGAAAATCGAACTCTTGGCTTTAGCTATAAACCTTCCCCAAGAATCTCTTGCTCTATGCATGTCATTTTTTTTTTTTAAGTAGGGCTAATAATTCTCTTTTTGATCTTCCAGGTCACACTAGGTGCAAGAAGAGAGCATACTTAAGAAATTACTAAACCAATAACTCTCTTTTCTGATCCTCCAGATCACACTAGGTGCAAGAGGAGAGCATACTTCAAGAAATTATCAAGTTTTCCCTTCTTTTATTATTTTGTTTTTTTTTAAAGAAATTGGCTACCTAGTTACACTTCCCCGGCAACGGCGCCAAAATGTTTGGTCAATTTAGTGTGTCCTAAATTGCTAACATAAATTATCAACCAGGGATTCGTAAGCTGACGAAGTGCGGCGCACTATATGTGCAAGATAACCTATTTCTTAACTTTTTTGTCGTTTTTGGTTTTCTAAAGTGAAATGGAAATTCTAAAATGAAAGCAAGTATGGTTATGTTTGTTCAAGGAAATGATATCCTCTATAATGATTTACCAACTTGAAACTAAAAAAAGGAATTTGAAACATACAATGACAAAACTTGAAAGGAAATGAAAATGTGCTGCTGAAATGAAAAAGGTGCTGCTAATCTAATAAATCAAAACAGTGAACTAGTGAGCATGAAACCAAACTATTCTTGCTGCTGTCTAAACACAAAAGAAACTATGCTGAAAGAAATCCAAAATTTGCAATAAAGTAAATCTAAATCAAATTACATCAACTTGTCTTCTGATCCCTCATCATTAGTCCAGCTATGATTTTCGGAAGTAACCATAAACAACTTGAGTAACTGATATCTAACTTGGAGAAAGTAAACTAATATCAAACCACACATTCATAATTCAATCCCTCACCATCAGTCCAGCTGTGGCTTTCGGAGGTAACTGAAGATGTCATGCACAATTTAATATTTCTAACTTGTAGAAAGGAAACTAATATCAAACTACACATCCATAATTCAATCCCTCACCATCAGTCCAGCTGTGGCTTTCGGAGGCAACTGAAGATGTTATGAGCAATTTAATATATCTAACTTGCAGAAAGGGAACTAATATCAAACTACACATTTCATAATACAATCCCTCACCATCAGTCCAGCTGTGGCTTTCGGAGGCAACTGAAGATGTTATGAGCAGTTTAATATATCTAAATTTGCAGAAAGGAAACTAATATCAAACTACAAATTTCATAATACAATCCCTCACCATCAGTCCAGCTGTGGCTTTCGGAGGCAACTGAAGATGTTATGAGCAGTTTAATATATCTAAATTTAGCTACTGAAGCAAATGAGCAAAACTGAAATACATAAAGCAATACTGAAATTAAACAGAAACTAAGAAAAACAAATTAGCAGCAGAACAATGTTAATTCCATGTCATTAGTCAAAAAGCTATGCAAATGCCCGGGCTGCCTATCTATAACCTAAAACAAGAACATTGATCAGTAATCAATAACATAAAACATGAAAGACAGAAGTGAAATGGAAAGCATGAAATTTTATAAACAGAAATGAAGCATATATACCATGAAAGATGCAATGTATAAACATGTGAATGGATTATGGCATAATGAGCTTTAAAGAAATAAAATAAGAACTATACAATAATGCACAGAACCTTGGCAAGTGCAGGGGCCCTCTACACCAGCCTTGGCAAGAATCTTCAAGTACGAATTACGTTTGGAAACATAGTCTTCTTATATTAAAATGCAGTCATAACAGTAAGGTGGTATTACGGCACAAAGGCAGCGTAATTACATTACAGAGCAGACTAATAAAAACTAACACAGACTAACTTCATAGGCATATGCAAACGCGTTATTTATAACAAAATAAATATAACTGATTCCTAAAGTTTATGCTGATGGAGAACACGTAGACCATTACGTCCACAGATCTAGGATCATGGCCGTATTGAAAATTAAATCTATGAGGAGTGGATTTTTGAATTCGGCTATGGAGCTATGTACAGATGTTGATTTTTCCTCCGCAATTCTGAAACGGCTATATGAACCTTCACGTGACACAAAACAGAGTCCTGTCACCGTGGGACTCTACGGTTGACTTCCATTTGGACATCTTTGACCGTTGCTTCATTTGATGGATTTTCTCGAGCCAATAGGACACGATCCATGTCCACATCATTTCTGACTTGCCCATGTGGCTCGTTTTTCCTAGAGACACCTGTAACATAGAGTTTCACAAAATGGCTGCGGAAAGTTGCAGCAGCTGCGGAAAGTGGCAAGATTTCGCAACTAGATGAAAAAAATCTAAATCAAACAGCAGACACAAAAATATAATTAAAAACCATGTTAGATACTCTTTTGCAATTAATATACAATGATATTGACAACTTGGGATGTTCAGGTGGATGAAAAAGGTATAGAAAAGTGTATGGAAAAGATGCAGATTTGAGACTCAACAATTATGTCATTTTCTTCAGTCTGCAACTCTTGAATCAACTTCATAACTGGTACACCAAGACTGTTGGGAAAAACTGCATCTGTACCATACACAAGCTGAAAGGGTGACATACCAATAGATTTCTTCAAAGTTAATCTGTCAGCCCAAAGTGCATGGATCAGCTTTATGTGCCAAGACTTTTTATTATCCTCCAACAGTTTCTTGATTATATTCACTAGGCTTTTGTTGGAAGATTCTGCAAGTCCATTACCTTGCGGGTAATAGGCTGTGGAATGCCCCAATGTTATCTGATATTTGTGATAGAACTCAGCCATCTTCTTTGATCCAAATGCTGCTGCATTATCAGTGATGATCTTGGTAGGACAGCCAAATCTGGAAAGGATATTGGTTTCTATGAACTTTATGATAATTGAATCATTGGCTTGCCTACAAGGAATGGCTTCTATCCACTTAGTGAAGTAGTCTGTGGCAGTAAGAATCCACCTGTGTTGAGCAGAAGATGGTGGATGGATTTCTCCTATGAATTCAAGTCCCCACTGTTGGAAAGGAGCTTCAACAGTGATTGGATGCAGAGGAAGGGGTAGTAATTTTCTCTTGCCTTCAAACAATTGGCATTTATGGCAAGTAGTAATCATCTTGTGAACATCATGAAACAGAGTAGGCCAATAGAAACCAGCCCTCAGAATTTTGTTGGCTGTTGACTTCCAGTATAAGTGACCTCCACACTCTCCTTCATGGAATTCATGCTTAACCTTCTCTGCATCAAACTCAGGCAAACATTTAAGCAATAGACCACTTGCATTTTTCCAATAAAGGCATCTATCAATAATGTAATAGTTTACAGCTTTCAGTTTTAAGAACCTTGCCTTTGTTTTTGATAAACCAAGAGGTGTATTCAGATTAAACAAAACATAAACAATATCAGCATACGAAGGAGAATTCATAAAATGGTCTTCGACAATGGGAGTTGAGAATTCGTCTTGGTCGTCCAAAGCATTAATCATGTTAATATCTAGAACTTCAAAATTTGACTCAGCCATTAATTTGGCTAGACCTTGGCCTTTGATGAGCTTAGTGGGTTTTATTTCCAAATCATACTCAAGAATGACTGCAATCCACTTACCTCTTTTACCATCTGGGTCCTGTGTTAGAATGTCTTTAACAACTGAATTTGGGACAAAGGCAATAATTTGTGAGTGAAGGATGTATACCCTGAAGTCTTTCAAAGCTTTAACCAGAGCAAAAGCTTGCTTCTCCATAATGTTATACTTCAAAGGGGCATACCTCAATGCCTTACTAAATAATGCAATAGGCTGCTCTTGACCTTGTGAATTTTTCTATAAAAGAACAGCAGCAATGGTATGTTCTGATGCAAAGGAGAAGATATAAAAATCTTTCGAAAAATCAGGACTTATGAGAACTGGTGTCTTGGTTAATGCTTGTTTTACCAGTTCAAAATATGTCTTTTCTTGCAAGGTCCATTTTACCCCTTGCTCCTTTTTCAACATGCTTGTGATATTCCTGAGGAGCTCAGCCAAGTTGGGGATGAACCTTCTCAAAAAGCTAATCTTCCCAATGAAAGATTGCAACTCCTTGATGTTTCGAGGATGAGAGATTTGCAATATGGCCTCAATCCTCTTTGGGTCAATCTTTATACCCTCTTCTGAAATGATGTGCCCAAGAAGCTTACCTTCTTGAAGACTAAATAGTGTTTTCTTAGGGTTTAAAGATATACCAAACTTTCTGCATTTCTCGAAAACCTTTCTCAAATGTTCTAAGTGCTCTTCATCTGTTTTTGAAAATACAGTGACATCATCAAGGTATATAATGATGAAGAAGCCCAATTCTTCCGAGAATGCTATGTCCATGGCTCTCTAAAAGGTTGCTCCAGCATTCATTAGACCAAAAGGCATTTTCACATACATGAAAGTGCCCCATGTTGTAGTAAAAGCTGTCTTTAATTGATCATCAGGGTGGACTAAGACTTGATTATACCCTGAATAGCCATCCAGCAAAGAAATTCTTTTAGACCCTACTACCTTTTGTAAAATATGATCCATCTTGGGTGAAGGGTAGTTGTCTTTTAGTGAAGCTTTGTTTAAATTTATAAAGTCTATACAAAGCCTGATTTCTCCAGTTTTCTTCCTAACAAACACCAGATTAGATACCCATTCAGAAAATCTAATAGGGACAATAATACCATCTTCATACATCTTTTTGATCTCCTTCTCAACTAAAGGAAGTTGTACAGGGTTTATTCTGCGCAGTTTCTGTTTGAATGGTTTTTGGTTTTCTTTAAGAGGGATTTTGTGCTGTATTATTTCAGTGTCGTAGGACTTAAGATCTTCGTAACTCCATGCAAAAACATCAGAAAACTCTTTAAACAGCTCTAAGTATTGGAGTTTAATATGAGCTGGCAAAGTTTTAGACAGTTTAATTAATTTTGGTTTTTCCTCACTGTCTATGTTGCATTCTTCCACTTCAGTCTCTATAGGTTCCAGTTTAGGATTCTTAGCCATGTCGTCAAAATCAAACAACTCTTCCAAAGGTGCTAGAACACTTGGCAAACTTTCATCTTTAGAATGTAGAGTTTCCAATTCCTCTGTTTCATTTTCTACATTCATTTCTGTTTTGTTTTCAAGTTTTCCAGACAACAGATTCATATTGAAAAGTTCAGGAGACGGTTCTTCTTCACCAAGAAAATTTTCTTCAGTGCAATCTGTATCATAGTCCGAGTCTGAACTGTTAGGTTCGAATTCATTTCTGAATTGCATGAAGTCTTCTATTCATTTTTCATTATCAAAAACTTGCCAATATTTCTCATTATCAGGCACAAAGGGTCTAAATCTTATCTGGGTTGTGCAGTCTTTGGTTTTAAATGGCGTTAAACATGTTCTAGCTGCAAAGGCCAAATTGTGGGCGGCAATGTTCTCTTTTCTCGGGACAAAAATTAATTCAAACTCCTCAAATGCGTTCAAAAGATCCATGACATCATTTCGATAGGCTCTAAGCCTGGGATGGTTTGCATTATATTCCCCATTGACTTGCCTAATGATCAACTCAGAATCCCCATATACATTAATTCTTTTGGCTCCTAATTTCTTTAAGAGATGTAAGCCTAAGAGAAGGGATTCGTATTCTGCTATGTTGTTGGAACACTGAAAGTTTAATTTGCATGAAATACATTCTGTGTGATTATTTTCAGTGTTAGTAATCCAGACATCTGCACCAGCATTAGTTTTGGTACACGACCCATCGAAATACATACTCCAGAGAGGACTATATTCAGTTTTATCTGTTTGGTGAATTTCCTCAGTAACTGTTGTGCTTCCAGATGTTGCTTGAATATCTACACTGAGTTGTCTTTGTTTCAGATCCTCAGATTTTTTATTGGGTTGAGGATTGTTTCCTTGACTGCCAAATGGATTGATTACTTGTAACTTAAGACCTGTGTTTGGTTTGCTAGGATTTTCAGATATAGCAAACTGTTTTGGTAGCTTAGTGTTGTGCTCTCCCTACTCCCTATCAGCCATTAATTCTGTTAAAGTGATTTGTTCAGTAAAGGTTTCATCATTAAACATGATAAAAGAATCAAGGCTCGTACTTAGAGAGTACAATGGAGAGTTTTGAGGTCTGTCTTGACTTGTAACTGTATATTTCATATGGGACTCCCTGTAAAGTCTTCGAGTTTGATTAAAAACAGGGATAGTTGCATAATTCATGTCCATCTACATGGTACCTTGTACCTTAGCACCCCAAGAACGTGATAAGAGCATTCCATATTTTGGGGGCACATCAGCCACAACAACATCCATGACCAAACACTTGGCTGGAATTTGGGCTAGGTTTATGCAGAGGTCTTTGATCAATCCTAAAAATTTTACTCTGCTTGAGTCAAAGGAGTATAGGTCTTTATAAGGTCTGGTGATTTCTAGACCCAGGATTTCCATCACAGCTTTTGGCATCAAATTATGTGAAGCCCCTGAGTCATGCATAGCATTGTATAAGATTTTGTCATGAATGTTTAAACTCACATAAAAAGGAGGGATGGGACCTTCTTGAAACTTTCCTTCAATATTTGGACCAAAAATAAGCTCTGGTTGGTCATCACTAAGATTGAGAGTGTCCTCATTTTCTTCTAAGTTTAAAGCCTTTAAAATTTGGGTTTTATATACAGGTTCGGCAGCTAACTCGGTCAAGGGGACAGATATTTTAATCTTGGATATTTCTTGTTCTAGGATTAAAGGAGTTTGGTTCTTTGAAGCACTAGTTTTAGTCTTGTTAGCTGTCACTTTATCAGCAACAACAGTTTGCTGATTCGTTTTATTTACATCAGATAAACTGGTTTTGACAGGAGTACTAACTGAAGTATCAGTACTACTTGTGTTTGCACTCTGTTTTTTAGGATTTTGAGTGTCTTTCTCTTTACCTTTACCAGAGTTTACAGCCACTGTTTTGTCCTTTTTCTTGACTGTTTTGGGCTTGATTGTAGTGTTGTTTTGAGAAGATTTGTCAGAGGTTTTAGTGTTTGGGTTTTGTTGACTGAATTTGCTCCTAAGGTCATATTCTCTTTGAGTCTCTATGATGGAATTCTCCATGTTTTGGTAATAATTTTCGTTATCATCTCTTTTGTCATCATAAGGTGTGTACAGACCTTTCTTTTTATCATAATGAACTTCAAAGTCATCATCATTTACCCCAATTATATTAATGTCCTCTTCCTCTGTTATTTGATCTGTTTCTTCAACCTCACTTACATAGTTTTGATGAAAGGGAGGAGTGATCTGTTGATCATCCTCTCTCGGTCGGTTTGGAGGCTGGTTCCTTCTCAAATTCTGATTCTGGTTCTAGTTTCTGTTTTGAGGAGCGTTTTGATTTAGACTTGCTTGTGCTCTCTCAAGAATTGTCATCTTCTTCATCATTTCTTCCATCATTTTCTCTAGTTTTGAGTTTGAAGTGGAAGGTGCAGATTCCTCTCTGAAATATACTCTTTTTTCACTTTTCATTCTTGCTCTTTTCTCCATTAAATTGACTTCCACAGAAAGAGCGCCCCTTTGCATATCTTCAATGGTTGCAAAGTCTCTTTCCCTTAGGGAATAGGACATATCAGCATCAAACCCCTCAGGGAATTTGTTTAAAGCTGACCCTTGTGGAGGTTTTAGTTCAGGGGAGAGTGCATTATATACACTGTTGAATCTAGTGCAGTAAGCTTGCACAATTTTCCCTAGGTTTCTATGGAAGTTGTTGTAATCAGCAAGAACTTGTAGAGGATTCTTCCTTACTTCACACTTGTTTAAGAATGTCTGATGAAAGCCCTAAAGATCGTTGATACTATGGGGGGTTAAGCTCTTAAATCATTTTCTTACTTCTCCCCCCAGAATTTGAGCAAATAGTCTCAACTTGACAGAATCATCATCAATTTCATTTCTGTCAAAGTAGTCATTCATCTTATCCACATGTTGTGATGTAGTTACAGTATTGCTGGCATCATATAATGGAATTTTGGACTGATAGTCCTGTGGAAGGTTGACTAATGGTACAGGAAGGACTAAGGGAGCATACCATGCTGCCATGATATGAGGTGGAGGTGGATTGACAAGAGGTGGGTTGGTAAAAGGAGGTGTTGGGTGAAGTGAAGTGGTTTGAACGATGGATGAAGGGTGAACAGAAGTGGATGGAACGACAATATATTGTTGAGCTGATCTTGGATGAGGGACACCTAAATTACGAAGGAAATGCAAATCAGGAGCTGTTGTTTCTCTTCCACCAAGATGTTCACTTGTTTCAAGAGATGACAGTGAAGACTCAGAATCTAGCTAATATAAATCACCGAATGACCTAGTTCTAAACGGATTGAATAGGTCAGTTTGTGATTTTTGTAGAGCTGAAAGATTTTTGGGGACTGAATTAGCTCTTGGGGGTGGCCTGAAAATAGTTGAATATTCTGCCTTAGGAGACTTCCTAAGGATTCTTTCTGGGTTGTCAACTATTTCAAGTGGATCAGGGTCAGGATAAGCTCTAGTATGAATCTCTCTAGAAGCCACTATGGAGTGTTTTTAGGCCCAAATAACAAGAAAAGTTCAACCAGGTATGACAATCTTTGAATGTTTAACTGATCTGTTTCAATTCGAATCCTGCAGTCCTCTAACTGAGTTTGAATGATATTTATGATGATCAGGGTTCTTCCCAGTGGAGTCTTAAGGTCTGTTCAGGATTGTGGAGTCACCAGGTGAAAAATTTAAAGTATTTTCAAAGAGGTACATTGTCCACCACAGTGCTTGTAAAACGTCCCTTTTCAAGGATATCTCAAAACACAACAAACTCTAACCAGAGATTGACTGGGAGGGCATTTACCAGATATGTCACCTCTAAAAGAGGATGAGATCCAGAGGCTACCTGGCCCTTTCTAGACTCTGTCTAAGAGTACCAGGTAAAACACAATCAAAGATAGGATGAAATAAGAACGAGTGTTTTACCCCCCAATCTGAGATATTTTTGGTATTTTCTAAGTTATTTTTCTGTTGGTTTTCTAAGAATGTCTTAACTTTGCTTCAGAACTTAGCTACGGTTGTGAGACAAAGGTAATCTACTCTTATGGCTAAGCCAGCTGATTTTTCAAGGTTAGATAAAGAATTATAAGAATCCTAGGGTTGACCCAGTTTGCAACTGATTCAAACAAGTTTCATCATGATTACCATTTTTGTGGTAGTGCTTGAAAAGGCTGCTTTTTACTCTCAAGATTTTCTTGAATTAAGGGTTCTATGAACCAAATCTCTGATGTCGTATGATTATCTTTAAATGAAAATGATTCGGAATTTATTCCCCAGCGGAGTCGCCAGAAATGTTAGGTCTCTGTAATAAGCAAGATTGGTAAAGTCCGATCACAGAGTTAACATCATTTCAACCAACTTTGGGATTCTAGGATCTAGCCCTCCTGAATCCGGAGAGGGATCTCTCCAATATGTACAAAGATGGATATTGTCTTTGAAGTTTGGGGTAATAATGTTAGGCTAGTTATGAAGACCAAGGGTTTTGTTTTGTCTTTGGATGGTTAAACATAGTTTTTTTCTAAGGCGGAAAGATCTATATGCAAATAGGTTCAAAGGTGAGAAGTTGCAAGTAACCAGAATAACTTAAGCTGAGATGAAAGATGGTGACAGTTTTAGTCCATTGGGCTATGGAGTCATAATAGTGTTTAATTGGAACAACAAGAGGTAATCATGGTCTATGGGGCAAGTCGTCTATGTCTAAGGATCTCTTTAAAGTCTGATTTATGGAATGGAGTGATACATCAAGAAAGGGAAAAACAGATGTAGAACAAATCGCAGCCCAGGATCTGGTAAGTACTTTGAAACTAGCCAGCGTTTGACCAGACACTTAAGAGAAACATGAAAGCAAACTAGGATCTGGTAAGTACTTTGAAACTAGCCAGCCTTTGATACACTTTCAATAGAAAACATCCAAAACAAAGGGAAACTTGAAGGCAACCTTTGGAGTAGAAACTAGCGGGCCGGGCTCACCACAAATCCTCTCGTAGCTCTTCTTTAATTGGTTACTTTCAAGACAATCACAGAGACAACACAGAATGGCCTAAGATCTGATAAGTACTTTGAAACTAGTCAGCTTTCAACACATTCCAAGGGAAACAATTAGATAGCTATGCAGACAAGTCCTGGACCAGGGCTAACCATATCTTCCTTCCGGTTTATCTTCACACAGCTATGCAGAAAGTAACATTCAAAAATAATATCCAGCTAAGACAATAAGACGAGGGAACGCCAGCATTCCTATGCTTAAACTGAATTAAATCATTTCTAAATAACACAGTTAGAAGAAAACATTGGGATAAAGATTTTTCAGCCAGAGAAGGTTACTGATATACAGTAGGTCCTAACACTGTTTAAACTGTTCTTTACAGTAGAAGATGAAACAGATTGAAAACAGAAATAAAACACAAGTTACAATAAGAATAACATCACCGTCAACATAGACCAGGATCCCATAAATCAGCTTGTATTGATGCTCCAAACCAGTTACAATCTTCAAATCCAGTGTTTCAATTCATCTTTCTTTCACAACCTAACCTATCTACTACAAGCAGAGCTCCAAGAGCCCGTGAAACTGCTATTTACAGTCAAGAGTTTCCAGCTCAATTACATTACAATGCTTCAGCAATTTACATTAACAACCAACCCCTCACTCATCTTCTATTGAAGTATTTATAGAAGAATGAGGAGGTGAGATCTGATAAAAGATATCAAAATCAATTAATACAGGCATTAATGTCTTCGCGGTCTTTGAGGAGCCCAATGAAGAATTATACAGGTGTTCTACTGTATTAAATGATTTACACTCACAATTTAAGCCCGATGGGAGCTTTGTTTGACATTCGAGGCTCCATGTACTATTAGGGTTACTCTACAAACATTCTGTCATTAAATCTGTGGCAGAAATAACTTCTTTGGTTTCTTCGAGGCAAAACATCTGATCTTGTTCAATAAATTCGGCCTCTAATTGAGCGTCTTGAGATAATAGGTGGCACTGTGGTGGTTGAGGAATCAATTTGCCTCAAATATGGCGGTGGAGGCAATATCCCTGGCGAACACTTTTAGGTTTTGCTTTTAATCTGTGTTCTGAATTAGGGATTAGGCTTTTGATAGTTGTCTTAGCCGTAATCCCCGCCAATCTGTCCACTAATCTGCTGCTCTGGTTCATTGTTGTCTTCAATATTTGATACTCTTTATCTGCGTTGATTTTGACGGTATTCTTTGCTGTGCAGGGCTGTGCAGGTAGAAAAAGGCATCAATGTCGGTGGAAACACTGATGAGACGTGAAAAATGGCTTTGTAGGTGATTTCCACGGAGGAATCGAGACGTAGAGGAACGTCACCTTCCAGGTCTGAAAAACCCTGTTTAAAACATGAACAAAAGACTTCACCCCTGCAAAATACAAAAAACACGTAAAAAATCCAGTTTATAGGTCAATCTACTTTGGAGGGCGTGCGGGAGGATGGAGCGATCGGAGCCGTTGATCGTGCTGCGATCAACGGTCGGGAGCGTTTCGGAAATTCAGCGGAGGAAAAGGTGGACTGTACGATGGAATCGGGATTTTGTATGAGAACCGTCAATCTGCAGAGACCGACGACAGAGATTGGTTTTCGAACGTGCCGGGGGAAGTTAACGAATGGGCACGTCCGTTAAAGCCGAGCAGGTGAGTCGATTGGCGACCGTCAGATGGGAGGGCCCAAATCGGATGGTGGAGGTGGATTCCGCTGCAGGGCTATGGTCTGAAGGATAATGCGCGGGTGATGTGATAGCGCGGCGGTTTTGGAATAGTGGAGGGGGACACGCGTCGGCCAGCGTATGGAATCGCTGGCCGATGGGAGAAAACCAGATTTGCCCGGAGAGCGGTGCGGAATGAAAAACCACGGTTTTCGGAAAAGGGCGTGGGGGAGGGGGGTCCACCAGGTGGGGCGCGCTCCGCTCCGTCGGATCTGTGGAGCAGATCGACGGTTGGGAAGCCCTTGGGGCAATAAAACATGTGATTTAATATTTCACGCCAAAACCTTATAAAAGGTGGGTTTTCGAATCTTTAGAGGAAAAAGGACGGAGAAAGGTCGCTTTGTGATTTAGTGCCTAAGGATTGAGCGGTGAGTTTCGGCGCGCGGATGTATGGAGAAAAATTGCCCGGGGGCTTAGCTCGAAAGGGCTAAAACACTAAATTTTCATAAACTACGCCCCTTATATGATTTTTGATGATTTTCAAAGGGGAAAGGGGCAGATAGGTCAAAAAATGGGTTTTTAACCTTAGGGAGTGGACTTTATGAAGGGATAAAGGGAAAACATATGTTTTTGTAAAGTTTTTTATGAAAAAGGAAAATGGAGAATGATGTAAGTTGGAAGAAAGGGAGAGAAGAAAAGGGGAATGCAGCAGTGTTTGACTTGGATTTCTTGTAGGATATCAGAGACTTTGGACATGTGAAACAGCAATGAAGGGTTTGGACAAAAGGAAAAAGGCAGGAGGCCTTATAGAGACTTCAAGAGCCAACAAGTTTTAGTAATAAAATTTGTTCCTTGGAGGCTCCCAAAGTTTTAGCCACCCTTTTGGTCTAAAAATATTATAGGTGGCTAACAGAAGGCAAGAGGACCTATGCATTAAAGGTAGGGGCAAATCTGTCTACCTACATCCCTATTCTACTCTATGCCTTGACACCTCTTTGCAAGGAGGTACTTTACCTGGAGCACCTCTTGATAGGAGGAAATATAAAGTGTTCTCTCAACTATGGGAAGCATATGCATACTTGGCTAAGGAGGGAGCCTTGGGAGAAGCTAGCACAACACAGAGAATCTCTCATGAATTCAGAAGAGAGATGAGCAATTTCCTGAAAGGGGCATTGCTAACTCCCACTCAGATATCTGCACTGAGAGAGGAGAAATCAGAGATCTATGATGGTATGAGCATGAGGACACATGGAAACTCCATGTCTTTCGGGCAACCCATGATCTCTTCATTCACAAATAATATTTCTGAAGATGTCAAGGGGATCCTAACCCTCTTGTATATATGGGCCAAAATGAGGAAGTTTTGGAAGACAAGGACTTTCCGAGGGGAAGTTGATTTCCATATGCTTCAATCTTGTCTTGAGCAAGATCAGATGCAAGTGGGGCAGAAAAAGGGAGATTATGAATCCCACCTCTTTCCTTGAGTAACTCTTGGAGGATACTTGTGCTATATTTTCCACATCATGATTTTAGGCCAAGCTTCACCTTACACCTACAACACTGCTCCTGTTGAGGGTTGATCTGTCCTTGTGAGTTGCAGCAGTGGAAGACACTAGATCTGCTCAGATCTAGCTTATACTAGTGGCTCTTATTAGTGAGTGTGTCTTTTAACCTATTGGAAGAGTTCATTAGCTGATTGTGCTTCAAATCTACATCTTTGCATCAGGCCAAATCATTCTCAGAAGCTACAATTCTCTTTCTCTCCCTGGACAATGTTATTTACAGATCTACAACTCTAGGGTGTTTTGTCTACATTTTGGAGGGGAGATCTCCAGTCTTGGGATTCTTCCTCTCACTGTGGTGATCCATGGATTTTCCATCCAATACATGTTAGTTTCATATATGATATTTTGTACCATTTTATTATTCAAAAATTTCTGAATCACTCTGTAGATCTGCAAGCTTAGATCTCAGATCTACTCTCTGTGCTTCATGTTTTGCACAAAACCCCAAGGGGAATGTATAGATCAACATTTCTTGTACATAGATTTGTATTAGATCTAAATTTTTATGTACAAATATACTCTTGATCTGAATATTAATTAATTGTTTCTTCAGTCCCTAAAAATAATGCTATCATGGTTATGCAGTCTTTTCTTGTGGTTGTAGCACCTCGTTCCTGAGGATTTTTGCTGTATAATCTCATTCTTTCTATTGTATATTGTATGGGCTATAAAGAACATATGATTTGATGTTATATATCTGATTTATGAACCTAAATATCAGCCTCCTAATGTGCTTCAGTGGATCTACGTTATTTCTGAAGCAATCCTTTGCATAGAGCTGCAACCCCTCTCTTTGGGTGATTTTCAGCTAGACTAGTTTGTGGGAGATATTTTTAACCCACCTAGTCTGATTTGTTTTTGCTCTCATTTTGGATTTAGATCTTAGATGAGATGATATAATGGATCCGTGAGCTGAAAACTCATTTCTATGCACATTATTCTCAGAAGTGCTTTATTTCAGCAGGCTTGCTGAGCTGTCCCGGTTTTGGGATATTACACATTATCCACCAAAGGGGTAGTTGAGTCAATAGGTGAATTTGTGTCTATAGGAGAAAAATCTAGTTGTTCAACTGTGGCAATCCTCCCTTCGTGATGGAAACATATAATATGAAATAAGGAGGATGCAATAGCATCCATGTCATAAATCCAGTTTCGCCCCAACAGAAGGTTGTAGTCCAAGCTGGCATAAACTATATCAACCTCTATATTTACAGTTTCCCCCCAACACAGATGGGAAAAGCCAAGACAATACCATGTGGCCTGTGAGAATGACCATCAAACACAGTTAGAAGAGTGGTTGATGGAACAGCTACGGGAGATCTGATCCCCTTCTAGCACGCGAGAGACATCACACACGTGGAAGCACCCTTATTGACGACCGTTAGAAATATAGTGAATTTTTGAAACGATGATATAATATGGAAATCCATATGATGTGGGAGTCTCTTTTTAAAATTAGACATATCAAATGTATTCATAAGAGATTTTTTCAGATCAATAGCCCCAATAGCAGTGAGAAGAGAATTTCGCTAAGCTAGACAAGACTAGATCACCTCAAGAGAAGACATAGCACAAGGGCTCTGTGCCAGATCTTCTACAATAGATTAGTTCTGGGTAGCCTTGGCATTTAGATTAATTGTCGTATGCTTTGTAGATTCTTTGGGCATCCGAGGTATGGGCTGAACAATCGGCCTCGTAATGTGAAGTGGCTCAGCACTATCAGGAGCACCCTTAGCTTTCAAAGACTCAGTTTCACCATAATCACGGGATCTCATAGTGATATCTATGTGAGCACTCATCATATATATGTTTGATGGGGTTTCCCTTTTTCGGGTGCCTCCAGAGGGAGCCCCAGTATTTTGATTCGCACCAACAACTAACCATTTCCCTTAGGGAAAAGGGTTTGTTAACACAACCTAGGAACTTGAAGATCCCTGTTGAGCTAACAAGCGCTGCACATCCTGAATTTTAGGTCAAAGGTGAGTAAGATGATCTCTAGTACATAACTTGCATGGAAAATTCACTTTCTTTTTATCCTTTTGACCCTCACCAACATGCTCATTGGATTTATTTGCATTGCCCTTCTCATCTTTTCCCTTCTTCTTATTATTATTTCGTCCTTTCTTATTCCCTTCGGATTGTTGATTTCCTTTGGGGTTTGAAGTCTGGATGGTATTTATTGACAAAGCTTGGAAAGAGGTTGGCACTAAAGGTACAGTCTGACCTAAAGAAGCAGATTGTATGGACAACTTCTGCAATTGGCTAAGTAGGTTAGCTGCACCGCTATCGATTGACCCAATAAGTCCATCACCATGAGGACTAGGTTTAGCTTTGGAAAAGTCCAATTTGGAGTGAGGAGCATCAGGAAATTTTTTATTAAGGACTCCAGACGGAGAATAAATCAGTTCTAATTGTCGGGCCCTAAAAATAGCCTGTTCCTCAGAAAATACCCCTTACAGGGATACGTCCTTTGAAATATCCAGTTGCAAGGATTTCAAAAACCATTTCAGAAGGAATTCATTAGGAATATAGGCTTTAATGAGCCTCTTCCTTTCCTGCCATTCCTGAATATGATAAAAAATGTGGGTTGCCTTGCCCTGCTTAAAATTAGCCAAGAGTTCAGTCCCGACATCATAACGAACAGGCAACTGAAAATGATTTAAAAACATAGTAGCTAGATCTCCAAAAGTGGAAAAACTTCCCCCAGTTAACTCAATATACCACTTAGCTTCATTTCCAGCCAAGGTGCGCTGAAATAACCTCAACCTAATCGAATCATCAATCAGGGAGTTTGATGAACACCATAGATGGAAAGTGGTGATGTGATATGCCGAATCCTCTCCATTATTTCCTTCAAACTTTGGAATGTTTGAAGGTAGTTTGGTGGGGACCGGAGGCCACCCCGGACTATATCGGATTGGATCATTAGTCAATTTCGACAAATCTAGCAATTTTAAGGTTGCCAGAAATGGTAAACGAGGAGGAGCCTGGGAATTCCATCCCTGATAGGATGGATTCCCCACACTCTGAAAATAATATCCTGGATTTGATGAGGCACCAAGTTTCCAGAAAGAGTTCATAGAAAAGGTTGGGCCATAGGAAAATCCTTGTGACCCAGCATTCAGAGAAGGAACCCCTCCCAACATGGATTTACTATAAACCGAACCAGTTCCCCCCCACTGAAGTAGTGAATAAAGAAGAAACCCCCTGATAGGGGTTCCAAGCATTTGAAAAAGGGGAAAAAGCCTGATAAGCACTTGATGAAGAGAAAGGAACATTCCCTAGGTGACCAGTGAGAAAATGATTCCCTGCCCCTACTGCTATAAAGATAGGGTTCCAACTCGTAAAGGCAGTAGAACTTTGACCTCCAGACCATGGATTAAAACTCTAGGTCTGGGAAGTAAAAGGAAAAGACCCTAAGGAAGGATTTGAATTAGGAATATGTCCACTTCCAAAGGGGAACCCTTGAAAAGAAGTTGATCCACTAGCCATAGAGGAGATGGGTGCAGATGCAGCTGCAACAGCAGAAAAGGAAAATGGAGGAATCCCACTAATGGGCATTCCGAAAGAAAAAGGGACCAGATTGAGAAGCCTGTGCTTAGGTGTGACTAGAGCTAAACACAATAGCACTAGAAGCAATCAAATATATAGCAATAGTGCCTCTTCGTTCAACTTTAGAAGGAGTCTGAATACTTGCAGCACTCATAGCCAAAGCTGTGTTCCCAGTCATGGTCATCGAAAGGTAAGAATATGATGGATAAAGACTCTCTAGTCTCTCAGACTTAGGTCCAATGTAATCGATGATAAATAGAGAACTAGGAGAAAGAGGAGATGGAAGCGATTCAGGAGGCTGAGTACTTCCTCTACTTCTACTTCTTCTGGAAATAAAACTCTTGAGGTGAGTGGAGTACTCCTCTCAGTACTGACACTGACACCAGAACCAGCTATAGAAACTTCAAGCCCTAACCGAGGATCTCTCTCCGCTGCGTCTGATAACACTGGGTGATAATCACCTTCTAAATTACTCCTACACCTTCTTGAAGAAGGATCGACACTCGTGGGAGACAACCCATGAAGCCTTCTTGATCGATGGGGCAATCAAATAGCCACTTTATTAGACTCAAAAAATTATAAAGCTAAGCAAACTAGGAGCAAAGAGAACTCACTACAAAGTCCCTAAGATACAACCAAGCAAGTAGCTTTCAGGTATTTCCACTCCAGGTGACTAGGACCAGACACCAAAATACATGAAAGCAAAAAATAGGACCTCCCGAAAGTAGTCTAGGGTAATTACGACCCAGGCCTACTAGCGAAGGTAACAGAAGCAGTTACGTTGACCTCCTAACAACAACCTTTGCTGGTGCAAGTACCCAAGCTTCACAAGGGCACCCTCTAGAAGCACTACTGGAAGTGATACAACATCTACTTCAGGTACCATGGGCATTCCCCCCTGCAGTCACCTTTGTGATACCTAGGATGGGCAACTGAGGACACCAACCCGTATCAGCAGTCGGGCGGAACGGTCTTAGGTCAAGATTCAAAAAATTAGAGAGGGGGTATCTCTCTTCTCTGTCGGCACTTTCCCTCACACTTGACTCTTTGGAGGAGAGCTTTCCTAGTCCACCCAACGGTGTTGGATTTCGCTCATTAATAATCTTCTATGTTTCAAAATTTGAGCAGCCTTGGAGAGTTAACTCTCCACTCACCTAATCCAAGGCCCTACAACCTACCTAGTTGATGTATGACACTTAATACAAAAATTGCTAGTTGTTTTTAAATTATACTGCTTATTTTCATTGGCTGTTATTTTATATCAAGGGCATATGGAAATGAAACCGATGATGTTTTTATGACGTAGAAAGAAACCAATGAAAACCAAACTATATGCAAATGCATTGATTGCCTTTTGATGAAGAGTGATTTCTACACAGGTTCTACAAGACTACTTTTTTTACTTTTTCTTTTAGATAACCAGACTTCACATGCCTCAAAAAGTTTCAAAAAAGACTAAAAATCCTTATGTGCACCTAATGAAAATTACTAATGGCATGCAAATCCCAAGATGCTAGATCTAGAAAATCAAAGAGAAATCTCTAAGGTTCAATCACTTTTTGGCAGTCAACAAAGCTAGTTCCAAATCAAAAAATCAATGTAAAAAGGTGCCAAAAACATACATGACATAAAAGAATGAAATGAAAAGAAGGCTCCCTTCCCCGTCAAGTCAAGAACCGAAGAATAAAGACTTCAACAAGACTTCAAAAGATGAAAAGAAACCATTTAAAAAAACAAAAACAAAAGCAAAAGCAATGGGAAACATTTTTTTTTTTTTTGGGCTTTTGAGTTATATAAAGAAAAGAGACTTCAAAGAGACCAAGAAACTATCCAGTTACTGAGTCAAGAAAACTTCGAATTTCAAGCAAAATTCAAGAAAATACCCTAAGCCAATCGTGCTACTCTCGTAGCGAGACTTGTATGAGCAAGAGGAATAAAAGAAACCCAACAAACCAACTCAGTACAATAGCATAAACTTGCGGCAAACACAAACTCCAAAGAATTAAAAAGAGACTCTTTGAAAATTGCAACAAGTCCCAGTCAATGAAATCAATAAAACCAAACGCAAAAACATGTAAAAATAAAAATGCAAGAAACACATAAAGTTAGGAAAAATCAAATGAGCCAAAAGCTCTCTGTCCTGAATACTCAGAACAACCAAGAATATTCAGAAAACGATTTTGGTGCTCAAGCCAGCATTGCAGGCACAACAAATGAATATTTCACCAAATGAGTTGGTATTTAGATAATTAAGAGAGAAACAGGCATGAAACCACGTTAGACACAGTCCAGAGACTTCAAAGATACTGTTAGCCACCCATAAATTCTGTCATATCAAGTGGTGGCTAAATGATTTTGGGTAGCCTTCAAGAAACAATTTCATTGCTAAATTTATTGATGCTTAAAGTTTTTTGATAATATCCTATCCTTTGTATAATCCTCACTACTTTTCCCAGTTTCAACTTAGAAATTCTGTTGTCATTACCTGAAGAAAAAATACTACAAAATCCCATTTTTTCCCTTCCTCCCACCACAAAACTAACCTTCATTTTTACCCCTTTTACCCCCATAAATCCCTCATTTTCATGTTTTTTCCCTTTCCCCTTCATCAAAATCCCTTTGATAATGTTTTAAGACCCTTTCTTACCTTATCGAAACCCTCAAATTCTTTTGAAAACCATTGAAAATCCATAAAAATGCATTTTTTGTACTATAGACTTAAGCCCCCTTGGGCTAAGTCTTTAACCCTTCTCTTCCATACGCCCTGATGCTGGAACCAGGCGCTAACCATCCAAGCGCTTATCGCATCGCCTGATGCCAATTAGCCCTGCATTCATTAATCCCCGGTCATATGATTGTCCATATAACATACGGCCCCGAAGACGGGTGCTGAGTCGTATTGTAAATAAATTTTCCACCCCCAAATTATAAACCTTCGTTCACAAAAAATTTGTCGGTTTTTATTATATTTTAAAATTTTTCCACAGGTACAAATTTCTAGTCGCTCTCGACCGTCGTTCTGATCTGTAGATCAACGATGTGCAATCTATCACCCCCGTGGTCCTCGCCAACAACTTACCATTGCAAAACTGGGCGGAATTCATCGCACCGCTTTTGAGAGCGGGGTGGTTTTTTCTATTTCGCAACGATTCCATACACCGGCCGACACGGGTCTTGGGCCCATTTTCAAATACCTCCCTCATCGCATGGTAAAGATCAGACATGGACCCGACGTGATATTGACGTCCACCGTTCGATCTAAGGCCGCTCATCGGATGGTGATCACTCTCCAAAGATGCTCGTACAATAACATGGACCCGGCGCAATGTTAAAAGAATCTCCGCTGTCGATCTGATTTGCAGATCGATGGTCCACACTCCATTGCTCTGGTCCCCAGTGCCACGTCAGCATCCACGCGGCAGAGTTTAATTGGGGCAGATCTCCATGTGTTTTTCACACAATCACCCAATACAGACCCATTAGTTTTATTCAGCAAGGTTTTATTAAAGTTTTGATGTCCGGGCACATTTCTAAGGTTTATTGGTGCCTGTTTCTCCACCGTTGATCGCGTGGGCCGATCTCATCCGACAACCCACATTTGTCCCAATCCCCAAACATGATTTTCGACCATTTTTGTCCAAATCAAAGGTTTTAAACCATTTCTCTGTTTGCACTTTGACTTTTCGCCTCTGCTCCCGACCGTCGATCTCAGCACGATCGACAGCTCCAATTGAATTCCTCCTCAATTTCCTTTTGACCCCTTCTAATCAATCTTGACCGTTGGATGATGCCATCCAACTGCCATGCTCTCTCCACGCACCTTCTGAAGCAGTAAACCTATGCATGCAGGATTTCATAATGTTTTTTGTATTTTGCAGGGTTTACATGGTTTTTCCACTATGTCTGAAGAAAATTCAGAGGCACAGGGTGACGATCCTCCCGCCTCTGATCCATCAAAAAGAATCATTTTCAGGTTTCCAACTTCACATTTCATCAGTGTTTCATGAGGCATTTATGCCATATCACCCCTGCGCAACCCTGCACACTAGAAAAACAGAGTGAATCAAACAAAAATCAAAGAGTATCAGTGTCAAAGACAGGAACACACCAGAACATAAGGTTGAAGATAGATCTGTAGGAATTTTGGCTAAGATGGATTATCAAAAGCCTAATCCTCCCGACTAAAACATAGTTTAAAGAAAATCATGAGTTTTTTATCAGAAAGAAAGCTTGTGCTGCCACGTCAGGGGCTACTTGAATCCCCCAACTACCACAGAGCCACCTAGAGCCTCAAAGCAATCAAAAGAAGGTCGAAGTTATTACCAGACCAGGAGGTATTTTGCATCAATACAGTTGAACAGTTATTTCAACCAAAAGAACTTATTGTAAACTATCAGCAGAAGTTATTACAAGGATACCGAGGAGCCTTGAATTCAACAAATTCTTTCCAGCAAACCTAATAGTTAATATAAATGATTTAATACAGAGGACACCTATGTAAGCTTCTTCATTGAGCCCCCAAAGGTTGAGAAGCCATTAAGACTGTATTAATTATATTTAGAGATATTTTATCAGATCTCACCTCCTCATTCTTCTATAAATACTACTAGAGAAGATGAGGACATGTTGGTTGGTTGTTGTTTGATCACTAGTTGTAATACTGAAACTCTTTGAAATAATACATAGTCTGTTGAAGTTGAAGAAGAAATTGAAGTCTTGGAAGCCCTGATGATGTTGTTGCATGCTTATTCCTGAGAAGGCTCTATCATTGGATCCATGAGCTTGGCTGTTGGTGAAGTGTTCTAAACTGTTCATGTTTTCTCCTGTTTTCATTCTGTTCCATAATTTCTTACTACAATAGGGTGAAATTTTTAGGCTAAGAAATGACTCCTGGAAGCACCTTAGACTTGTTCATCCTTCACTGTTTCATGTTTTCTTCTGCTGAAGTATTTTAGAGTCTTTAATCTCTCTCTTTATTCTTCATGCTTGTTTATTTCCTTAATAGTTCGAATAGTTGGTTTCAGCATGATTTATGGTTCTCCCTGCTTCTCTGCTGCCACTTAAAAACTTTTATTGAAGTCTCCCTTTGAAGTTTCTGTTTACAGTGAGTCAAGGAGGTCTGTTCTGATCTTGCCCTTTGTCTTTGCTTAAACAGTTGTCTTAAAGGTCTTTATAGTTGTAATCATAGATGTGTTAGGTGTTCCCTCTTCTATGACTGCAATTATCAGTGAATATTTTATGTTTTCTAAGTCATTTGAAATAAAATCTCTGAGGAAATAGGATGTTCCCTGAATCTTAGATTTCATTTTAAAATTTGTTTTTGAAATCATTTTTCGCTTAAAGGTGTGATTTGTAGATTTCATGGTTAGCCCTGTCTATCAAAAATCTCTTTATTGTTCAAATTATGTTTTCGAATTCCCTTTGTTGAGAATTAACTTCTCTTTCCAAATCATTGATGTCCATCTCATTCCAAAACCAAAGGATCCTGTGGCCAAGTTAGATTTGCCCTCTGATATCCCATATCCATTGATAAGTATGTTATGACCTCTTTTTGAATCCATTTCCCAATGAACCAGATGTTTCTCCATTCTATATATCTTTCCTAGGCCTTTCATATTCTACTGTATCAATCCAACCAAACAAACAAACAAACACCTGCACTTAATAACTAGTCTAAAATCCATATTCTAAGCACACAAGAGAAACCTTTGCAAACAAAAATTTGAGAGATCCCTCTCTGAGAACAGGAGGATTAGATCCTAGAACTCTAAATATTGGTTTTGATGTTGCCTTGTCTTTTGATTTGCCAAACTATCAAAACACGGGACCCCAACATAATGGCGATCACGGTGGGACCTTGAGTAAAATTTTCAAAACAAAACACTCACTGTCTAGTATAACATAAATAACCTTCTTCAAGCACTACCAAGCTTAATGGTAATCATGATATGACTTTTTGAATCAGTGACAAACGAAGTGACCCTTAGGATTCTCATAAAACCTTATCAAACCTTGAAGGAACCAATTACCAAGCCATAAGAGTAAACTCTGTTTATTTTGACACCCTAGCTAATTTTTAAGTCAAATTTAGGACACTCTCATAACCTATAAGACCGAAATAACTCAGAAAAACCCAAAACAATTTCAGTTTGGCTTCACAATAAGCATGGTGGTGGAACCATCCAATATTTTATCTTCATAAAAAGCTAAAAAGTTTCCACCTGGTGACTCCACTAGCCCCAGTAGGCCTATTACTCATCTAGGTCTCTAGGTCTCTTTAGGACTGTGTTAACCAGCCTTGAAGAAGTTTAGAAGCCTAGTCCCAAACTAGATAAAACATCGTGGGAGGTAAAATTCCCAAAAACAGTCCCTGAAACCTCAACCTCTCTCATTTTTGAAAAACAGTCTGGCTTCACATAGGATCAACACTAGATCCCATCCAGACCCAAATCCTCCTTTTATTGTTGACAATCCTGAGAGAATTCTGTGGCAGACTTCTAACTCTAGAAAATCATCGGCTATAGGAGACTCTTAAGAACAAATTTCGTCCCTAAAAATCTTGTTGTCTCATAGGATTCACACTTTGATTTACATCATACACAGAACATCTTTGGAACTAGATCTCAAGGTGATTTAAACCAAACTGATCTTGATATTGCAAATTTGCAACAGAGCCTTAGAAGAGAAGCTTCACCTTCTACTCCTCCTAATTCCCAACTTCTTCATCACTTTAGCTTTTTCCATAACAAATCTGCTCAAAATCAGTTTGTTGGCCCAAGTATTTCTTCCACTCCAATCCATACTATCGCTGTGCAAAACACTCCTGTTTAGCCCACTTTCACTCCTGTAAGTCCACCTCTTGTAAACCCACCCTTATTTCCACCCATGGCAACATGGTATGCCCCATTAGTGTTACCACAACCTCTACTTCCCTTACCAAATGATTGCCAATCAAAAATCCCTCACTTCACTGGAAAAGAGTCTACAAAAACTCAACATCATGTAGATAGGATGGAGGATGCATGCGATTACATGGAGATAGAAGAAGAAACTATGAAGATGAGGATATTTGCTCAAACTTTAGGAGGAGATGTAAGGAAATGGTTTAAAAACTTACCTCCTAATAACATAAATGATCTCCCCGCCTTACATCAAACATTCATCAACAAATGGGAACTAAAAATAATCCTCTCCAAATACTAGCAGAGTATAACAACCTCAAGAGAAATCAAGGGGAGAGTGTTTATGATTACTCTACTAGGTTCGATAGTGTTTACAATGCTCTTCCACCTCACATGAAACCTCCTCAAGGCATGGCCTTGGTAAGGTATCCCGAAGGCTTTGATGCTGAAATGACTTATTAGTTAAGGGGGAGGGATTACGTAACCTTAGAGGAAATGCAGAAATGAGCTGTGAGCGTAGAAGCAAACATAATTGAGAAAATAAGTAGGTTGAGTTTATAGAAGAGGGTAACTTATAAAGATGACCTACTACCCTCAACCTCAGCTTCTGACACAAAAATTGACAACCTAGTGAAGGTGATGGAGAGGATGCTTGAAAAGATAAATCTAAATGATAGAGTGCCACCAAGAGAACCCCAGAATAACCAAAATAGAAATAGAAATCAGAAGTATAGAAGAGAAAACAATCAAGATAAGGAAAAAGAAAACAACCAACAGATTAGACCTCCCTTCCAACAGAACTATGTAGATCAATATGAGGAAGATAGGGAGTTGGAAAGGTTGGGAGAATCTCATGTAAAATTGATTGGATCAGACAGTGAGGATGATGTTTTCCTCACTGAGGAAGAACACGGTTTTTTCTTTTATGATCAAAATACAAAAACCTATGAAGATTCTGATGACTATAGATTGGGGTTTGAAAATGCAATCATGAAGGTACACAAACAATATGATCTTAGGAGCAAGGGGAACATAGGAAATTCAAAGGATAAGAACACTAATACTGCTATCAAGAAAAACACAGAAACTCAGCCCAAGAAGACAGCAGAGAAAACCAACATTTTGACCAAGAAACCAGACATAAACAAGGACAAAAGTGTCCAGCAAGATGTTGAATAGAGTACCCCTAGCACTTTAGCTAGTGGTCCTAATAAAACTATCCCAATTACCAGTCCAAACAAGGTTCAGCAAATCAAAATTGCTGAAAAGAATTCGATTGAAAAGACAAATGTAAATATGAACAAGTCAATTATTCCTTTCAGCCTTGAGGGAGAGATTGCTAAGATAAAAATTACCATTCCCCTAGCTGAACTAGTAACCCAAGAAGTGTACAAAAACCAAGTTTTGAAAGCTTTAAACTTAGGAAGAGATAATGACACCTTGAACTTGACAGATGACAAGCCTAAGTTGTTGTTTGGTCCAGAAGTCGAAGGAAAATAACAAGAAGGGGTTGTCCCTCCCTTCTATGTTAGTTTGAACATACATGAGAAAATATTACATAATGCCATGTTAGATTCTAGAGCTTCACGCAATCTAATGCCCAAGGTAGTAATGGAAATCTTATGCTTAGAAATTACTAAACCATATAAATATTTGTATTCCTTTGAATCAAGCAGACTCAAATGTTTGGGTTTAATCAAAGATTTATGTGCTAATTTAGCTCGAATCCCAGCTAAGAGTCTAGTAATGGACATAGTGGTAGCTAACATTCCCCCTAAGTATGGCATGCTCTTATCAAGATCATGGGGAGCCAAACTTCAGGGAAGCCTTCAGTGGACATGTCTTATGCCACCATCCCTATTTTTAACCAAAACAAAAGATTATACAGGGAATCTCACATGAAGTACATGGTGAGCAACATAGAAAAACCAAACAACTCTCCAATCTATTCAATTCAATCGAGTTTAGATTCCTTTATCTTATGCAACGAAGATGAAATCACCCAACAAGAGAAGGGAAAACATGGCAAGTTTGAGAATTTGTGGAAAGGTCCCTATATTGTTCATGCTGAAAGGGGTCACAATGCATTTTTCTTGAAAGAATTGAATGGGGAGGATCTGTATGGAGATCCTGTCAATGGCAGAATGCTAAAGCATTACTTCTGCCAGGAATCATGAGTTTCAAAGCATTGTATTTTTTCATTGTAAAAATCATAGTCTAAACATTGCATTCAAAGTTATAAAAATAAAAAACACAAAAACAAAGAAAAGAAAGAAAAGAGGGCAGATTGTAAAAACAAGAAAGGTATAGCCCCATACCAAAAAAGAGAAACAAATTTGAAAGTGTGCAAGCTTAAATGCCACTCCTGAAGAACACACTTCTAATTAGTCATACAACCTAATATTGACTGATTAGTTTTAAATTTTCTGCTGATAGGATAATAAATTCGATTTGCCAAACTGTTTAATCTTGGCTTATCAGTAGATAGATTAGGATAGAAATTAAAGGTTCAAACATGTTCAAAATATGAACCTGAGTTTCCAAATAGAATGACTCAAATCTGTTTCGAATTCTGAGTAAAAAAAAGATGTAAATCTGGTTCTAATCAACTCAAAATCTGAACCAGTCAACAAAGAAAAACAACTCAAACAAAAGTCAAAATAGAGCTGTTGGCAATATGATGCAGAGTGTTGTCCTTGATGGCAACCCACTTAATGAAGATGAAGACATGAGATTGTTGGCATGTGTTGTCGTTGATGGCAATCCACCTGATGAAGTTATTCTTGACTTGATGGACTTGGTAAATGATGTAAATCTGATGTGATATTTGTTGGCAATATGATACTGAGTGTTGTCCTTGATGACAACCCACTTGATAGAGTGTTGTACTTGAATGGCAACCCACTTTATGAAGATGATGGCAACCTACTGGATGAAGTTGTGCTTGATAGAATATGTCTTGATGAAACTGTTAAATGATGTAAATCTGATGTATCTACAGTGAGTACAGAAGGTAATGAAGAAAGGAATTCAGCATGTGCTAGATCTATGATGAAAAGAGTATGTCTCAAGGCATACGCGGATTTGTCTAGGAGAAGTCGCGTATGCACGTGAGAAACAACGTGCCAAGTCGCGTATGGTCAAAAGCGCATTAAAAGTGCAAAACCAGGGGTAACCACCATGGTATTGACCCATTGTTTTGAGTAATGATTCGTCTATGTGACCCCATCCAGGAATACCATTGGAAGTAATGTGGTTTTGGCCCATGGTATTGATAAAGGGTAAACCTATATAAGGGGAAGAAATTCATTGTGCAAATTGGAGGTGTGGGTGCAAGATGTCTGAATGAATACTTCTCTCTGAAGTATATCTGAATGGAAAGGGTTACAGTTTGATGATAGATCTGAATGCATGATACACCAATGAAGAAAATGATGAAGAAGGGAATCTAGATCTGAAATGTATTTGTATCTACTAGATCTGTTTATGGAATGATTAGATCTGTGATGAGGCGAACATCTGTCTGAAGTAAAGGGTAAAATCTATGTGAATATCTGATCTGAAGAAGTATGTAGCTCTGTAATGGTTGAAGAACCATATGCTAGTTCTCCGCAGTGGAAGCGTGTATATACGTGGGTTGGACAAAGCGAAAGTGCGTATGAGTTGTGAAGTTGGTTCTGTAAAATGTGCAGAAGTATACGCGGGTTTATGTACACAGAAGTGCGTATATACGCGATATCAGAGAAAGGAAAGCGCGTATGCAAACTAGGGTTTGCTGAAGCATGGGGTATGAAATGTCTGATATGTTCTGCTGTGTTATAGCTATCTGTTAATGATGTTTGACTGTACTTAAATGTATGGAGTGGGTCCAGTCTGAAAATATGATGAAACGTGGCCTACAAGTTGTGCTCTATTGAAGTTGTTGGATCCAGTGTGAAAATTGATGAAACGTGGTCCATAGAGGTGCTGAGGGTTGTAGCCTTCAGTCAGGGGGTTGTAGCTCTCTTCCAGGTGAGGCTGGTAAACGAGAGTAGGGGGTTCGTGCTCCCTTCCAGGAGAGGCTGGTAAACGAGAGTAGGGGGTTGGTGCTCCCTTCCAGGAGAGGCTGGTAAATGAGTGCAGGTGGGTGCCTGCTTACTGGTATGAGTCTGTGCCAGTACATAAGTTGTAATATGTTTTCTCTATAATAAAATATTTAAGGCTGAGCAACGGCAGCGGTGGTTTTCTCCCGACTTGGGTTTCCACCTAAAATCCTGGTGTTCATGTGTGATGCTTATGTGTGATGGTTTATTCTATTTGATGGTTTATACTATTATTACTGCACATTTCTGCTGCTAAATAAACATCTGATGAA
The DNA here is from genome assembly GCA_034641835.2 of Pinus albicaulis. Taxonomy (NCBI): domain Eukaryota; kingdom Viridiplantae; phylum Streptophyta; class Pinopsida; order Pinales; family Pinaceae; genus Pinus; species Pinus albicaulis. The sequence continues at coordinate 1,297,357,614 of CM076574.1, read as the reverse complement.
TGAATAAATGCAAGGATCTAAGTAAAGAACTAAGTGCATATGAAGATCTCTGTGCATACGCTAGTTTAGTAAAGGGTATCCACGTATATACGCATTTCTGTTTCAGGAAAGTAGCATATGGGTTTTTAAGGAATGAAAAAGTAAAAAGTTTTGAATATGTAGTAAATACTTATTCACCCCCCCTGTCAGTATTTTTCCCAACAATTGGTATCAGAGCAGGTCCTTCTACAGAAGCTTGATCGCTTGAAGGAGATCCGTCGCAATGGGAAAGAAGCAAAAGAAGAAGGCCACTGAAAAGGAGATATCTCATAAAACATGTGCAGCAGAAAATGAAGAAGATAAAACAGGTACTGATTGTTGTTCTTGTGATTCACTTTCCTGTACAAGCAATAAAGAAGATAGTGAAAGAAATGTTATGGATCTAGAAGAAGCTCTCAAGATTAAAATTGACGGACTACAAAGACCATCTAATAAGCAAGAATATCTCTACAAAGAGATGGTCTCTCAAATGACAAGACAGATAGAAACAATGATTGGTCAAATGGAAATGTATCAAAAACGGATAGACAAGTATGAAAGGTTTCATGCTTATGCATCCAATCGAATTAAAAGACTAGAAGTTGAAATCAATGATCTAAATGAAGATCTCGAAATATCAAACAAGAAGAATGCAAGACTTGAAGCTGAAATCATCACTCTCAAAGAAGATCTGGAAGATTCAAATAAGAAGAATGAAGAACTTGAAGCTGAAATCATCTCTCTCAAAGAAGATCCGGAAATATCAAATAAGAAGAATGAAGGACTTGAAGCAGAAAACATATCTCTGAAAATAAATCTCGAAGCTTTGAAGAAGAAGAATGAAGAACTCTTACAAAATTTTGAAGAACAAGGAAATGGGTTAAAAGAAGAGATTCTAAATCTAAATGATCAAGTAGAAGATGGAAGAAGGAAAGAAGAAAGCATGAAGAAGCAATGCCAAGGCTTGGAGGTTGAGGTAAACATTCTCAAAGGTAAGTTAGAAGAAAAGGATAAACTTTTGAGGTTTCAAGATAGTACTAAGATTTTGGACAATATTCTTAGTAGTCAAAGGTCTCCTTCTATCAAACTTGGTCTGGGTTTTCATGAAACAGTCAAAGGAGAATCTAGTTCACAAGGAAGTGCTAAAGATTCAAAGGAAGTCAATGCAAAACCTGAAGAGTTGAAAGAAACAAAAGGTCAACCAACAATGATGAAATCTCAAAAGAAATCATTCAATAATGTTGAATGTTTTAAATGTCATAATTATGGGCATGTTGCAGCAAATTGTAGGAGCAGATCATTTCAGTCTCAATCAAACAGATTCTATTCAGAAAGGTACTCTGGTTGCTTCAAGGGATATTGTTTTTCATGCAACAAGTATGGTCACAAAGCTGTTGATTGCAATAGAAGGAAGAACAGAAAAGCTCATTATGATTCTTATACTTATTTCTCTGGCCACATGAGATGTTATGCTTGTAACAAGTATGGACATATAGAGAAAGAATGCAGGATGAACAGATCTGGGAAAGTGGACAATCTCCAGCACACAATTAGAAAGTTCAACAAATTTGGAGAAAGAAGGAGGACCGGTCAGAAACGTAGGGAATACTGACCCTACTGCAGTCATCCGCTTCTGAAGCCTACTTCTCCTATTGACTGCAGGAATGATGTGAGATACATTATAGGGACTAGTAATGTATCATCACAGGGGGAGAAATGTATGATGATTCTCATGATTGATTTGATAATTCTGGTTATGTTTATTTCTGACAGTACATTTGATGTAAAGAAGACAGGTACAGGAAGTACAAGTTCAGGGGGAGATGAAGGAATGTGAAAATTTCTATGCTTCACTTTCCATACGCGGGTTCGTTGAATAAAAGTTGCATATACACGCGAGTTCCAGAAGACATAGTCGCATATGCCTTAATGATAAGAGATTTTGGATGACAGCTGAAGATCAGAAGCAGAGGTTCAGGGGGAGCATCAGTCTGACTATCAGTGATTGTATTATTGGCATTGTATCAGTTTATTTCTCAATGATGATGACATGATTCATGGTTTCTTATGATGAAGATCTTGGATGAGCCCAGAGTGTTACTTGATTAAGAGTATCTGTTGGATATGGACAGATCATGTAGAGTTTGTTGCTGGTGACTTGCTGTTGAAGGTGTTCAAGTTGCACAAGTTAAGGAGGAGCAGCAGGTTGAATACTAATGATTGCATTGTTTGCACTATGACTGCTTATTCTTTGGTTATTGTGATGCTCATGCTCAAATAATGATGGCTTGATACATGGTTTTGAGACTTTATTATGAGCCCTGTTTACTGTTTGCTGAAGTTTATCAGTTGGATGAAATTGGAAGTATTATGATTCAGAGATAAGAATAGATCATGCAGAGTTTGTTACTATGGTTGAGACCTTTTCCCTACATATGTTACATCATGTTAAATCTTGAATATCTTGATGATATTGGACCACATGGATGATTTCTTGACACATATTTGAAGATGTTGTTCTGGAATGATAATTTCTCTTGTATTGATACTGCAAAGAATCTAAAGGCTTGATTACTGATGTTCTCATGCTACACTTGTTGGATGACACTTGAAGTCATGGATACATTGTCTTATCTATCTTCTCTTAGATATTTGATGATACAAGGCTATGGTGTTTTCTCATGCTATATTTCATGATGATACCCACATATGTTTCTACAAAGAAGAAATGAAGATAAGAGATTGAGTTGATAGCTGACTTCAACAGAAAGACACTATGATGATGATGGGAACATAGATCCAGTCAAAGGTTGGCGATTGAAAAGGAACTAATAGTGGTGCATTCTTTATCGAGTTCCGATTAGGAATCTGATTTCAGGAAACAATTAGTTTAGCAAGAAACAATTTCTCAGACAAAAGTTTGAAGAAGTCTCTGCTATGCCAATTAAAAATCTGAAGATTAATTTGTATACGCGGATTTCCTTGAATACAGTCACATATATACGCGAGTTCATACACAGAAAACCACGTATGGATGGTTGCTAACAAATTTTGTCTGGGTCAGCATTCATCATCACAGCTGTAGTGCTGTTTAGTATCTCTGGTATCTCTGGTGGTGTTCTAGTTCTTATAATACTGTTTCAAATCTCTGATGTTTTAAAGATGCCTTGATGATTGGTTGAAAGTGTTCAGGATGCTTAAACTAAGGGGGAGCCTTAGTCATATGGAAAGGATGTTTGGATGCACAGATTCAAGGGGAGCATTAGCCTTGCTGAGTATAATGCATTGTTGGCATTATAGTGGTTCTGAAATATGTTCTCTTTCTTAAGGTCTTTCTATTGTTGGTCATAAATGGTCATACTTGTAATTTGATGAAAAAGGTCTTGTAAGACCCATGATGTAAAATTTTTATATTCAGTCATGTAAGGACTTGTCAAATTTATAAACCCACTTGGTTGGGTAGCTGAGTCAAATTTTCTAAACCCACTTGGTTGGGTAGCTGAGTTGAAATGTGTAAACCCACTTGGTTGGGTACTTGAGTCTTATATGTAAATCCACTTGGTTGGATATTTGATGTAAGTATGAGTCTTTTGGTGATAGGAAGGTCATAGAGTCATGTACTTCATTGAAACATATGGATGAACCTTCAGCATGAACTCAGGAGGAGCATGGAAATTTCAGTACACATCAGATCTACAACGCTCTTCTTCTACATGAGGAGAAAAGGGGGAGAGTGTGTTGGGAGAAAATTATGTTTGAAGATTCAGCATGAGCTCAGGGGGAGCTTGGTCACTTCAGTGTACATCAGATCTGCAGAATGCTTCCTTCTTCGTGAGAATAAAAACCTTGTGTTGGTTTTTGATCCACCCTTTGCCCTTGATGTAAAAGGGGGAGAGTGACATGGTGTTTGAATAAAGGAAAAGAATAGTGTCAAAGAAAGGGGAGAGTGACATGGTGTCATTGTATTCTTAATGTATCTTCAAAGGGGGAGAGTGACATGGTGTTTGAATAAAGGAAAAGAATGGTGTCAAAGAAAGGGGAGAGTGACATGGTGTCATTGTATTCTTAATGTATCTATCTGTTGTAGTGATCAAACACCATCGTGGTTGCCATCAAGTCCAAAGGGGGAGATTGTTGGCAATATGATGCAGAGTGTTGTCCTTGATGGCAACCCACTTAATGAAGATGAAGACATGAGATTGTTGGCATGTGTTGTCGTTGATGGAAATCCACCTGATGAAGTTATTCTTGACTTGATGGACTTGGTAAATGATGTAAATCTGATGTGATATTTGTTGGCAATATGATACTGAGTGTTGTCCTTGATGACAACCCACTTGATAGAGTGTTGTCCTTGAATGTCAACCCACTTGATGAAGATGATGGCAACCTACTGGATGAAGTTTTGCTTGATAGAATATGTCTTGATGAAACTATTAAATGATGTAAATCTGATGTATCTACAGTGAGTACAGAAGGTAATGAAGAAAGGAATTCAGCATGTGCTAGATATATGATGAAAAGAGTATGTCTCAAGGCATACGTGGATTTGTCTAGGAGAAGTCGCGTATGCACGCGGGAAACAACGTGCCAAGTCGCGTATGGTCAAAATCGCATTAAAAGTGCAAAACCAGGGGTAACCACCATGGTATTGACCCATTGTTTTGAGTAATGATTCATCTATGTGACCCCGTCCAGGAATACCATTGGAAGTAATGTGGTTTTGGCCCATGGTATTGATAAAGGGTAAACTTATATAAGGGGAAGAAATTCATTGTGAAAATTGGAGGTGTGGGTGCAAGATGTCTAAATGAATACTTCTCTCTGAAGTATATCTGAATGTAAAGGGTTATAGTTTGATGATAGATCTGAATGCATGATACACCAATGAATAAAATGATGAAGAAGGGAATCTAGATCTGAAATGTATTTGTATCTACTAGATCTGTTTATGGAATGATTAGATCTGTGATGAGGCGAACATCTGTCTGAAGTAAAGGGTAAAATCTATGTGAATATCTGATCTGAAGAAGTATGCAGCTCTGTAATGGTTGAAGAACCATACGCTAGTTCGCCGCAGTGGAAGCGTGTATATACGCGGGTTGGACAAAGCAAAAGTGCGTATGAGTTGTGAAGTTGGTTTTGTAAAATGTGCAGAAGTATACGCAAGTTTATGTACACAGAAGCGCGTATATACGCGATATCAGAGAAAGGAAAGTGCATATGCAAACTAGGGTTTGCTGAAGCATGGGGTATGAAATTTCTGATCTGTTCTGCTGTGTTATAGCTATATGTTAATGATGTTTGACTGTACTTAAATGTATGGAGTGGGTCCAGTCTAAAAATATGATGAAACGTGGCCTACAAGTTGTGCTCTATTGAAGTTGTTGGATCCATTGTGAAAATTGATGAAACATGGTCCATAGAGGTGCTAAGGGTTGTAGCCTTCAGTCAGGGGGTTGTAGCTCCCTTCCAGGTGAGGCTGGTAAACAAGAGCAGGGGATTGGTGCTCCCTTCCAGGAGAGGCTGGTAAACGAGAGCATGGGGTTGGTCTTCCCTTCCAGGAGAGGATGGTAAATGAGCGCAGGTGGGTGCCTGCATACTGGTATGAGTCTGCGCCAGTACATAAGTTGTAAGATGTTTTCTCTATAATAAAATATTGAAGGCTGAGCAACGACAGCGGTGGTTTTCTCTCGACTTGGGTTTCCACCTAAAATCCTGGTGTTCATGTGTGATGCTTATGTGTGATGGTTTATTCTGTTTGATGGTTTATACTATTATTACTGCACATGTCTGCTACTAAATAAACATCTGATGAATGAATAAATGCAAGGATCTAAGTAAGGAACTAAGTGCATATTAAGATCTCTGTGCATACGCTATTTTAGTAAAGGGTATCCGCGTATATACCCATTTCTGTTTTAGGAAAGTAGCATACAGGTTTTTAAGAAATGAAAAAGTAAAAAGTTTTGAATATGCATTAAATATTGATTCACCACCCCCCCCCCCCCCCCCCTCTCAGTATTTTTCCCAACAAGAGCTGTACAACAAAGGAAGGAAATGCTTTAAAATTTCATATCTCAAGCCTTCTAGTTTTGTTTTAAATTTTATGCAAAATAAATGTCTGTGTGCAACTTGTTTTTATGCCATAGATCACAGCAAGTCAAACAGCTCATTCTTGACTTGACTGTTTTTAAATTTATGTTGTAGAAATGTAGAGGATAAAAATCTGTTGGACAGTTTAATCCCAACAGATAGTAGATTAGGTAGATAATCATATGGGGTTAACTGTTCAATCTGAGTCCATGGAGAAATAAGGAGTAGAAATAGATTAGATTTCCTGCTTTCGAAAAGAATAAAAGGTTGTGAAAGAATTTTCCAATCCAAGTGCACTCTAATGAAGAAAAAATGTTAGATCAATAGGATTGGGTAGGTAGAAAGATTGTATTGATGAAACTCCATTGTTAATTCATGAATGCTAGTATGTTTCAGAGCAAAAGAAGATCATCCAAAGAAAGAAAGACAACCCAATGGATGAGGCACAGGTCAGCCTCCCAGAGAATTCAAGTCTAAAGTTCTTGATGCCTTCAAGAAGGCACCATCCCCAAGTGGAGCCACTGTTAGCCACCCATAAATTCTGTCATATCAAGTGGTGGCTAAATGATTTTGGGTAGCCTTCAAGAAACAATTTCATTGCTAAATTTGTTAATTCTTAAAGTCTTTTGATAATATCCTATCCTTTGGATAATCCTCATTGCTTTTCTCCGTTTCAACTCAGAAATTCTGTTGTCATTACCTGAAGAAAAACTGCTACAAAATCCCATTTTTTCCCTTCCTCCCACCACAAAACTAACCTTCATTTTTACCCCTTTTACCCCCATAAATCCCTCATTTTCATGTTTTTTCCCTTTCCCCTTCATCAAAATCCCTTTGATAAGGTTTTAAGACCCTTTCTTGCCTTATCGAAACCCTCAAATTCCTTTGAAAACCATTGAAAATACATAAAAATGCATTTTTTGTATTATAGACTTAAGCCCCCTTGGGCTAAGTCTTTAACCCTTCCCTTCCATATGCCCTAATGCTGGAACTAGGCACTGACCATCCAAGTGCTTATCACATCGCCTAATGCTGATTAGCCCTACATTCATTAACCCTTGGTCATATGATTGTCCTTATAACCTATGGCCCCACAGATGGGCGCCGAGTCGTATTGTAAATAAATTTTCCGCCCCCAAAGTATAAACCTTCATTCATAAAAAATTTGTCGGTTTTTATTATATTTTAAAATTTTTCCGTCAATTCAAATTTCTAGTCGCTCTCCACCATCAATTTGATCTGCAGATTGATGGCGCGCAATCTATCACCCCGGTGGTCCCCGCCAGCCACTTACCATTGCAAAACCGAGCAGAATTCATCGCACTGCTTTTGAGAGCGGGGTGGTTTTTTCTATTTCGCAGCAATTCCATACACCGGCCAACACGTGTCTTGGGCCCATTTTCAAATACCGCAATCATCGCGCGGTGAAGATCGAACATGGACCCGACATGATATTGACATCCACCATCTAATCTGAGGTCGCTCATCGGACGGTGATCGCTCTCCGAAGATGCTCATGTAATAACATGGACTCGGAGTGGTGTTAAAAGAATCTCCGCTGTTGATCTGATTTGCAGATCGACGGCCCACACTCCATTGCCCTGGTCCCCAGTGCCATGTCAAGATCTACGCGACATAGTTTAATTGGGGAGGATCTCCATGTGTTTTTCACACATTCACCCAATACAGACCCGAGAGTTTTATTCAGCAAGGTTTTATTAAAGTTTTGATGTCCAGGCACATTTCTAAGGTTTATTGGCGCCTGTTTCTCCATCGTTGATCGCGTGGGCCGATCTCATCCGACGGCCCACGTTTGTCCCGATCCCCAAACATGATTTTCGACCATTTTTGTCCAAATCAAAGGTTTTAAACCATTTCTCTGTTTGCACTTTGACTTTTCGCCTCTGCTCCCGACCGTCGATCTCAGCACGATCGACAACTCCAATTGAATTCCTCCTCAATTTCCTTTTGACCCCTTCTAATCAATCTTGACCCAACGGCCATGCTCTCTCCACACGCCTTCTGAAGCAGCAAACCTATGCATACAGGATTTCATAATGTTTTTGTATTTTGCAGGGTTTACATGGTTTTTCCGCTATGTCTGAAGAAAATTCAGAGGGAGAGGGTGACGATCCTCCCGCCTCTGATCCATCAAAAAGAATCATTTGCAAGTTTCCCACTTCACGTTTCATTGGTGTTTCATGAGGCATTGATGCCATATCACCCCTGCGTAGCCCTGCACACCAGAAAAACACAGTGAATCAAACACAAATAAAATAGTATCAGTGTTAAAGATAGGAACGCACCAGAACATAAGGTTGAAGACAGATCTGTAGGGATTTCGGCTAAGATGGATTATCAAAAGCCTAATCCACCTGACTAAAACACAGTTTAAAGAAAATCACGAGTGTTTTATCCGAAAGAAAGCCTGCGCTACCACGTCAAGGGCTACTTGAATCCCCCAGCTACCACAGAGCCACCTAGAGCCTCAAAGGAATCAAAAGAAGGTCGAAGTTATTACCAGACCAGGAGGTATTTTGCATCAATATAGATGAACAGTTACTTCAACCAAAAGAACTTATTGTAAACTGTCAGCAAAAGTTATTACAAGGATAACAAGGAGCCTTGAAGTCAACAAATTATTTCCAACAAACCTAATAGTTAATATAAATGATTTAATACAGAGGACACCTATGTAAGCTTCTTCATTGATCCCCCAAAGGCTGAGAAGCCATTAAGACTGTATTAATTATCTTTGGAGATATTTTATTAGATCTCACCTCCTCATTCTTTTATAAATACTACTGGAGAAGATGAGGACATGTTGGTTGGTTTTTTTTTAATCACTAGTTGTAATATTGAAACTCTTTGAAATAATACATAGTCTGTTGAAGTTGAAGAAGAAATTGAAATCTTGGAAGCCCTGATGATGTTGTTGCATGCTTGCTCCCGAGAAGGCTCTATCATTGGATCCATGAGCTTGGTTGTTGGTGAAGTGTTCTAAACTGTTCATGTTTTCTCCTATTTTCATTCTGTTCCATAATTTCTTACTACAGTAGGGTGAAAGTTTTAGGCTAAGAAATGACTCCTAGAAGCACCTTAGACCTGTTCATCCTTCACTGTTTCATGTTTTCTTCTGCTGAAGTATTTTAGAGTCTTTAATCTCTCTCTTTAGTCTTTATGCTTGTTTATTTCCTTAATATTTCGAATAGTTGGTTTCAGCATGATTTATGGTTCTCCCTGCTTGTCTGCTGCCACTTAAAAACTGTTATTGAAGTCTCCCTTTGAAGTTTCTGTTTACAGTGAGTCAAGGAGGTCTGTTCTAATCTTGCCCTTTGTCCTTTCTTAAACAGCTGTCTTAAAGGTCTTTATAGTTGTAATCATAGATGTGTTAGGTGTTCCCTCTTCTATGACTACAATTATCAGTGAATCTTTTATGTTTTATAAGTCATTTGAAATAAAATCTCTGAGGAAATAGGGCATTCCTTGAATCTTAGATTTCATTTTAAAAGTTTTTTTTGAAATCATTTTTCGCTTAAAGGTGTGATTTGTAGAATTCATGGTTAGCCCTATCTATCAAAAATCTCTTTATTGTTCAAATTATGTTTTTGAATTCCCTTTGTTGAGAATTAACTTATCTTTCCAAATCATTGATGTCCATCTCATTCCAAAAACCAAAGGATCCTGTGGCCAAGTTAGATTTGCCCTCTGATATCCCATATCCATTGATAAGTATGTTATGACCTCTTTTTGACTCCATTTCCCAATGAACCAGATGTTTCTCCATTCTATATATCTTTCCTAGGCATTTCATATTCTGTTGTATCAATCCAACCAAAAAAACAAAAAAACACCTGCACTTAATAACTAGTCTAAAATCCGTATTCTAAGCACACAAGATAAACCTTTGCAAACAAAAATTTGAGAGATCCCTCTCTGAGAACAGGAGGACTAGATCCTAGAAATATAAAGATTGGTTTTGATGTTGCCTTGTATTTTGATTTTCCAAAATATCAAAACACGAGACCCCAACAGATACTACAGGACCAAGTCACCACAGGCAGACAAGACCAAAAAAGCTTAAAACCAAAAATTTCAAATTTCACTCACACATACTCTCTTTAGTAGCTTTGCAACTAGTGTGCATACGCAACTGTGGCAAAGGAAACTCATGTATATGCTGGTCCCTTTACAAAAAACATCGTGTATATGTGACTGTGCAGAAGAAAAAGTGCGTATGGAAAAGTAAATAAGGAAAAACAAAAAAGGTTAAGCCTGATCAAGAGACTAGGTCTTTAGTCTGACTGGAAAAAGATTTACTAAACTGGAAAAAGTGATTGAAACTATTGGAAAACTTTAACAGAGATGAAACAACCCAAAAGGGAAATCACAAGAATGTGATCCCCAGTGAAGTCGCCATTTCTATTTCGGGAAATAACTCCCTAAAGGTTTTTGGGTCGGCAACCTTCACAGATCAAGGGCATACCATTCAAGAAGGACTCACTTAACCTATATTTTATACTGAAAACTATGTATAACAAGTTGCAAAACTTACTCGAAAGTCCTAAGTTTGATGTAGATCCCACAGGGTGCAAACCCCCAGCAACTCCTCGTGCTTTGTAACCTAGAAATCAAGAAAGAATGATCATGAAACACTAGTTGTACAACATATATTGTTCCTAGATGTTAGTGTAACTCATGTATAATATCATATAAACAATATTGAATTTTCAATTAAAGATCTTTACACATATATAAAGAGATATAAACACATGAATTTTGGGAACAAGACGGTTCTTCTCATTATAAATGGCATGTACAATAATAGAAAAGCAGACAGATCACCTGAATCCTTCCACGACCTTTGAGCAGACCGTCCTCTGGATCCATCCAGCCCTCACCTTGTTAGGATTCTTCCAAGATGTCATATAGGATGATGAGCATCTCAAGGAAACAAGGGTTTCCTGAATATACCTGGGAAGTGCAGGAGGCACGGGAATATCAGACTTGAAATAGGGCTCCAACAAAGTATAATATCTATAATTTTCTCCCTCCCTTAAGCCATACACATGAGGGGCTTTTATACTCCCTCAAAGTAGTTCAGCAGTTGGAAATAGTTGGGCCATAGGCTGGGGTGGTTGAAATATGGGAATAACCATTACCTTGCCTTGAAAATAGGAAATTTATATATTTTTTAATCATTTAAATGGCATACGTGGAAAATTATGAATGGAATCACGTATATACACGGAAAAGTCTAGGCATAATCACATATGGAATTTTAGACATTGTTTTTTATGAAAATTTTCAAGTCTGGGGGGAAAGGGTTCCCAAGGTCAAAGAGACAATCACTAATCACATGAGGGTGAAAAATGATGCTATAACAAGGTGCAAAGAGGAAGATCTGATTTGGGAGATTGGTAGTCTTCATGGGGAAGATACCAAGGGGGAGCATGATTGGAGGCATCCACATTTGGATGAATGGGGGTGGATGGAGAGCAAGAGGTTGGTGAGCCACTTGCAGATCTATGACATAGGGAAGCAAGAGGAAAAGTTACGTTGGCTACTTTTGAGAGAGTTTGGCCAGCATATGACATACCCTTTTTCACAAGGTATGTTATGGAGGGAGGCAATGCAGGGCACCCATATGCTATGGCAGCAGAAGATTTGTTTGTATGGGTCATCATACAAGATAACCATCATGATCTTACCTTATGGCTTGTATGAGGGAGAGAAGAGGGAGTAGCAAGAGTTGTTGTTGCTATGGTTACACATGGGAGAGTATGGGTAGAACTTTTCCCATGCTCATCATGATATTTCTGAAGGAAGGGAAGGCACATTAAAAGGTCAAAGAGGCTACCCTTCAGCATTGAAGGAAAAGGAGGAGCTTCCACTTGGGAAGGAGATCTTCTCACATAGTAGCATGATGGTGGATGGCTTTGGCATGTGGAATTTCAAAGGAAGAAGTCATGGAGTGACTAGAGCATTATCACCAAGGCCTACAACACTGTTACTTGGGAGTATGTTCTTATTGATGGAGTGTTCCAAGAAGATTATGTATCCCTTCTTTTTGTAGATTTTTATGAGGAGATTCTCATGGGAGGACTCATTCATGGACCTCGCTTTCAGCCTACTCACTATGTATGGTGAGAAATGCATTTCTGTACTTGTTGATTGTTCCATTGAGTATTTGCATCTTTTTACCATCTATACACAGTGCATTGCTCCATAAAGGAGCAATATTATTTTTGGGTTATATGGTCACTTTAGGGCCAACCTTTGTAATGATGATAACCCATTTATACGTGAATTTGGGAAAGTGTATTATTTTTTTGATCATGTACAACTGATATATATTGCTGCTTACTACCTTATAGTAGATGAGAAAACATACACAGTTGGTAGTTCAGTGGAGAACAACTTGCCACATGATGTTCTAAATCAGCAGTTGGAAAGACTGCGCTGTACCCACCAGAGAAACCATGTGTATCATCCACAATTGCACATAACCTTAAAAAAATTTCTGATTTGGATGCCATATGGTAGTGATGTGCCATTCACTTTGAATGGAATGGTTTGGGCCAGCATAATGCATAACTTTGGAGAGGGGATCTTTGAAGATCCAATATTTTTCTTGCCACTTGAGGGAAACTTGTTTGTAGCCCATGATCAGCATGCACTCTACACTCATCATGAGTAGAGAGAAATACAACATGGAGTAGGCCATCATGTCTATCATGTTCAGTTATTCAGCCCACCTACATTGCAAGAGCCAAAGGTGGAAGAGATTCTTCATGTGCCATTTTGGAGGGTGACTCATTTTGTATGGTTGATAGCTTTGGGATGGGAGACTCAAATGGGGATGGTGAACCCCAATATATATCAGCCCACATGCCTCAAGAGGACCTTTATACAGCCCATCGTTGCCTCCATGGGCATTTCTTTGTTAGAGGATGATAGCTATTTGGGATGCTCAACAAAAGATAGCTTACACATATGGGAGGTGCAACTTGGAGATGCATTGATGATACATCATCTTGATCTTTGGAGGATCTTATCATATGAGGATGATACAAGGGAAGAAGAGGAGGTTCTTCAGTTCTATCCTTGTAGTGGCTTGAGGACAAGCAACATTTGGGAGGGAAGGACTGTAATATTCCAAAATTTGCGTGCAACAAATTGCAATAATGATTTTCGCTAATTTCACCTAGGAGTTGAATAAATGGGTAAGGAGGCCCATGTAGAATAAAAACATGAATAAAATCCATCATAATGTGGAAGTGGATCATTATAGTAGCTGGATTTTACACTTTCCATGTATCAACAAGAAGAGGATCATGTTGATTCAGTCAAGTTGACTAAGTCAACAACGTAGTATGGAGGAGTAGCCTTGATGGAGCTACAATGCAGTTTTGGAGGGAAAGTGATCATGTGATGTTGGAAACCCTAATGGGTGGGACCCAAGGTGAGGAGGCCCACAAAGCTTATAAGGAAAGAGATGGCAGCCATTTGGGGTTAACTTATGGATTATTGATTTTTGGTCTGCTTAGACTATTGAGCATTCTTCAGCTATTGAGTTGAGTATGCAGTGCTTTTTAGAACAAGCAATTCTTTCTTAAGGATTCCTTCTCCTTCCTTGAGAGGCCTCTTAGAGGAGAATTGTACTTCAGTTTTCCACATTTAGCCTTGAGGCCAATCATCCTCCAGCTACAACATTATTCTTGTAGCAGGAAACACTGTGTTGTAGGGTGTTGCAGTGGGAAGATCACAAAACCACTTCTGAGCTTATCTTTCAGAGGAGGGAGCTTGCCTTTCTTTGCAAGATCTATGAGGAATGTATTGGTGCATATTGTACATCTTCACATGTGGCCAAATAATTTCCCATATTCTACAACGTCTTAATTTTCAGAAACTACATCCTTTTTCAGAGTGTTGCAGTAGCAGGGTTTGAACCCTTGCTTGTGAGCTTATCCCTTGGAGGAAGGGCCAACCCTTTTCTCGGAAAGATTTGTACATCATTATTATTTTCTTTCTTGTACATTCTCACATATATATATGCAGAGCTGTAGTATACTACGTTTTCCAGTTCTAGATTTGTAGATCTGTCATTTTATACATTTACTTTCATGAGGCCCTTGTCAGGTTGTCTTTTGTTGTATAAAAAGGGTTGAATCCCCATTTTTTTTCACTATTGCATAATATAAACTCCATATCTATTGAGGACCGTGATTTTTTGTAGAAAACCTCACTTAATCATGCTGTCCCTTGCTTCGGTCATTTTGTATGCTAAAAATCATGGGATTTGGGCCTTGTTGAGCCATATCAAGACCGAGAGACCTGTTTAACTTAGCTAGAGTGATTTTTTTTTCTCCCATTTGGTATGTAAGTCCCATATGACATAATATAAGGGATACTACCGTTATTTTCCTCTATAATTATGCAAATATCTGGGAATAACGTTTTTGGGGCTTATTTTGCTACTTTTCCCCAACTTTTGGATCCTAGAATGAAGTATAACTCATTTTTGTAGCTTGAATTGATGGATATGTGTTTTTAACACATCATATGAACTATATCCAAATTTGAAACATCTTAAGTTGTTCTTATTGTTGTAGAAATCCCCTATTTTGGGATATTATAGTTCACTTGCCGCTTGCATAGAGACAACAATCATTTTAACGACGACAGCATCATCTGGGCCCACCCATAGTAGTTCCCACTCAACACACTCTTCATAAGCATCATCTACCCTCCAGTGATGTGGTGGATTGCCTGGTTGCCTAAGATTTGTAGCACCCCTGCGACCACAACACGAATCTCTAACCTCTCTAGATCCCTGATGGGTATTTGTGTCCCTTTGACATGGAGACCTGGTTGAAAATGGAATTGTATGAACACTATGATTTTCCGCCCTCGAAGCAACACTGGCTGAGTATTCTTGACCATACCAAGTGGTGGGAGACCGGTCAAGAAATATATATCTTGGACCGTTAACTCGATCTGGTACCCCTGCACTATAAATACCTCATGATCCGGATCCCAATAACTGATAATCCAGGCCAATAAGGGCTCTCCAACTCTCATAAGAGGGTTCTCCACAAACTTCAGAACCCCAAACCTAGCCAATGCACTGCAAACACCCTGATCCTCCCGGATCTCCGACCGTAATGTGCCCAGGTCTCTCTCTCTCCAGTTGATCTGTAATTCTGCCATATCTGCATAAAACTACCATATTTGTCAGTGTACAGATTGGAAAGACTATATATAAACATAAAAACCCAGTTCTTAGCCAAAAAAATAGCACAGAAAAATCCCTCTCTGTCAAGTCGCACTTTTCAAGCCCAATCCTGGGATAGATCGCAATTTTCTGCCCAAAACATGCTACCTAGGTAGCATTTTTTTCCCCAAAAAGTGCGACTTGGACATGAAGAAGAGCAGGGGTCTATTACTAAGCTTTGGGGACCTAAACTGAACTTTCAATCCATTGAAATGCAAGAGTAGGGTTAAGCCTCTTACTTGCAACTAATGGATCTCGATTCCAATGGTTGGTTTTTCCGCTACACTTGCCGCAAGATTTAGGGCCTTCTTTCCTCTCTACATTCACCACAACTCCACATGCAAATGAGTGAATTTGGAGGGAAAATGCCTTATTAAAAGAGAAACCCTTGATTTTTATTTTTCCTGCTGCAGCCAAACCGTAGCTCAATTTGACAAACCGTCTATACTGTTGGAAAGCTCTCACCGAGCCCTCAAATGGGTATCTGTTATTTTTTAGTGATTTGATACTTCACCAAGACACATTTTGTCCAAGTGTCACTTCACCCCTCCTCAAAATTTAATTTCTTCACTTGCAACACTTGCACTTGGGGCACCACTTTGCCTCCATACTTGTCCACGCTCATGTCAATTTTTGTTGTGAGTTACCATCTTGTACTCATATTTATATGGTTCCCATTGGACCTTTACTGTGAGGTAGAATCATCGTGTCGCCCTTGTTTAGAGCATCAGAGTTGAGTCATCATCACATCCATGGAGTCTATCTCGAGTCCCTTTGTATCCCGCTATAGTCCTCCATCCTTCATTGCTTGGTCCCTCTCTCGTGTCGTACATTAATGCCTCTAGTCGCATTGTCTCCTATCCCTCATGGTATTGTGTCAGTTTCTGCTAGGTCATCCATGCCCTTTATGCTCTAACAAGGCAATTCGTCCATTCGATACTTAGTACCCCCCATTTCATCATCATCCCTGGTGTTCGTCTATCAGTCGCTCTACTATTTTCTCTCATGCCTTATTTGAGGACCCCTTATTGCCTCACTTATGGCAGACCTCCTTCTGTCGACATCAGATCATTTATTCCAGAAGACAGGTCTAGAGGGAAGTGTACCTTGGTTCTAGCTTCCACTTTTGTTTGGTGCCTCAGATCAAACAAAGGGACTCCTTATAGCCCTTTGACTTGATTGTTTCTCAGCTCCAACTCCTTACAGCATGATCAAGATCTGTATACTTGATGGTTCAGTGATCCAGTAGATTGGAATAGTGATTCTTAGGTGTGTGTAAGATGTTTCAGCCCTCATGAGGGGGTGGCCCTATAGGTAACCCCCCACATGCCCGAATGACCTCTTCATTTTAGCCTTCGATGTAGCTCCATAGATTTGATGATGTCGGCCTTAGCCGCTTATAGCGCATTTTTGATTGCATATATCAGTCAGATTTTCAGAGCCCTTTCCTGTTTACATGGACATCTAGGTTGTATTTGTATCTCATGTACTCAGATATTATTGTACAAGTTCTAGCTGTTATCCTAGGCACAGTATGTATTTGGGATTCATTATCATATTTTTATCTAGCTCATGTTTATGCCAGCATGTACTTTATAGTTTAGTCCCTTGTTTACTAGACACCTTATTCTTTGTACTTTGTCTTGGCGGGCATAGGTATGCCTCCTCCACAGCCTATCACACAAGTACTCACTCATAAAAGAGACTTGTCGCACCTATAAATATCGCCTCCTCAAGGTCTAGTCCTCTCAGCGCTTTGGTCTACCTTATATTTCTCTCTCTCTCTGACTTCCCCTTCGGTGTCTAGTGATTGAATTCTTACAATGTACTTTGGTCATACAATTAGCTCCTAACGCTCGCACTCTGAGGGGAAATTTTTTACACCATTTTTTTGTCATCTAACCTGTTACTATTAGATGGACCTTAGTACACCATGTAAGACCAATTTTACCCTAAGTAAAATTGCTTTCACTATGAAAATTAACTTAGTAAACCACCTTTATTAAGTTGTTTATGGTCTAAATAGGAAACCCCATGAGGAAATATTAAATAAATCTATATTTGTTTGATTTTCCTCAAGGAATAATTAGTTAAACAATAGTTTAATTAATATTCCTGGTTATATTTAACCCAAAACAGGAAAATTAATTAGACAAATCATTATTTATCTCATTATTTTTAGGAATAATTATTTAAACCTTATTTAAATAATATTCCTTGTTAAATATGACTAAATCATTTATAAATAATTAAATAAATCATTATTTATTTGATTATTACTCAACCACATCCTTAAAATAATAAATAAATCATTTATTTGTTTATTATTTACAAATAAAGGGATTTGACCCAAGTCAAATTCCTTTTCCCTCCAACAAATATAATAAAATATTCCATAAAAGTTGGATCTTGATTTGGTTAATAATATTTTAATTATGCACCAATATCTAGAATAACTCAATATTTTGTTATAAATATAAGGGTTTTTCCATTCATTTACCACCTTTTTTTGCCTAAAGATTACTTTGGATCTATACTTTTGGTCTAACTTTGATCCACCATCATTGTCATATTTTGCTACTATTTTCTTGTGAGCTCCCTTTGAGTTCCACTTTTTGTCTAGGTTTTCTACACCATCAAGAGAGAGGGGTTTTCGATCTGAAGTGCTGAGGACTTACAAGAACCCATCCCATTGAGGAGAACTGGTAACATCCTTTTATGTTTTCCTCCTAGGTGCCCTTAATACAAAATTAATTCATATTCTTATCTTGTCTATTGGATGCATGGAGTAAATTTTCTTTTTATTTACTACTTAATGTCTTTTGATGCATAGATCTAGATTTTTGTAGCATTTATCTTGATCACCTAATTGCAGATTTGAGGATATTGGCAGCCATATTTATTGTTAGGGTTGTTTTTTATGCACAACTAAAGTGGTCTTTTTCCATACACTTGCAATTAAGATTCATACTAACACATGTTAGACTTGGTCTTGTCAGTCCTTCATCAAAGTCAAATTCACCAAAGTTCATTTCCCGTCATTTGCAGCATTGATGTTACTGTGGTCCAAAAAAGAGTCTTTAGTCCTAGAGTCTAGGGTTTTCAGTCTTTTGATACATGTGATAAAACCCCACAAGCCATGAGGTTGGTTTCGAAAGTTTCCCATTTCATATTTTTATTCTCAAAAAGCATTGAAGACATTTTTAGTTCAAAACTCTGTTTTGAACTAGAAACTGCCAAATTTATTTTTTGTAATAATTGTGTTTGTTTCACCATAAGAAGTTCAAAGCAAGCCTCTGGTCTTTGCCAAAGCCAAAATGCCAAAATCCCTGCAAGAATCAAGACATTTCATCAGTCCAAGACTCAGAAAAATAATGAAAGGCCAAAAGACAGCATTGTATTAAGTGATAAAGTGACAAAGTGCCAAACATTGTAAAGTGGGTTATGGAGCAAATTTAAATCAAATTTGATTTTTATGAGATATTTTTAAACCTATATAAAACATTGAAGACTGATTCTTTTCACAAATTCCCAAGGCAAAGTTCGAATTGGTGAGTTGGAAAGCGAAAACTTGTTTTTAGAGCAGTGGAGTTGGAGCTGGAAGTGCGCGCGGTGCACAGAGGAGGCGCGCGACGCACAAGAGGCGCGCGGCGCATTGGGCTTCACAAGCCCGTGAAAATAAACACGCGCGCGACGCACATGGCGTGCGCGGCGCACTGGGCCTGTATGCGACGCGTAGAGTCAACAGGTTTAAATTCATCAAATTTCCATCAACCCAAATTTTTCTTGCTCCAGGTAAGTTATATTCTGAAGGGCTTGCTGCAGGAAAATTACCTCTGGCCAAAGCATTTAAGTGGTTTTTTTTTTCAACAAGACTGGATCAAAGGACAGGCTGCGTCTTATGATGTTCTTGAAACATTGCAAATCTAGTTTATTTGATGCTCGGCGGAAGTTTATTTGGGAGGAAATGTCATACTTGGAGAGATGGTGGAGAGATGCTTCCGATTCAAACAGAAAAAAACTCATCAAGCTTGTAAAGAATGTTCAATTGGAGATTGTTGGAGGTGGTTGGGTAATGAATGACGAGGCCAATTCTCATTACTTTGTAATCATTGAGCAGACGATGGAAGGTAATTTGTGGTTGAAAGATATGATTGGTGTTGTACCAAAGAATGATTAGGCAATAGATCCCTTTGGTCACTCACCTACAATGGCATATTTTCTTCATCGAATGGGTTTCAATAATATGCTTATTCAGAGAACTCATTATGAAGTGAAGAAGGAATTAGCAATGCATGAAAATTTGGAGTTCATGTGGCGGCAAAGTTGGGACAGTGATGAAAGTACTGATATCTTTTGCCATATGATGCCCTTCTATTCATATGATGTGCCACATACATGTGGACCAGAGCCTGCTATATGCTGTCAATTTGAATTTGGTAGGATGCCTGGTTTTGGCTATGGAGCTAGCCCTAGGGGGTTAAGCAATCCGCTGAGACTACCTCTCGTGAATGTGCAAGAAAGAGCCTTGTAGCTCTTGGATCAGTAAGTACAAAAAGAAGTCCACCTTGTACAAAACAAATACCCTTCTTGTGCCTTTAGGAGATGATTTTCGTTACACCACTGTGGAGGAAGCAGAAGCACAATATGGGAATTATCAGACACTATTCGATTATATCAATTCTCACCCAGAACTGAAAGCAGAGGCAAAATTTGGGACACTGGAAGATTACTTTCAAAGTCTTTGAGGAGAGGTGAAGATGAATTTTGCAGAGGAAGTATATGCTTCTGTAGTCCCAGGTTTTCCTACACTGTCTGGTGATTTCTTTACCTATGCGTACAAGAACGGGTGCAGAAATTTTCGCTTTGTTCTCGCTGCTAGAAATCATAGTGTGTGGAATTCCCTCTGTCTTTTACTGAAAAGCTGGTAGCTGCAAGGTGGAACTTGGCTCTTTTCCAACATCATGATGGAGTAACAGGTACTGCTAAAATCATGTGGTGGCAGATTACGGGGAACGCATGCAAAAATCTCTTCAGGATCTACAAAATTTCATGGCTAAGGGTGTTCAGGTACTTATTAAAGATAGGTTTGATAAAGGAGAATACAAGGTTGACCGATTGACTGAGTATGAGCATGAGCAAATCCGATCTAAGTATGACATGCAGCCCTTGCACAGAGAAATTGATATTACAGAACAAAAAATTCAGGCTGTAGTATTTTTCAATCCGCTTGAGGAAGTTGTAAATCAGGTTGTGATGGTTGTAGTTAACAAGGTTGATGTTTGTGTGATGGATGCACGTCGGCCTCCCCTTGAAAGCCAAGTTGCCCCTGAGTGGGGGTATGAAAAGGAGAAATTATCGACTGGTGCCTTGATGCTAATGGGAATCAAACTCTTTCTAGAACTTTTGCAGGACGTGGAAATAGGCAAACGCATATTGCTGGACGCTTTTCCCAAATAGTCCAGACTTTGCTAAAAAAAGGCGAAATTTAGTTTAAAAGCTAATTTTATTGAAAATTGGTTTTTATTCAAATGACAGATGGAAAAAGGGCAGTCAAAGAACTGAAAACCAAAATTAGAACTTAGATATCGACCATAAGTAGAAAAATAGGATTTTAGGCCTATTTTTCTTTTCAGTTGCGATTTAAAGGAGTTACACCTACAGATTTCATTTGGTCATCAACAGACTCAAGGGGAGCGTTGTGTTGTTTTCAGAACAGATGATTTGTTCTTTGCTTTTGTTTGTTATTAATGTGAAACAGTGCCCTATTTTTCATCAATCTGTTATCACACCTCTGAGTGTATATATTGTATTAAAAATCATTTGTAAGGGGGTTGGAGAGAGTTCTCGGGAGAAGTAGAGGGAATAACAGAGAGTTTCATCAGACACTTCAACGTATAAAATAATGAAAGGATGCAGCTCGTTCATAAGATCCTTGTGGTGTGAGTTTAGCGAATGATTTTTCCTTTTGTTTCATATGTAATCAAGTATGTTTCACGCTTCATTAATATCCATTTCAATTTGAATGTTTCTAAGTGAGAAGGGTAGAATTCAAATTTCATCGCTTCCGCCCT
Organism: Pinus albicaulis; assembly: GCA_034641835.2. Taxonomy (NCBI): domain Eukaryota; kingdom Viridiplantae; phylum Streptophyta; class Pinopsida; order Pinales; family Pinaceae; genus Pinus; species Pinus albicaulis. The sequence goes on along the minus strand of CM076574.1, from coordinate 1,297,336,149 downwards.
CGAGAAGCTGCCTATGCTTTCAGGTTTCTTCTTTCCGTCGAAAGGGATTCATTGTTTAGATGCCCTTTTCAGCTTTTAAAACAGCTTTTACATTCCATTTAATTTGAATTTAATTGTTAAACTTCACTCCTACCTCGCTCTACGGAATAATCATGCCTTTGATTAAATTCCTCCAAGCCATGTCCGTTTCTGATCCCATGCCGCCGTAAAGTCTCAATCATTTATTAAAAACCTCATTCATATCTATTTACTAGCCTAAAATCAGTTCCCCTTTTTGAGTCATCTCGCACCCTATTGCTCAATTTATCGAGATTGACTGGAGAGAGCCCTCTCCTGTCCTCGTAGGGCTAGCTACGAGGCTGAGCTTGGTTTGATGTGGCCTTGAACCTCACCTTCCTTCAGCCTGAGGCAGATTCGAGTGCTAACATAGTGGCGACCATACTGGGGAAGATTTCTCCCTGGTAAAAGATGACAAAGTTTAGATCTGATCGTTGATGGTGAACAACGGTCGGACACTGAAAGGCTGAAATCTTTCACTTGGCGACTTCATTCACTGAAAGATCCAGACAATCAATCCTTCATGGTGACTTCACTGCAGAAAGATCAGTAGCTTCAAGATTGTCAAGATGGATCGGATTGCAAGAAGATACGCTCCCATGAGCCGAGTTCACATCCCAGGTTTTCCGAATAAGATGCCCAAGGTAGATTGGTCAAGGAATCTGCCTACGTTTAACGATGATGGTAAGAAGGATGCTGATTTACATCTGGTTAGATTTCACATGCATATTCGCAAGTTGAAGGTGGATTTTCCTGAATATTGTTTGATGAAGATATTCCTGGCCACTCTGGAAGGTGAAGCTCAGTCTTGGTATGAAAATTTTCCGCTGGCCTGTATTTACTGTTTAAAGGATTTTCATGCCCTATTCATTGAAAGATATCAAGTATCTTATCCATCATTAAATTTAGTTCATGACTATTGCAAACATGCTTCTACTTTTATTGAAAGCCTTGAGAAATATTATGAAGATGATAATTTCATGGATGATGAGATCATGGAAGCCCTATATGAAAATCCATTTCAGCAACATGAAGAGAACCTAGAGGATACCCATCAAGATGATCAGGAAATTTTGCAGCAGAATCAAGATCAGCAGGTTGAAGATGGCCATATGGCTGAAAATGATGAAAGAGAAAGTGTAGTTTCAGATCTTCCCATAGAAGAAGACAACATGTGGGGAAGTCAAGATTCAATTTCAGAATGTGATGCAGTCAAGTCAGTTATTTCAGAACTTCATTCAGATTGTGATGACCAAGCATATCTTGTGCTGAAGCCCATCAAAGAGAACTCTGCTGTTGAAATCATCTGGAATGCAGAAGACACAGTAATGGATCCAAATGTTCTCAGTCATACTATCAGTCCATCATTAGAACACAGCCTTCATGAAGAAGCAATCCAGTCAGTTCATGAAAAACAGAATGAGATCTTTGTGCAAGTAAGTGATAAATCTCCTTTCAATAACTCAGTAATAAATGATAGTTTGAATGCCCTGTCATATGAAGATAATTACTGTTTAAGCAGAAGAAAACAAAAGGTATTGTCTCCTTTGTCTGAAGATGAGATAGATCTACTTTTGAGAGGTCTTGTTACAGCCCAAGCTACAGCAGATTTGTAGTGCACACATAGCTAGGAAAGTGTTGGTGAAACTTCTTCCTCTTTTGAAAAAGATGACTGTCTCGTAATTAGTGGTGTAGATCAGCAAACAGATAATTTTTTCTTTCATAAAGATGAAAAGGCTGTCATGTTTGATAATATTGAAGATTGTTTTTTGTTTAAGAATGACCTAGATCATGAAGTTGAGGAATATATGCCAGAAATTCTCATGGTCAAGGAACCTACAGCTAACACTCAGATGGCAGATACCTCTCTGTGCATTTCTATCCCTCAGAAATCAATTGTCCTTTCAGATCAGAATGGAGTGAATACTTGTATTTTTGCAGTTGGATCTCCAGATAAGCCAGTGCTTCAGGATTTTCAAGACCCCTTCAGCATTCTTCTGCAAACATTAGAAAGGATAAATATTGCCTGGTTTATTATCATAAGCTTTGGTTTCAGTGGTTATTTTGAGTTGCCTACAGGTTCATCGTTCCGCCTGCTCGAGACAAGTGAGAGCAGAAATTTGTTGTGTAGCCATCTGCTGGATTGGTTACATTGGAAGGCACACTACACATGATTGTACATATCACATCAGTATGCAGGTGGTTTCCATCAGGATTTTAAAGCTTGATGGACTGTTTCCCTTTTTCAAAAAAATTTTTTGTTTTAATTCAGTCATTTCAGTTTGCGTCGAGTCAGTTTGAGTCGATTTTCCAGTTAATAATTTGAGTCATCAGTCTTTAGTCTGTTTGTCGAAATAATGGATTCTATTGCCCAATGGAAGGAGGCACTATCTGCTCTCCCAAATATCTGCTGTTCTTGGCACCTCCAAGAAGTGGCAGCTGCCATCCCCATTGGAGCCAATGTTAGACTCGGTCTTGTCAGTCCTTCATCAAAGTCAAATTCACCAAAGTTCATTTCCCGTCATTTGCAGTCATTGATGTTACTGTGGTCCAGAAAATACTCTTTAGTCCTAGAGTCTAGGGTTTTCAGTATTTTGATACATGTGATAAAAGCCCACAGGCCATGAGGTTGGTTTCGAAAGTTTCCCATTTCATATTTTTATTCTCAAAAAGCATTGAAGACATTTTTAGTTCAAAACTCTGTTTTGAACTAGAAACTGCCAAATTTATTTTTTGTAATAATTGTGTTTGTTTCAACATAAGAAGTTCAAAGCAAGCCTCTGGTCTTTGCCAAAGCCAAAATGCCAAAATCCCTACAATAATCAAGACATTTCATCAGTCCAAGACTCAGAAAAATAATGAAAGGCCAAAAGACAGCATTGTATTAAGTGATAAAGTGACAAAGTGCCAAACATTGTAAAGTGGGTTATGGAGCAAATTTAAATCAAATTTGATTTTTATGAGATATTTTTAAACCTATATAAAACATTGAAGACTGATTCTTTTCACAAATTCCCAAGGCAAAGTTCGAATTGGTGAGTTGGAAAGCGAAAACTTGTTTTTAGAGCAGTGGAGTTGGCGCTGGAAGTGCACACGGCACACAAAGGAGGCGCGTGACGCACAAGAGGCATGCATCGCATTGGGCTTCACAAGCCCGTGAAAATTAACACGCATGTGACGCACATGGCGCGCGCGGCGCACTGGGTCTGTGCGCGACGCATAGAGTCAACAGGTTTAAATTCATCAAATTTCCATCAACCCAGATTTTTCTTGCTCCAGGTAAGTTATATTCTGAAGGGCTTGCTGCACGAAAATTACCTCTAGCCAAAGCATTTAAGTGGTTTTTGTTTTCAACAAAACTGGATCAAAGGACAGGTTGCGTCTTATGATGTTCTTGAAACATTGCAAATCTAGTTTATTTGATGCTCGACGGAAGTTTATTTGGGAGGAAATGTCATACTTGGAGAGATGGTGGAGAGATGCTTCCGATTCAAACAGAAAAAATCTCATCAAGCTTGTAAAGAATGTTCAATTGGAGATTGTTGGAGGTGGTTGGGTAATGAATGACGAGGCCAATTCTCATTACTTTGCAATCATTGAGCAGACGATGGAAGGTAATTTGTGGTTGAAAGATACGATTGGTGTTGTACCAAAGAATGCTTGGGAAATAGATCCCTTTGGTCACTCACCTACAATGGCATATTTGCTTCATCGAATGGGTTTCAATAATATGCTTATTCAGAGAACTCATTATGAAGTGAAGAAGGAATTAACAATGCATGAAAATTTGGAGTTCATGTGGCGGCAAAGTTGGGACAGTGATGAAAGTACTGATATCTTTTGCCATATGATTCCCTTCTATTCATATGATGTGCCACATACATGTGGACCAGAGCCTGCTATATGCTGTCAATTTGACTTTGGTACGATGCCTGGTTTTGGCTATGGAGCTTGCCCATGGGGTTACAATCCAGTTGAGACTACCTCTATGAATGTGCAAGAAAGAGCCTTGAAGCTGTTGGATCAATACAAAAAGAAGTCCACCATGTACAACACAAATACCCTTCTTGTGCCTTTAGGAGATGATTTTCGTTACACCACTGTGGAGGAAGCAGAAGCACAATATAGGAATTATCAAACACTATTCGATTATATCAATTCTCACCTAGAACTGAAAGCAGAGGCAAAATTTGGGACACTGGAAGATTATTTTCAAAGTCTCCGAGCGGAGGTGAAGATGAATTTTGCAGAGGAAGTAGATTCTTTTGTAGTCCCAGGTTTCCCTACACTGTCTGGTGATTTCTTTACCTATGCAGACAAGAACGTGGTGCAGAAATTCTCTTCGCCTTTGTTCTCAATTCTTGTCAGAAATCACAGTGTGTGGAATTCCCTCTGTCTTTTACTGAAAAGCTGGTAGCTGCAAGGCGGAACTTGCCTCTTTTCCAACATCATGATGGAGTAACAGGTACTGCTAAAAATCATGTGGTGGCAGATTACGGGGAACACATGCAAAAATCTCTTCAGGATCTAAAAAATTTCATGGCTAAGGGTGTTCAGGTACTTATTGAAGATAGGTTTGATAAAGGAGAATACAAGGTTGACCGATTGACTGAGTATGAGCATGAGCAAATCCGATCTAAGTATGACATGCAGCCCTTGCACAGAGAAATTGATATTACAGAACAAAAAATTCAGGCTGTAGTATTTTTCAATCCGCTTGAGGAAGTTGTAAATCAGGTTGTGATGGTTGTAGTTAACAAGGTTGATGTTTGTGTAATGGATGCACGTCGGTCTCCCCTTGAAAGCCAAGTGGGGGTATGAAAAGGAGAAATTATCAACAGGTGCCTTGATGCTAATGGGAATCAAACTCTTTCTAGAACTTTTTGCAGGATGTGGAAATAGGCAAACACATATCGCTGGACGCTTTTCCCAAATGATCCAGACCTTGCTCAAAAAAGGTGAAATTTAGTTTAAAAGCTAATTTTATTGAAGATTGGTTTTTATTCAAATGACAGATGGAAAAAGGGCAGTCAAAGAACTGAAAACCAAAATTAGAACTTAGATATCGACCATAAGCAGAAAAATAGGATTTGAGGCCTATTTTATTTTTAGTTGCGATTTAAAGGAGTTACACCTACAGATTTCATTTGGTCATCAACAGATTCAAGGGGAGCGTTGTGTTGTTTTTAGAACAGATGATTGGTTCTTTGCTTTTGTTTGTTATTGATGTGAAACAGTGCCCTATTTTTCATCAATCTGTTATCACACCTCTGATTGTATTTATTGTATTGTAAAAACATTTGTAGGGGGTTGGAGAGAGTTCTGGGAGAAGTAGAGGGAATAACAGAGAGTTTCATTGTACAGTTCAACAGAGAAATAATGAAAGGATGCAGCTTTGGTTCATAAGATCCTTGTGGTGTGAGTTTAGCGAATGTTTTTTCCTTTTGTTTCATATGTAATCGTTATGTTTCACAGTTCATTAATCACCATTTAAATTTTAATTTTTCTAAGTGAGAAGGGTAGAATTCAACTTACTGCTCTGCCCTAGAGAAGCGTTCATGTTTTGTGTTTCTTCTTCTGTCTGAAAGGGATTCATTGTTTAGATGCCCTTTTCAGCTTTCTTAAACAGTCTTTACATTCCATTTAATTTGAATTTAATTGTTAAACTTCACTCCTACCTCACCTTATGGAATAATATACGCCTTTGATTAAATCTCTGCTCATGCTGTTCTTGATCCCATGCTGCCCAGAAAAACCAGTCATTTATTAAAAACCTCATTCATATCTATTTACTAGCCTAAAATCAGTTCCCCTTTTTGAGTCATCTCGCACCCTATTGCTTAATTTATCGAGATTGACTGGAGAGAGCCCTCTCCTGTCCTCGTAGGGCTAGCTACGAGGCTGAGCTTGGTTTGATAAGGCCTTGAACCTTGCCTTCCTTCAGCCTGAGGCAGATTCGAGCGCTAACAACACCAATGTCAATCAGATGTTCAAGATGTTATTCTTTATACAATATCACTTATGGATTGGTGAAATTCATAACCTAATTATTAGCAATAGTTGCACCACCCTCCGCCATAACAATAAGTGGCAGTTTCCAATGGGGTAGCATTCAGTAGAAGTCCTTTAAAGAGTTATGGAAGAAAATTGGTTAAGAATTAGTTACATTATTGAATTGGCAGTATCCCTTTGAAGTAGATACAAATGCAAATGGGTATGTTATGCCAGAGGTATTAATGCAAGAAAGAAGGCTTGTATGCTACCATTTTTAAGCATTGCATGTGGTGGTTCCCCACTACCCTACCTATGACAAGGAGCTCTATGACCTAGTGCAAGTTATCAAAATGTGGAAACATTGTCTATTGGAAAAGGATATAGTCATCCAAATAGTTCACCACTACTATAGTACTTGCATGCCTAGAGTAAGTTACAATAGATTAGGCATTACAAGTGGATGGGGGTTTTACAATAGTTACAATTAGTGATCAAGTATAAGAAGGGAAGCACAATCAATTTGATGAACATCCTTTCAAGACCATTGACATCAAAAGTCACAGCTTTGGAAATTATGATGCACAATGAGACTTTCAATCATGATAAATACGGATAAGAATATATAGAGGATGAGGAATTCAAGCAGGTGTATCAATAGTTACAGGGATGGAATTGTTGGAAATATTGTCATTGATGGCAATGAAGGCAGCAAAGACAGAGACAGACAAAGGAGGCAACAAAGAAATTAGAGGCAGAGGCAGAGGCAGCGAATATAGAGGTAGAGCCGTTATCACAACAAAGGCAGAGCCATTTTTTTAATTCCGAGAATTGCTACCCCAGCTGGAGGATACATAAACACAATTCCAGGAATCGTATAACCCAAGTGGCAAGTATATATATATATATATACAAACCTTATTCCGAGAATCATTACCCAGCCGAGCGTTACATATAATATAAATCTCATTCCGGGAATCGTTACCCACTCTAGAGTATATATGCAGTGCATTTACAAATATTTCGCCTTATGCACAAAGGTCCAAGTCATATATATTAATCTATATGGAGCGCTTTATTATCAAGAAGTACCATAAGGTGGGACCCTTCCCAATCGCATCAGAGATTATAAGGGCAGTGGAACAGGTTAACAACAAGTTGCGATTGCAATTGAAGCCCAGACCCGATCGGTCTATGAATCATGTTTAATATGTGTTTTAGTTCCAGTTCCAATTGCATCGGAAAAATGCAGTGAACAGTGGTCAATTGCATTGGACAAAAGAAGAACATCGAAGCAATATATTAACAGAATTACGATTGCGATCTATCACAATCGGAAGAAGTCGAGGCATAAAAGAGGAGATATGTTGGAAAATTACCTGTTCGGAATCTTAAGGTTAGTGTATGAACTGGAACAATGAACCATGGTATTGCAACTGCACATTAGTTCTTGTGGAACCAAAATGGTGTATGAAGAGGCGGAACCACGAATCAAGAACGAACAGTCAAGAGTGAGCGAAACCTTGAAGATGAAACCCCGCGGGAGTGAACAGTGAAGGCGGTTTCCGGGTTTCATCACACCGCTTTTGACGGGCAAGTGGTAATTTGAGAATCGGAGCAATTCCATATGATGGGTGGCACGTGTCCCTAAGCAAGATGGGAAAACCACTGTCATTGCGTGCCATCACGCATTAACTTTCAGTTGAGGACTCCGTGCGATATTGATACAAGCCGTTGATCTGGAGGAAGGCTCATTGAATGGCGATTGCATTTAGAAGTAGCCCGAAGGATAACCCAAGGTTTGGTGTACATACTTAATTGAGCCATCGCTTATATATATATATATATGTGGACCTAGAGCCAGACGCTCGTTATAAGTGGTTTAAATTGAATTAAAATCTCGGGATATATATATATATATATATATATATATATATATATATATATATATATATATATATATATATTTAAGTGGGGAACGTAATACAGTTTGATGATATAAAGGTTATAAAGCCTGTGACCATGCTTACGTTGGGCGATAAACAAAAGCCACGATTTATTAATAGTTTTTATTACTTGAATCAGAGATGGGCATACGTTGAAGTAAATACATGGGTCTTCACATTTGGTGGGAAACATAAATATATGCTGATATATATACTACGTTGATATTTAATATAGTGAGCTGTAATATTGCTTCGAAAGTTTATTAAAACATTGATTGGGTTTATTACAAGAGTATGTTATGTATTTTATGGGTTTATAATCGTGAGTATAAGAAGCCTCCACAGTTGATTAAAGTGCCAGCCCAAGAGATTAGAATCTTGAGAGTTTTCCCAGATTTAAAATCAGCTATTATATTAAAAAGTAGTTATATATACAGAAGGTGGACAAAAGTACAGTGAACAGGTGAATAAACACAGGAATGAAAATGTGGGCCTAACAGAGGTAAAAAAGGAATGTAGGAACTGAAAAATCACAGGGAATTTTGCATGCATGATGAACAGAAATATACAGAACAGTCACTCAACAGCAGCAGAAGAGACAAATCCTGTAAAGCCAAAGAAAGTCCAGAAAACGAACTGAGTGGAATTGAAATGTGTAACTGAAAATGTAAATAATTTTTGTTTTATATTGTTTATGATGCAAAGGCAAGTATCCTAAGGAAAAGAAAAATCCCACTGTAGCATGGAATTTGTACATATTTTGAAAATGAGTTGGATAAAGGATTGAGAAGACAAAAGTCAAAAAGTCAGAACTATTCACTTCAAATTCCCTGAGGAATGTAATGAGTCATGTGATGAACTCTATATATAATATCACATTAATATGCACAAGGAGGTTAGAGAGAGTAAATATAGAGAATGCAGAGTATGGAAGAGTGAGTCAAAGAAGATTAAAAAAAAAAAAGCAGAAAGAGATGCTACAGAACAAAGCTGATATCTGAGGTAAATCAACAAACATTCTGTTTGATAAATTGAGGAAGTTGGAGCTTTCCTATCAAGTTGCAGCTTGATAGCTGTCAGTTGTAGCTGACTGAGGTTGGAGCCTCCTATAGGTTGGTGCCTATAGAAAATTGAAGGGAGTTGGTGCTTCCTTGCAAGTTGTAGCTTGCAGAATTGAGGTTGGAGCCTCCTGTAGGTTGGTGCCTGTAGTAAAACAGTGGTGAGAGGGAGTTGGAGCTTGCCTTTGCATCACAACAATAATAAGATGTGGTTTTCTTCCTTTATGGGTTTCCACTTATATCTGGTGTCTCTATGTATGATGTTAATGTGTTGATCTGATTTATATCATCTGCTTAATACCTGCTGCTCTCGTATTAAGTCTACTATTATATTATATTAATACTTGCTGCTCACATTCTAAGATTACTCACATATTAAGTTTGGAAATGAAATGAAGGTGTAAATAAGTTTTAATGAAAAGTTTTAAAATTCCATGACTGTGTTAAACGGATTCACCCCCCCCATCCTCTCAGTTTAAATAAGGGTTCAAAAATTGGTATCAAAGCAGGTTCCTTTGTACCAGTTTAACAGCTGAAAGGAGATTCTAGGTTCTCAGGATGGCTAGTAAAGAAGGATGCTCAACAAATAAAGCCCCTTTCTTTACAGGTGCAAATTATGCCTTCTGGAAAATCAGGATGAGAGCATACATAATGTCTCTAGGAATAGAAGTTTGGGGAGCTGTGGAATTAGGATATGCCCCAAAGGCAACAGACTCAGAGAAAGAAACCAAACAAGATTTTGTAGCTAACGCAAAAGCCATGAATGCCATATTAAATGGATTGTGTGAAGCAGATTTTATCAAGGTAATGCACAAAGACACTGCCAAAGAAATGTGGCATACTCTGGAGAATATCCATGAGGGAGACAAGAAGGTAAAGACTACCAAACTTCAACTCTATAGAGCCCAATTTGAGAACTTAAAAATGGATAATGATGAAGACATAGCTAGCTTCTTTCTAAAGGTTGCAGAAATAGTAAATAACATGAAGGATCTAGGTGAAAACATAAAAGAAGTTGTAATTGTACAAAAGATTCTAAGATCTCTTCCACCCAGGTTTAACCCCAAGGTGTCTGCCATAGAAGAAACAGCTAATTGGGAGACCTTGACCATGAACCAGCTACTTGGAAATCTAACACCATATGAAATTAGGCTCCCACAGAAGAAGTCAAGTTTGAGGGATGCTGCCTTTAAAACAGAAACGAAGAAGAAGAAGAGGAAGACATATGCTCTTGCTTAGATGAAGAAGAAGCAAAATTCGTCAAGAAACTGGATAGAGGTTCAGGTAAATACAAAGGTAAACTTCCTTTCAAATGCTTTAACTGTGGAAGAGTTGGACACTATGCTGCTAAGTGTCCTCACAAGAAAGTAAGGAATCAGGCTCAAGAGTCAGAGAAAAATACATCAAAGAACTGGCAGAAAGGAAAGAAGTTCTGCAGAAAATCCTTCTATGCTCAACAAGACAGCAATACATCTAAAGACCCAGATGAATTCTCAAGTGAAGATGGAACCTCTAAATTTTTATTGATGGCTATAGAAGAACTTGAAGGTCTCTTGCTAGAATATGAAGAAGAAGAAGGTGAAGTCGACCTTGAGGGGGAGCTAAGAAGTGCTCTAGAAGAGATTCATAGACTCAAGATGAAATGCAGAAAACAAAAGGACATTCTCCTCAAGTATGTACAAGAAGAACAGAATTCAGAAGTCCTTATGCAGCTAAAGATAGAACTTGAAGAAGCGAAGAAGATAGAGGACATGTTACTTAATCAAATCAAAGAAAAAACTCAGGAACAAGAAAAGTTGGAAGAAGAAGTAGTATGTCTCAGAAAGAAATTAGAAAATGCTCAAAGGAAAGTGGTTATAAACTCCTCTCAAAAAACAAGCTCTAGCAAGTTGAATGAAATTGTGATTGCTCAAAGATCCCCTATGATAAAAACTGGGATAGGCTATGAAGGAGAATCGAGTAAAGGAAAAGAAAAGGAAAACAAAAATATAATTTTTGTAAAAGAAAAGAAGACTGATGAAGCATCTCAGACAATTCCTACAAAAGAAGAAACATGTAATAAGAATGACAGAGATCAGAAGAAACCTCTAGTAACAAAGAATGCAATAAATACTAATACAACAAAAAAAGGATCATATGCTCCTGAGTATGTCAAATTTGGAAACCATCAAAGGAGATACTTCCCTCCTATGAATAATGCCACCTGTTATGTCTGCCACAAGCTAGGAAACATTGCTGCATATTGTCATGCAAGGAGGAGTAATTCAAACCAGCAAAAGATGCAAACATTGAAGAGACTACCTCAAGCAAACAAATGGAAAAGACAACCTTACACGAGGTATGCAAATAGTTTCTATGGTTACTATTTTTATTGTAAGGAATTTGGCCATAAAATCATTGAATGTAGAAAGTATGGACAAATATTGATGTTCAACACCTCAAGGAGGTTTATGAATCAAATAAATTTTGTTCATACACACAATTCTGCAAAAATTATGACCAAATGTTGTGTATGCAATCAAGTTGGACATATGCCTTCCAAATGTCCTCTCAGAAGATGTAGTTCATCATCTCACAAAAGATACCAAACAAAAGGGTGCCTCTAGTGGATAAAGAAGGTGAATAAATGTGACTTGGCTCTAACTACTCAAGACCTAAAAAGCCAGTGGTATTTGGATAGTGGCTGCTCAAAACACATGACTGGAGACAGAAGCAAGTTTATAACTCTTGATGAAAAGAAATATGGAAATTTTACCTTTGGCAATGATAAATCAGGAAAAATAAAAGGAAAAGGCTCAGTCAACATAGACAATGGCAGAGGAAAGGCCCAAGATGTACTATTTCTAGATGGGATGAAAACAAATTTACTAAGTGTTAGTCAGATGTGTGACAAAGGCTGTGAAGTTCTTTTTAGAGCACAATATTGTGAAGTTAGATCAAGCACCACAGGTAAGACTCTGCTCAAAGGAGTTCGAACAGAGAGTAATGTTTACATTGTGAAAGAGGAAGATGAAGCATGTCATCTTAGAAAACTTGAGGAGTCATGGCTATGGCATAAAAGATTGGGACATCTCAGCTTTGATCACATCATCAGACTAAGCAAGAAGAAAGCTGTCAGAGACATGCCAAAAATAAAGAGTCCTTCTCATACCATATGCAAATCATGTCAATTAGGAAAATAGACTCGCACATCCTTCAAGGCCAAAGATGAGTTATCAACAAAAAGACCTCTACAACTTGTGCACATGGACCTATGCAGACCTGCAAGAACTAAAACACCAAGTGGAGAATCCTACTTCATGTTGATAATAGATGACTTCTCCAGAATGACATGGGTTGCATTTCTCAAGAATAAATCGGAAGCTCTGGAAAAATTCAAAATATTCAAAGCTTTAGTAGAAAATCAGACAGGATGCAAGCTGAAATGCATCAGATCAGACAGAGGAGGTGAATTCACAGATTATGACTTTGCTGACCTATGTAATGAGCATGGGATAAAGCAACAATTTACTATTGCAGGAACACCTCAACAAAATGGAGTAGAAAAGAGAAAAAACAGGTCTCTACAACAAATAGCCAGAGCCATGATGCATGAAAGTAATATTGCTCAAACCTTCTGGCTAGAAGCAGTACACACAACGGTGCATATCCTTAATAAAGCTCACTTAAGGCCAAACAGTGACAAGACCCCCTATGAACTATGGCATGGGAAACCAGCTTCAATCAAACATTTTAGAATATTTGGAAGCAAGTGTTACATAAAGAATAATGATGAAAATCTTGGGAAATTTGATGCAAGAGAAGATGAAGGGATATTTCTAGGATATGCATCCAAAAGTAAAGGGTACAGGTGCTACAACAAGACTCTTCGAAAAATAGTAGAAAGCATTGACGTGAGATTTGATGAAGAACTTCCAAACAATACAAGAGATACTGACTGTTGTAGTCCATCAGACAACCATGAAGAAAAAAACCAAGATGATGAGGAAACAAGCAAGACAACAGAAGATACAAAGCTGAGTTCTAAAGCTCCCTCTAGATATACTCAGAAGAACCATCCTGAAGATCAGATCATCGGAGACAAGAGAGTAGGAGTCCAAACAAGAAGGCAGCTAACAGAACAAACTGAAGAGGTATGCATAGCCATGTTGTCACAAATAGAGCCAAAGAAATTTGAGGAAGCTAGCAAGGACAAGTCTTGGGTGAATGCTATGAATGAAGAATTGGACCAAATTGAGAAAAATAATACCTGGGAACTATTTCCTAGACCCACTGAGAAAAATGTCATAGGCTCAAAATGGGTATTCAAAAATAAAAATGAATGAGGAAGGACAGGTAATCAAGAATAAAGCCAGACTTGTCTGCAAAGGATATTCACAAATTGAAGGACTTGATTACGATGAAACATTTGTCCCTGTAGCCAGAATGGAAGCCATCCGAATTTTTTTGGCCTTTGCTTGCTACCAAAACTTCAAAGTATATGAAATGGATGTGAAATATGCATTTGTAAATGGAGATCTAGAAGAAGAAGTCTACATGGAAAAACCAGAAGGTTTCTCTTTAAAAAACAAAGAAGACTATGTGTGCAGACTGAAGAAGGCTCTATATGGACTAAAATAGGCTCCTCATGCTTGGTACTCAAGACTAGATAAATACTTGCAAAAACAAGGCTTTAAGAGAGGTGGAGTAGACAACAATTTATACATAAAAGCCCATGAAAATGAACTCCTAATTGTTGTAATATAGGTTGATGACATTATGTTTGGAAGCAACAGAGATGAACTAGCAAAAGGGTTTGCTGAGGAGATGAAATCAGAGTTTGAGATGTCCATGATTGGAGAACTCAGCTTCTACTTAGGACTTCAAATCTAGCTAAAGAACACAGGCACATTCATCTCACAGGAAAAATACTTAAAGGAAATTTTGAAAAAGTTCAAAATGGAGGACTGCAAACCTGTGTCAACTCCCATGATCACGGGATGCAAGCTGTGTGCTGATGATGGGTCTGTAGATATAGATCAAAATCTCTACAGATCCATGATAGGAATTCTGTTGTATCTGACTACATCAAGACCAGACATCATGGTAGCAGTAGGACTAGTGGCTAGATATCAAGAAGCACCTAAACAAAACCATCTTCTCGCAGTAAAAATAATATTCAGATACCTACTAGGAACATCACAATATGGACTTTGGTATCCTAAAGGAAAAAGCTTCACTTTGACAGCATACACAGATGTAGATTGGGCCAGCTATGTGGATGATAGGAAAAGCACAAGTGGAGGTGCTTTCTATCTAGGATAAAGTCTGATAGCATGGTTAAGCAAGAAACAAACATCTATCTCTCTGTCTACAACAAAAGCAGAATATATAGCAATAGCAGCATGTTGTACACAAGTCATGTGGATGAAGCAAAGCCTCCAAGACATGAAGGTAAGCATTGATGAACCTATCTCAATCAAATGTGATAATACAAGTGCTATAAGTATATCTAAAAATCCTATGCTTCACTCAAAAATTAAACATATTCCAATCAAGTATCATTTTCTCTGAGAACAAGTGGCTCAGAAGATAGTAAAACTGGAGTATGTACCAACAAAAGAACATACAGTAGATATATTTACTAAACCGCTTTCCAAAGAACCGTTTGAATATTTGAGAGACAGACTAGGGGTAGTATCTGTAGATGCTACTCTCTAATATGAAGAGAAAGCACAGTTTCAGGGGGAGAACAGAAACGAAAATATCATTCCCAGGGGGATATCATCCAGCAAGGGAAGCATGAAAACAGGTCCTCGGGATCAAAGGGATTATGGAAAAAATACATTCAGCATATAAGAATAAAAAAAGGGGGCAAAAGGGTCAATGGTGCAGCGGAAGAGTGGTGAACCCGACGTGAACCTAATCCAAAGGTTGAAGCAGTAGCGTACAAAGTCACAAGATCTCAGAGAGAGGAAATGAACGAAATGTTGAAAAATAAAAATAATAATAATAACACAACATCAAATAATAGAAGCTACACTGAGAATTCAAACCCCTTGTCATTGATGTCAAAGGGGGAGGAAGAGCAAGCAACAAGAGAAAGGATCCTAACAGGAAAACAGAGGAAGTGTATTGCCATCAATGCCAAAGGGGCAGACTATTGGAAATATTGTCATTGATGGAAATGAAGGCAGCAAAGACAGAGACAGACAAAGGAGGCAGCAAAGAAATTAGAGGCAGAGGCAGAGAATATAGAGGTAGAGGCAGAGGCAGCGAATATAGAGGCAGAGCCGTTATCACAGCAGAGGCAGAGCCATTTTTTTAATTCCGAGAATCGCTACCCCAACTGGAGGATACATAAACACAATTCCGGGAATCGTATAACCCAAGCGGCAAGTATATATATATATATATATATATATATATATATATACAAACCTTATTCCGAGAATCATTACCCAGTTGGGCGTTACATATAATATAAATCTCATTCCGGGAATCGTTACCCACGCTGGAGTATATATGCAGTGCATTTATAGATATTGTACCTTATGCACAAAGGTCCAAATCATATATATATTAATCTATATGGAGCGCTTTATTATCAAGAACCAAAGTACCATAAGGTGGGACCCTTCCTAATCGCATCGGAGATTATAAGGGCAGTGTAACAAGTTAACAACAGGTTGCGATTGCGATTGAAGCCCGGACCCGATGGGACTATGAATCATGTTTAATATGTGTTTGAGTTCCAGTTCCAATCGCATCGGAAAAATGTAGTGAACAGTGGTCAATCGCATCGGAAAAAAGCAGAACATCAGAGCAATATATTAACAGAATTGCGATTGTGATCAATCGCAATCGGAAGAAGTCGAGGCGTAAAAGAGGAGATATGTTGGAAAATTACCTGTTCGGAATCTTAAGGTTAGTGTATGAACTGGAACAATGAACCATGGTATGGCAACTGTACATTGGTGCTTGTGGAACTAGAATGGTGTATGAAGAGGTGGAACCATGAATCAAGAACGAACAGTCAAGAGTGAGCGGAACCTTGAAGACGGAACCATGCGGGAGTGAACAGTGAAGGCGGTTTCCGGGTTTCATCGCACCGCTTTCGACGGGCAAGTGGTAATTTGAGAATCGGATCGATTCCATACGATGGGTGGAACGTGTCCCTGAGCAAGTTCGGAAAACCACTGTCATTGCGCACCATCGTGCATTAACTTTCAGCTGAGGACTCCGGGTGATATTGATACAAGCCGTTGATCTGGAGGAAGGCTCATTGACGGCGATTGCATTCAGAAGTAGCCCAAAGGATAGCCCAAGGTTTGGTGTACGTACTTAATTGAGCCATCGCTTATATATATATATGTGGGCCCGGAGCCAGAGGCTCGTTATAAGTGGTTTAAATTGAATTAAAAGTTCGGGATATATATATATATATATATATATATATATATATATATATATATATATATATATATATATATATATATATATATATTTAAGTGGGGAACATAATACTGTTTGATGATATAAAGGTTATAAATCCTGTGACCATGCTTACGTTGGGCGCTAAACAAAAGCCATGGTTTATTAATAGTTTTTAATACTTGACTCGGAGAGGGGCATACGTTAAAGTAAATACATGGGTCTTCACATTTGGTGGGAAACATAAATATATGCTGATATATATACTACGCTAATATTTAATATAGTGAGCTGTAATACTGCTTCGAAAGTGTATTAAAACATTGATTGGGTTTATTACAAGAGCATGTTATGTATTTTATGGGTTTATAATCGTGAGTATAAGAAGCCTCCACAGTTGATTAAAGTGCCAGCCCAAGAGATTAGAACCTTGAGAGTTTGCCCAGATTTAAAATCAACTGTTATATTAAAAAGCAGTTATATATGCAGCAGGTGCACAAAAGTAAAATGAACAGGTGAATAAACACAAGAATGAAAATGTGGGCCTAACAGAGGTAAACAAAGAATGTAGGAATTGAAAAATCACAGGGAATTTTGCAGGCATGATGAACAGAAATATACAGAACAATCACTCAACAGCAGCAAAAGAGAAAAATCCGGTAAAGCCAAAGAAAGTCCAGAAAAGGAAATGAGTGGAATTGAAATGTGTAACTGAAAATGTAAATAATTTTTGTTTTATATTGTTTGTGATGCAAAGGCAAGTATCCTAAGGAAAAGAAAAATCCCATTGTAGCATGGAAATTTGTACATATTTTGAAAATGAGTTGGATAAAGGATTGAGAAGACAGAAGTCAAAAAGTCAAAACTATTCACTTCAAATTCCCTGAGGAATGTAAAGAGTCATGTGATGAACTCTATATATAATATCACATTGATATGCACAAGGAGGTTAGAGAGAGTAAATATAGAGAATGCAGAGTATGGAAGAGTGAGGCAGAGAAGATTGAAAAAAAAAAAAGAGCAGAAAGAGATGCTACAGAACAGAGCTGATATCTACGGTAAATCGGCAAACATTATGTTTGATAAATTGAGGAAGTTGGAGCTTCCCTATCAAGTTGCAGCTTGATAGCTATCAGTTGTAGCTGACTGAGGTTGGAGCTTCCTATAGGTTGGTGCCTGCAGAAAATTGAAGGGAGTTGGTGCTTCCTTGCAAGTTGTAGCTTGCATAATTGAGGTTGGAGCCTCCAGTAGGTTGGTGCCTGTAGTAAAACAGTGGTGAGAGGGATTTGGAGCTTGCCTTTGCATCACAACAATAATAAGATGTGGTTTTCTCCCTTTATGGGTTTCCACTTATATCTGGTGTCTCTGTGTATGATGTTAATGTGTTGATCTAAGTTATATCATTTTCTTAAAACCTGTTGCTCTCGTATTAAGTCTACTATTATATTATATTAATACTTGCTGCTCACATTTTAATATTACTCACATATTAAGTTTGGACATGAAATGAAGGTGTAAATAAGTTTTAATGAAAATTTTTAAAAGTCCATGATTGTGTTAAACTGATTCACCCCCCCTCCCCCTTCTCAGTTTAACTAAGGGTTCAACAGGAATCATGTGGATGATGGTGACAAAATAGTTTAATATCATATATAGAATGGGTTACTCTACAATATGGACAAGCTATAGATGTGTTTATAAAGGTGAGTTTATTGCAATTGACTAGATAGGCTCACATATCGAAGGTTGTAGAGAATTTCAATGTTCGGAAGACAATTGCTAATTTTCATAGGTATGTTTATTATCCTAGGATGAAATAATAAGTATCTAGGCTAATTATAGGATGTATACTTTTTGGTAGCTACAATCCCACTAACAAGAAGAAAGTTTTATACTATCCCTTACCTATAAAAGTTTTATACTATCCCTTACCTATACCCACTCATCCATGAGAAATTACTTCCATGGATTTTGTGGGTGGTTTACCAACTACTAGGAAGGGACATAATTACCTATTTGTGGTAGCTGATAGGTTCAGAAAGATGTACATTCTAGGCCTTGTAGAAATACTATCATATGGAAAGAAGCAACAATATTGTTATTTAAACAAGTCTCCGTGCACTTTGGGATACCAAGGAGCATCATTTTAGAGAGGTACACCAGATTTTTTAGTTGATTCTGGACTACATTGTTGGAGAAGATAGATCCAAAATTGAAGAGGTATAAAACATCCCAACTATATATCGTTGGGAAAATAGAAGTAGTCGATAGGACTTCAATATGGATTTTTAGGGTTTATAATTAGAATCATATGAAGGTATGGGATGTAAATTTGGTTTATATACATCATTCCTACAACAAAACAATCCACACTTCAACTAGTAAGTCACCATTTGAGACTTGTTTTGGATATTTTACACCTTCACATTTGGATGTAATATATGGATAAAAAAAAGTAGCCAGGAAGGATCTCATTGGGGATGCTTTAAGTGTATAATTTTTTTTTGAGAAGATCATATAGATCCATTTATGAGTACATGAGGTGTTAAATAACTCACAAGAAAAATACAAGGTCATGCATGATCAATACAAGACCAAGAGGTCATTCAAAGTGGGAGATAGAGTATGCTTAAAATTAAACAAGGAGAGGCTATATGATATTGGTAAGAAAATAAATTCTCTATTGTTCCTTGGGAGAGAGTCTCTGGCTACTAGGAGATCAGTGCTCAAGACATTCACTTTCACTTATAATTAAAATTGTTTGGTGTCCCTTCATATGGTAACCCCAGAATTATATATTAAAACCCTTTTATATTTATTGATAATAGAACTCTTCAAAGTGCCTTTAAATGATAAATGTGCATGAACGGGAGGAGATGAAATGATAGTGAAAAACCATTAACAATATGCTATAAATTACATAAACTATTATCTCTAGTTTAGAAGAAAATGGTTGCAAGAAATGACTTCAGAATAAAGGAGCGCATCATTAAGGAAATTTACTCTAACTCACAAATGTAAATTAGACACAAACAACTTCATTACTTTACTCCAATAGAAGAAAAATCCATAAGATGAAACCGTGGGAACTCAACACATACATTAATTGCTGGAAAATTCTCTGAATAGATTTATTAATTTCATAAAGATGAAGTATAAAATTTGCAAAACTTGTGAGGCCCAAAGTCTAAAACCTCATTTCTTCTTTGAAAGAGTCTTACATACATTATTACAAAATGGAAATTTATGGAACTGTCAATTTCCCAAATTGTTTTCTTCGATCATTACAAATAAAATTAGAAAATAAAAATATATGTAGTAAAACAAAGTAAAGTAAATTTGAAACATCTTTCAGTCATGAGGTGGCAGCGACCTGAGATCCTAGAAAGAAAGAAGTTCCTGTGTCTGCATCATTTTCTTGTGGGGACATCCATTCTTTGCATTTTCTCCACGTCTACATTTGGTCTAGGATAATTTGCAAGCTTGACATGCGCCATTCTAAAATATATGATTATGGAATATGAGGGTCTTTCTAAAAAGGAATTTTTCATCATTCATAATACGTGGAAGTATTTTTGCTGAAAATTCACGATCATGGCTCCCTTCAGAATATCAGTCTTTTCATGTGTGTTTCCAATTTTACTCTTCACCTCAACTAGAAATTTTTCAAATGTCTCCCAAGGGAGAAAATTTCCTTCCTAGTCCCAACACGAAGGAAAACCAGCTATGGTTCTCTTCTCAAACAACACATTCAATCTTAACACTGCTTTTTTGATGTCCTTCATATTTTTCTTTGTAGTCTTCCTGTATGAATTCTTGATGATCATCTTGTTGAACTCCAACACACATGGAGTCTTGTCTTCAATCCCAAAATAATTCAACCCTTGAGTAGTTATGTTAGAGTCAGTCTTTGCAGCCTTCCTCCAGTGATCAAACATGCTCTTATAAAGTGATTTTAAGGTGTGAAGGTCAAATTTTGTCATTTCAATGAGTCTTCAAGCAAAATTTTGGTCACTAGGCATTAGGTCTAGGGTTGGTTTTCACTCTTTTCAAATTTGTCCAAATGTCAGTCCATGTCACCATTCAGCTGAGTGTACCATCATTCAAAGGGTTTTCATCATCTTTTCAAACTCCATCGAGTCATTTTGCACCGTGTTCATGCTTCAGTTGTGCCTAGGTAAGGTCCATTTCCCTCTCCTAGGGTTTTGGAGGTAATTTCTCTTGGATGGTCAAATCATCGAAAAACTTGTATCCTGATGTTCATTCACCTTCCCCTATCCTTAATATACCTCATTAAACACTTCCCATCACGGAGATCCCCCAAATTCCTCATTTTTGCACAAACCCTAGTTTCTAGCCACAACTTGGCAATTTTCTAGGCTAGGCCTGTGTTTTGCCCTTTTGGACTCCTTCCCCTCACTCAATCTCTGTGATTCCACTTTCCCCTACTTCCAAACATCCCTCCCTACTTCCAAAAATTTCCCCAAGAATTTAGAAGCCCCTTATCCCCTTCGTTTCGCTTCATTTCGACAAAATCCCTTGTTTCACCCATCGGGGTAAGTTTCACTCAAAGGATGTTTCAGAGCAATAAAAGATGAAATTTGGGAAACTGAGAGAGGTTTTTGTCCACAACATGCCAAGGAAGAAAAACCTCCTTCACTTTTTACACATGTATCATGGTTTTAGAGAAATGTCAAAAATACCGTTGCCTCAGGAGAATTGAATGCACCTCTGAAGTAACTTTGGGAAAATCAAGTTTTCTCCTAGCATGTTTGGCCAAATGACTTGCTTGATGAGTCAAATGATAACTAGACAGAAATACCTTTCCAATGAGCTATCATGAGCTCAATTTGGAGTTGAGGAAGACCTTCACAAGTTGATTGCAACAGCGCTCTGCCTTGAGGCAGCCTCATTCTGCTCATTTTGACTAGTGTTGGGAGATTTGATTTTTGACAGGGTAAATGGAATCCAAATTGCATAATTCCACTTTTTTTGGAAATTAGACTCCAATAGCTTTCCAACGAGCTATCACACGCCCGATTTGGACACCGGGAAGGCCTCCAAAAGCTTCCTGAAAAATGCACTATGGGGCAAGAGCGACCCACTTGAGGGGAGCGACCCACTTGGGCATTTTTCACAGTGTAAAAATGAATGGGAGCGACCCACCTGGGCAGAGCGACCCACTTAAACAACAAAGCCCAGAAACGTGTGTTTTGCACCCAGTTTTGATTCAAATCATCTCCAACAACTTGCAAACAAGTTTTTATCATTGCTCAGTAGTTTTTCATGTGTTGATGGTATCTTGAAGTCTTCAAACATTTGAATGGAGGAGTAAAACCCTACATACATGGCTGACTTGTTCCTCAGGGTTTTGAAATATGTATGGATGGTTTTATGAGTGTTTTCTCCACCTTATATCATTGGTATATCCACCTTGGCACGTATGTTCAAAGCCCACTGTCTTCACACCTATTATACCACTATGGTCTTCATTACCATTTTACCACTGTCATGACCTTTGTTCCATGATGTTCATTGACATATTATATTCCATTGCCCATTGATAACACGTTTTCATAACTCTGTTTCATTGCCCATTTGACACCTTTGTTGTTATTACTCATGGACAAACACATTCATATGATGCCATGCTCCCTTTGATAAGATTTGTTCAATATTTTGAAAGTTGCCCGCTCCCTTTGGTCAAAAGTTTCACTTGCATTTAAAACAGAGATTGTGACTCTTTTCCAATCCACCTAAAACAGAGCTATTATCATTGTTTGTTTCCTTATGGTGCTTTGACAGTGGGGGATATTTGTTGGGTGTTTGAAATATACATTATAACTTTGCCTTCACTGCATCTATATCAGTATACATATTGCACATATCTTGTTTGCAGCCATGTCAGAGATAGAGTCAGAATATGAGCAGGAGTCGGACATTGACTCAATCGTTGAGGTTGATGTACTGAGATGGAGCATATCAGTGCGTCAATAGTAGTAGCATATCAGAGAAGCCACAGAGCTTTGTTTCAACATCACGACGAGTACTATCTCCACCCGGGGTGGAAGGGGTCTCGTTGACTTCATCAGCAACGCGAGTACTATCTCCACGTGAGGTGGAAGGGGTCTCGCCTTCTTCATCAGCGTAGGTACATTCACAGGATCATGATGGAGACAAAGACACCAAGGTCCCATTTCTCATTTTCAATAGGTTGAACATACACATTGCTACATCATGACTGACAACAACACATCATACAACCGAGACAGTGTTTTCACCACAGGAGCTGCATGCACCAGGAGAGCACTAAAATGGCGGAAAAGGCCTGATCCACTCCGGATTTTGGTCGAGGCTTCATTAACTGAGCAAGATACATGATGGAGGATCTTCGCTCTGAATTTGGGCCAATTCGGAGAAAATTTTGTCATTTTCAAATTTTTGGATCAAAAAACAGGTTTTGCAGTTACGTGGGTCGCGCGCTCATGCGCTCACTTTTTTTTGGGACACTTTCTGGAGGAGATTTTTACATTTTTGGATTTTTCATGGTTAATTATGCATCCTCTGAAGTCAACTTAACATTTCAACAAAATCTGGATGGTCAAACAGCTCAAAAACACCATGAAAATCACCTTGCTGCCACCTTTTGCACCAGCAGGGAGTACCTCTGGGAGAATGCGGTTTTGGAGGGTCAAATCAACTCCAAATTCAGAAATTCCACTTGGGTTGGAAATTAGACATCCAGGGCTTTCCAACGAGCTATCATGAGCTCAATTTGGATGTCGGGAGCTACCTCAAAATCAGCCTGGAACATGAGCGACCCACGCAGTTCAGGAGCGACCCACCTAGGAATTTTTCTGAATTTTCAGCTGCCAGCTCAGTATTTCGCCTATTATGGACCAGTTTTGCTTATGGATAGAATTCTTGGGTTTTTATGATGTAAATTCATGTTTGATATGTAACTTTGGCTTGTTTTTATCTCTTCTAGAAGATTCACTTTCAAATGAGTAAAAAATCATGTAATGGATCAGTTTCCACTCTTTTAGAGGCAAGTTGTTAGCTGCCTAGATTGTAGTTCCATGATTAGAATTGGTTGAAACTGATCCCTGAAGAGGGAATTCGACCCCTAGAGGTGGGGAAAGGTGTTAGAGTGATCTATATATTGTAATCTCTCAATCATTTTCAGAGGTTGGAGAGGTTGGACTCTTGGGATACTTTTGATATCATTGTACATACTTTTCATATTTTGGCTAAGGAAAGATCAGGGGTTTTGCGGCACTTGTTGGGATACTTGTGGTGTTCTGTTCTTGATGGTGTTTCTTCTTTGTT
The DNA here is from genome assembly GCA_034641835.2 of Pinus albicaulis. Lineage (NCBI taxonomy): Eukaryota > Viridiplantae > Streptophyta > Pinopsida > Pinales > Pinaceae > Pinus > Pinus albicaulis. The sequence continues at coordinate 1,297,312,355 of CM076574.1, read as the reverse complement.
TACTATAAGTTTCTTCATGTTTAATGTATGCCATCCTTTCATATTCTTCTGAACTAAATTGAATGAGTGATTAAGGTTGAATCCATTGTTTACAGTGCTTAGCCTTTGAATTCAGTTAGTTCTATATGTTTTCAGCTGTTTGGAGAGGATCCAAGTTCTTCTTTGCCCTCTTCAGCTCCTTGTCGGTCTAATCTATCCATAAATCCAATTTAAAGCATCAAGATCATCACCTACCTCGCCCCAGCTTGATCTCTGCAAAGGTCTGACCTTATCCCCGGACCCAAAATCTTGTTTTCCCATTACTCCAGCGAAAACCCAAAAAACCAAAATCAAACATACCTATCTCTTTACTAGCCTAAAATCAGTTCTTATTGTAAGTCATCTCGCATCCTATTGCTTATTTTCTCGAGATTGACGGAGAGAGCCCTCTCCTGTCCTCGTAGGGCTAGCTACGAGGCTGAGCGTGGTTTGATGTAGCCTTGAGTTTTACTTCATTTCAGCCTGAGGTAGATTTGAGTGTTAACATAGTGGCGACCATACTGGGGAGAAACTCAAAACGTTTGCTTGTTATAGACGGAGTCTGAAGTCACGCCAGGTAGCCTTCGAAACGCTGTTGCTATGCATCAGCGAAGTAGATAAACGCTGCTTCAGTCGATCTCCGGTTTAACTTGTAATCGTAGCATTTAACTTGTAAATTGCCCCAGTACATGTATCAAGTTTAGATCTGATGGTTGATGGTGAACAACGATCAGACATCGGAAGGCTGAAATCATTCACCTGGCGACTTCATTCACTGAACAATCCAGAAATCGATGCTTCATGGTGACTTCACTGCAGGGAGATCAGTAGCTGTGAGATTTTCAAGATGGACCGAATCACGAGAAGATATGCTCCCATGAGCCGAGACCACATTCCAGGTTTTCCGAATAAGATGCCCAAGGTAGATTGGTCAAGGAATCTGCCTATGTTTAAAGATGATGGTAAGAAAGATGCTGCTTTACATTTAGTCAGATTTCACATGCATATTCGCAAGTTGAAGGTGGATTTTCCTGAAGATTGCTTGATGAAGATATTCCTGGCCACTCTGGGAGGTGAAGCTCAGTCTTGGTATGAAAATTTTCCGCTGGCCTGTATTTATTGTTTAGAGGATTTTCATGCCCTGTTCATTGAAAGATATCAAGTATCTTATCCATCTTTAAATTTAGTTCATGACTGTTGCAAACATGCTTCTACTTTTATTGAAAGCCTTGAGAAATATTATGAAGATGATAATTTCATGGATGATGAGATCATGGAAGCCCTGTATGAAAATCCATTTCAGCAGCATAAAGACGATCATGAAAATTTGCAGCAGGATCAAGACTTTAGTGTGATGGAAGATGAAGGAATTTTGCATGTTGATAGTGAACAGGAATTACATGAAAGGGATCAGCAGTATGAGGAAAATTTGTATACTCCTTCGCTTGAAATCAATGAAGACAATCACTGTTTGAGCAAAAGAAAACAAAGGGTATTATCTCCTCTGTCTGAAGATGAGATAGATCAGCTATTGAAAGGTCATGTTCCAGCTCAAGTTAACTCAGATCTGCAGTGTGCACATGGTCCAGAAGATGAGGGTGAAACTTCTTCCTTTTCTGAAAAGGATGACAGTCCGGTAAGTAGCCTTATAGATCAGCAGGTTGAAATTTGTCATATGGCTGAAGATGATGAGAGAGAAGAGCTTGTTTCAGATCTGCCCACAGAAGAAGACAGCATGCAAGTAAGTTCAGTTTCAATTTCAGAATGTGATGCAGTCAGGTCAGCTATTTCAGATTCAAATTGTAATAACCAAGCATACCTTGTTCTGAATCCTGAAAAGAAGTGTTTTGCTGTTGAGACCATAGACATAGTTTTTGATCCAAGTGTTTTCAGTTCATCAGAACAAAGTCTTCATAAAGAGGTAATTCAGTTAGTTCATGAAAAGCAAGATGGAATTTTTGTTCAAGAAAGTGAAAAAGTTTCTTTTGATGAATTTTTGGTAGATGATAGAAATGTCATGTTTGAGCTTCAAGAATCATTGGAAGTTTCTTTTCTCATGATTGATGACTGTAATGAAAATCCGGCTGTCCTATCATATGAAGATGACCTATCATACTTTCAGAGTACAAAAGATCAAAACATTCCGGATTGCCTTTCATTTTCTTCATATGTTTCATGTGTTGGAATGTTTTCTCAAGAGGAGATCTGCTCATCTAACTGTTCAGAATTTTTTGAAGCCCAGGAAAATATTGTTACTGAAGTACATGATGAAGGAAGATCAGAATTAGGAGAGAAAGACACCTCGTTTCTTCAGCAGGAGGTAAATCTTCATGTTTTTCGTGATCCATTGGACAAATTGTTACAGTCAGCAGTAAAGGTGAGTATTGCAGTATTCAGTGATGAAGGAGATCATGGTCAATTATGTTTTTGGATGCCCAGTTACCAGTATCTATTGTTGACCAAGAGATCTGATCAGAAGAATCAGTCAAGAAGCCATCTGCTTGACTGGTTACATTGGAAAGCCAATTATACATGATTGTACATATTTCATTAATATGCAGGTGGTTGTCATCATGATTCCAAATCTTGATGGACTGCTGCTTTTTTTCAAAAGCTTGGTAAAGTTTTGTTTTAAGTCAGTCATGAGTCATTTGTGTTTGGTCTGTTGAGTCAGTTTTTTTCAAGTTATTTCAGTTTGCCATCGAGTCGGTTTGAGTCAAGTTTTCAGTCAAGTTTTCATTCAATAAATGTGTCAAAGGTTTTGTGTTATCCATTCAAATAATGATTCCATCGCCCAATGGATGGAGGCACTGTCTGCTCTCCCAAAGTTCTACGGTTCTTGGCACCTCCACGGAGCTGGAGCTACCATCCCCATTGGAGCCAATGTTAGAGTCAGTCTTTGCAGCCTTCCTCCAGTGATCAAACATGCTCTTATAAAGTGATTTTAAGGTGTCAAGGTCAAATTTTGTCATTTCAATGAGTCTTCAAGCAAAATTTGATCACTAGGCATTAGGTCTAGGGTTGGTTTTCACTCTTTTCAAATTTGTCCAAATGTCAGTCCATGTCACCATTCAGCTGAGTGTACCATCATTCAAAGGGTTGTCATCATCTTTTCAAGCTCCATCGAGTCATTTTACACCTTGTTCATGCTTCAGTTGTGCCTAGGTAATGTCCATTTCCCTCTCCTAGGGTTTTGGAGGTAATTTCTCTTGGATGGTCAAATCATCGAAAAACTTGTATCCTGATGTTCATACACCTTCCCCTATCATTAATTCACCTAATTAAACACTTCCCATCACTGAGATCCCCAAAATTCCTCATTTTTGCGCAAACCCTAGTTTCTAGCCACAACTTGGCAATTTTCTAGGCTAGGCCTGTGTTTTGCCCTTTTGGACCCCTTCCCCTCACTCAATCTCTGTGATTCCACTTTCCCCTACTTCCTAACATCCCTACCTACTTCAAAAAATTTCCCCAAGAATTTAGAAGCCCCCTATCCCCTTCATTTCGCTTCATTTCGACAAAATCCCTTGTTCCACACATCGGGATCGGTTTCACTCAAAAGATCTTTCAGAGCAATCAAAGATGAAATTTTGGAAACTGAGAGAGGTTTTTGTCCAAAACATGCCAAGTAAGGAAAACCTCCTTCACTGTTTACACAGGTATCATGGTTTTAGAGAAATGTCAAAAATATCGTTGCCTCAGGAGAATTGAATGCACCTCTGAAGTGACCTTGGGAAAATCAAGTTTTCTCCTAGCATGTTTGGCCAAATTACTTGCATGATGAGTCAAATGATACCTAGACAGAAATACCTTTCCAATGAGCTATCATGAGCTCAATTTGGAGTTGAGGAAGACCTTCCAACATTGGCTGCAACAGCGCTCTGCCTTGAGGCAGCCTCATTCTGATCATTTTGACAAGTGTTGGGAGATTTGATTTTTGACAGGGTAAATGGAATCCAAATTGCATAATTCCACTTTTGTTGGACAGTATACTCCAATATCTTTCCAACGAGCTATCACATGCCCGGTTTGGACACCAGGAAGGCCTCCAAAAGCTTCCTGCAAAATGCACTATGTGGCAAGAGGGAAGAGCGACCCACCTGGGCAGAGCGACCCACCTGGGCAATTTTCACAGTGTAAAAATGAATGGGAGCGACCCACCTGGGCAGAGCGACCCACTTGCCAGCAGAGTTCAGAAAATTGTGTTTTTGCGCCCAGTTTCGATTCGAATCAACTCCAGTTACTTGCAAACAAGTTTTTATCATTGCTCAGTAGTTTTTCATGTGTTGATGGTATCTTGAAGTCTTCAAACATTTGAATGGAGAAGTAAAACCCTACATACATGGCTGACTTGTTCCTCACGGTTTTGAAATATGTATGGATGGTTTTATGAGTGTTTTCTCCACCTTATATCATTGGTATATCCACCTTGGCACGTATGTTCAAAGCCCACTGTCTTCACACCTATTATACCACTGTGGTCTTCATTACCATTTTACCACTGTCATGACCTTTGTTCCATGATGTTCATTGACATATTATATCCCATTGCCCATTGATAACACGTTTTCATAACTCTGTTTTATTGCCCATTTGACACCTTTGTTGTTATTACTCATGGAAAAACACATTCATATGATGCCATGCTCCCTTTGATAAGATTTGTTCAATATTTTGAAAGTTGCCCGCTCCCTTTGGTCAAAAGTTTCACTTGCATTTAAAACAGAGATTGTGAGTCTTTTCCAATCCACCTAAAACAGAGCTATTATCATTGTTTGTTTCCTTATGGTGCTTTGACAGTGGGGGATATTTGTTGGGTGTTTGAAACATACATTATAACTTTGCTTTCACTGCATTTATATCAGTATACATAGTGCCATTATCTTGTTCCAGGCCATGTCAGAGACAGAGTCAGAGTATGAGCAGGAGTCAGACAGTGACTCAATCGTTGAGGTTGATGTACTGAGATGGAGCATAGCAGTGCGCCAGTAGTGGTAGCATATCAGAGAGGCCACAGAGCTTTGTTTGCAGCATCACGACGAGTACTATCTCCACATGGGGTGGAAGGGGTCTCGTTGACTTCATCAGCAGCGTGAGTACTATCTCCACGTGAGGTGGAAGGGGTCTCGCCTTCTTCATCAGCGTAGGTACATTCACAGGATCGTGATGGAGACAAAGACACCAAGGTCCCATTTCTCATTTTCAACAGGTTGAACATACACATTGCTACATCATGACTGACAACAACACATCATACAACCGAGACAGTGTTTTCACCACAGGAGCTGCATGCACCAGGAGAGCACTAAAATGGCGGAAAAGGCCTGATCCACTCCGGATTTTGGTCGAGGCTTCATTGACTGAGCAAGATACATGATGGAGGATCTTCGCTCCGAATTTGGGCCAATTCGGAGAAAATTTTGTCATTTTCAAATTTTTGGATCAAAAAACAGGTTTTGCAGTTACGTGGGTCGCGCGCTCATGCGCTCACTTTTTTTTGGAACACTTGCTGGAGGAGATTTTTACATTTTTGGATTTTTCATGGTTAATTATGCATCCTATGAAGTCAACTTAGCATTTCATCAAAATCTGGATGGTCAAACAGCTCAAAAACACCATGAAAACCACCTTGCTGCCACCTTTTGCACCAGCAGGGAGTACCTCTGGGAGAATGAGGTTTTGGAGGGTCAAATGAACTCCAAATTCAGAAATTCCACTTGGGTTGGAAATTAGACATCCATTTCTTTCCAACGAGCTATCATGAGCTCCATTTGGATGCCGGGAAGTGCCTCAAATTCAGCCTGGAACATGAGCGACCCACACAGTTCAGGAGCGACCCACCTGGAATTTTTCCTGAATTTTCAGCTGCCAGCTCAGTATTTCGCCTATTATGGACCAGTTTTGCTTTTGGATAGAATTTTTGGGTTTTTATGATGTAAATTCATGCTTGGCATGTAACTTTGGCTTGTTTTTATCTCTTCTAGAAGATTCACTCTCAAATGAGTAAAAAATCATGTAATGGATCAGTTTCCACTCTTTTAGAGGCAAGTGGTTAGCTGCCTAGATTGTAGTTCCATGATTAGAATTGGTTGAAACTGATCCCTGAAGAGGGAATTCGACCCCTAGAGGTGAGGAAAGGTGTTAGATTGATCTATATATTGTAATCTCTCAATCATTTTCAGAGGTTGGAGAGGTTGGACTCTTGGGATACTTTTGATATCATTGTACATACTTTTCATATTTTGGCTAAGGAAAGATCAGGGGTTTTGTGGCACTTGTTGGGATCCTTGTGGTGTTCTGTTCATGATGATGTTTCTTCTTTGTTTAATGTAAGTTTCTCCATGTTTAATGTATGCCATCCTTTCATTATGCTTCTGATCTAAATTGAATGAGTGAATAAGGTTGAATCCATTGTTTACAGTGCTTGGCCTTTGAATTCAGTTAGTTCTATATGTTTTCAGCTGTTTGGAGAGGATCCAAGTTCTTCTTTGCCCTCTTCAGCTCCTCGTCGGTCTAATCTATGCATATATCCAATTTAAAGCATCAAGATCATCACCTACCTCGCCCCAGCTTGAACTCTGCAAAGGTCTGACCTTATCCCCGGACCCAAAATTTGTTTTCCCATTTCTCCAGCGAAAACCCAAAAATAAAAAAACAAACATACCTATCTCTTTACTAGCCTAAAATCAGTTCCTATTGTAAGTCATCTCGCATCCTACTTGCTTATTATCTCGAGATTGACGGAGAGAGCCCTCTCCTGTCCTCGTAGGGCTAGCTACGAGGCTGAGCGTGGTTTGATGTAGCCTTGAGTTTTACTTCATTTCAGCCTGAGGTAGATTTGAGTGCTAACAAGTTATAGAATTAATAAAATCAGTTAATCTCTTAGAATATGAGGCCCCTTTTTGTAAATTCTCTTTATTGGAAACAATGACATTTCCCATGCCCCTCACAATACTCTTTTCTTCCCAAAAAATGATCAAAAAATCCCATATGTTCTTGACAACATCAATAATTTCATTCCAGATAATCTCCCTGGCTTGAATTAGGTATAAATTTCCATTCACTTTCTTCTTTAGCTCTTTGATCTCTTGATAGCCATTTTGACAGTCTTGCCTATACTTTTCTGCATTGTCCTTGGTCATATGCAACTCATTCTCTAGAACCTTGAGCACTTTATAAGCTCTTTCCAAATCCCTCTGAGCTTTATTTAAATCTATTTCTCCCAACCTTAACTTAGTTGATACTTGAGTTAATTGGGTAGCAGGGTATTCTAAATTTAAATGCAATAACTATTGTACAAACACGAGAATCAATTATTTTCTGCAACATCTCATGTGTCTCTTCCAGTTTAGAAATTTTTTGATCTTTGGCCAAAAAATCTTGCAACATCTGCTCTTTCATTGTCTCCACTTGGGCTACTTCATTAGCCATAGGATTCTCACCCGTTGGAAGCTTCAGCTTCTTCTTCAAACTCTAAATTTCAGATTTAGCAGACTGCAACAATTTTTGAATTGCTGGTCTATATTTAGGAACAACACCATATTTAACAATTATTTTCTTCAATTCCTCATTATGCGTGTAATAATCTCTTGAGTTATCTTTTTCCAGCTTCAATTGTTTGATCATTTTTATCAACATGTTTTTAGCTTTAGCAGTAGTTGAAGTGGTCTTATTCAAAACATTGAAAATTAATTGTCCTGTTTGCAAATGTAAATTGATCTTATCAAGAAGGGGAAATTTCTTGGCATCCACTGTTAAATTAATAGTTTTGAAAGAAGAATTAGAAGTCGCATTCATAGCTGAAGGGTGATATAAATTTTCCTTCAACTGATCCTTTTCTAAGTCCATTGCTATCAACAATATTGTCCACTCAAGATAGATTTGAGTCCCATACTAAGACTTAATGTTTTCTCTTATGTTCCTATTTCTTTCTTCAATCCGTGAGAAAAATTTCTTAATGTTTGATAGAGAGTCATGACTTGAACTCTCTGGAAGAGGAGATGAGGGGGTGCAAGGGATATCTCCCAACTGCAAAGAATATGTAGGAAAAGTTGAAGAGCTGCCCTGTTCCAAGGTCTTTTCCTTTCTTGTATCACTTTCGAAATCAATTATTTCCTCTCTTCCTCTTTCAAGTCTCTTTTTGTTAGGGTGAGGAGTTTCCACCTCCATCTTCTCAGACACATAAATATGTCCTCCATTTTCCAGCTTCTCCATCTATGGCCTTGATTCATGAACAATGCAAAATAACCATTCTCCACTCTACGGTTTGAAATCACATGTAATATCCAAAATTTGGATTAATAGTAATAAAAGTGAAAATATACAAAAAAATGTGGCAATAGAAAACACATCATCAAAACATGCAAACTGGAGAAAAAAACAATTGTTGAGCCATTTTATTAAAATTCAAGAGATGAAAAATAAGCACAACAGTGCTAAAAAAGATAGCACTCTAGCCGGCTAAGCTAGATGGAATGGCCCTCAGATTCTCCCACCCAAAACAATGCTCTATTGTTGCTCTACTGGACTCTCCCTCTATGCTACTCTGTTGGAAATGTTGTTGCTGGCTGACTTGGTACTACCAATGGGGCAACTTCTACTGCTTAGAAAATTCTAGGAATTTGGGAAGGTGATCCTTGCCTAAAACCTAGAAAAACTCAGAAATGGTTTCCTCTAATTCCAACCTTCAAAATCTAACCATTTTTCCCCTAGTGCCTCTAGTTGGTGGCTGAGTATGGAATTCATAAATTATATGATATGCTACTCATAAAATTCTGGGATTTTAACCACAGACTCTAGTAAAAAAAACCCAGAAAAACCCAGAAAGGGTTCATCCTAGTTTTGACTTCAGAAAATTGGCCCTCTTGGGCTTGCCTCCCCAACTGCAGGGAAATTAAAAATCTTGGCTGGAAATACTAGTAGATGTCTCCAAAATGATACCAAAATCCCTGGTAATAGGTCCCTAGAAACCCCTCCAAATCCTCTGGCTGAACTCCTCTTCTCTTCCACACTTCCGGCACTTCCTCTCCATTGTACTGCACATTCACTGCACAGTCTCTGTTGCCTCTATGTAGTCCTGAAGGGACTATGCTCTTTGTTGCCTTTATGCAGTCTTGAAGGGACTACACACTCCTGTTGTTGGTGGTGTTTCAATCCCTCACCTAATGGTGAAACTCCTCTTCTGAGCAAGCACTCGAAGTCCCCCGAGGATGAGGTTGGGATCTACACTCGGAGACACCCGTGTGCCAAATATCACTACAGACTTGGATAAACAGCTCAAGTGTGTTCTAGTAAAAATGAAAAGAATAATTTTTTTGAATGAATGTTTTGGGGTCTTGTGCTTTGATAGATTGGCTAACCAAAAGACAAGGCAACATCAGAACCAATCTTTAGAGTTCTAGGATCTAGTCCTCTTGTTCTCAAAGAGGGATCTCTCAATTTTTTTGCAAAGATATGTCTTGTTTTCTTTTAAGTATTGATTTTAGACTAGTTACTAAGTGCAGGTGTTTGTTTGGTTTGTTTATTTTTTTGTTTGTTTGTTTTTTTGGTTGAATTGGCACAACAGAACATGAAAATTATAAGTAGTATAGATAGAAAGAATAAGTATCAGATTCATTGGGAAATGGAGTCAAGAAGAGGTTTATGACAAGCTCATCAATGGATATGGGATACCAAAGGGAAAATCTAACTTGGCCACAGGATCCTTTAGTTTTTTGAATGAGATGGACATTAATTATTTTGGAAAGAGAAATTGAATTATCAACAAAGGGAACTTAAAAACATAACTTGAACATAAAGAGGCATTTGATAGACAGGGCTAACCATGAATTCTACAAACCACACTTTAGGCAAATAATGACTTCAAGACAACTTTTAAAATGAAATCTAAGATTCGGGAGCACATCATTTTTCCTCAAAGATTTTATTTCAAAGGAGTTAGAAAACATGAAAGATTCACTGAGAATTGCATTCATAGAAGAGGGAACACCTAACACATCCATGATTACAACTATAAAGACCTTTAAAAAAAAAATTCAAGTAGGGACAAACGGTATGATCAAAACAGACCTCCTTGGCTAACTGTAAACAATGTCACTTCAAAGGGAGACTTCAAAAACAGTTTTCAAGTGGTAGCAAACAAGTAGGGAGAACCATAAATAATGTTGGAACAAACTATTTGAAATATTTGAGAAATAAACAAGCATAAGGGTTCAAGAGAATGATTAAAGGCTGTAAAATTGCTCAACAGAGGAAAACATAAAACAGTGAAGGATAAACAAGTCTAAGGTGCTTCTAGGTGTCATTTCTTAGCCTAAAATTTTCATCCTACTGCAGTGAGAATTTATGAAACATAACGAAAATAGAAAAAACAATAGACAATTCAGAATACATCACCAATAGCTGAGCTCAAGGATCCAATGATAGAGCCTTCTCAAGAACAAGCATGTCAAAACATAATCCAGCTTCCAAGACTTCAATTTCCTCTTCAACTTCAACAGACTATGTATTATTTCAGAGAGTTCCAATGTTACAACTAGTGACCAACCAACAAATTCTCATCTTCTTTAGAAGTATTTATAGAAGAAATGAGGAGGTGGAAGAGTTCTATGGTTGAGTATCATTAATTCTATACTAAATGCAACTCCTAGCCTTGAAAACCATGCAAGGCCTAAGGAAGGAAAGCATTGAATTACAACTCAGTCTTATTTACTCTGTTTCTACTTTTTAGGCTTAGTGGGTAAAAGATTGACTTCAAGGAACTTTCTTATCTTTACAATAACTTTACTGACAGTTTAAAATATGTTCTTTTGTTTGTAATAACTGTTTAGCTATCTTTATTCTTAATGTTACTGATTGAGATTTGATCCAGGTATTCCTTTGAGGCAGAGAGGCTACAGGTGGCAATATGGTAGCTAGGGAATCAATTAGCCCCTTGGATGTGGCATCTGAGGTTCTTTTCGATATTTTTTCTTCATTCTGTGGATTAGGCCTTTGATATTCAATTTGTGCCTTGATCCTTTCAAGCTTTGATTAACATCTTTAAACCTTTGATTATGCTCTGATCTTCGTCTTGACACTGATATTATTTCATTTAATTAATTATGTCTGTGTTTATTGTTTGCAAGTGCGCAGAGGGTTTGTCAGAGAAATGGTTTTGAAAAGCCAACAATCATGACTTATCGACCTTCTTAGAACATGTAATTAGCACTTCAAAACCCTTTAATTTGTACCAAAGGCCATAAGGATTGTCATCCTTGGCCAATAACACTGTAATCATCTGCGGGAGGGTTTTATCTTGAACTTCATTAAACCTGCATAAAAACATACAAAGTTATTTAAATCTTGCGAATGATTGGTTAAAAATTCTTTGGAAGGTTCGTGGAAGTGTTTCGGGGTTGTGAGGATGGAGGGATTTGCAGTGGAAAGTAGGTTTCTATGGTAAAACATAGAACCAGGGTTTAATTTGAAAATATGGTGTGAATTGAGGAATGGTGGTTTTGGGAAAACTAACAACGATTTTCGTGCAGCAATTGGGGGGGAGGTGGTATTAACTTTTGGAATACGATTCCATTCATCGCTTGACACGTGGCAAATGAAAACCACTTTTATCACACGGAAGTAACTCACTATGGGGAGAGGCCAAAAATTACGCGATATCAATCGCTGGCTGTCAGATCACAGGCTGTAGATCCGACGGTGTGGATCACATGCGACGAACGGAAAGCTGCGAGGTTGGAAGACGGGTGGGGTCTATGATGACGTTGGTTGCTTTGTCGCGTAGTGGACAAGTGTTGGGTTATCAGGTTAAGTCTCGATCGTCATATTCTTTGGATGGACAATCGAAATTAAAAGATGAAGTAGAAATATTTAAAAAGGAAAGGAAAGAATAGTAGATGGAAGGCAGAAGATAGATCGAGACCATAGTGTCGGGAATGGAGAAATAAATAGAAGGAAAGGTTTTTAATGTAGAGTTTTAAAGTTATTAAGCACCCAGTTTCGGGGCTTAGTCATATGAGAAAAAAGGGCTAATGGATATAAACCTTTGGGGGCTTAATACTTTATAGTGAAAAAGACTGTTTTTAGGCTAGAATAAAGGGTTTTTAAGGCCAAATGAGGGTTTTGGTAGGCTAGAAAAAGGATTTTTAAACCAAATAAAAGGATGATATAAGGTTTAAAAGAGGGTTTTAATGGTTTTGAGGTTAATATTAAAGGATGAAAGGGGAAATTGTAAAGGAAAATAGGGGTGGAAATGGAGATTTGTGAAAATGAGATGGAGAAGTGAATGATGAGAATGGAGGCTCATGAGTAGTTTTTTTTGGTAAACAGCAGGCACCTTAGGCCTAATAGTGAAACAATAGTGAATATTAACTCAAAGGGTAATAATCATCATAAAACTTCAAAATATGATAATTTTTCAAAGGGAACTATCTCTTGAAGGTTTAAAAGACAAGCTTAGCCACCATTGAGTATGACAAATTTTATAGGTGGCTAACAGTGGCTCCACTTGGAGAGGACAGTTGGTTCTTTAGGTGTCCAGAACCTTAGCTATTGATCTCTAGCTTTTCAGTAAACTAGTGCCTTCATCCATTGAGCAGCAACTTTATTTTCCTTTAGCTAACCTTTCTTTGATTTGATAATCTCTGCAACAATCTGAAACAATGGAATTCTATCAAAACAACATCTCTACCTACCCATTCCTAATGATCCTAACATTTTTTCTTCTTTCAGAGTGCATTTGGACTAGCAAACTCTCTTCATCAACATGTTATTCTTTTGAAAAACAGGAAACTAATTTATTTATATTCTTATTTCACCATGAACTCAGTTTAAACAGTTGAGTTCATAAATTCTCTACCTAACTACTATCTATTAGGATTAGACTGTCTGAAAGACCTTTATTCTCTAAATTCTAAAACAGGAAATTTAAAAGTAGCCAAGCCATGATTAAACAATTTGACTTGCTACAGATCTATGGCATAAAAACAAGCTGCACATAGATTTTATTTGCAAAAAATTAAAACAAAATTTGTGAAGGCTTAAGATCTGAAAACTAAAACATCCTTAATTATTTCTTCAGCTTTGTTTTGAATTTGTTTGAGCTGTGTTTTCTCTATCATCTGGTTCAAGTTTTGAGCATATTGGAACCAGTTTGTTTTCTATCTTTGGCTCAATATTTAATCTAATTAGAGCCATTCTTCTTTTGGGATCCATAGGTTCAGATATTGAATTTGTTTGAACCTTTGTTTCCTCTATCCTAGTCTACCTTATTGATAAGCCAAGATTGAGTTGTTTGGCAAATTTGATTCACTAACCTATCAGTAGTAAATTGAAAAGCTAATTAGTCATGATTAGGCTATATGACTAACTAGAAGTGTGTTTTTAGGGGTGGCATTTGAGCTTGCACACTTTCAGATTTTGTCTCTCTTTTTTGGTATGGGGCTGTACCTTTCTTGTTTTTATCTGCCCTCTTTTCTTTTCTATTGTTTTTTTGTTTTTTCATTTTTTCTTTCAAAGCAGAAATCAACAACTAACTAAATGCTCAAAGCTAAGTTTTATTGACATTCCTATCTAACCTATTCTAACTTGGAATATTTATATGTTTAGCTAGAAAATACTCTTTTCTAACACATCCAGTCAATCAGATGGTTCCATGACTAGTGTTTGCTCATCTCTTTGAGCATGTAAGACAGACAAGGGCATTCCCATTCTCTTTTTTCTTTAGCAACAATGCTTAAAATGTCTTTTGTTGTACTTGGTGATATGCTGTTGTTTGCAGCCTTTATCCCTTCTTTAGATGTCTTCAGGAAATCTACATAGGGATCTTGAAATAATGCCTGGTTAGGAGTATTTGGAAGATGCGTTTCAACCAGGATTATCTCTATTTTCTCCACTAGATCAAGATAAATATTATCTTGAGAAAGAAAAACATCCTCAACTTCATTATTATCTAAACTGGAGGACTCATCATATTTGGCAGTGCTGTCCTCTTGAAGTCTCAAGATATTTTGATTTTGTGGGTTGAACTCTGTGAAGAGGTTATTATATTCTTGAGCAAGGGTATGTTCAATTGCTTCCTCTTTTTCAAGAGAAGGCTCCTTGGTTTCAACCTACTCAAAAATTTCTTCATTGCTTTGCTTCTCAACCTTTGAGCTGAAAGGTTCCAAGCTTTCATAACTTTCTTCATCAGTATCATAAATAGTCTGCACTAGCTCATTAATTCTTTGAAGGAATTGATCTTCCTCCCATAAATCTGCTAATGATGGTCTTGCAAGATTAACTTCTGTTTGGGGAGTATCATCACTAGATAGATCAAAGTTAGGAAAATCATAAATATAAGTAATACTACCAATCAGACATACTGGGTTATCAGCAGGTCCTTTTTTTTCTGATCTACAAAAGAACTTTCTAAATATGTACAACAAATTTCTGTATGTGAATGGGCAAGAGAATTTGTTTTGCAAAAAGTTTCAGAGACTAGCCATTTATTAATAATCTAATCTATCTCTTTTTCTCTCGAAGGGGAAGGTGTTTCTATTTTCCTTTGAATAGGAGTATAGCAGTTCTCTGTCTCTTGTGAAGACTGATTTTGAGGCTGGATGTCTTCTTGAGCCTCAACTATAAGGGATGATGGATCATTATTCATGATTGTAGGAATATCTTGAGGAATTTCTTCTGTTCCTTGGTTGATTTCTTCCTCAATTGATTCATCTGGGTTTTTATGATAGTTGTCTTGGGTATGAAATTCATGAATGGCTGCTACGAGATCCTCAGGCTTCCAATTTCCTAAATCTTCATAAATGCCTACAAGGTATTCTATGAGGCCCTCAGATTGATTACAACAACTTCCCTCTAATAACAGATACAGGGATTTTTCCTTGTAATGATCATAAAATACTATGTGGAGGTCTCTTAGAGAAAACAAACTACCAATCCTTAACCATTCGTACCATTCCCTTGCTTCTCCTTCTAATGTTAACATAAACATTTTCATAAGGAAGTCTTCATGCCATTCCACTTTCAACCTCCATACATGGATATGAAATTTGATGATATGTAATAAAGGGTCATCAAACTTTTCACTTTGAAAAACAGGTAGGTTGTCATCCCAATTCACCTGGGGCATCTTATGTGGAAACCCAGGGATATGATCTCTACTCATTGGGGTATATCTTCGTTGTATCCTTGGAATCATGTTTGTAAATCAGGAAAGAGGTCACTCTGTCTATTCAACCAGTTCAGAGTCTTCTACCAGTGGAGTCATTTTGTCTTCTGAGAGTTGTGGAGTTGCTAGGTGGATGATTTAAATTTTGCTGTCCACCAACAGTATGACTGGGATTGCTCAATGCATTCCCAAACGGATTCTACAAAGACTGAAGGGGTAATAGGCCTATTGGAGGCCAGTGGAGTCACCAGGTGGAAATTTTTAGCTCTTTTGAAGGTAAAATGTTTTATGGTCCACCACCATTTATTGATTTACATACCAATCTAAAAATGTTTTGGGTCTTCTGAGGTCTGTAAGGATGTATAAGATGTAATTTTACTCAGAAGCCCCACTGTGATCGACATTATGTTGGTATGAACGGTGGGATAAGTCCACAAGATGATATCCTTAAGGTATTCTTTGTCAAGCTAAGGGCCTAAAGAGTTTTTAAGAAGTATTTAGGAAACTATGAACTCAATAGGTCCCACCATGATTGCCATTATGTTGGGGTCCTATGTTTTAATAGATTGGCTAACCAAAAGACAAGGCAACATCAAAACCAATATTTAGAGTTCTAGGATCTAGTCCTCCTATTCTCAGAGAGAGATCTCTCAAATTGTTTACAAATATATGTCTTGTTTTCTTTTAAGTATTGATTTTAGACTAGTTATTAAGTGCAAGTGTTTGTTTGGTTTTCTTATTTGTTTGTTTGGTTGAATTGACACAACAGAACATGAAAAGTCTAAGTAGTATAGATAGAAATAAGAAGTATCAGATTCATTGGGAAATGGAGTCAAGAAGAGGAAAATGACAAGCTCATCAATGGATATGGGATATCAAAGGGAAAATCTAACTTCGCCACAAGATCCTTTAGTTTTGTGAATGAGATGGACATTAATGATTTTGGAAAGCAAAATTGAATTCTCAACAAAGGGAACTTAAAAACATAACTTGAACATAAAGAGGCATTTTATAGATAGGGCTAACCATGAATTCTACAAACCACACTTTAAGCAAATAATGACTTCAAGACAACTTTTAAAATGAAATCTAAGATTCGGGAGAACATCCTATTTCCTCAAAGATTTTATTTCAAAGGAGTTAGAAAACATGAAAAGTTCACTAATAATTGCAGTCATAGAAGAGGGAACACCTAACACATCCATTATTACAACTATAAAGAACTTTAAGACAATTGTTCAAGATGTTGAACCTCTAATTAAACTGAGAGGGGGGGTGAATCAGTTTAATACATTCCTGATCTCTTAAACTTTTCATTAAACTTATTTACACCTTCATTTCAAACTCAATTTGATGTGAGAGTAATTTTAGAATGTAGTCAGAAAGTATTAGTTTAATAGAGTAGTAGACTTAATATGAGAGCAGAAGGTATTAAGCAAATGATACATATCAGATCAATACATAAATATCATGCACAGAGACACTAGATATAAGTGGAAACCCATAAAGGGAGAAAACCACATCTTATTATTGTTGTGATGCAAAGGCAAGCTCCAACTCCCTCTCACCACTATTTTCTGCAGGCACCAACCTACAGGAGGCTTTATCCTCAATTCTGCAAGCTACAACTTGCAAGGAAGCACCAACTCCCTTCAGTTTCTAAATCTAAATGTTTGCTGATTTACCTCAGATATCAGCTCTGTTCTGTAGCTTCTCTTAATCTTCTCTGCCTTCTATATTTTGTATTCTCTCTATATATGCTCTCTCCCTTGCTCTCAAAAAACTCTCTCTGCATATCAATATGATATTATTTATAGATTTCCTCACATGACTGTTTGTATTCTGCTTGGAATTCGAAATGGAAAGTCATGTCTCTTTGCCTTCTGCCTTCTTACTCCTTTTATCAGCTTACTCATAAATTATAACTGTAGGTGTCAATTTTAACATTACAGTGGGAATTTGTTCTCTCTAGGAGACTTGCCAATGCATCACAAACAATAAAAACAATTAAAACATTTACATTCGAATTACAATGTGAATTCCAGCTCACTCATTCACCCTCTTGACTAGCTGCACATTTGTCTTTTCCTTGACTGTGTTTTGTCTTTTATGTCCTCTGTTGTGGTGTAATTGCTGCATATGTGTAACTGAGCCTTTTAAATAAATAAAATGTAATTGCTGACTTTTAAGTCAGGGAAATTCCAATTCTTTTCATGCCACGAGTGTCTTGTTGATGTGGAACATTTCCCAAGCGGAACGAACATATATCATAGTCGTTGTATATTAAGAATCGCCGTCCCATTAAGCTGAGGCATAAACATAAAACCCATGGTCCACACAGCACATCGCAACAATGATTTGTATATATATATAACAGCGCCCTGTAATTTCAACTCCCGACCTTCTTTAAATAAGTTTAACATCTAAACAGTCCTTTTAATAAATTTAAAATGCAGATCCGATATAATCTTTTCTTATATCATAAAACCATTTATAATAGCGTTTGAATGGCTTTTAAAACAGTTTCACATTTTCGATGCTATATAATTCCAATTATCGCAATCGGCGATCAACACAATGCCACAATATATGTATATACCATTTAATAACTGCTTCGATGCGTTGCAATCGGCAATCGCACGTCGCAATGGTTTGAATGTCAAAACTCTCGATTACTCCACAGCTCCGATCCGATTCAATCGGAAATCGCCAATCGGCAATCGTAATGCGGCTTTCACTTTTCGGCTCTCCAAAGTTCCGATATTTTCCAGACCCGATCCCACATCAAATAAATTTATAGCACTTCACATCTGTTTTTGTTCCAATGCGATGATCAGTCGACGATCGGAGATCGCTATAAATCGATGTCACAACCATCGCAACTGCACACAATGCCGATGCGATATTCTAGACCCGATCTAATCTTCAACCAAACTTCATAACTTTTCGCGTCCGGTCCTATTGTCATATAATGCAATTTGTGAACACTTCTCCATTTTGGCGAGATGAGTTAAACGGACCCACAATTCTCAATATCAATATATATATTGTTTCAAAGATGTTCAAAGGGTCCACTAAGTTTCTTTACGCCAATTCTGTGAGATAACGGGCTTGTCCATTCACTGACTGATTAAGAACTAATATGTATTATTAATTCGATTCCGTTAAAGATCCACAAAGTATTTTTAAGCCATCCACGTTCCGCTGCTCTTACAATTTCCGATTGCGATTGGGGAGGGGTCCCACGTTATAAAAAAAAATTTTATGCACTCCATAATATATATGCCTTGGACCTTTGGTTCTTTTGTTTTCTGGATTAATAATATGAGACTTATAATAAAGCGCTCCATATCATTTAATATTATGCTTTGAACCTTTGTGTATAAGGCGCCGAATATGTAATGCGTTGTATGTATACTCCTGCATGGGTAACGATTCCCGGAATGAGATTTGTATATATATACTTTGTTGCTTTGGGTTATACGATTCCCGGAATTTGTTTTATGTATCCTTCCGCCTGGGGTTAAGAGATTCCCGGAATTTTCTGTGCCTCTACGGTGCTAACGTCTCTGCCTCTGCCTCCACGACTCTGGCTCTACCTTTACTGCTGCTCCTGTCGCTCTGCCTCTGCCTCTACGACTCTGACTCTGCCTTTACTGCTGCTCCTGTCGCTCTGCCTCTGCCTCTATTGCTGAGATAACGGTTCTGCCTCTATTATATTCGTTTCCTCTGCCTTCATTTGCTTCTTTGCTGCCTCTTTGCTTGAGTGCTACCTCCTTTGCTTGAGCGCTGCCTCCTTTGCCATCAATGACAACATTTCCAACAGTCTCTCCCCTTTGACATTGATGGCAATCCACTTTCTCTGTTTGCTTTCTCTTTCTCTTGTTGCTTGCTCTTTCTATTTGCCTGCTCTTCCTCCTGTTGTTTGTTCTTCCTCCCCCTTTGACATCAATGGCAAAGGACGACGCCTCATCTCTCTGTATGGGTTATGTCGTTGCATTTCCTTTTTCTGAGTTATGTTTAGGCTCTCTTCTGTTAACTGTGTACTATGCTGCTCTGAGTTATAGTGATGTATAAGACTTGTTGAGAGAACACTTTAAGGATTATCGATTTTAATGTACACTGTAAATTGATACAGTTCTTCCACTTGTATAGCGTTAAGAGTGAGATTAATGATACTTCATAGATTTTTGATGCTTGAATAATGCAGATAACTCTAGGATAATAACTTGGTATTCTTTTTCCTTAATCTTTTGATTCTGAGGACCTGATTCATGCTTTTCTTGCTGGCTATTCTCCCCCTGGAATGATGTTTTCATTTTGTTCTCCACCTGAAATTATGCTTTCTCTTTATATTAGAGAGTAGTATCTACATATACTACCCCTAGTCTGTCTCTCAGGTATTCGAATGGTTCTCTGGCAAGTGGTTTAGTAAATATATCTACTATCTGTTCTTTTGTTGGTACATAGTCCAGTTTAACTATTTTCTGAGCCACTTGTTCTCGGAGAAAATGATATTTGATTGGTATATGTTTAGTTTTTGAATGAAGCACAGGATTTTTAGATATACTTATGGCACTTTTATTATCACATTTTATTGAGATAGGTTCATTAATCCTTACCTTCATGTCTTGAAGTGTCTGCTTCATCCACATGACTTGTGTGCAACATGCTGCTGCTGCTATATATTCTGCTTCAGCTGTAGACAGAGAGATGGATGTTTGTTTCTTGCTTAGCCATGCCACCAGACTTTGTCCTAGATAGAATGCACCTCCACTTGTACTCTTCCTATCATCCACACAGCTGGCCCAATCTGCATCTGTGTATGCTGTCAAGGTGAAGCTTTTGCCTTTAGGATACCAAAGCCCATATTGTGCAGTTCCTTGTAGATATCTGAGTATTCTTTTTACTGCCAGAAGATGGTTTTTTTTAGGTGCTGCTTGATATCTTGCCACTAGTCCTACTGCTAGCATGATGTCTGGTCTTGAAGCTGTCAGATACAGCAGGCTTCCTATCATGGATCTGTAGAGTTTTTGATCTACATCTGCAGACCTATCATCAGCACACAGCTTGCATCATGTGATCATGGGGGTTGTCACTGGTTTGCAGTCCTCCATTTTGAATTTTTTCAGCATTTATTTTAAGTATTTTTCTTGAGAAATGAATGTACCTGTGCTCCTTTGCTGAATTTGAAGTCCTAAATAGAAACTGAGCTCTCCAATCGTGGACATTTCAAACTCTGATTTCATCTCTTCTGCAAATCCTTTTGCTAGCTCATCTCTATTTCTTCCAAACATAATGTCATCAACATATACTACAAAAATTAGGAGTTTATTTTCATGCACTTTTATGTATAGATTGTTGTCTACTCCACCTCTTTTAAAACCCTATTTTTGCAAATATTTATCCAGTCTTGAGTACCAAGCATGAGGAGCCTGTTTCAGTCCATATAGGGCCTTTTTTAGTTTACATACGAAGTCCTTTTTATCTGTCAATGAGAAACCTTCTGGTTGTTCCATGTACACTTCTTCTTCTAGATCGCCATTAAGAAAAGCAGACTTTACATCCATTTGATATACCTTGAAGTCTTGGTAGCATGCAAATGCCAGGAACATTCTGATAGCCTCCATTCTGGCTACAGGGGCAAATGTTTCATCATAGTCAAGTCCTTCAATTTGTGAGTATCCTTTACAGACCAGCCTGGCTTTATTCCTGATTACTTGTCCTTGCTCATTCATTTTGTTTTTGAATACCCATTTTGAACCAATGATATTTTTCTCAATAGGTCTAGGAACTAGTTCCCAGGTATTATTCTTCTCAATTTGGTCCAATTCTTCATTCATTGCTTTTATCCAATACTTGTCCTTGCTGGCTTCTTCAAATTTCTTTGGCTCTATTTGTGATAACATGGCTATGTATACTTCTTATGTTTGTTCTGTTAGCTGCCTTCTTGTCTGGACTCCTGCTTTCTTGTCTCCTATGATCTGATCTTCAGGATGATTCTTCTGAGTGTATCTTGAGGGGGTTTTTGAGCTCAGCTCTGCATCTTCTGTTGTCTTGCTGGTTTCATCATCATTTTGGTCTTCTTCTTCATTGTTGTCTGATGTACTGCAGCAGTCTGTATCTCTAGTATTGTTTGGAAGTTCTTCATCAAATCTCACATCAATACTTTCAACTATCTTCCGAAGGATCTTGTTGTAGCACCTGTACCCTTTGCTTTTGGAAGCATATCCTAGAAAAATCCCTTCATTTGCTCTTGCATCAAATTTCCCAAGGTTTTCATCATTATTCTTTATGTAACACTTGCTACCAAAGACTCTGAAATGTTTTATTGAAGCTGGCTTTCCATGCCATAGTTCATATGGAGTCTTGTCACTGCTTGGCCTTAAGTGAGCTTTATTAAGGATATGTACTGCTGTGTGTACTGCTTCTGCCCAGAAGGTTTGAGCAATATCATTCTCTTGCATCATGACTCTGGAAATTTGTTGAACAGATCTGTTTTGTCTTTCTGCTACTCCATTATGCTGAGGTTTTCCTGCAATAGTGAATTGTTGTTTTATGCCATGTTCACTGCATAGGTCAGCAAAGTCATAATCTGTAAATTCTCCTCCTCTGTCTGATCTGATACATTTTAGTTTGCATCCTTTTTTATTTTCAGCTAATGCCTTGAATATCTTAAATTTGTCCAGTGCTTCTGATTTATTCTTGAGAAACGCAACCCATGTCATTCTAGAGAAGTCATCTATTATCAGCATGAAATAGGACTCTCCACTTGGTGTTTTAGTTCTTGCAGGTCCACACAGATCCATGTGCACAAGTTGCAGTGGTATTCTAGTTGATAACTCTTCTTTAGATTTAAAGGATGTGTGAGTTTGCTTTCCCAACTGACAAGATTTGCATATTGTGTTTGAGGGCCTTTTTATTTCTGGCATATCTCTGACAGCTTTCTTCTTGCTCAGTCTAATGATATGGTCAAAGCTGAGATGTCCCAATCTCCTATGCCATAACCATGACTCCTTGAGTTTGCTAAGATGGCAGGCTTCATCCTCCTCTTTCACTATGTACACATTACTCTCTGTTCGAACACCTTTGAGTAGAGTTTTTCCTATTGTGCTTGATCTGACTACACAATCTTGTGCTCTAAAGAGAACTTCACAGCCTTTATCACACATCTGACTGACACTTAGTAAATTTGCTTTCAGCCCATCTACATATAATACATCTTGGGCCTTTCCTCTGCCATTGTCTATGCTGACTGATCCTTTTCCCTTGATATTTCCTGATTTGTCATTTCCAAAAGTGACATTGCCCGATTTCTTTTCGTTAAGAGTTAAAAACTTGTTTTTATCTCCTGTCATGTGTTTAGAGCAGCCACTGTCCAAATACCATTGACTTTTCAGGTCTTGAGCAGTTAGAGCTAAGTCACACTTATTCTCCTTCTTTATCCATTGGAGGCATCCTTTTGTTTGGTACCTTTTGTGAGTTGATGAATCACATCCTTTCAAAGAACATTTGGACAGTATATGTCCAACTTGATTGCATATACAACATTTGATCATAGTTTTTGCAGAATTGTGAGTTTGAGCAAAACTTCTTTGATTTGTAAACCTCCTTGAGGTGTTGAACATCATTCTTTGTCCATACTTTCTACATTCAGTAATTTTATGGCCAAATTCCTTACAATAAAAACAATAACCATAGAAATTACTTGCATACCTGATGTAAGGTTGTCTCTTCCATGCTTGCCTCTTTTTCTGGTTTGAATCATTCCTCCTTGCATGACAATATGCAGCAATGTGTCCTGGCTTATAGCAGGTGGCATTCTTCATAGGAGGGAAGAATTTCCTCTGATGACTTCCAAATTTGACATACTCAGGAGCATATGATCCTTTTTCTGTTATCTTAGTAGTTATTGCATTCTTTGTTACTAGAGGTTTCTTCTGCTCTCTGTCTCTCTTATTGCAAATTTCTTCTTTTGTAGGAATTATTTGAGCTACTTCCTCATCCTTCTTTGTTTTTACAAAAATAATCTCTCTGTCAACCTTTTCTTTTCCTTTACTTGATTCTCCTTCGTAGCCTATTCTAGTCTTTATCATAGGGGATCTTTGAGCAACCAAAATTTCATTCAACTTAATAGAGCTTGTTGTTTGAGAAGGGTATATAGAAACTTTCTGTTGAGCATTTTCTAATTTCTTTCTCAGACACAAAATTTCTTCTTCCAACTTCTCTTGTTCTCGAGTTTTATCTTTGATTTGATGAAGTAACATATCTTCTATCTTCTTGGCTTCTTCAAGCTTTACCTTCAGCTGCATGAGGACTTCTGAATTTTGTTCTTCTTTCACACATTTTAGGAGAATCTCTTTTTGTTTTCTGCATTTTAGTTTTAGTCTGTCAATCTCTTCCAGAGCACTTCTTAGCTCCCCCTCAAGGTCTACTTCCCCTTCTTCTTCTTCATCTTCTAGTAGGAGTCCCTCAAGATCTTCTATGGCCATCAATAAAAATTCTGAGGTTCCTTCTTCACTTGAGGGTTCATCTGAGTCTTCAGATGCACAGCTGTCTTGCTGAGCATAGAAGGATTTTCTGCTGAATTTCTTTCCTTTCTGCCAGTTCTTTGATGTGTCTTTTTCTGATTCTTGAGCTTGATTTCTTACTTTCTTGTGAGAACATTTAGCAGCATAATGTCCAACTCTTCCACAGTTAAAGCATTTGAAGGGAATTTTACCTTTGTATCTACCTGAGCCTCTATCCAATTTCTTGACAAATTTAGCCTCTTCTTCATCAGAGCAGGAGAATATGTCTTCCTTTTCTTCTTTCTTCTTTTCTGTTTTGAATGTTTCCTCCCTTGTGCTTGGCTTCTTCTATGGGAGCCTCATCTCATATGCTGTAAGATTTCCTAGTAGCTGGTTCATGGTAAAGGTCTCCCAATCCGCTGTCTCTTCTATTGCAGATACCTTGGGATTAAATCTGGATGGGAGTGATCTTAGAATATTTTGCACAACTATACTTTCTGGTATGGTTTCTCCTAGAGCTTTCATATTGTTAACAACTTCTGCAACTTTTAAGAAGAAGCTGCCAACATCTTCATCATCATTCATTTTTAAGTTTTCAAACTGGGCTCTATATACTTGAAGTTTGGCAGTTTTTACTTTCTGATCTCCCTCATGTATGTCTTCAAGAGTATCCCATATTTTCTTGGCAGTGTCTTTGTGCATTACTTTAATAAACTTTGCTTCACATAATCCATTCAATATGGCATTCATGGCTTTTGCGTTAGCCACAAAATCTTGTTTTGTTTCTTTTTCTGTGTCAGTTGCCTTTGGGGCATATCCAAATTCCACAGCAGCCCAGACTTCTATTCTTTAGAATGACCCATGTATGTCTTGTTCGATTTTCCGGAAAGCATAATTTTCACCGGTGAAGAAAGGGGCTTTATTGGTTGAGAGCATCCTTCTTTACTAGCCATCTTCAGAACCTGGGATCTCTTCCCGGTTGTTAGACTTGTACGAAGGAACTTGGGCTGGCTCGATACCAATTGTTGATTCTTTGGATTGGCGGAAATTGAATCGGTTAATACATTCACGATATCTTAAACTTTTCATTAAACTTATTTACACCTTCATTTCAAACTTTATTTGATGTGAGAGTAATTTTAGAATGTGTCAGTAATATTTAATAGAGCGGTAGACTTAATATGAGGCCGAGCGGGTATTAAGCAAATGATACATATCAGATCAATACATAAATATCATGCACGGAAGACACCAGATATAAGTGGAAACCCATAAAGGGAGAAAACCACATCTTATTATTGTTGTGATGCAAAGGCAAGCTCCAACTCCCTCTCACCACTGTTTTCTGCAGGCACCAACCTACAGGAGGCTCTATCCTCAATTCTGCAAGCTACAACTTGCAAGGAAGCACCAACTCCCTTCAGTTTCTAAATCTGAATGTTTGTTGATTTACCTCAGATATCAGCTCTATTTTTTAGCTTCTCTTAATCTTCTCTGCCTTCTATATTCTGCATTCTCTCTATATATGCTCTCTCCCTTGCTCTCGAAAAACTCTCTCTTCATATCAAGATGATATTATTTATAGATTTCCTCACATGACTGTTTGTATTCTGCTTGGAATTCGAAATGGAAAGTCATGTCTCTTTGCCTTCTGCCTTCTTACTCCTTTTATCATCTTACTCAGAAATTATAACTGTAGGTGTCAATTTTAACATTACAGTGGGAATTTTTTCTCTCTAGGAGAATTTCCAATGCATCACAAACAATAAAAACAATTAAAACATTTACATTCAAATTACAATGTGAATTCCAGCTCACTCATTCACCCTCTTGACTAGCTGCGCATTTGTCTTTTCTGTCCTCTGCTGTGGTGTAATTGCTGCATATGTGTAACTGAGCCTTTTAAATAAATAAAATGTAATTGCTAACTTTTAAGTCAGGGAAATTCCAATTCTTTTCATGCCACGAGTGTCTTGTTGATGTGGAACATTTCCCAAGTGGAACGGACATATATCACAGTCGTTGTATATTAAGAATCGCCCTCCCGTTAAGCTGAGGCATAAACATAAAACCCATAGTCCACACAGCACATCGCAACAATGATTTGTATATATATATAACAGCGCCCTGTAATTTCAACTCTCGGCCTTCTTTAAATAAGTTTAACATCTAAACAGTCCTTTTAATAAATTTAAAATGCAGATCCGATATAATATTTTCTTATATCATAAAACCATTTATAATAGCATTTGAATGCCTTTTAAAACAGTTTCACATTTCCGATGCTATATAATTCCAATTATCACAATCGGCGATCAACACAATGCCACAATATATGTATAGACCATTTAATAACTGCTCTGATGCGATGCAATCGGCAATCGCACGTCGCAATGGTTTGAATGTCAAAACTCTCGATTACTCCACAGCTCCGATCCGATTCAATCGGAAATCACCAATCGGCAATTGTAATGCGGCTTTCACTTTTCGGCTCTCTTAAGTTCCGATATTTTCCAGACCTGATCCCACATCAAATAAATTTATAGCACTTCGCATCCATTTTGTTCCAATGCGATGATCAGTCGACGATCGGAGATCGCTATAAATCGATGTCATAACCATCGCAACTGCACACAGTGCCGATGCGATATTCTAGACCCGATCTAATCTTCAACCAAACTTCATAACTTTTCGCGTCCGGTCCTATTGTCATATAATGCAATTTGTGAACACTTCTCCATTTTGGCGAGATGAGTTAAACGGACCCACAATTCTCAATATCAATATATATATTATTTCAAAGCTGTTCAAAGGGTCCACTAAGTTTCTTTACGCCAATTCTCTGAGATAATGGGCTTGTCCATTCACTGACTGATTCAGAACTAATATGTATTATTAATTCGATTCCGTTAAAGATCCACAAAGTATTTTTAAGCCATCCACGTTCCGCTGCTCTTACAATTTATAATTGCGATTAGGGAGGGGTCCCACGTTATAAAACTTTGTTTTATGCGCTCCATAATATATATGCCTTGGACCTTTGGTTCTTTTGTTTTCTGGATTAATAATATGAGACTTATAATAAAGCGCTCCATATCATTTAATATTATGCTTTGAACCTTTGTGTATAAGGCGCCGAATATGTAATGCGTTGTATGTATACTCCTGCGTGGGTAACGATTCCCGGAATGAGATTTGTATATATATACTTTGTTGCTTTGGGTTATACGATTCCCAGAATTTGTTTTATGTATCCTTCCACCTGGGGTTAAGAGATTCCCGGAATTTTCTGTGCCTCTGCGGTGCTAACGTCTCTGCCTCTGCCTCCACGACTCTACCTCTGCCTTTACTGCTGCTCCTGTCGCTCTACCTCTGCCTCTACGACTCTGCCTCTGCCTTTACTGCTGCTCCTGTCGCTCTGCCTCTGCCTCTATTGCTGAGATAACGATTCTTCCTCTATTATATTCGTTTCCTCTGCCTTCATTTGCTTCTTTGCTGCCTCTTTGCTTGAGTGCTGCCTCTTTGCTTGAGCGCTGCCTCCTTTGCTTGAGCGCTGCCTCCTTTGCCATCAATGACAACATTTCCAACACAAGTAGGGACAAAGGGTATGATCAAAACAGACCTCCTTGGCTAACTGTAAAAAATGGTACTTCAAAGGGAGACTTCAAAAACATTTTTCAAGTGGCAGCAGACAAGTAGGGAAAACCATAAATCATGCTGGAACCAACTATTTGAACTATTTGAGAAATAAACAAGCATAAGGGTTTAAGAGAATTATTAAAGACTCTAAAATGCCTCAGCAGAAGAAAACATAAAATAGTGAAGGATAAAAAGGTTTAAGGTGCTTCCAGGAGTCATTTCTTAGCCTAAAATTTTTATCCTATTGTAGTAAGAATTTATGAAACATAATGAAAACAGGAAAAACAACATACAGTTCAAAATACATCACCAACAGCCAAGCTCGGGGATCCAATGATAGAGCCTTCTCAAGAACATGCATGTCAAAACATAATCCAGCTTCCAAGACTTCAATTTCTTCTTCAACTTCAACAGACTATGTATTATTTCAGAGAGTTCCAATGTTACAACTAGTGACCAACCAACAACTTCTCATCTTCTTCAGAAGTATTTATAGAAGAAATGAGGAGGTGGAAGAGTTCTATGGTTGAGTATCATTAATTCTATACTAAATGCAACTCCTAGCCTTGAAAACCATGCAAGGCCTAAGGCAAGAAAGCATTGAATTACAACTTAGTCTTATTTACCCTGTTTCTGCTTTTTAGGCTTAGTAGGTAAAAATATTGACTTCAAGGAACTTTCTTATCTTTACAATAACTGTACTGACATTTTAAAATATGTTCTTTTGTTTGTAATAAGTGTTTAGCTGTCTTTAGTCTTAATGTTATTGACTGAGATTTGATCCGGGTATTCCTTTGAGGCAGAGAGGCTGTAGGTGGCAATATGGTAGCTGGGGAATCAATTAGCCCCTTGGATGTGGCATCTGAGGTTCTTCTGGATCTCTTTTCTTCATTCTGTGGATTAGGCCTTTGATATTAAATTTGTGCCTTGATCCTTTCAAGCTTTGATTAACATCCTTAAACCTTTGATTATGCTCTGATCTTCATCTTGACACTGATATTCTTTCATTTAATTAATTTTGACTATGTTTGTTGTTTGCAAGTGTGCAGAGGGTTTGTCGAAGAAATGGTTTTGAAAAGCCAATAATCATGACTTATCGACCTTCTTAGAACATGTAATTAGCACTTCAAAACCCTTTAATTTGTACCAAAGGCCATAACGATCGTCATCCTTGGCCAATAACATTGTAATCATCTGCGGGAGGGTTTTATCTTGAACTTCATTAAACCTGTATAAAAGCATACAAATTTATTTAAATCCTACGAATGATTGGTTAAAACTGCTTTGGAAGGTTCGTGGAAGTGTTTCGAGGCTGTTAGGATGGAGGAATTTGCAGCAGAAAACATGTTTCTATGGTAAAAAACAGAACCAGGGTTTAATTTGAAAATATGGCATGAATTGAGGAATGGTGGTTTTGGGAAAACCGACAGTGGTTTTCTCGCAGCATTTGGGGGGGGGAGGTGGTATTAACTTTTGGAACACGATTCCATTCATCGCTTGACGCATGGTAAATGAAAACCACTTTTATCGCGTGGAAGTAGTGCATTGTGGGGAGAGGCAAAACATTATGCGATATCAATCGCTGGCCATCAGATCACAGGCTGCAGATCTCACGGTGCGGATCGCATGAGACGAACGGAAATATGTGAGGTTGGAAGACGGGTGGGGTCTGTGATGACGTCGGTTGCTTTGTCGCGTAGTGGACGGGTGTTGGCTTATCGGTTTAAGTCCCGATCGTCAGATTCTTTGGATGGATGATCGAGATTAAAAGATGAAGTGGAAATATTTAAAAAAGGAAGGAAAGAGTAGTATATGGAAGGCAGAAGATAGATGGCCCACTGACCATTGATCTGTGTAGATCAACGATCTAGATTCGCTCGAGACCATAGTGTCGGGAATGGAGAAATAAATAGAAGGAAAGGTTTTTAACGTGGAGTTTTAAATTTATTAAGCACTTGGTTGTGGGGCTTAGTCATATGAGAAAAAAGGGCTAATGGATATAAGCCCTCGGGGGATTAATACTTTATAGTGCAAAAGACTGTTTTTAGGCTAGAATAAAGGGTTTTTAAGGCCAAATGAGGGTTTCGGTAGGCTAGAAAAAGGATTTTTAAACCAAATAAAAGGATGATATAAGGTTTAAAAGAGGGTTTTAATGGTTTGGAGGTTAATCTGAAAGGATGAAAAGGGAAATTTGTAAAGGAAAATAGGGGTGGAAAAGGAGATGATTTTTGAAAATGAGATGGAGAAGTGAATGATGAGAATGGAGGCTCATGAGTAGTTTTCTTTGGTAAACAACAGGTACTTTAGGGGTAATAGTGAAACAACAGTGAATATTAACTCAAAAGGTAATAATCATCATAAAACTTCAAAAGATGATAAGTTTTCAAAGGGAACTATCTCTTGAAGGTTTAAAAGACAAGCTTAGCCACCATTGAGTATGACAGAATTTATAGGTGGCTAACAGAATGAATGATATATATGGCTGCTCTCACCCCCTTCTTATTCTTGTGAAACCCTAACAATCTTGGGTCCACTCATTAACTATGCTGCTACTTGGCCCCTTGGCTTTCACATGTTAGTCATCAGTAATTTTTTCTGATATCAAAAGATGAATAAGTTATAATCCTAGATTTCTAGAAACAAGATTTGAGAAATATTGTGAGTTCTAGAAATCCCATTGCCTTCATTATCCTAAACCTAACTGATTCACTAAAAACTTCATCTTTTCTTTCTTAAATTTTACCCTACTACTCTAAAAAGACTGCATTTTTTGGGCCTACTAACCTCATTTTGTTCCTCCCCTCACTCTCGTTTACTCCCTATTTTCCTTTAAAAAACCCATTTTTCTCCTTTCCCAAAGGCCTAAAATTCTCCCCCCACCCCTTCATCATTTTTCCTCTAAAACATCTTAAACAATGTAAAAATCCCTTTTTACATTGTTTAAATCCAACAGACCTTGTTTAAACCTTATAAAAACCCTGTTTTTATACTAAACCCTCCCTTTCACATATAAAAAGGCTTTAATCCCCTTCTTGTTTCAGCCCTTGGTCCCCCTTACTCCCATATAACCTTGCCCTCTACTTATTTCTTAGCCCCTTCCCTATATAAAGCTCTACCCCATGTGTTCCCTTTTTCATACGCCCCGAAACTTTATAACCAGGGCTCTAAACCTTTAAAAAATTAAAGGGTGGGCCCGCTTTTCCTCCACACTGCCTTACCTTTTCACCGCACCATCTCCACCATCAACCTGGAGCCCTGGGACCTGATCTGATGGCTGTCACATCCTCGTCCCTCATCCCACGTTGACATAAGTTTGCACAACGTGACAAAGCTCCCCACGTCATCAATTCGGGCTCGCCTTCCACTAAAGCCCTGCTGACCATTCACCTGGCACCATTTGTCACCAGACTCTACCCTCCAAACTTGCGCACTGCTCCTCGGATCGTTCCACACTGTCAATCTCCCTCCTTGAGATCTGATGGCCTGAAACCCATATCACACAGAAAATTGCAATTGGTTTAATAACCCCTAACCTATGTGAAATAGGTGGTTTTCCACTGGACACGTGTCAATCGCCTAATGGAATCGTGTGCGTTCGGCCCAAAACCGCTTACCACCTTCCACCTACGCGATAAACCACCTATGGTTTTCAAAACCAATTTTCCTCTCTTCACACCAAAATTTAAATCCTTCCCAGTTCCACCTCTAGAACCATGCTTTGCATCCTCTTCTCCTTCTATTAATGCCTCTCAACAACTCCAAACCCTGAACAAATTGTAGTAAACCCTCCCGCATGGTTTTTAACTAAATATTTTGTGTTATGTGCAGGTTTTTAATGGTGAAAAAGGGCGCAAAATTCCCTCCCATGGTCAATAAATGATAAATTAAACCATGGATGATGATCCATGTGTCTTAATCCAAAATCAAGGAGATCCGAGACTTTCTCAGGGTTTTATCGATGATGAAGCATGCTCATTGATCGATCAAGAATCCTCCATCACATAAAGGACACATCCCTACACACAAAAAGAAAACAAAGATGCAGTGAAGAAATGAAGAAAGTAGAAGGATTAAAGGGCTAATCCTAAATCAAAGGATAAACATAGAGGATTAACCAAATAGACAGTGATTAAAGGCTGAAAGTCAAAAGTTGAAAAAACAAAAAATAAATGAACAAATAGTCATAAAGCAGAGACAGAGGATAAAGACAGTGGAAGAGATTATCAAAGCTAAATCAAAGTTTAAAAGATTAAAGGCAAAGATTAAAGATAAAACAAAGGCAGATTAACCCATAACAAGTTTGAATGACTCAGCTCACAGTAGTTATTCATCTCAAAGATATTTTTAGTCACCTAGGTGCTTTGTTCCCTTAAAAAAAGCATTTAGCTAGTTATTGGGCTAAGTCAGAGATATTTTATCTGTCAAACATTTATTGTAAAAGTTATGAATAAGCCTTAAAAGTCAAACATTTTAGTTATTCTTCCTTAGAAGTTAAGATAGAAGTTATTGAAACAGAGAAGTAGCTGTAGATATTCCTGCCTTGAGCCTTGCATGGTCTTCAAGGTTAGGAATGCACTTACTCTATAATAAATGATAATCAAACCCTATTTTGGGCTTCACCTACTGATTTGCAGCATAAATACTGCATCTAAACTCATTATATTATTGGAATTTGATGACTCTTTGAAGTAATACATAGTATTTTTTAAGTTAAAAGGAAATTGATGCCTTGGAACTTGTGGATGCCCTGATTTGTTTGTTGATGGAGGAGGCTAGATCACTGGATCCCTAAGCTTGGCTGTTGGTGAAGTGCTTCTAATATGTTGTTGTTATTTTCTATTTTCATTATGTTTCCATCTCTATTTGTTGTAGTAGAGAAAAAATTTTAGGCTAAGAAATGTCTTTTGAAAGCACCTTAGTTCTGTTTTCTCTTTACTACCTTAATGTTTTCTTCTACAAGGTCTAATTGGAGGATTTTTAACTTCCCTCCAGTTCCATCTAGCTTGTTATTTTAGAAATTATTCAATAGAGTTAAACCAGGGAAATTTATGGTGAGTCGATGTCCCTTGAGTATGGCTTGAGATATTGTTTCTAAAACTTCCTTAAAGTATACTTAGTAGAGTCTAAACCAGGGAAGTCTATGGTATGCCCTGTCCTCTAGACTGCCTCAAAATGTTGCTTTAAAGGTCCTTAGAGATTTAGTAAAAAGTAGATTAGATTATTTATGTTTGATCTTAGGCTCCTCTCACTATTATATTATATGTTTTCTTTATCAGAAAGTGGTCTTTGATTGCTAGATTGTTGTCTGGAAGGTTTTCTTATTAAAGTTTTGTCCAAAGAAGTCTATGGTTTTCCCTATCCTTTGGCTTGCTCCAAATAGTTACCGTGAAATATTTCTCTTGTTTAAAGTAGAGCTAGAATATTCTTAATTGATTATAGCTTTGCTGCCTTCACAACTTATTAATGTCCATCTCATTACCCTTAAAACTTTCAAGATCCACTGTCCAAGTTACATTGTCCCTATGATACTCCCTGATCCATTGATGAACTTATCATGACTTTAATTTGACTCCATTTCCCAATGACTTAGAGATTTCCTCATTCTACCTATGCTCTCTGATCAGCATACCCAACCAAAACAAACAACAAACCTCATACTTAATAACTAGCCTAAAATCAACCTTTAAAAGCAAACAAGCACATATCCTTTGAAAACAACCTGAGAGATCCCTCTCTGAGTCTAGGAAGGCTAGGTCCTAGAACTCTAAAGATTGGTTCTGATTTTGCCCTGTCATTTGGTTTACCAAACTGCCAAATCACAGGACACCAACATAATGGTGATCACGGTGGGACATTCTAAGTAAGTTCATTCTTAAACATTCCTTAAAAGGTTTAGAAACCCTTGACTAATAGTATCTGGTGGTTTATCTGTCACCTCATCGCCACACTAACATTATGGTGATCACGGTGGGACCTTTTGTGTAAAGTCCCAAGATAAAACACTATGTATCCATCCAGTGAACCATAGCTACCTCAAATATTACCAACAAAATGGTGATTATGATGAGACCTTATGAATGAGTGAAAATATAAGTACACCTTAGGATTCTAGAAACCCTCATCAAACCTTAAAGGATTCAAGCTTTTAGCCATAGAGTAGACTCTATTTGTTTCACCATCTTAGCTAAATGATGACTCAGGTATAGGACACTCTTACAAAACCATAGAACTACATAAAAACTCAGAAAAACCCCAAAAAATGTTCCTATATTGGTTTCTATTAGTTATTGGTGGTGGACCATAATACATTTTACCTTCAAAAAAGCTAAAAAATTCCACCTGGCGACTCCAGTAGCCCCAGTAGGCCTATTACTCCACTAGTACTCTAAGATTTCCTTAATATTGTATCAAATCAGTCCCAAGGAGTTTAGAGGCCTAGTCCCATATTCTAGAAAGATACTAAACACTAAGAGCCACTTGTGTGTGAATAGGATTGAGCCACTTGATCGGGTCAATAGGACTAGATCACTAGCAGACCAAATGCATTAAACCACTTTGAAGACCTAACGTAGTTCTAGAAGGAGGATCCAATGTGAAAGGGGTTAATTCATTTGAGGTGGTTTAGGGTTTTTCACATCCTCATCTTATAAAAGGAAGGAGAAGGCTCCAGGAAAAGTTTGTTGATGATATTTCGATTTTGAGATTTCTTGAGCAACTCAAACTCTCTTGGCTGCTTAGCTAGAGAAAGGAATTTCTTGTTTAGGAATTACTCCTCCTTCCTTGAGGGTCTCTTGGAGGAGATTATGTTGCATTGATCCACTATTTGGAATTTTGGCCCAGCTTCACCTTACATCTACAATGCTACTCCTGTTATGGGTTGAGCTGTCCATGTGAGTTGTAGCAAGTGGAATCAGATCTATTCAGATCTGAAGAGTTCTATTGCATATTTTCAGTGGGGAAGTCATCTAAACCATTGGCAAGAGTGTAATAGATATTTTGAGCTCCAGATCCTTATCTTGGTAGGAGGCCAAAGTGTGCATCACTTCATCAGCACAGTTAGCTCTAGCAACTGCGTTATTTTTCAGGCAAAGTTGTAGTGTTTATTTTCTAGCAGTTTGGAGAAGAGATCTCCGGTGAAAGGGCTTCTTTCCTTCACTGAGGTGATCCATAGATTGGCCAACCAATCTATGTTTTGTTTCAGATATTATATTCTACATGTTCATGATTCAGTGATTTTCTGAATCATTCTGCAGATCTGCATTCTTAGATCTCAAATCTACTTCCTATGCTTCATGTTTTGAGCAAAACCCTAAGGGGAATGTATAGATAAGCTCTTCTTGTACATGGATCTGTACTAGATCTATATTTTTATGTACTGATCTGATCTAGATCCAAAGAATCAATAAACTACTACTTCAACTCTGAAAATAACGTTGTCATAGTTCTGCAGTCTTTTCTCATGTGTTGCAGCACTTCTTTTGGAGCTTTCCTTTATGAAAAGATCTCTTTTTCTTAGCCTAAATCATTTGAATCTCATTCTAAGTTTCCATATTTATTTTCATGCATAAAATCAGCTAATACCTTCAGAAAATCACGTTGTAGAAGCTTCAATAATTTCTACATACTCCAAGTCATGGGAAATCAGGGGTTTTAAGCCTAGTTTGGGGAGGAGGAACTGTTTAATTTAGCTATACTTATTTGTTTGAGATGAAATTTTAATATTAGGTCCCTCATTACCTAATATAAAATAACCTCCTTCCATTTCTCTTATTTTTACGTAGATTTCTTAATACACTCATTTTAGGGCCAAAATCATCACTTTCTCCACCTTTTTTCCCATAAAACGCTGTATAAGGTTGCTGTTGTTGTATTTAATGAAGGATCTGCATTATAACATATTTTATGAGATTTTTTGATGGTTAATGACCAATATTTTGTCAAATATTGCTTAATTTCTAGATTTGGAACATTACAGTGGTATCAAAGCAAGATCTTTGGCTCAGCCTGTGGCTTCAAGCCAAAGTGTTGAATCCCTGGAGGAGGAATATTTCAAGATATATAGAAATATTATACAGATGGCCAGGTAGCCTCTAGATCTCATCCTTTTTTCAAAGGTGAGATATCCAGTAAATGCCCATGCAGTCAATCTCTAGAATAGAATCTTGATACTCCTGAAGAGGGAACTTTACAGCAGTATCAGAGAAGAGAAGAAATAGAGATAAGAATGATGGAAAGGATTAGATTACTCTCATCAATGTATAGATCTAATAATAGCCTCTCCAAAGAGCTAAATCAGAAAATAGAAAGAAGATGCACCGAGACTCCTAGAGGGTTTCAAGGAGAAGAAAGTTGCAGTGAGACCTACAAAGGGTTTCAAGAAGGAGAGGAAGACCCATGCACTTCCTACCCTCACAAAGAAGATGCATTGTATAGAAGAAATAAGAGCATGGCTCCACCACTTGAAATAATGATAGAAGAGGAGATATCCCTACTCCTTTTCTAGACCCTGAAGGGTATTGAAGAAGATCTCAAGGAGATTGAGAGGGTGGAGACTTGTACCAGCGCTGGCACAACCTTGGAAGAGTAGCCTTCATGTTTAGTGATGAAGGAAGACTACATATTTGTATAATAAGCTCTTGCTTCTATATCTCATCTAGGTATGATTAAAAATCCATCTATTGTCATTTCAGCACATTGTATGAAGAGATCCACATCTTTGCATGCTGCTAATTTTGAGCAACAGAGTTGCACTGCGTTGTGCCAAAGAAGTGAGGAAGAAGAGAGAAACCATTCCTCATTAGAGCATTCAGATGGAAGCTTCATTCATGAAGCAATAAAGGGTGGAATGAGGGATGGTAGACATCTTGGAGTGAGAAACCCTTTCTCCCTTCTAGATGACCCTTTCTCAATGAGCACACCCCTGCTCAAAGAGAAACTTCTACTTGCAGAAAATCCAAGGCCCCTTTGTTTTTAGGAGGCCATGCATGAGGAGAAGACTTCATGGGAAGAATTCATTGGAGGTGCACTTCAGCACATCATGGAGTGCAAATTTCTTCAACATTTTGAGGAGGATCTTCCCTTCTCACAGGAGCAGATAGTAGATGGGGGACAGCTTTGGATGGATAACGTCTCTCATGACTGTGTTGGAAATTTCTTGAGCCATGCCCATCATGATGGGAAGTTTTTTCCTACCACCTATTTGGATCCTCATAGGGTCAAATTGATCCTCGGGAAGATTGCATTTCAAGATCCCATGAAATGCAGAAGTCTGATTTGGGATGATGGTAGCCCTCATGGGAGGAGTACCAAGATGGATGATGGGAAGAGGCATCCAAAATTGGCTAAGTGGATGTGGATGGAGAGCAAGAAGCTGGAAAGATACTTGCAGATCTATGACACCAGGCAGCAGGAGGCTTGGTTTCACTAGTTTCTCTTGAAAGAGTTTGGTTATCACTCTCTTTCTAAGGGTATGTCGCAGGATACTTGCATCATGGAGCAGAAAGGAGTATGGACACATTGTGTTGACATAATATTCTTCATGTCAATCACCATGTTTTCACGACATGATCTTGATGATGGGAGTATAGAGAGGCAGCAAAAGATTTTGTTGCTTGGGATGTTATTGAGAGAGTAAGGGCAGATTTTCTCTCATAGTTTTCATGATGTTGCAGGAGTAGAAGATGGCACTATCATAGTGAAAAGGGGTTACTCCTTGACCTTAGATGTTCAAGAAGGACTTTCTTCATGGGAAGGACTTCTCACATGTAGCAGCATTATGGGATATGCCTTTGACATTCTGCATATCAAAAAATGGAGTTATGTGGTTATGGGAGCCTATTTGCATAGGCCAACAGTGTTTTCACTTTGGAGCTGGGATTTATTGATGGAGTATTCCCAGGATCACTTCTCATTCGATTCACTTGGTGAGCAAGGAGGAAGTGAAGAAGATGAAATGGTAGATGGAGACATCTATTACTGCGATGTGCTTTTCTTGACTTGGGTTTCCAAGCAGGAGGAGAAGGACTTTCATGCAGCCCTTGGTTCATTCCCCTTCATGGGAGTGTGCCAAACTATTATTGAGGATTCATCATGTATCTTCTTGCTTCCAACATATGGTGAGAGCTTTTGCTTGCATCCTCTTACCATCTTTTGGCAGTGCATTGCTCCACAAGAGGGCAAGCTATTCATTGATCTCCATGGTCTACATTGGGCCAAATTATATGATGGAGACAGCCATCTCTTATATGGCCTTGGGCAAAGATGTTTTTCTTACATGTATGTTCATTTGATTCATATGATTAACCATGTAACAGGAAAAAATTTTCCATGTATTCTTCTAAAGAAACAGTATGTAAAACTGTGCTGTGAAGACTTGGGAAACTGTTGGTACTCTCTTGCATCACATAGAACCTTCAGTATTTCCTTCATGATGATGACATTCATGTTCTCAAGTGATGATATTTCTTTTGTCTTGATGGGAGACATGATGTTGAGTAAGGCACATGGTTTGGATGTGTCCTTTTGGGAAGTAGGTTCCCACATTTTCTACAGTACATGTTCTAATGGGAACATGGGAAGATTTGTGGCCACCATGACCAAAAACTTGTTTCTCTTGGAGGTGGGCCATGTGTGTGATGAAATACCTTATGATGATACCCTTCTGTCTGTCACATATAGAACATTTTGGGCTAACTGGTTTTAAAGTGTTGGAGGGAGGATCCTTGCAGATCTAGTCTTCATGATGCCACTTGAGGGCAATATCCTTGTAGCCCAAGATCAGTCTTCACTCTACACTTATCTTAAGTGGAGAGGAGAACAACGTGGGATAGGCTATCTTGTCTACCATGTGCAGATTTTCAGCCCACCTATTTTGCAGGAGCTCAAGGTGGAGGAACATTTTCAGGAGTTGCCATGTTGGGAGGTAACTCACTTTGTGTGGATGATTGCTTAGGGATGAAGGATCCACATGGGAATGTTGTTTCCCATTACATTTCAGATTCCATGCCTCAAGGGAGCCTCTAGGCATCACCTTATTGACTTCTTGAGTACTGTAATTATTCATGATGATAGCTAATCAGCCAATTTACATGCTTGGGAGAGGCAATATGGAGATTCAT
Organism: Pinus albicaulis; assembly: GCA_034641835.2. Taxonomy (NCBI): domain Eukaryota; kingdom Viridiplantae; phylum Streptophyta; class Pinopsida; order Pinales; family Pinaceae; genus Pinus; species Pinus albicaulis. Next base: position 1,297,273,908 of record CM076574.1, on the reverse strand, counting down.
TGTTGACACAACATCTCATTATTTGGAGAAGATAATCTTATGTGGATGCTACAATAGGAGGAGGGGACATCCTTCAGTTCTATCCTTGCAGTTGCTTGAGGACAAACAAAATTTGGGAGGGGAGGACTGTAATATTCCTAATTAGCCCAAGCTAATAGGAATATTTCATTTTGTTTTAATTTTATTTATTGATGAATAAAATGTAAAGGAGGACATGAAAAACTCCTAAAACATAAAAATAAATCAATGCCCAATGTGAACAGAGACGAATTAGGGCTTTCTTAATAAAAGCCACTTGTGTGTGAATAGGATTGAGCCACTTGACTGGGTCAATAGGACCAAATCACTAAGCAGACCAGATACATTGAACCACTTTGAAGACCCAGCGCAGTTCTAGAAGGAGGATCCAATGTGAAAGGGGTTAATTCATTTGAGGTGGTTTAGGGTTTTGCACATCCTCATCTTATAAAAGGAAGGAGAAGGCTCAAGGAAAAGGTTGTTGATGATATTTTGATTTTGAGATTTCTTGAGCAACTCAAACTCTCTTGGCTATTTAGCTAGAGAGAAGAATTTCCTGTTTAGGAATTCCTCCTCCTTCCTTGAGGGTCTCTTGGAGGAGATTGTGCTGCATTGATCCACTATCTGGAATTTTGGCCAAGCTTAACCTTACATCTATAGCGCTGCTCCTGTTGCAGGTTGAGCTGTCCATGTGAGCTGCATCAAGTGGAATCAGATCTGAATATTAGATCTATTCAGATCTGAAGAGTTCTATTGCATCTTTTCAGTGGGGAAGTCATCTAAACCATTGGCAAGAGTGTAATAGCTATTTTGAGCTCCAGATCCTTATCTTGGTATGAGGCCAAAGTGTGCATCACTTCATCAACACAGTTAGCTCCATCAATTGCATTATTTTGCAGGCAGAGTTGCAGTGTTTATTTGCTAGCAGTTTGGAGGAGAGATCTTCGGTGAAAGGGCTTCTTTCCTTCACTGAGGTGATCGATAGATTTGCCAACACATATATGTTTTGTTTTATATATTATATTCTAAATGTTCATGATTCATTGATTTTCTGAATCATTCTACAGATATGCACTCTTAGATCTCAGATCTACTTCCTGTGCTTCATGTTTTGAGAAAAATCCCAAGGGGATTGTATAGATCAGCTCTTCTTGTACATGGATATGTATTAGATCTATATTTTTATGTATTGATATGATATATATCTGAAGAATAAATAAAATGTTTCTTCATCTCTGAAAATAATGTTGTCTCTGAAAATAACATTGCCATAGTTCTGCAGTCTTTTCTCATGTGTTGCAACACTTCTTTTGGAGATTTTCTTTATGAGAAGATATATTTTTATTAGCCTAAATAATTTGAATCTCATTATAAGTTTCCATAATTATTTTCATGCATAAAATCAGCTAATCCCTTCAAAAAATAATGTTGTATAAGCTTCAGTAATTTCTGCATACTCCAAGTCATGGGAAATCAGGGTTTTTAAGCCTAGTTTGGGGAGGAGGAACTGTTTAACTTAGCTAAACTTATTTGTTTGAGCTGAAATTTAGAGTATAGGTACCTCATGTCCTAATCTAAAATAAACACCCAGAATCTCTCTTATTTTTACGCAGATTTCTGAATACACTCATTTAAGGGCTAAAATAATCACTTTTCGCCACCTTTTTGCCCATAAAATGCTGTATAAGGTTGTTGCTGTTGTATTTACTAAAGGATATTCATTATAACATCTGTTATGATATTTTTTGATGCTTCATAACAAATATTTTGTTAAATATTTCTTAATTTCTAGATTTGGAACATTACACCAACCTTGTGTCTATTAGGAAGAAGACTGGGGAAATTAGGGTTTTCATTGATTTTAGAAATCTGAATAGAGCCTCCGTGAAAGATAATTAACCCTTGCCTAAAATGGACCACATACTTCAAAAATTGGTTGGATCTAAGAGAATATCACTATTGGATGGTTTTTCAGGCTACAACCAAGTGCTAGTACTCCCAAGTGATCAACACAAAACCGCTTTCACCACACTTTGGGGCACATTCATGTATTTTAAAATGCCATTTAGTTTGATGAATGTAGGGGGCACATTCCAAAGGGCCATGGAAGCTTTTTCAGAAGACAGAGGCTATTTCATAATCATTTACCTTGATGACATTACTGTTTTCTACAAAAATGATAAAGAAAATTTGATTCATTTGAGAAAAGTTTTTGAGAAATGTAGAAAATATGGCTTATCTTTGAATCCCAAAAATACACTCTTTGGTCTCCGAGAAGGAAAACTTCTTGGCCACATACTTTCTGAAGAGGGAATCAAAGTAGACCCTAAAAGGATTGAAGGCATATTGAAAATCAACCATCCTAGGAACCTCAAGGAATTGCAATCTTTCATTGGGAAGATCAATTTTTTGAGAAGGTTCATCCCCAACCTTGTTGAAATTTTGAGAAATATCACAAACATGCTAAAAAAGGAAACGGGTGTTAAATGGACTTTAGAAGACAAGTAGTCATTTGAACTGGTGAAACAAGCTCTTACTCAAACACTAGTTCTTATTAGTCCTGATTTCACTAAGGATTTTTAGATTTTCTCATTTGTCTCTGAACAGACCATTGCTGCAGTGTTGTTGCAAAATAATAATACAGGGAAATAACAACCAATATCCTTTTTTAGTAGAGCCTTAAGAGATTCTCCACTCAAATATAATATCATGGAGAAACAGGCCCTAGCCTTGATAAAAGCATTGAAGGTTTTCCGAGTCTACATTTTACACTCTCATATCATTGCTTTTGTCCCACATACAGTTGTCAAGGACATTCTAAATCAAGACACTGATGGTAAAAGGGGAAAATGGATTGCAATCATCTTAGAATATGATTTAGAGATCAGGCCTATCATGCTAATTAAAGGACAGGGATTAGCAAAACTCATGGCAGAATCAAATCTTCAAGCATTAGATATAAATATGGTTAATGTTTTGGAAGAAATAGAAGAATTCACAGCTCCATACATTGAAGAAATATTTTTGAATTCACCTTGGTATGCTAATATAATTTATGTGCTTATCTATCTTAATAATCCTCCTTCTTTATCAAAGACTAAAGCTAGATTCTTGAAACATAAAGCTTTAAATTAGTGCATTCTATATGGGGTATTATATTGGAAAAATGTTGTTGGCATATTGCTTAAATGTTTTCTTGAGAATGATGCAGGAAAAATCATGCATGAGCTGCATGAGGGAGAATGTGTAGGCCATCTTTACTAGAAAACCACAGCAAACAAGATTCTTAGAGCTGGCTATTATTGGCCCAACCTGTTCCCATATACTCAAAAAATAGTCATGACTTGCCATAAGTGTCAAACTTTTGATGACAAGAGAAAACTCTTACCTTTACCATTGCATCCTATCGGCATTGAGGTTCCCTTTCAACAATGGGGTTTAGACTTTATTGGAGAAATTCACCCAACCTCATCTGCGCAACATAAGTCGATCCTTACTGCCACTGATTATTTTACCAAATGGATAGAGGCTATCCCTTCTAGGCATGCTACTGACTCAGTCATTATCAAGTTCCTTGAAACCAACATACTATCTCGTTTTGGTTGTCCTAGAAAGATCATTATAGACAATGTTGTTACCTTCAAATCCAAAAGAATGATTGACTTCTGCTATAAATATCATATCACATTACGGCATTCCACAGCGTAGTACCACCAAGGAAATTGCCTAGCTGAATCTTCTATTAAAATCCTGATCAACATTATCAAAAGATTGCTAGATCAAAATTAGAAATCATGGCATAGTAAGTTGGTTCATGCATTATGGGCTGATAGGTTAACCACCAAGAAATCAATAAATATGTCCCCCTATCAGCTGGTATATGGCATAGATGCATTCTTCCTACATATTTGGGAGTTCCAGTCATGAAACTTCTCCAAGAGGTGCAATAAGAAGAAAATGACATGTAGAGAAGGCTGAATCAAACCGTTCATCTACAGCAGTCAAGAGAGGAAGTATACAAAAGGACACAAGCAGTTCAAGCAAACATCAAGAAGATTTTTGATAGAAGGACCAAATAAAATAACTTCCAAGTTGGAGATACAGTCTTGAAATGGGATTCTAGGAGGGAAGACAAAGGTAAACATGGTAAATTTGAGAATTTGTGGAAAGGGCCTTATATCATTCATTCCATTAGGGGTCATAATGATTTCTTGTTACAAAGGATGAATGGAGAAGAATTATTTGGAGGTCTTGTCAATGGCAGGATGCTCAAACATTAATTTTGTCAAAAATCCTAGTTTCAAAGTTTTCATTCATTATACATAACATTGCATAAGAAAAATCACAAAAAATGCAAAAAACAATGAAAGAAAAGAAAAGGAAAAAGAGGGAAAGTTAAAAAGAGGTACAACCCCATACCCAAAAAATAAAAATAAAAAAATACTGTTGAAAGCGTGCAAGTATAAATGCCACTATTGATTCAAAATGATGCCTCGTTCAGCCATATAGCCTAATCATGGTTGAACATGCTTTAAATTTATATTTATAAGTTAATAGAAACAATGATTGTCAAGATTATTTTAGACTTGACTTATCAGGAAGGATAGATTAGGGAAATATAAATATGTTGGTTCCACATGCTCAAAACAAAACCAAAGAAATAGATAAGGATGCATTACTAATGACAAATCACAGCCTTATCTTTCTAAATTTACTTTTATGCAAATAATGTTTGTGTGCAGCTTGTTCCAAATGCCACAACCATGGTAAACCAGACTGCCTAATCCTGATTTGAACCATGCTTTAAATTTCATGTCACTAGTTTAGAGAATCAAGACTTCCAAACAACTTGATCTTGGCAGTCAAATAGTTCAGGTAGAAAATAAAAAGAGTTCACTAGTTTAATCTGAACTCTTGGAAGAAATAAGGATAGGAGTAGATAGTTTATTTATGTTTTCAAAAATAAAAATTCCAAGAGTTTTCCAGTTCAAGTGCACTCAAAGAAGAAGATAAAAAAATGTTAGGACAAGTAGGATTGGGTAGGTAGAAATGTTTTCAAAGGAAATCACATGTTGCAGATTGTTAAAGATTGTCACTTCAAAGAAATATCAGCAAGTAAAAAAAAAGGGAAATCTGCCCAATGGAAAGGACATTGGTCTGCTGAAACTCAGAGATTTGATAAATTGAAGGTTCTGGACACCTTAAAAAGAAAGCTGCCCTCCCCAAGTGGAGCCACTGTCAGTCATCAGTAATTTTTGCTGATATCAAAAGATGACTAAGTTATAATCCTAGATTTCTAGAAACAAGACTTGAGAAATATTGTGAGTTCTAGAAATCTCACTGCCTTCATTATCCTAAACCTAACTGATTCACTAAAAAATTCATCTTTGCTTTCTTAAAGTTTACCCTTCTGCTATAAAAAGACTCCATTTTTTGGGCCTACTGACCTCATTTTGTTCCTCCCCTCACTTTCATTCACTCCCTGTTTTCCTCTAAAAAACCCATTTTTGTCCTTTCCCAAAAGCCCTCAATCATCATTTTTCCTCTAAAAATCCTTAAAAAATATAAAAATCCCTTTTTACATTGTTTAAATCCAACTTTTAAGCCTATCAAACCTTGTTTGAACCTTATAAAAACCCTATTTTTATACTAAACCCTCCATTTTACATATAAAAAGGCTTCAAGCCCCTTTGCATTTCAGCCCCCAGTCCCCCTTACTCCCATGTAACCTTTCCCTATGCTTATTTCTTAGCCCCTTCCCCATATAAAGCTCTACCCTGCCTGTTCCCTTTTTCATACACCCTGAAACTTTATAACCAACACTCTAAACCTTTAAAAAATTAAAGGGTGAGCCTGCTTTTCCTCCACCCCACCTTCCCTTTTCACTGGGCCATCTCCACCATCGATCTGGAGCTATGGGCCCTGATCCAACGGTGGTCGCATCCCCATCGCTCATCTCGCGTTGACATAAACCTGCACAACGCGACAAAGCTCCCCACGTCATCAAGCTGGGCCCGCCTTCCACTAAAGCCCTGCCGACAATTCACCTGGCGCCATTTGTCCTCGAGCTCCGCCCTCCAAACTTGCGTGCTTCTCCCTGGATCGTTCTGCACCATCAATCTCCCTCCTTGAGATCTGACGACCCGAAACCCATATCGCACAGAAAATTACAATGGGTTTAATAACCCCTAACCTGCACAAAATAGGTGGTTTTTCGTCGGACACACGTTGATCCCCCAATGGAATCGTGTGCATTCAGCCCAAAACCACTTACCACCTTCCACCCGAATGATAAATCACCTATGGTTTTCAAAACAACTTTTCCTCTCTTCGCGCCAAAATTTAAATCCTTCCCGGTTCCACCTCCGAAACCATGCTCTACACCCTCTTCTCCTTCTGTCAACGCCTCCCGATAGCTCCAACACCAGAAAAAATTGTAGTAAACCCTCCCACATGGTTTTTAACTAACTATTTTTTGTTATGTGTAGGTTTTTAATGGTGGAAAAGGGCCCAAAATGCCCTTTGTAATATCCCTTTTTCAGGAACAACTACAGATTGGGAATAATATGAGTTATCACCAATGTGGAGCTACATCCATGTACCTCATATAGGTGTAAAAACACTTAAAATTTAGTAAAATACACAGCGGAAAATTTATACAGCGTTTTGCAAGGAAAAAGGTGGGGAAAAGTGAGGATTTAGGCCCTAAAACGTGTGTATTCAGATATATGCGTAAAAATAACATGGGAAAGTGGTTGGATATGATATATAGGTTTATGAGGGACTCCCATGTCGAATTTAAGAAAAAAAAAATAAGTTTTTCTAAGTTAAACAGTTCCTCCTTTCCTAACTAGGCTGGAAAACCCTGATTTCCCAAGACTAGAATTATGCAGAAATTTACTGAAGCATGTGAGCATGGTTTTCTGGAGGGTATGAATGAAATAATGTCTAAATATTGAAAAATAATATCTGGGGCATAACTCATATACTTACAGAAGAATAATGAAAGAATACAGAAGAAATCCTCAAGAAAGAGGTGCTACAACCATGTAAAAAGACTGCATAACAGTGACATCATTATTTTTAGGGCTGAAGCAGAATTTTATTGATTATTCAGATCTATATCATATCTATACATAAAAATATAGATCCAATACAGATCCATGTACAAGAAAAGTTGATCTATACATTCCCCTTGGGGATTTGCTCAAAACATGAAGCACCAGAATTAGATTTGAGATCTAAAACTTCAGATCTGCAGAATGATTTAGAAATTCTGAATAAAACAAGTACATAGCAGATCATATCTGAAATATAACATAGATTGGTTTTCCAATCTACGGATCACCACAGTGAAGGAATAATCCCAACACCGGAGATCTCTCCTCCAAAATGAAAGCAAAGCACCCTGCAGCTGTAGATCTGCAAATAACGTTGTCTTAGGGAGAGAGACAACACTGTAGCTTCTGAAAATGCTTTTTCTTGATGCCAAGATGGGGATCTAAAGTATAATCAGCAAATGAACTCTTCCAGGAGGTTAAAAGACACACTCACTAAGAAGAGCCACTGCTATCATCTAGATTTAAGCAGATCTAGTCTTCCACTTGCTGTAGCTCACAAGACAGCTCAACCCTCAACATGAGAAGTGCTGTAATTTAAGGTGAAGTTTGGCCCAAGCCTGATAGTGGACAATTTTATCACAATTCTCCTCCAAGAGCTGCTTAAGGAAGGAGGTGGGATTCCTGAACAAGAAGTTAGAACAAGGGATGTCTAAGCAAACAGACCTTCAGAAATAATCTTCAAAAACCCTCTCCTTGCTACCCTCCTCTTCCTTTTATAAGATAGGAGTCTTACCAAACCCTAAACCACCTTTATTCATTTAACCCCTTTCACATTACACCCGCCTTCTAGAACTGCACTGTCCCTCAAAGAGGTTCAATGCATCTAGACTACACTGTTTGACTTGGTCAAAGATGACCCATTCTTGTGATTTAACCCATTCACACTTGTAGGAGTTTATTTGTATAGCCCAGATATTTCTTTGTTCACATAGGCATTGATTTATTCTTGGTTTTCAAGAGTTCTACATGTCCTCCTTTACAATTTATTCATCAATTATGAAATGCAAAAATAAACAAGGAAAAATTAATGTTCCTATTAGCTTAAGCTAATTTAGGAACATTACAGTCTCCCCCTCCCAAATGTTGCTTGTCCTCAAGCAACTGCAAGGGTGCTGCAAAATCTCCCCTTCTTCTCTTTTGGCCTCCTCATCAAATAGTCTCCTCCATTGTTCTGAATTTTCTGCAATACCTTTGTCTCCCAATGGTCCTTCCTCAATATGCAAGTTTGACTTTGGTAAATAAACCCCAAGGGCTCTCATCATGAAGAAATGAAAGGTTGTTGTGGAAACCTTCTTGCTGATCCATGGCCTGCTCAAGATAGAAGTGATGAAAATCAAGGGTATTTTCATGATCCATGAAAGACTCCCATCTCCATGCTATCATCCAAATGAAGTGGATCACCTCCCAGCTTGGCAATCCATAGAAGAAATCCTCCCCAATACATATGAGAGGCATGTTACCAAAAAACATGTGGCTCACTTTACAAAGATACAAGTGATCTATCATAGTGGCCATACAAAATCTCATGCCCCCATTAAAGCATGCAATGCAAAAATAATTGGGAACTCCCTCCCCCAAGGGCATATTCAACATGTGTGCCTTTCCTCCAACTATGCCCCCAACAAAGATAAGGACATCTTCAGCTTGTGGGATCATGATTAGAATCATGCTAGCTGCCATGTGTGATAAATGGGAAGGAAGATGTTCCCTCATGTGCAACCAGCATAGTTTTATCCTTAACTGCCATAGAATAAGATATGACAAGTGCCTTCCCCAACACTTGTTTGCTGCCCCATGCCTTGGGAATGCTTGGAGAATGTACATCATGGTTGGTGTAGAAGAATCAAACCATGAGGAATAAAATAGCTTTCCAAGGCTGCTATAGGGTAAACTTCTTGGGTGGTTAGTTTTCGTAGATCCCTCTCAGGGCTTTCCGGTGCCCGAGGCAGATAGTAAGATTAGCTATGCTGTTCACAAAGATGGCATGAGCATGTTCATATTAGCTTGAAGTAACTTAAAGGAATACAATACAGAATTACCTCTTTGACGGTTTTGTAATATCTTGGAGAACGCTGTGCAGCAAAGCAAGAGTCCTTCTTCGCCAGCTCCAAATCTGAGACCTGCAATCAGTCAAAGCACCCGCGTAATTTATAATATAACAAGCATTCTATCAATTAAATCAACAATGAACATATAGATTATACACATCTGAGCCATTCATATCATACTAAGTAAATATTGAAACAACAATAATAACATTAAGCATTGAATGGAAAAAACAAACACAGTTCTATTAATTTTGCAAGAAGGAGGATTACAACCATCGGTTGTACCAAGCCCTCCTCAGTCTCCCAATCTCTCCTCTCTCTCTAGTGAAGAAGTCCAAGTCAACAAACTCTCTAGGAGCCTCTTTGACTCTTGGCCTTCACAATGTCACACTATTCTCTATTCCACAAGTATGCAAGAACTTTGAGCAATCCTTCGACCTTCAATTAAGAGCCTTCAGCTCCTTCTTATAGGAGAGGGAGAAAGCCATTGTTGCCCTTCTCTTTCCACTAGTTTGGAATGGAAAAAACTTAGATGTTTCTTTGATATCCATGCTTTTGCCTCTTTTGGAGTTCAGTCTTCTATGGCAATGACCAATAATGAACTGGTGCTTCTGCTGTTTCCTTTGTGAACTGACTCCTTTGTGAGGGAAATTAGGAGATTCAAATCATTCTCCGCGCTCTTTTCCCAATTCAAACTTAAAACACGGGTAACGCTTCCCTTCAGTGTAAACAGAGCGTTGCCCTAGTCACTAACGCGGCCAATGCACTGCTTGCCTGCGTTATAACGCTCTTGTTCTGTTCTACATAGGCGTTACCCTGGCAGAAATAGGTTTAACTTAGGTCTTTGTACTTCTTCCATATTTGTCTTCCCCTCTGAGCTGATGAGGAGGGATTTTTACTTGTAACAGATGCCCCCTAAAGTGTGAGGTCAGAGACGAAGATGATGGCCGAAATACTTTATAATTTGTAGAGAGAGAGAGATTGAAAGACTGAGGAAAACCTGAAACAACAACATATGTCAGAAAATATAGTATTTGCCTAGAGTCGGGCATGTCCCATGCTCAGTAGCTTAAACAACATGATTTCTCTAGAATAGAGATATGAATAATCTGTCCACCAATAGGCACAATGTGGAAGTGTCTGTCATAACAGGATCAGGCTGAAGAAGCTGTCTCCATAAACAATATCGCAGCTTGGGGGAAGGGAACACAACTTTAATGATGTAACCTTTGCCCCAAGGTCTTGACCGCCGGTTCACGTAAACTGCATATTTCTCGACATGTGAATGAGGGAGTTGTCGTCGAACACGTGAGAAATTGTCTGATTACCAGTCAATAATGAAAACTGTTAACAGACGCGAAGGTGGCCACCGATAATGATGATGGTCCCTAAGATGCCCAGTACAATCTAGCGAGTGTGAATAAAAGGAGTTGAAGTCGAACACTCGTAGAATCATTCGACCAAGAGCCAATGATGAGGACCCTTGATCAAACACAAGACTACCTGCCACTGATGTCTGCAAGTATCCGGGTACTGATGGGTTTCTGGATCAACTTCCTAGATAAGGTGTTGAAGTCGATAGGAAGTGATCTGTTGAAAGGTAGGCACTGAGGCGTCCTACATCAGTCAACATGAAACGGAAACCAAATGATTTTGTTTATGATTTGAGATAAGGAAGAGTAATGGGAACGTCAGACGGCAAATAATTTCTGGCATAGTGAACGGTTTGGTTGATAACAAGAGCAGTAGATAACGAGATCTGCTTGAACAATAGAAGGCACTCTAACAGGGTACTAGGCAGCTGAAGCATGATGAACACCAAAGAGTGTGTTAGGATTTGACCGGTGCAGGGACACTAGGAAATGAAGGCTAATACTCATAGATGGTAGGGTTCGGCTAACTGCGAAAGAGTTTTCTGGGAAGTGCCATGTTCAAGAATTTTGCTGCCAAATCGACCTTTTTGAAAATGTAACAGAGGTAGTATCCATTTTGTCCAAATTTTTTCCCGTCTGATTAAGTTTAACGAGTCCAGACGAGTAAACTCGGTGAATTTTTCATGTTTAGAGAGTCTGAAAAATGTCAGGAAAGACAACTCTGTGCCCCATCTGATTAGATTTAACGAGTCCAGATGAGAAAACTCGGTGAATTTTTCATGTTTAGAGAGTCTGAAAAATGTCGTAAAAGACAACTCTATGTCCTGTCTGATTAGGTTTAACGAGTCCAGACGAGTAAACTCGGTGAATTTTTCATGTTTAGAGAGTCTGAAAAATGTCGTAAAAGACAACTCCATTGGGGTACCTTTGTCATGTCTTGATAACCGGGCACGGCAAAGGGATAATAGTAAGCCCGAAACAGTTCATTTTCCGTAAGTTAGTCCATCGAATCCAGAAAAGTGAGAAATCTATGTTCAATGGACGTCTACCTCATTTTGTTATGAGTACGAGGAGACGAAGTAAACTCAATATTCTTTGTGAAATTTTAACGAGTCCGACAAAGAAAACTCGGTACCTCCGTGAAATTTTAACGAGTCACGCGGAGAAAACTCGATACCTCTGTGAACTTTTAACGAGTCACGTGAAGAAAACTCGACTTACTTTTTCTGTTTAAAGAGCGTTGAAAAAGAGGAAAAGAATGGCTCCTTGTTCTTTGTCTCAGTAGTTTAACGAGCCTGACAAAGGTGACTCTGGGATTTTTTCGGTTTTATGAGCGAGAAAAATATTCCTAAAAAGAATGCTCAGTGCTTCTTCATGGTTTTAACGAGTCTGAAGAAGAAAACTCTAGGCTTTTCGGATTAACAAGCAAGAAAAGACCAAAAAAGAACGCTCGATGTCAACTTCGTATAAGTTTAACGAGTCCGAAGGAGAGAACTCGAGGTTTTTCGGATTAACGAGCAAGAAAAATACCGTAAAAATAATGCTCGATGCTTCGTCGTGTAAGTTTAATGAGCCCGACGAAGAGGACTCGAAGTTTTTCGGATTAACGAGCAAGAAAAATACCATAAAAAGAATGCTCGGAATTTCTTGATCTCTTTCTCGTCAATAGAAGGATCTATGTCGGGAATTTTCTTATGAGACCAAGCAAACACATCGCAGAATTCTTTGAAAATGGATGTGAAGCGTGCAATTTCCTCAGGATTACAAGCTTCTCCAATCTGAATATTTTCCACGATACCCGTTTTGACCGAGATATCGATGAGCATTGTCTTAGAAAGATTACCCATGTTCCCTTCTGAATCGATAGTGTGGACAGTCGTATAAGAGGAGGGAACTATCTTAGGTTGGTCAAAAGATGGGATTTCAGTTTTTATCGCCTCCGAATCAATCGTCGAAGCGCGATGGTGGAACTCTCCCCAAGGTCGTTCTTCTAATGACATGATCTCTCGAATAGCTTCGTCTGTAGGCCAGACGTCATTGAGGAGATCCTTAGAGAGAACTGTTATGGGAGAGAGGGTTGTACCTTTGGTCGAAACCATATCAGTGGAGGGTTCAGATGTGATTTGGATGGCTTGGTAAGCCAACTCAACCGGCGAAAGCGGCATCTGATCTCCATAGGAATCAATATCTGAAGGTGCCGGAATGATCCATGGGTCGATAGAGCCATCCGGAAAGGTGGATATCATTGCAACCGTGTTTGGGATCTGTGGCGGCGGTAGAGGAAAACAACCCAGTAGGGAAGATGCCTTCAGAAGACCGGTACTGATACTGATGTAAGAGTCAGGGACACCTCCTATTAGGGGTACCGAGCTACTTGGTAAAGTGGCATAATCAGGGGTGCAGAAGGATAGCTGATTGACCGTGACTATTCTCCCATCCAATGGGAATAGGATGAGTCGGAAGACCGAAGACACGATGGCGGTCATAGCATAAGACCAACTGCGACCGAGCAATAGATTATAGTCAAGATGACGCTCTATGACTTCAACGTCCACTTTGACCATTTTCCCACCCAGAGTGATGGGAAAGCTAGCCAGGTATCCTTTGGGTAGGAACGTGTGGCCATCAAAAGCTTTGAGGGAATTCGATGGCAAGGTGAGAGTAGGAGAACCTAAATTCAGCCAGCAAGCTTGTGACATAACGCAGGTCGAAGCACCTTTGTCTATGACAGTGCGATGGATGGGTCTCCCTTTCGACACAACCTGCACCTGGAATGCGAGTTGATGTGAGAGGCGAGGTTTAGCCTTTTCCATATCAAATATTGCTAGCGTGGAATCCTGGGGTTCTATTCCGCCAATAGCCGAAAGCAAGGCTTTCCTTTGTGCTAGACAAGTTTGTAATACTTCAAGTGCAAACATAGCTGATGATGCTTGCGCCAAATCTTCTACAATATTGTAGTTTTGGGCTGCACGTGCAGAGGTATTATGAGTCGTGCGTCGAAGTGTCCCTTTAGGGGGACGAATTACAGGTTCAACAGTAGACCTTTCGATATGCAAATCGTTGGGTGGCAACGGATTGGAACTAGTTCCAGGTTCCAGAGCATCTATGGTAGGGGCTCCATAAAGCTTGGCGCGAGTTTGAAGTTCAATACTCTCGATGCCATAAATGGCAGATGGTCCTTCGCCGGAAGGATACGAACCACCATTGCCCCGTTGATGGGGTTGTGGCGGGTTTTCAACCATATGTTGATGTTGCTGTTGTTGATTGGGGAAAGGGTTGTGAAGAACGGCAGGTGTTCTCCCAGAATCCTTGTTAGCAATAAAATCAGTGCATTCCTGCAACCGAGGACATTTGTATGTCAAGTGGTCCTCCGCACATATTTTACAAGGAAATCTCATGGGTTTGTCCTTTCCTTTTTCATTAGCAGCATTTTTCTAATTAGAGTTGTTCTGATTATTCGACTGCTCTTCCGAAGAAGATGTTTTCTTCTTATTCTTCCTATTTTTCCCGTTGGGTTTTTGTGAGGTTTGCACCGAATTTACCTCAGCGGAAGGGAGAGGAGTCGTTTGATGGGGGGCGGTGGCAGCCAAGGATGGCTGGGAGGTTTGCCCCCGAGACTGATTGGTGGCTACACCAGAGATCGTGCCAACGAGACCATCGGCATGAGCTCTGGTTTTCTGAGTAGCCGGAGGGTTTGGGTTACCAGGGGCATGGGGAAGCAGATCGTAAAGCATGCCGGATTGTGAATAGATTAAATCCAGGTGCTGGGCACGACGAATACATTGATCTTCTGTCACCGCACCAGAAAGGCCAATGTCTTTAGAGATATGGGGTAAAAGAGACTTGCAAAACCAATTGGCTAAGAGATGGTCCGGTATTGGCGCTTTGACAAGCCTCCTCCTACGTCTCCATTCATGAATATGGTCAGAGATGTGGGTGGCGGTGTCTTGGCGTAGTGATGTTAACAATTCCGTGCCGGTTTCCACTCTAATTGGTAGTTGAAAGTTCCTTAAGAACTCCGTCGCTAAAGCACCAAACGTATTGATGGTGGCGCGTGGTAATTCAATGTACCACTTGGCGGCATTGCCGGTAAGGGTGCGGGAAAACAGTCAAAGTCGGACACTATCATCTACCATGGAATTGGATATGGACCACAAATGGAAGGTAGTGATGTGTGCGGACGGGTCTTCCCCATGCTTCCCATCGAACTTCGGGATATCTAAAGGAATCTTATGCGGTATAGGAGGCCAAAGCGAGTTGTGGTTGATGGGGTCGTTCGTCAGCTTATGGATGTCGGGTATGTCCAAAGCTACCAAGAAAGGCAATTGTGGATTTTCCCTCGAGTCTAACCAAGGCAGTATGGGCTGACTACTTGGACCATAGGGTCCTCCCATCCATGTGTTACCAGAAGGGTAAGTGGCACTTTGATAAAAACCTCCCATAGGTGGAGGAGTAGGAACATACGGTTGCTGTCCATAGGGCATAGTGTATTGAGGGGAAAATGGTTGGTTGCCCCCAGCGCAAAAGTGCCCTCCCATTCCAGATGGAGGTTGGGGTTGGTTTGTCCAAATGGATGCAATATATTTTCCCGGAGGCATACTAGTACTTGCATAATTTGGCAACGGTATAGATCCTACACCTATGTTTGAACCACTTAAGGGGATAGCATTTACAATGGGTTGTCCCATTTGTCCTAAGGACTGCATGGGAAGAGAAATATTCCCTGCTACTTGCGTACTGATAACACTGCCCCCTGGTATAGTGGCCAGGGGGTTTGAACTCAATAGAGGGTTCCAACCGAAAGGGTTGCTAAAGGGCACCGAAGTAGTCGTGCTCGTGGGAGGAGCTACCGTTGTCCCCAACGTGGTCACAGTAGGAGTAGATGCCGAAGGTTTCGGTAAACTACTGACAGTTGTGTTGACCATAGGGTTGGGGGTAGGCATATGTTGACTACTGGGGTTACCCAGTAATGGCATAGAACTGACCACTGGCGGGGAGGATGATGGCGAACCAGGAATGGTTGCCATTGGTATCGACCCTGTGGGTACCGGTGGAGAAATAGATGTTGGTGTTGCCGCAGACATATCTTGGTGCGGTAGAATCTGGATTATCACAGGTCCTAATGGATCAGTGAGCAGAGGATTGTAATTAGGTACAACGCCTTCAATGAAAGGGTCCTCCGGGAGTTCCGGCTGATAAGGGTCTACATGATACTCCAAATTAGTCAACGGAGACTGCCCTTCCGTAGAAGGCCCGAGTTCACCAAGGTTCAATCTTTCCTCCAGGGTGAGAGGAGGTAGACCTTGCTGTCGTCTAGACTGACGGCGTGGGTCAGGGGACGCCACGGTGACCGTTTTAATTTTAACAAATTTTATTTAAAATGTGATATATTATGAAGTCTCAAGTGACAGTAACCACACACTTACTAAAAATAAAAAATACTCTCTAAAATCAATCAACAAGCAGCCAGTATAGGGTGCCCTGTCTGAGTACTACCGTTCACTGGTGATGAAATCCAGTCTCACAATAGCATACAGAGAGGGTTGGTCGAAAGTACAGTTACGGTTACTCTAGAGCTTCGCCCGAACCCCAGACGATAGGTGTAAGCACTCTCGTGAAGACGAGTACCCTCCTAAAGACTGAAGACAGAGTAGGTCTGTATGTTTCAGGTACCAAGACAGTCCGTCCCAGTCACCTTGTGTAAGTCCCTAAAAGTATAGCCACTAAGGATACCTCAAATCACAGACACTATCAGGGGGGTCCACGGTCAAAGACAGTGTGCTATATGGGCAGAATACCTAGATCCCCAATCTAGTTTCAACATCCCCGAAGGGAACCCCAGTATATAACACACCCACAGGATGCAGTCGAAGGCGGGCTACCTTCTAGTGCACCCAAGTGTTGTCTCGCGCTGAGCTCCGGTGAAGGAACGGTCCCAATAATGTGAGTGCAGCAGGATTTCACTCATTAATGACTCTAGTTTTCAAGTTTTGAGATCTTGGGTAGTTTTCTCACTTTTCTAACCCAAGATCCTAGCCTGAACTACTGTTTGTGTGAGCTCAAAAAGAGTTATTAGATTGATTTTATTATCGCTTTGTTTTTAGTGTACTTTGTTATTAGTCTTGCGGAGGGGAAATGGACGTATGAAGTATAGTGAGACTCTGACTCAAGAAACCATGCAAAACATGCTCTAAATACTAACTTCAATGAAGAATGCTTCTACAAGGAGAGGTTTCTTTTTTCAATCATCCATGCACCAACATGTAAATAACACAGCTCAACTTTTTAATATTCAGACTTCTATCTACCTCTTTTAACAGTCTGTGAAACAAACTTTCAGAATAAACTCAGCTTAAATGCAGAAAAATAATAATAATAAAAAAAATTCTCTTTAAAAATTGAATGCTTTGCACACTAACTTAAATAAGAGAAACAAATAATCAATGCCAGTTTAGTAGACAAGCACAGGGATTCGGTCTGTGAAGGGTACTGGTGGCCAAAAAACTCTACAGCTAAAACACAGTCACAGTAGTGAACAGCAGGGTTTTTGGCTGAGTAACGCTCTGTCTGTGAGAAAATACAGCGTTATAATGAAATTTAAGCCTAGACCGCGTTATAACACACTGGATACACTGCATAGGTCGCGTTAACCAAGGAAAAGCTCTTCAGTTGGCCAGACAGGAACAGGATCGAACTCTACAAGCGTTTGGTATGTCTACTGGGCATCAAAGAATGGTCGGAAGGATACTAAACAGAGGGGAGAAGAAATGAAGGGAAAAAATAGTCCGGAAACTAAGGGGACACTCCCCAATATGGTCGCCAATTCTGCTATAGGGTAAACTGCTTGGGTGGTTAGTTTTCGTAGATCCCTCTCAGGGCTTTCCAGTGCCCGAGGCAGAAAGTAAGATTAGCTATGTTGTTCACAAAGATGGCATGAGCATGTTCATATTAGCTTGAAGTAACTTGAAGGAATAAAATAGAGAATTACCTCTTTGACGGTTTTGTAATCTCTTGGAGAACGCTGTGCAGCAAAGCAAGAGTCCTTCTTCGCCAGCTCCAAATCTGAGACCTGCAATCAGTCAAAGCACCCACGTAATTTCTAATATAACAAGCATTCTATCAATTAAATCAACAATGAACATCTAGATTATACACATCTGAGCCATTCATATCATACTAAGTAAATATTGAAACAACAATAATAACATTAAGCATTGAATGGACAAAACGAACACAGTTCTATTGATTTTGCAAGAAGGAGGATTACAACCATCAGTTGTACCAAGCCCTCCTCAGTCTCCCAATCTCTCTTCTCTCTCTAGTGAAGAAGTCCAAGTCAACAAACTCTCTAGGAGCCTCTTTGACTCTTGGCCTTCACAATGTCACACTATTCTCTATTCCACAAGTATGCAAGAACTTTGAGCAATCCTTCGACCTTCAATTAAGAGCCTTCAGCTCCTTCTTATAAGAGAGGAAGAAAGCCATTGTTGCTCTTCTCTTTCCACTAGTTTGGAATGGAAAAAACTTAGATGTTTCTTTGATCTCTATGCTTTTGTCTCCTTTGGAGTTCAGTCTCTCATGGCAATGACCAATAATGAACTGGTGCTTCTGCAGTTTCCTTTGTGGACTGACTCCTTTGTGAGGGAAAGTCGGAGATTCAAATCATTCTCCGCGCTCTTTTCCCAATTCAAACTTAAAACACGGGTAACGCTTCCCTTCAGTGTAAATAGAGCATTGCTTTAGTCACTAACGCGGCCAATGCACTGCTTGCCTACATTATAACGCTCTTGTTCTATTCTACATAGGCGTTACCCTGGCAGAAATAGGTTTAACTTAGGTCTTTGTACTTCTTCCATATTTGTCTTCCCCTCTGAGCTGATGAGGAGGTATTTTGACCTGTAACAAAGGCTCTCCAAGGAATGTCCTACATCAACATAGTTCATGATGAAATCCATCATAAATAGTGCCCCTTTTTTGAGCTCTATCCTGCAAATGAGTGTTAGAAAAATATAAGCATATAGGAGATACATGATAATGCTCAAAAGGATGAGCCTCTCTATATACTTGTTTTACATAAGTGGGATAACTCATGGATGAGTTCCCTCTCACACTCAATGGGTAAGGAGATGTGAATTATGGCTCTTCCCAAGAGCTATGCCCCTCCTCCTCTACCAAGTAGTCCATGCACATCTTCATATGAGAGTGCACCTCTTCCTTGAAACCTTCCCATATGAAACCACCCAAGATAATATGATATGCTTTGACAAAACCAGTGGGTTTGGAAAGCAGGATTTCATAGATGGCATAGTCCCTCCTTGAGTTTGGAGTCACTAACAAAAAGAATAAGATTATAGAAATAGATAACTCCATCCACCACCTTGAACCTCTCATCCTTTACTTCCCCTTCAAGAATCCCCCATGTGAAAATGTCCTTGGAGTATTCCATCTTGATTTGGGAATCCCAAGGAGGATCCAAGCTCTCCAACAATGACAATGCTATAGAGGTCTGAAATGCAACCCCTGTCTTCTCATGGCTCCCATATTTGACATCCTTGATATCAAAATCACATGTTGGAGCACCATAATCTTCCCTTTACTGCCCCATTTGTAGTTGATCTTTCTCAAGACAAGATTGGAGCACATGGAAATCAACTTCCCCTCAAAAAGTCCTTGTTTTCCAAAACCTCCTCCTTTTGGCCCATGTATACAAGAGGGTTGATCCAGGTGGATATTGGTGGCCACCCGCCTATTCCACTTGGGCCCCCACCATTGTCTCTTTCAGTTTTTCAGTTTTGGCATAACTTACTATTTTTAGCAGTTTTTCGGGTCCTCGAACTTCCGGGAGCTGCTTTTGAGGCCCCAAACGCGTTTTTTAACACCATGACCTGATCACTTGTCACTTAAATCTTCCAGTGGCCCCAAAGGAGCGTCTGCGAACTGGTTGTACTGCAAAGGGGCCAAATTGAGAGGTTGGAATGGTAAAACATGGCTCTGGAAGTTTAAGGCCAACCTAACGTACCCAAACGGGGCCCATAGTTTTGGCGCTTCATCTCCTAGGGTTAGGTTTTTGGGATGTTTAGGGTTCTCCATTGCTTCTCAATAATAAATAGGCCCTCGCGCCTCATTGTAAAGCAGTTCAGAGGCCTGTAGCCGCCACATCTCTTCTCAGAGATAGCTACCAGTGCCCTAGCTAGTTTTTATTTCCATTCTGTCTGTAAGCAAACTTCAGTTCTTTGATATTAATGAAATGAAGTGTTATTTCCGCTGCATCTCTATCTTTATGGTTATGTGTTTATTCCCACGTTTCCGTGTTAAACCAGATCGGCGTTAAGATACCGTTGCCATTCTTAGAAATCTCCAATTTGTGAAATAACAGACCGGCGGCCGTCCCGCATATGGAGTCGACATGTGCCCTCATGCTCATGCCATCACAGATCTCCCATTTCTCCTTCCCCGGCCACAGAGTCGAGTGGGAGTTAGAAATGCCTTCTTTAGGAAACTATCTATCTTCTCCGGGACCCTTGAGGAGACTTTTTTCAGCCACACCTCTCAAATATTTCGGCCGCGCGCTATTCTACCCATAGTTGAGAGAACACATTATATTTCCTCCTATCAAGAGGTGCTCCTGGTAAAGTACCTCCTTGCAAAGAGGTGTCAAGGCATAGAGTAGAATGAGGATGTAGGCAGACAGAGGACTTAGGTGTTAAGTCCTCTTGCCTTCTTTGTGCTTCAAGGCTTTGAAATAGAGAAGGATCCATTATCTTCTTCTTGTGATACCCTTCCTCCTCTATTCCTTCTTCTATCATCAAGATCTCATCATTTGACAATGATGGTACATGCTACTCAAGAGCTCTATGTGTGAGATCTTGTGGAACTCCTTGCAAGAGTGCAAGAGTTTCTTCTCCTGGAGAAAGTGCTCCAACTTCATCTTCATGAGGTGTTTGAGTTGCATTTTTTTTTACTACGTTATCTTCTCCTACCTTCTCCTCCTCATCAATAACTGAAATTGTCCCATCATCAATGAGAGACATTAGATCTTGTTCTTCTCTTGAAGGAGAAACCTTCATGGTGTCCTCTTGAGAAGAGGATCCTTCACTCAATGGAGATCTTGCCCTTGGCAAGGCATAAATCAAACTTACACATTCTTCCGTGGTCTTCAAAAAGGGATTTGGATTCATAGACCCTTCCAACTCATGCAAAAGATTCATCTAAGGTGGTTTGACAATATCAACAGAAGATGATACGCATGGAGCTTCATCAAACCTTTCTATCAAACTTTCAATAAACCTTGCATAAGTAGGTGTATTGGAATTTTTCAAGGAAAAAGACTCAAACAACCACCAAGAATATGCTTTACCTTCAAAATGTGTCACTACTGATTTGATGGCTTCAATCTCTGAAACTTGATGTTGTTGCACAAAGTTATCCAGCTCCTCCACCCAAACCCTGACTAGACATTTAGGTGACCCATAAAAGATAGATAGATAGAATCTACCCTTACCATGCTGCTCCTCCTTTGTGAATTTTCCCTCCTTGATCTTGCAGAATTCTTGGAAGTTCAAGTTATCTTTGAACTCCTTGGACTGAGCTTCATACTCCTCCAAAGACTCTCTAAGAGTCTCCTTCTTAGGCACACCTCCTTTCTTCCTCTTCATGAAGAAATCACAAACAGAACGCTGAAGATTTGGCGATATGGCTGAGTGCACATATCCATAAGATGAGGATTTAGAATTTTCCTCATGCATATATCTTGTAGATCTGATCAGCAAATCTTTCTTCTATTGAAAATTTCTAGGAGTTTCACTGCTTCTTCTTTATTCTTCTTGTTCAACTTCCTTGGAGAGGTTATTCTTAGATATGAAAGCTGATGAGAATAAACCCATATTATTCATCATTCTTACCTTGCGCCTTTCTATATATTACTTTGGCTTGAAGCCATAGGCTGAGCCAAAGATCTTGCTTCAAGACCACTATAATATCCTTTTTTCAGGAACAGCTACATATTTGGAATAATATGAGTTATTACCAATGTGTATCTATATAAATTTACCTCATACAGGTGTAAAAACACTTAAAATTCAGTAAAATACACAACAGAAAAGTTATACAACGTTTTACAAGGCAAAAGGTGGGGAAACGTGAGGATTTAGGCCCTAAAACGTGTGTATTCAGAGATATGTGTAACAATAAGATGGGAAAGTGGTTGGATATGATATATAGGATTATGAGGGACTCTCATGTCAAATTTTAGCCAAAAATAAAATAAAATTCTAAGTTAAACAGTTCCTCCTTTCCTAACTAGGCTAGAAAACCCTAATTTCCCAAGACTAGAATTATGCAGAAATTTACTGAAGCATGTGAGCATGGTTTTCTAAATAGTATGACTGAAATAAGGTCTGAATATTGACAAATAATATCAGGGGCATAAATCATACACTTACAAAAGAAGAATGAAAGAATACAGAAGAAATCCTCAAGAAAGAGGTGCTACAACCATGTAAAAAGACTGCATAACAGTGACAACATTATTTTTAGGGCTGAAGCAGTAGTTTATTTATTATTCAGATATATATCAGATATTTACATAAAAATATAGATCCAATACAGATCCATTTACAAGAAAATCTTATCTATACATTCCCCTTGGGGATTTGCTCAAAACATGAAGCACCGGAAGATCTAAGATCTAAAACTTCAGATCTACAGAATGATTCAGAAATTATGAATAATACAAGTACATAGTAGATCAGATCTGAAATATAACATATATTGGTTGGCAAATCTATGGATCACCACTGTGAAGGAAGAATCCCAACACCAGAGATCTCTCCTCCAAAATGCAAGCAAAGCACCCTACAGCTGTAGATCTGCAAATAACGTTGTCTTAGGGAGAGATACAACACTGTAGCTTATGAATATGATTTTTCCTGATGCCAAGATGGGGATCATAGGTATAATCAGCAAATGAAATATTCCAGGAGGTTAAAAGACACACTCACTAAGAAGAGCCACTGCTATCATCTAGATCTAAGAAGATCTAGTCTTCGACTTGTTGTAGCTCACAAGACAGATCAACCCTCAACATGAGCAACATTGTAATGTAAGATGAAGCTTGGCCCAAGCCTAATAGTGGACAAGTTTAGCACAATTCTCCTCCAAGAGCTGCTCAAGGAAGGACGTGGGATTCCTGAACAGAAAGTCCCAACAAGGGATGTCTAAGTAGATAGACCTTCAGAAATAATCTTCAACAACCCTCTCCTGCTGCCCTCCTCTTCCTTTTATAATATGGGAGTCTTTCCAAACCCTAAACCACCTTGATTCATTTAACCCCTTTCACATTACACCCTCCTTCTATAACTATGTTGTCCCTCAAAGAGGTTCAATGCATCTAGACTACGTTGTTTGACTTGGTCAAAGATGACCCATTTTTGTGATTTAACCCATTCACACCTACATGATTTTATTTGTATAGCCCAAATATGTCTTTGTTCACATAGGCATTGATTTATTTTTGGTTTTCAGGGGTTTTACATGTCCTCCTTTACAATTTATTCATCAATTATGAAATGAAAAAATAAACAAGGAAAAATTAATGTTCTTATTAGCTGAAGCTAATTTAGGAACATTACACCCTCCCATGGTCAATAAATGATAAACTAAATCCTGGATGACAATCCATGGGTTTGAATCCGAAATTAAGGAGATCCAAGACTTTTCTCAGGGTTTGATCGATGATGAAGCATGCTCATCGATCGATCAAGAATCCTCCAACACATAAAGGACGCATCCTGCACACAAAAAGAAAATAAAGAAGCATTGAAGAAATGAAGAAAGCAGAAGGATTAGAGGGCTAATCCTCAATCAAAGGATAAACATAGAGGATTAGCACAAACAGATAATGATTAAAGGATGAAAGTCAAAATTTTAAAAAACAAAAACAATCATAAAGAAGAGACAGAGGATAAATACAGTGGGACACATTATCAAAGCTAAATCAAAGTTTAAAAGATTAAAGGCAGAGATTAAAGATAAAAATAAGACAGATTAACCCAGAACAAGTTAGAATGACTCAACTCACAGCAGTTATTCCTCTCAAAGATATTTTTAACCACCTAGGTGATTTTTTCACTTCAAAAAATCATTTAGGCAGTTATTGGGCTGAGTTAGATATATTTTATCTGTCAAACAGTTATTGTAAAAGTTATGAATAGGCCTTAAAAGTCAAACATTTCACCTATTCTTCCTTAGAAGTTAAGATAGGAGTTATTGAAACAGAGAAGTAGCTATAGATATTCCTGCCATGAGCGTTGCATGGTCTTCAAGGTTAGGAATGCACTTACTCTATAACAAATGATACTCAAACCCTATTTTGGGCTTCACTTCCTCATTTGCAGCATAAATACTGCATCTGAACTCATTGTGTTGTTGGCATTTGATCACTCTTTGAAGTAATACATAGTCTTTTGGAAGTTAAAAGGAAATTGATGTCTTGGAACTTGTGGATGCCCTAATTTGTTTGTTGATGGAGGAGGCTAAATCATTGGATCCCTGATCTTGGATGTTGGTGAAGTGCTTCTAATATGTTGTTGTTATTTCTTGTTTTCATTATGTTTCCATCTTTCTTTGTTGCAGTAGAGAAAAAATTTTAGGCTAAGAAATGTCTTTTGAAAGCACCTTAGTTCTATTTGATCTTCACTGCCTTAATGTTTTCTTCTACAAGGTCTGATTGGAGGATTCTTAACTGCCCTCCAATTCCATCTAGCTTGTTATCTTATAAATGATTCAATAGAGTGAAACTAGGGAAATTTATGTTGAGTCCATGTCCCTTGAGTACGACTTGAGATATTGTTTCTAAAACTTATTTAAAGTATACTTAGTAGAGTCTAAAGCAGGGAAGTCTATGGTATGCCCTGTCCTCTGGACTGCCTCAAAATTTTTCTTTGAAGGTCCTTAGAGAGTTAGTCAAAAGCAGATTAGATTATTTATGTTTGATCTTAAGCTCCTCTCACTGTTATATTATATTTTTTATTTATCTGAAAGTGGTCTTTGATTGTTGGATTGTTGTTTGATAGTTTTTCTTATTAAAATTCTGTCCAAAGAATTCTATGGTTTTCCCTGTCCTTTGGCTTTCTCCAAACAGTTACCTTGAAATATTTCTCTTGTTTAAAGTAAAGCTAGAATATTCTTAATTGATTATAGCTTTGCTGCCTTCACAACTTATTAATTTCCATCTAATTACCCTTAAAACCTTGAATATCCACTGGCAAAGTTAGATTTTCCCTATGATATTCCCCGATCCATTGATGAACTTATCATGAATTTTATTTGACTCCATTGTCTAATGACTTAGATATTTCCTCATTCTACCTATGCTCTTTGATCATCATAACCAACCAACACAAACAAAAAACCTCACACTTAATAACTAGCCTAAAATCCAACTCTAGCAACAAAGCATTTATCCTTTGCAAACAACTTCAGAGATCCTCTCAGGTTCAGTGGCACAAGTATGGAAAATTCAAAAGATTGTCTTCCGATGTTCTCCCTTGTCATTTTGTTTACCAATTAAAATCACAGACACTAAATATCACATTGATGAAGAAAGCTTCTTCTCTTCGGTCTCCTTGGTCCACTCATTAATCGTGCGTCGCCACTTCCATTCCCTTGGTTTTCGTCAACATGCTATTGTGGCCGTCTCTTGCCTCTTGTAACTGTAGATGCATTGTCCATGAATAGTCGAGAAGTCTTCATTTATTCTTAATTTTTAAAGGCTTTTGGGTCCCTTCACCTTCATTCCTCCTACCGAAATTTTAGAAAGAAAAATCTGAAACCTTTGGTTTGTTTGAATACAGTTTTAAAAATTAAAGAACACATGTTCTACCGCCAAAATGTTTCTGTCCCGTTGTCTGTCCACAAACAAGCCTCATATCTAGTTGACACTCCCCCACTGTGACTGAAAAATGTGCCTGGGTCTCAGACACACCACTGAATATTCCATTTCATCTGCATCTCTCTAATATGAAGAGATCTCTTAATGCTAGGATCCCAAGCCATCCTATCAAATATGAAGCTCCACCTACTCTACTCACCATCCTGTGAGGAACAAGTAGCAAAAGCTCTCTGGTCACCAAATCCTCATGCACTACCCCTACCAAGTATTCCATCCTTCACACTCCAAGAGTAAACCCTCAAAAATACCACCTAATCCCTGCAGAGGTAGTGTCTCACTCACATGAGCTCCTCATGCTATCATCATGTTGACCAACCTGTCAGACTAATGAAGTCCCCCACTCCATTAGTGACTCGTTAAAGCCTAATGGAAGATCTACATGATCCTCCCATGTAGTACGCAGCTCACCCCTAAAGGTTATCGAACTGTGTAAAGTTGTAATGCTTGGGTCCCTTGCTAGTCTTGTAGAGGTGCCACCATGTCGACGCTATGCCACTCTGATCGTGAGGGTGAAAAATATGTGTAGGCCAAGCTCATATTTCTCGAGCATCCCCATGATGTTAATATATACCCATCCACTACCGATCATGACCCTAAGAAACAACATGATTATTATGCCTCACCATGTAGTGGAAATCTCAGTGCTCCCCCACGTGTCAAACCCCAAGTGGACTGGATCATCGTATGCTCTGTCCCTGCTCATCATAAAGTGGAGTGATCCACCTGCCCAATAGATCCCTGGATCCACCAGCCATATTGGGAGCTCCCAACTCCTGATGATAGATCTGGACACTGCTCAAAGTCTGGGTACCATCCTGTAGATGATGTCTACCATCCACCATCCCTCAAATGTGAGCCCAGTGGTGGAACATATGTGACCTTGGAAATCAACCAGGTCATCCCTATGTTAGTATCTGTCAACTCGTGCGCCTACCAAGTGCCTCAATTGGAGAGTCTCCTTCTAGATAATGACACATGGTATCTCATCTTACTGCCTAGGGTGAGCCTCCCATGCCCTGTTTCTTGATTGGAGAGTGTGAAGGGGAAAAAACCAAACACTCTACATTTGAAAACCACATTGAAGGATGAGGGGTGGGTATGTCCCAAAGGTTGTGATCAAAAGTATACTTGAATGCTCAAGAGTAATCCTTCAGAAAACACTCCCTCTACCTCAGATCTGCCAATAACATCCCGATAGCCCTGTATCTGCTAAAAGTGGTGTCTCTAGATGCTCAACAATATCCTCATCAATCCTAGGTGAGGTGCATCCCAAGGTACACCCAAAGCCCCTGTCCATAAGTACCCTTGGAGGCAACGCTCCAAGTTCCTGTTGCATCTTATCATGGGTCACTGCATACCACCAAGTGTCTCTGCACTCCTCATCATGCCATTGTATACTGCAACCAAACCCTATACCCCACTAGATACCGTTGGCTATGACTATACCCTCATGTAATGTCATGTATACCTCCTGTGTCACTGCACTTGTCGTTCCCCACATATACCCAACATGAGGTGAGGCACTCCTACTCCACAACGCAATCTGAAGTACTACAACACATCCCCATGCATATCCATGCTCCTCCACAAGCCACTAATCCTTACTGCATAGCCCTGCACACCCTTGGATTTTATGGTTGAACATCGGGTTTGTACGCTTCAGTCTGCATCGCACTACATAACACTGGACCCTATGACATGACTTTGTGTAGTCTTGCATATCAATGGCTACTACCATACCACACTATAACCTATAGTATCTTGCATGGTCCAAAATATCCACTACTCAGCTAGTAAACCCCCCATGAGGTGGGCTACATCTCCCCATCTGCTTTAAAGGATCAGAGCAGTCCAACTCCTCACTTGCCAAAGACAATGACATCACTGGTCCTATCCTCCATAGCTCAAGTGTACCTTATACCCATGAGAGAGCATCATTTCTAAGTGTTGCCCTTTCTAGTGGCCTACTGATGCTACCTCCTTCGACTGGCTCCTGCCAAAGTAGGCTAATCACCCTGTGACTCCATGCACGGTCGATATGCTGAGATAACTCCTGAAAAGGGTGTACCCTCTTGTCAAACCATCTTGTCACTAGGGATGTTTGGGGCTATGATAGACATCTGAAAATGTGTGTGTGCCCAAATTTCAAACCCATCATGTAATGACTACCATCACCTCCAAACTATATGATGTGAGGAGAAATCCTGCCTGGATCCCAACAGTAATCTAGCCCTCATGTCCCTCTGGAAATCTATGGACTCTGTTGAAATGTGACCATGGATGTATCTAGCTACCTATCCTGCTCCATGGGGTACCAGCTCAGTACCTATCGCCATCCAACCTTAAGAGAGGAATCCAATGAAAGAATCCCTGCACATATAACAATCCCTCCATCTTGCGAGTGTTGCACCCTGCGTAGCACATGTCGCCTCATCTCACCACCCTAGTCAACATATGAGATCTGACTAGGTGACTCAGCCTCTCTATTTCCAATGGGAAGAGGTGACCTAATAGTACTACCTGAAGGGGGCTTCTCCAACACTCCCATGTGCTCTCTAGTTGTACGATTAAGGAATCTAACCATTCCCTAATGCGGGCCAACTTGGTCATTGACTTAGTACAAACCACTCTAACTCCCTCCAGTTCTTTGTTTTGCAACAAAATAGCCTCTCGTACTAATGTGGCCTTCCCCTTCAAAGCTATAAGTTTGGCCTGAAGATGATGACACTGTTGTGTGTGACCATCATCCAATACCTTGGTATGTCCTAGTGCCTCCTCAAGAGATAGCCCAAAGGATGGTTGCACACCCTCCTCCATAGACATTCCAACACGCAAGACATTCTCAATAGTCAATTGCGTGTAATTGGCATTCAATAATTCTGTCATAGACCTAGAGGCCTCTGTACCTATTGGGTCCTTAACAGCGCTGGATTTTTCTCCTAACACCTCATCAACATGTGATGCATTGCTATCAATAGAGAACTCATTCAAAACCTTGGATACCCCATCAATGGATAGCTCAAAAATGGGTGGTGTCTCACCAACGAGTGTATTCTTAGTTGTCTCCTTGCCAACTATGGCCCCTTCAACTACCTTTTCATCTTCTTCCTTAATTCATCTCACCATCCCTTCATAATTCCACCCAATTCCCCCTAATTTGTGCCTGTCTTTTATTTCAAGGAATGACCCTCAAATTCTCCCACCCAAAACACTGCTCTACTGCTACTATGTTGGACTCTCCTTTTACGCTGCCTTGCTAGAAATGTTGCTACTAGCTGACTTCGGACTATCGGTTGGGCTGCTTCTACTGCTCATAAAATTCTATGACTTTGGGAAGGTGATCCTTTCCAAAAACCCAGAAAAAACAAGGGTTTCCTCTAATTCCAACCTTCAAAATATGACCATTTTTCCCTATTAGTCATCAGTGTTTTTTACTTGTTTGTGATGACTAGTTGTAACAGCCAATCTTAAAATTTGCCAAATTTGCTAGCTAGGAAAACACCTATAAAAAAATTTTCCCTCCTACCTTTCAATCCGCCCATGACGAGATGAAACCTCATTATCAATCCTACCTAGCCTCAGCCATACTAGTCTGCCCATCAGCTCTAAAGAGACAATCCAAATCTGTTCAAAGTGGGAGAAATCACCTTTCAAACATATATGCATAGTGAGCAGATTTTGACCTTTTAAATATGTTTTTTAAATGAATAGGTTGATACCTATTAAATTGGTTTAAAGGCATGAAAATCCCCTTGCCAATATGGTTCAAAGAGGTGGGCCCCCCTCAGCAAAGTTAATATCATTTAGGTTTCAAAAAATGAGCCTAGGCATTGTTTCAAAGAGCAACACTTTCAAAAAACCATCACAAGTAAAAATCAAAGGGTTTTTCATTTTGTTTGAATTTAAAGGAAACAAAGGACCATTGCTCACACATTTTCACATTTCAACATGCCAACAGGACCCCTCTTGCTGCCCTCGAGATCGGAGAAAAGCATTCGGAGCAAATTACACAGAGGTTTTTGGTTTTTAAACTACACGGCGTGCTTGTAACTTTGCGCGGCGCGCTTAGGCGCAGAAATTACAAACGATAACAAGGATGTGCAGCGCGCCTGTAGGTGCACGCGGCGCGCCTATAGCGTTGGGTCCTGTCAGCCCGATAGGTGACCCAACACCAAATTTTGCGTGGCGCTCTCCATTGCAAACGTGGCGTGCACGTTTAAACGGTCCAAACGCCCTCAAATCACTTCTGAAGGTTGCTCAAACTCGTCTCCGAAGCCTATCATCGAGTTTTAAAGGTATTCTATGTACCTCCCTTGATATTTTCATAACTGTTAAGTGGTGGAAAGGAGATAAAACTCACGGGTGAAATCACAGTTTTGTTCGGTGTTTTTATTTTAAAGAAAAAACAAGATATGTTGTGGTTATGTTGGCTAAAGGTGAACATTGAAAAGTGTTGATATTGCATTAAAAAGTCAATGAAACTGCCCTCAAACTGTGATTAAGAAAGGAGAGGAGCACAGGGTTTAAAGGGAAAAAAAGTGGATCATTTTTCTTACACAGTGATCATCAGATAAGCACTTGTGACCTTCCAAAAATACCCTCTATATGTTAAAGGGACAAAAAGCAGTGTTGTGGCTTTCAGTTCCATAAGTTAGGGTCAGTAAGTAAGCTACCATTTAGAGTTGGAGGGTGTGTGGGCAAAACTGGTATGAAGAACAGTGGGGTATAAAGAAAACAGTGTTTTGGTTGAAGAAGAGTCTTGATTGTTTAAAACTCCTATAGACCTTTGTTACCACATCAAAAACATTTCAAACTCTGTCACCATATCTATAAACACAGTAACCTTTGACTGTGTAGATCCCCTTTGTTTGACTGTTTGTAGTGTTGAATATACTTGTTGAAAGGCATACCAAGAAGAGAAGAGGGTTTTGAACTCAGAATATTGTGTTTTTACCTTTGTATGAAATAAAAGGTTATGTTGTGTCCTCAAAACATCAAAAGGCAGGGTATCCTTACAACAAACACAGGAAAGTCCCTTGACTGTGTTTTTCTTTGATTGACTGTGAAATTCATTATGAGTATTGGCTGATTGATATGCAAAGGCTGGAAAAGGCAGCATTCTGAAGGAACAAGGGTCTTATACCAAAGGAGGGCATTTCACACTACATTTGATATCATTGTTGCCTGATCTTACGGTGAGTTGGCAGACTAAGGCAGAGTTTTGGTTTAAAACACATTTCAAAAACTTTGAGGCATTTTGGTGTTTCAAGAGCACAGCTAGATCAAGATGCCTCCCAGGCAAGATAGCAGAAGTGGGTTGCACAAGAGGTATGAGCCAATTTCCACCGAGGAGGTCAATGCACAACCATCTATCCTATTCAATTTTCATGAGGTGGGGTGCTTGGATTTTTGCCAGAGGGTACAATAAGTCAAAATTTTCTCACCTTTAACACATTTGTGCACCTTGAGGTTCAAAGACAAACATTTTCAAGTGGCAGGCCTTGATTTCAAGTTCTCCCCGAGATCCATATCCAAGGCTACTAAAATTCCATACATTGGCGAGAAATGGTTTAAACAAAGCTATTTGGACTTGGATGACTACAAACATTTCCTCAAGCCTGAGCACAGAGAAACATGCCCTGCTATTTTCCCTT
The DNA here is from genome assembly GCA_034641835.2 of Pinus albicaulis. NCBI lineage: Eukaryota > Viridiplantae > Streptophyta > Pinopsida > Pinales > Pinaceae > Pinus > Pinus albicaulis. The sequence continues at coordinate 1,297,242,744 of CM076574.1, read as the reverse complement.
TCTCTTATCTTCTAGCCAGCTACGCTCCCCTTATGAAGATTATAATGAATTATTTCACTTGTGAGGGGAGATTCTCCCGAGTTTATGCATACCACATCCGACTGTTGATGCATTTCACAAGAACCAAGCAGCTCAATCTTCCTTTCTTCCTGTGCAAAAGCATTGAGAAAATGGCCTCCTCTGTCTAGAAGAAGCCTCCATCACAGAAAATAGCCTCTCTATTCCATCACTCCCTCATTAAAATCATCATCCTTCACCAGCTTGAGAAGAAAGAGGTTTCTTGGGATGTTTTCATCAGTCACCCGGATTTATCCACTGTCCCTCTAGTCCATACATCTCCCACATCTCCTGCTCATCGCCCCTCACCTTCCTCTAGCAGACCTACTCTTAGAAAGCTCAAATTCACTACAAATCAAGAAAAAGAGCATGGAGAAGGAGAGGGAAGTGGCCAGCAAGAGGAGGAAGGACATGAGCATGAAGAAAAAGATGAGGAACAGCAGGAAGAAAGTGATGGGGGGCATCAGCATGACAGTGGTGAAGGTGAGCAGCAGCAGGAGCAAGAGGAGGAGAGCGCTGAATAGCAGCAACTTAGTGGCGATGAACAACAGGAAAAAGAGGAAGGGTAGTAGTTTGAGCAACAGGTTGAACAACAGAATGAGCAGGAAATTGAAGCATAGCAGCAACATGATATTAATGATCAAGGGTAGCAGGAAATTGAGACAGAGCAGCAGCATGACATTGAGGAGTAGGGGCAGCCTGAAGAAGATACATAGCAGTCTCCTCATGATACACAACATTCTCCTCATGATGCACAATAGCCTCCTCAAGATACATAGCAACCTCAAGAAGAAAAGAAAATTCAAAGAGATGACAAGAAAGATAACAAAGGAAAAGGAATCATGCCTTCCTCTCCTGAAAAGGCTAAGCACAGGACAGCAAGGAAGAGAGTGCCCAAGGTTGTCACTCCAAATGTGACAAGAGCTCTCCATAGCAAAGGAAATTCATCGAAGAAGCCTATCATTGACTTGCCTAGGAGGAAGAGTGCAAGGATAGCCTTCCAAGGCAAAGGGAAGGGCAAGGTAGAAGAAGATCGTGAGCATGAGAGTGCATTGGATATCATCCCAATCCAAAGCGACGATAGTGAAAATGAGGCACAGATTCTAGAAAACCTCTTAATCCATAGAGAGGGCCAAATTGATGCATTGAAAGATGACCTTCATCGGGCAAGGAATTTCAATCAATTCTTTCAGATCCAAAACAGACAAATGAGTGTCTATATGGCTGTCTATGAGACACGAGCGACCAAGTACAAGAAAGAGGCCACTAAAGCTCAAGCAAGGATAGATGAGCTCATAGGTGATTTTGATTAAAGTGAAGAAGAAGACCAGCCTAGGCGAAAAAGGCCTATAACCATAGGGCTTAAAAGAGCCCTTGAAAAGAAAAAGGAAGAGGAACAAGCCCTTCTCCAATCCACTCCCCTCACTGCATTGTTTGAACAAGAAATTGAAAACAATAAGGAGGCATGGCTTGAAAGAGTCAATGACCATTTGGAGAGGAAGTTGGAGAAGGCAAACAGGGATCTAGAGCTTCAAAGGAGGATGACGAAGCATTACCAAAAGCTAAATCAGTTTGCCCGTCGCAAGTTAAAGGCTGCCCAAGAGAAGCTAAAGGAGGGTAAAGGGAAGCGCCCGACACGGAAAAGGAAGAAGGACACATCAGGACTTGATATTTTGGCTTCTATTTCATAGCATGCTACTAAGAACCCTTGAGGGTCATACTCACCGATTTTGGGCACATTTTGACATATTTTGGTTTTTTGGCATTTTTGAGTTTTCGGTCAAAACTCATGAAATTCGCCATTTCATTTTGGGGATTCGTCAAAGGAGGAGAATGGTATCATTAGACGCCATATTTTCATGAGCACACACTCAGGATTTTCAGGACATTTGGAGATCATTTTCTCCCCCGAAATGGCGAAAAAGGCTCGCTTTTTGCACACTCTACCTTGTCTATCAGCAGACTGTATTTTTTTGGTATTTTAAACACAGGTATAGTTTTGGAAGACTTATAGGCTACAGATTGGGAAAATTTCAGTTGTTCCAAAAAGTAGACACTAATAGCTTTGCAATGAGCTATCATGAGCCTCGTTTCGACATCAGGAAGGCTGCCAAATGTTGCCAGAAAATCAGGGGACCTTTTGCTGATGTAAATTTGAAATATTTTTGTAATTTTTGAACCTCTAAAAACTGATTTTTCCAAATGTGCGTTTAGCTATTTTTGCACATGAAAAATGATGCAAATTCAATTATTTTTCCTTTTTTAACATTTTTTAGATATTTTATGAGATATTTTGTGCCTTGGGTTTTGCAAAGCCTCAAGGACAAGATTAGATATTTTGATTAGGCCAATAGGATGGCAAGTTGAACCATGAGGTTTTCCTCACTTTGGCCTATTTATTCCAAAGGCTTGCATTGTAAACAAGGCTGAACTTGAGAAGAGATGCAATATATGGTCATATGAGCTTTGGAAGAAATACTTGTCTTATGCTTTTGGATTTCCTCTTGGATGTTCTTGGATGAATGATGAAGGATTGTTGATGGATTCCATGACTTGGTAGAATGGTATAATGTCTCTTTTTATGTTTTTTCTTCTATTTTTCATTCATGAATACATGTTTCTTGCTTGCTATAGATCAGTAGAGAAAAAATTTGAGATATTCCCTTGGAGGCACCTCAAATTTCTTATTTCTTCATAGCTTTCATGTTTTTTTCCTCCTTAGTCACATTAAAGAATTCTTAATTGCTCTTTAGTAACTTGAGGATATAGTTGCTTGTTTCATTCATTGTTCTATGTATTGCTAAGTATGATTTACGGTACACCCTTCTTACCTATGGCTGTTAATAGCTCCATCCATGAAATTATCTCTTTGAATAATTAGATTATCATCTTGTTGAACCAAAAAGGCCTAGTTTCAATCTAGCCCTTTGTCTAAAACTATGCAAATCTTGTTTTCAAAGTGGCCAATAACTTGAAGAACTGTGTTTAGGCATTCCGACATAGTGTTTTGAGTTGTTAGTCTGTCTTATGTGTTTTCCCCAAAGTCTTATAGCCATTTCCCGAAGTTAGAGAGTTATATATCTCTATGCATGGCTTGAATGTTTATTTCTATGTATTGATTAGCTTATAGTTACATTTTGCATGATTAATGGTTTTCCCTACCATGTTTACGTCTGCTATTAAACTAGTTATGCTTGAAATCCTTTGTTGTTCACAAACTTGATGTCCATTTACTCCATTTTGCCCAAAGATCCTTTCTACCTTGAATCAAATCAGCCCTTCAACAGCCTTGTATCCCCATCTAATACCTTTCTTGACCTTTTCAACCCCATAGCTCTATTAATCCGACATTTCTTTACTTATCTTATATCTTTGATCAGTTTCATCCCTCATAACTTAAAAAACCAAAACCAAAAACTTACTTCATAACTAGCCTAAAATTAGAACACAATAAGCAAACACACAGATATCCCTTACACATATAGAGAGAGCCCTCTCTGAGCCCAGGAAGGCTAGGTCCTCAGGCTCCAAAGACTGGTTTGATGTTACACTGTCATTTGGTTTACCAATCTGCCAAATCATGGGACCCTAATATAATGGCAATCATGGTGGGACTCTAAGTGATAAACAAACTTAATTTCCCTATACATCACAACAGCCTTAAGAATACTATCTGATTGACTTGTCCCACCACTCACTAACATAATGGCGATCACGGTGGGACCTTCTGAGTTAGTGGCAATCTAAGTACTCCTTAGTAACTCTCGAAGTCTCAAATCAATCTTAGAAAACTTAAGTGTTGTTTGAAGAGTAGAATCTAGCTCTTTCACCATCCTAGCAAAATGATGACTCAGCTGTAGGACACTCTTCCAAGCCTTAGGATTACATAAAAACTCAATAAACCCCAAAAATATCCTTTAGATTGGTTTTTGTCAGTACTAGTGGTGGACCATACACTCATATCTCAAAACAACCAAGTTCCACCTGGCGACTCCACTAGCCTCCAGTAGGCCTTACTATTTTACCGAACTCTAGATTACTATCCGATCGACCTATCCCATCGCTCACTAACATAGCAAGAGATGGTGGGACACTGAGTGCATGACAGTCTAGCAAACTCTTATAGAATATTTAGTCCTTTAGATACTTAAAAAAACCAGCAGTCCATAGACTCATTTAGAGTAAACTCTTGTTGTTCTCACCACCCTAGCAAAGTGGTGAAACGAGTTTAGAATACTTTAACAAACCATAGGCTGCACATAAACCAAGTATCATATCATCATTATTTAGAACTAAGAAAATAAGCCAATACAGAGTCAATAATACAGATATTAACAGTCAGACTGATGCTCCCCCTGAACTTCTGCTCCAGATCTTCAAATTCTCTTATCATCAATGCATATGCGACTGTGTCTGTTGGAACTCGCGTGTATACGCGACTTTTGTTCATCAAACCCGCGTATGGAGAGTGAAGCATAGAAATTTTTCACATTCCTTCATCTCCCCCTGAACTTGTACCTCCTGTATCTGTTTTCTTCATATCAGATTCTTTGTCAGGCAGAAACATAACCAAAAAAACCAAACAGTACTGCAAACTGCTGGCCCCATCCAGAAATGGTTAGCAACTATCCATACGCGACTTTCTGTTCATATAATCGCGTATATACGCGACTGTATATCAGGAAAACTGCGTATCCTTTTTAATATTTTGAATTTATGAAAATTTGTTCTTTTGACTGGCAGAGAATACTCCCAGCTTCTATCTTAGATACTCAAATGCTTCCCTGGGCAGAGGTTTGGTAAAGATATCAGAAACTTGTTCTTTGTAGGGAACATACTCCAACTTCACCTTTTGTTCAAGCACTTGTTCACGTAAGAAGTGATACTTGATGGGAATGTGCTTGGTCTTCGAATGCATAACAGGATTCTTTGAGATACTGATGGCACTTGTATTATCACACCTAATGGGGACAGGAGGTGTACATTTGATTTGAAAATCTCGCAAGGTTTGCATCATCCAAAGGAGTTGAGTGCAACAAGCATGGTGCAGCTGTTATTGGCCTGGCTTCAGCTGTAGATGAAGTGCATGATGAATCTTGCTTCTTGCTGAACCAAGATACTAACCGGGGTCCCATATAGAATGCACCACCACTAGTGCTTTTCCGATCATCAACACTTCCAGCCCAATCTGCATCAGTGTAAGCATGAAGAGTAAGATCAGCATTCTTTGGGTACCATAGACCAAAATCTTGAGTTCCTTGTAGATATTTGAATATTCTTTTGACAGCCTGAATGTGAGACTCTTTTGGATTAGCTTGGAATCGTCCAACAATACCAACTGCATGCATAATGTCTGGTCTAGTCCCAGTGAGATAAAGCAGGCTTCCTATCATTGATCTGTATTCTGGTTGATTTACCACGGGAGAATCATCATGAGAACTGAGATTACATCCGGTTATCATTGGTGTACTTACAGGTTTGCATTCTTCCATGCCATACTTCTTCAAAATTTGCTTGAGATATTTTGCTTGTGATAAGAATATACCGTTTGTTGTTTGATGCACTTGTAAGCCAAGAAAGAATGTTAGTTCTCCAAGTAAGGACATTTCAAATTCTTGCTACATAACAGAAGCAAATTTCTGACTCATAGATTCTTCATTACTCCCAAAAATGATATCATAAACATATACAACCACAATCAAAAGTTTATCATTTTCAACTTTTGTGTATAAGTTGCTATCAGCAGACCCCTTTGAAAATCCTTGTTGATGAAGATATTTGTCAAGACGATAATACCATGCCCTTGGAGCTTATTTGAGTCCATATAGAGCCTTTTTAAGTCTACAAACAAGATTTTCATCATTTCCTAAAATGAATCCTTCCGGTTGTTCTATATATACTTCTTCTTCTAGATCACCATTAAGAAAAGCCGATTTAACATCCATTTGATAAACTTTGATTTTTTGATGACTTGAAAAAGCAAGAAACATTCTTATGGCTTCAAGTCTAGCTACAGGAGCAAAAGTTTCTTCAAAGTCTATACCTTCTTGTTGAGTATACCCTTTGCAAACCAGTCTAGCTTTGTTTCTTACAACATCCCCATTTTCATTTAACTTGTTCTTGAAAATCCATTTAGTTCCAATGGCATTTTTATCATGTGGTCTTGGTACCAATTCCCAAGTGTCGTTCTTTTCAATTTGATCAAGCTCTTCATCCATGGCTTGCTTCCAACATTCATCTTTGCTAGCTTGATTAACATTGAGTGGTTCAATTGTGGATAGAAGTGCCAGATGACTAGAAGATCCCAAAAGAGTTCTCCTTGTTCGTACACCTGATTCCTTGTCTCCCAAAATTTGAGATTCAGGATGATTCTTTTGAACGTATCTAGATGGAGCTTTTTCAGATAGATCATTTTTAGGTTATTCATTGGATTCACTGTCTATATCATTTCTATTTAATGTAGAAGGAAATAAGTCACCATCATATTCTTTTGTTGTTTGGTTTTCTTCTTTAGGGGCTGCAGGAGACTCATCAATAACAACATCAATACATTCAACAATCTTTCGAAGCCTTTCATTATAACACTTGTATGCTTTGCTTGAAGATGAGTAACCAAGAAATATTCCTTTATCTGATCTAGGTTCAAACTTGCCAAGCTTTTCATCATTATTTTTGATAAAGCATTTGCTTCCAAAAACTCTAAAATTCTTTATAGTGGGAGATTTGCCATACCAGAGTTCATATGGAGTTTTATCACTGTTTACACGAACATGTGCTTTGTTGTGAATGTTTGCTGCTGTAAGAGTTGCTTCTGCCCAGAAAGTGTCAGGTGTTCCAGAGTCATCAAGCATAGCTCTAGCCATTTGTTGAATTGTTCTATTCATTCTTTCTACTACGCCATTTTGTTGTGGAGTGCTAGCTACAGAGAACTGTCTTTTTATGCCATGTTGTTCACAAAATTCAAGGAATTCATTTGATGTATATTCTCCTCCTCGATCAAATCTAAGACACTTGATTTTTAGATCCAATTCATTTTCAACCAGTGCTTTGAAGCTCTGAATTTTTTCAAAAGCTTCATCTTTGTGTTTAATGAACCCGATCCAACACATTCTAGAGTAATCATCAATAAATAAGATATAGTATTCTTCCCCACGTAGTGACTTTTTTCTCATAGGTCCACATATGTCAGTATGAATGAGTTCAAGAGGCTTACTTGATGATCCTTCTTTGGCATTAAATCGTACTCTGGTCTGCTTACCGATCTAACAAGATTTGCATATGATACTTTCTGGTAGATTAATATTGGGAAGATCACGAACAGCTTGAAGTCTGCTTGCTTTGTTGATTTGAGAGAAGCTCAGATGCCCCAGCCTTCTATGCCATAGCCAATTTTCTAAAGACTTGCTCAAGTAACATTGATCTTTGTAGTCTTTTAGTACATACAGGTTGCTTGGATTTCTTTTCCCTTTTATAATAATTTTACCAGTATCAAGATCGCGAACCACACATTCTTTTGAACTAAAAACAACTTATGTTCCTTGATCACACATTTGACATACACTTAACAGGTTATGCCTTAATCCATCCACATACATGACATCTTTAGCCTTCACCTTTTCCTTTAGAAACACTGACCCTTTTCCTTTAATTACAGCAGGAGTATCATTTCCAAATGTAACTTTCTTTTCCTTTTCTAGAGCATTTAATGAAGAAAGTTTGCTTTTGTCACCTGTCATGTGTCTTGAGCACCCACTATCAATGTACCATTGATTTTCTTCACATTCTGCAAATAACGCTATCCCACAACTTTCAACCACTATTTCTTTCTTTTTCCACACTTTAGAGCTTGAGGGAACATGTTCTTTTGGCTGGACCTTGCTCCTGCATTCAGATTCTTCATTGTTTCGGGGAATTAACACCCTAGAGGTTGGTTGGGATACAACCTCCACAGAGCAGGGGCGTACTACTTAACAGAGACTCACACAACCATGCATGTTCAAAAAAACTAAATAGAGCAGAATGAGAGATTTACCCGTTGGTCCTACGTTTGAAGTAGATCCACGTGGAGTCCAAACTCCCTACAACCGTCCTTCCTCCTTAACCTAAAATACAAGAAGAAACCAGCACAAAGGACAAGCCACAAAGATAGAGACTAATTTATGTGTTAGTGAGAATCATATAAAACATTAAATAAATCATAATGAATGCTTGTATAACAAATATTCTTATACATTAAAGCATACACTAACACGTTTACTTCGGGAACAGCATGATACTTCTGTATTATAAAAATAGTACGTACAATAATCAAGTGGAGAGATCACCTGATCCTTCCAAGGCCTTCGCAGACCGTCGTCCGGATCCGTCCAGCCCTTGCCTCGCTAAGACTCCTTCCAAACTGGTGCATATGAGATAACATATAAAGGGATGTGTATCTCAAGGAAACAAGGGTTTCCTACAATGAACTGGGAAATTGCAGGAGGCACGGGGAATCCGAATTGGATAGGGAATACCAACAGAGTATAATATCAATAATTCTCTCTCTCCCTTAGGCCATACACATGAGGGCTTTTTATAGTCCCTCCAAGTAGTTTCAGCAGTTGGAAACAGTTGGCCACGGGCTGGGGTGGTTGAACTACCTGAGTAACCATCAACCCAGCGTGAAATTAGGGATTTTTTTATATATTTTTTAATCATTTTAATGGCATACGCGGAAAAGTCTAGCTGAACTCGCGTATACACGCGGAAAAGTATGGGCATAGTCGCGTATGAGGGATTTTACACTTTTTTTAAGTGAATTTGTCCAAGTCTGTAGGAATGGGTGCCCAAAAGCCATAAAGCAATCATGAATCATGTCAAAGTGAGAAATGATGCTATAACAGATGCCCCCTAATATATGAGGTCAGAAGGGGTACATGATGGCCGAAATGTATTATGCACATAGAAAGAACTTCGCAAGGACAAGAGAGGACTGCACCAGATTTCAGCCTGCCAAAACCAATGAAAGAAACCAGAGAGTCAACTCATGCTGAGGTGGGCATACCCATGCTCAGTCAAAAATACATCATATGTAAAGTACTGAAATAGATCCAATATGCATACAAGTATAACTGAACTGAAAGTACATAGTGAATCATCTGAGCAGGGCCCGGAAATACAAGTCTGTATCAATGTCCAAGTATCACATATAGAAAGCTGAGCAAAGATGGTGCAACTGGATGTCTGATCAAATAAGTAACTGAATATCCAAGTACCGGATCATAAGTGGTGGATCAAACGGTACAATCACGCAACTCGGGGACCAACATATAAGATGCTGCTGTGCTGAACTGCAACATATAAGGGTGGACGACATCACTGGCAGATACTGAAAGGACTGTCAAAAGTGAACCGAAACATGCTGATGCAACCCGAGGTCTTCACCGATCACTATGGCACAATTCTACACAATGGGAATAAATGAGTTGAAGTCGACCATGTGAGAAATCGTTGGATTACCGGTCAATGATGTATACCGTTAACCAACGCGAGACAACCCACCGATAATGATAATGAGTGTCAAGGTGCCCCAGTACAATCTAACAAGTGCGAATGAATGAGTTGAAGTCGAACACTTGAAAGAATATACCAATCAGGAGGCAATGATGAATCCCCATTGTCGATAGCGAAGAGTCTGCCACTGATGACTGCAAACCCTAAGGTACTGACAAAAAGACTCTAGACCTTATTCCCAGAGCAATGAGTCGGAGTCGATGGGAAAAGATCTGCTGGAAGGAAGGCATTAAGGCATCCCACATCAGTCCAGCGCGAGTGTAACCCGCAGGCCAAGATTTGGAGGGAATCGGACGAAGTAGAGTGATGGAACCAAAACCGAAGTACGTTTCCGACATGCACAAGATGAAGCTAGTGCACGGAAGAAACCCTCTGAACCCAACCAATAATGAAAGCTGACACAGAGGCGAGAAATCCACCGATAGGGTCAAATGGAAATCCAGGTACTGCACGAATCCCAAGTGTGATAATGTGTGCTGACGTCGAACACAGGGGAAACCACTCAGTCAAAGACCCATGATGATGATCGAATGCTGAGCACGAGGTCACCTATCAATGATGGAAATAGGCCCAAGGTGCGGCTCTAGGCTTGCTCTCAGAGCAATGTGTCGTAGTCGATAAGAGACAAACCCGCCGGCAAGAAGTCGATGGGGACCTTCTCAAACCAGCACGAGCAGAAGATCAAAACATCTGATGTGATAGAACATGATACTGACAAGACCGGGAAGGCCGACTGAATAATGAGTCAAGAGACACCGCAGAATGGCCGACTCGGGCTAGACTTCCCTTGAACAAAAGCACGACTCGTGATGACCATGGCAGTAAAAAGTGACACTGTATAAGTCTGTTATGCAGGAGGCAGAACAAACTCTCCATATGATTGGAAGAGATAACCAATCGGGGGAGAACTGACAAGTGAAACATGGTAAAGGCTGAACCTAGGTCAAAACTAAAACCATCCCAAATGTAGGAGATATATATAAGTAAATGTGCTTTGTTCAAGGGCGACAAACTGACTCTGTACTGCCATCAAAATAACGAAGATACATCCCGTTCCCGCTCTTTTTTGTTATATTTGATTTTTTTGTCTTTTTCATATAATAAGCCTGAAAAAGAATAAAAGAATGCTATGGTACAATGGATAGAACGAGTATCAAGAAAACAGATGCACTAGTTCCTGGGATTGGAACAATCCTATGCTCAATGCAAGGTGGCGAAAACTGGTCAGTGATACTCAGAGGAACGTTCCATCCATGGGTACAAAGGTGTCAAGTCGTGATAGCTAAGTGCATGTAATGGTTAACTTGTACAGAAAGTCAAGGTCAAAAGTTGGCTTAAACATCGAGTCCAAATGAAGCCGGCTAAAGGCCAGGATAAACAAGTAGCCAATATGCAATGCAGTAATATAACTTAACGACACCAGGGAGCCTCTAGGGTATAAGCCAGAAAAATGATAAGTGATGAAGAAGAAGAATGAAGCTTCAACACAGAAGACATGGCGGGACTAAAGAGGACTCCCGAGCCTGCATAAAAAGTAGCATGGGCAACAAGTGATAGCGAGGAAATAACTAGGAAGCCCATGTAAAGGAAGGCTCTACCATCAAGTCATGATTTAAAAATCGGCAAGTGAAATGGGTGTAATACTCATGATCTGATGGGATCGACCCTAAGGCAAGTGATCAGTATGGAGGCTAGTATGCAAGATGCAACGGAAAGTGATTCCCTAACCTATATGCCAGTGAAGATCATATACCTGCCGTGAAGAGTCGAAAATCATGGATCAAAAACCCGAAAAAATCCCAAAATCGTCAAAATGTACCTGAAAATATACCAAACTGGGCACTTCCAAACAATCGAGTTATACAGCATAGGATAGATCGAAAAAATAAACATAAGGAAATTTTTCCAAAAATTTTCAATTTTTAGCCATAAATACACAAATTACCTCTCATTTGGTTCATTATTGCATAGCTGATTTGGAAAAAGAGCTCTGGAGCTAAAAACTTGTTTCGTCAAATCAGGAACAACCGACCGTCGGAATTCAGCGAAACTTCAGGTAGGCTCCTTAATCATCCTGTTGATTCATTTTTTCCGTTTAAAAACTAAAATTAAGTGATTTTTTACCTTGAAACCCTTATTAAAAAATGCGTATCTGCGCATACGCGGGTTCAATGAAGGAAAGCCGCGTATACACGCGACTGTGCACAGGGAAAGTCGCGTATGCGCAGGTCCGATTTCAAAAAAGTGTTTCTAATGCAAATTTTGATGAAATTTCTCAGGATGACTATCTCTTGGAGGGAACGTGAGCATAGTGCAGTAGACCAAGAGGTCATGCAGGACCGCGCAGCTCAAAACATCCTCCGAAACTGCGGATTATTAAAATTCTTCAAAATTCCCAATATGAAAAGTAATGTGCGATTGCTTGAAATGCTCGTAAATTACTGGGAACCAGATCAGGATTGCTTCATAATTGATCAGATGCCACTACGCATAGAAGTGGAGGATATATATTTCATCACTGGACTCTCCAGGAGGGGAGACCCAGTAGACCTTCACGGAAAACCCCTGGGAGGGTTAACTGTGGAAGATTATGTCCAATTATATTGCGTAGATAATTCCAAGAAAGTTGGAACGCAGATTGCTATTAGAGATATCAGGGATTTGCACATGAAGATCCTTCTGTTCACCATCGGCCGAGTGGCAGGATCTGCCTCACTGCATCAGGCGTCCAGGACGCAAATGAGTATAGATGTAGAGTGTTTGATTCACGTCTACGATTGGTGCACAGCCCTGCTACTGAATATGAAACAACAGCTGACTTCTATTCGCCAGAAAAAAACTAAACACTTTGGATATGGTACCATTTTGACAACATTCTTCTTCGAGAGAGTTCCAGCTTTGAGACCCAGAGTCATCTCGACTATCAGCAGCCCGCGGGACCCAAGAATTGCCCGTTGGGCAAACATGATGAAGAGACTGGGGGGCAGCGAAGTACCCCGAACCACGTGGGACGATGAGTTCTTCCTGTGGTGGGGAGAACAAATCATCGCAGTGGACGACTATCCCTATGCTGGGATGGATTTCCGAGGAGATCCAGATCTAGTACTTCCACCCGGCGCAGCATGGGGAGCAGTCGGTAAGTTTTTTGCAAAAATTTTTGACTTATATGATTTTTTGGATTTTTTCAATTATGTATGAAAAAATGAAAAACAAACATGTTTTTTGATTGGATTCATAATGACTGACAATTAAAAATGATCATGTTTCAGATGTTGGACCAGTTCGTCCTGAGGGCCTACCGCGCCACAAGCGCCGCAGAGGTGAGGCGGAGACAGTGGATTCCGACAGGACACTCCAGGCTGTGCAGAGAAACTTGGAGGGATTGACCCACCAAATCCCTATGGTTGTCGTGGAGGACTTGCCGGAAGTCGTCCAGAGACGGGTTGTAGGAGTACCCCGTGACTGGGTTAGACTATTCCGCCGTGTGGCCACTGCAGTTATGTTCTATAGGAACACGACTTCTGGGCAGGGTCCTCAGGAGTAGACAGATTTTATATGTTAGATGACTGTATATTCTTTTTTGAGACTGAACATGATGGGGCATAAGCCCAAGTTTTGTACGACATTTATGGATCCAAATTTTGTAAAGTTTTTTTTTGACACTCCGATGATATATACAGCGATATTTGATGTGATGTGATAAATGTATCAAATGTATGATGTTATTGATGATTAGAATTTATTGTATTGAATGATTAATATGCAAATCTAAAGCTTGATTAGCCAATGAGTCAGCAAACCAATTGTCAGCTCGAGGAATATGAATGAATGTTAAAAATTGAAATGACCTTTGTAACAAACGTACCCTCAAGAACAATCGTAATAAAATTGGATCTCGTACCCGATAAGTGTTGTTCAACTGCAACACCACCAGCTGGGAGTCCAAGAAAACTACCAACGAATCAACACCCAAGGATATTGCCTCCGAGAGTAGATGAATGACTGCAGTGTATTCTGCTACGTTATTGGAAGCAGGACCAATGCAAACCCCTCTTGATACCAACAGCTGACCGGAAGGATAATGAAGCACCCAAGCCGCGGAAGCTAAGTTCCGGGTGTGTCTACTAGCACCATCGGTGAAACCAAAATGACTCATGACATCAACACAACCTGCCAAAGCAGATCAAAAAACATCACCATCTCATCAAAAATCGAAAATCAAACAGATATGTACAAGACAAAAAACTACTATATACAAAGCAAAATGCCAGGCCAAAGCCTAGGCATAATACTTCTTCAAATAGAGCCCATTTCGGGGCTCTGGCAACTCATTCCCTTCGAAGTCAACCAAGGTATACGCTCCTTTCTTGAGGACCTTCTTAACGATATAGGGGCCATACCACATCGACTTAAACTTTCTTGCCCCCAAGGCATATTTTTCTTGGGCATAGACCAAAACAAGGTCGCCTTCGGAAAAGACCCTAGGCTTAATTGCCTTATCGTACTGAGCTTTAACTCAGTTTTTATGCGCTTCGTTCAACGTGGCGGCATCTCGACGCTGCTCATCAAGATGTTCCAGATGAAGAAGCCGCTCCGCCAGACTAGAGGTGTCAGGAAGAAGCTCAACAGCTAATTTAAGGGAAGGAATCTCGCATTCAATGGGAAATACGGATTCCACCCCGTGGACTAACTGAAACGGAGTAAAGCCAGTTGCAGTTTTAACTGACGTCCTGTATGCCCAGAGTGCAGGATATAGCATAATGTGCCAGTTGGACCTATGTTTATCAATTGTCCGTTGAAGAATTGTCTTCAAGGACTTATTCACGGCTTCCACCTGGCCATTGGCCTGAGGATAATATGGAGATGAATGCTCCTGCCGGAAACCCAATTTAAGAGCCAACTCAGCCATCATACTGTTCTGAAAGTGACTGCCATGGTCATTGACAATCTCTCTAGGTATACCGAAACGAGCAATGACTTGGTTGAAGAAGAAAAGAGCTGCAGTCTCACCATCGTTCCCAAAAGTAGGCATAGCTTCGACCCACTTCGTAAAGTAGTCTACTGCTACGATAATGTACTTGTGACCTTTTGCCGAAGGCGGGTTACAAGTAGTGTAATCCATACCCCACTTTGTGAAGGGTCCGACAGTAACGACTGGAAAAAGCGGAGCTGGATGAGCGCGCATTTTTCGAGTATACACCTGACAAGGATGACACTTCTTGACCGATTCAATACAATCTTTGAAAATCGAGGGCCAGAAGTAGCCAGCACGCAAAATCTTTTGGGCTGTAGCAAGCCCTGATAAATGACCCCCATAAGCTCCACTGTGAGAATCATTGAGCACAGCCTCAGCTTCTTCGAAAGTTAAGCAGCGTCTTAGGATTGAATCAACCCCTCGACGGTACAAAGCATCACCGATAATCAGATAACTTTTAGCTAAGTGACGCAGCTTGCGACGCTCATCTTTCGAAAAAGAAGAGGGAAACTTCGCAGTCTGGAGATACACAATGATATCCCCATACCAAGGATCTTGTGGAGAGATTAAAAACAAGTGTTCGTCCGGAAAGGACTCATCATAGATCATCTCCTCACCACAAGGCAACTCGAAGATCAATTCCGCAAAGACTAATGACTTCTTGGATTTGGCAGACATGAACTCTAGATCGAATTCCTGTAATATCACAATCCATCTATTATATTTGTCCCCAATCACTCGCCTGCTGAGGAAAAACTGAAATGGATTGGCAGCTGCCAAGACATAAGTTTTGCGAAGAATAATGTAATGTCGGAGTCGCTGCACAGCATGGACTGTTGCTAAGGCTAGTTTTTCTATCGGGGTGTATCGAAGTTCAGGTCCTACCAGTCCTCGACTAAGGTAGTAAATAACATGCTCAATAAGAGCATCATCCTCCTGAACCAGAACCATACCAATGGTAGATTCTGCTGTAGCCAGATACAAAAGAAAATCTCTGCTATAATCGGGTGGACTCAGTAAAGGAGCAGAGGTCAATGCCTTTTTCAAGGCATCGAATGAGTGTTGAGCATAGTCGTCCCAAAGAAAAGGAACTCCTTTCTTCAATAGTCTCATATATCCCTTTGTAATCTCAGCGTAGTTAACGATAAACCTCCGAAAAAAATTAGACTTCCCTTGGAGACTTTGAAGCTGACGGATTGAAGACGGGGGAGGCAACCGAAGTATTGCCTCAACCTTGAAGGGATCTACCCTTATCCCTTCCCTAGACACAATAAATCCCAACAGCCGACCGGATGTTACCGCGAAAACGCACTTGTTCGGATTCAAACGAATTTTATAAAAATGGCATCTGTCAAATATTTGCCGGAGGTGACCTGGATGATCCATCCTCTTTCGAGAATGAGCAGCTAGATCATCTAATTATGCCTCGATGATTTTCTTGATGTCATGGAAGGCGTAAGACATGGCCCGCTGAAAGGTGGCTCCAGCATTTTTAAGACCAAAAGGCATTTTCTTGTTTGCAAACGTACCCCAGGGACAAATAAATGCGGTCTTATGTCGATCTTCTGGACGGATAGTAATTTGATTATAACAATAGAAACCGTCCATGAAGGAGAAAATCTCGTTACCGGCACACTCGTCAATAATCTGATCGATGAAAGGTGTGGGGTAATTATCTTTAGGACACGCCTTATTCAGGTCTCTGAAATCGATGCACACTCGAATCGTTCCTTTCTTTTTATCTACCGGAACGGGGTTTGAAACCCATTCAGTCAGAGGAACTAGGAAAATGAATCCCGCCTTAAGCAGCTTTTCAACTTCAGCTTTGATAGCTGCTGCCTTCCTAGGATTAACCGGACGAAGTTTTTGCCTGACCGGCTTAGCGTTTTCATACGTCTTGATCTCATGTTGGATGATAGATGGGTCTATGCCAGGCATTTCCTCATAAGACCAAGCAAAAACATCCCTATACTCTTTGAAGAGCTCGGTATAGATTTGAATCTCGTCACTGGAACATTCAGCTCCAATGAAGACATTCTCGACAATATTGGGATTCCTGGAAATGTTCACCGGGATAGTAGGAGAGATCACAGCCATGTTCCCTTCAGCATAAACCTGTGCTGGTGCTAAGGGGCTCAAGACTGGGTGAACAGGTCCAGGAGACTGAGGACTTGGAAAACTTGTTTTGACTTCGCTCAAGTCAGGTAGGAAGTAAGACCGATGATGCAAGTCATCCCACGGTCTATCTATACCTGTCATCGCTTCCAGGATGGCCTCTTCAGATGGAAGAGTGGTATCTAGACAATCCTGGGCAGAAGAAGAAGTAAGCGTCCAAGCGGGAGCCACATCACCATCCAACTCTTCCGGCGAAAGAGGAGCTGGATCAGACTCTGCAGTGTCGGCGTATTTGTGTCTCAATCTAGTCTCCTAAACTGAGTTCATTTAATTGTCAACGAGGATTTGTAAACTGCTGAAGTGAAATGTACCATATGTACCTAGGTGCTTGTTTCCTAGTGCGTTGTATGTAGTGTTTTGTGATGTTTTGGTCTTTTATGTTGATTTATGATGTTTTTGGTCTTTTGAAGTTTTATGTTTATAATGAAAATGCCTAGAAAACTAATGAAAAGGAATTGGTGGTCAAGAACACAGTTGAGCCTAATGTATGGAATGGAAAATGTAATCAAAAACACTAAAGCAACATCTAAACTATGACCAAATAGAAACAAGAGCTTAATGATGACAAATGACACAAACTAGACTTTGAAAGATGATCACTAAATATGCAAGTTTTCTAACTAAACAGTTAGACACTAATCATGATGCAACATTCTATTCTAAGCTCATCTATTCCATGACTAATTCCTAGTTCTATTTTGCAATTTCAATTGATTGTCACAGAGCCTATACTCAAAGGGTTATTGGTTTCTTTTCAAGGTGGTTATGTTGAGGAAGAGCTCTGTTTATGGTGAGGAATTTGCAGAGATATTTCAGACCTTGTAATGATGTTATCTTATGTTCCTAAGGTTATGGATCACTGGTGGTTTTCAGAACAAAAAGATATTTGTAAATAATGAAGGTTGTCTTAGGAATCCTATCAACTAAAGTGATCTACTGTGCAAAGGGTGACAGTGTGACTATGAGATATGAGTGCAATGAATTGATTTAAACATGAGCTTAAGATGCTTCTAAACTAGAACAATGTTAAACCATAAGCCATCATCAAACTTTGAAACGAAGTAGCTGGACATGAATTAAATGCAAAATGAAACTCCGGAGCGTTCTAACTAACATGCATTATTCTATGAAGTTACACAATCTGTTTGTTCATCATTAATGATATTTTGGAAAAGTTCCTTCTTGTGGAAGAGGTAGAACAATTATGACTGTGGACTTGTATGCAATTGAAAGCAAATGAACTGAAAGCAAATGAAAAACTAAGTTGTCACATCACGGTCATATCTTGAACTTCTTAAGGATGTCTTGGAAGAATTTCTTCTTGTGGAAGAGTGATTAGAACAAGTGCAACTGTGATAGTGAAGACTAAAAACTACAACTAATTCCTACAATACTATAGCTATTCATCATTCATTGTTATGATATGTTGGAAGAATGTCTTCTTGTGAAAGAACTGGAATGAATATAACTACAGTCTCTAGTTAAAAACAAATACAACTCCTATCCTACAGTACCATAGTCATTAAACATTCATCGTTTTAATTTATTGGCAAAGTGTCTTCTTGTGGAAGAACTGGAACGAATTATGACTTACAGTAGCTAGTTAAAACAAATACAACTCCTATCCTACAGTACCATAGTCATTAAACATTCATCGTTTTGATTTATTGGCAAAGTGTCTTCTTGTGGAAGAACTGGAACGAATATGACTACAGTAGCTAGTTAAAAACAAATACAAATTTAACTCCTATCCTACAATACCATAGCCATTTAAACATTCATCATTTTAGTCTGTTGGAAGAGTGTCTTCTTATGGAAGAACTAGAATGAGTACGACCACAGTATATAAAACAAAACAACTACTAATTCAATATGCAAAACGTAAAGACAGCTAAGAAAAACTTATCTATTGTACGCAAAAGAAATTCCGTTCAAGGGGCAGGGGCCCTCTACCACTTGACGGCATTCAACTCCCAATTAAATCACGCCTTCAGGATAATTTTGTCTGCTCCATTAATGATGCAATAGTTTGAACATAATGCTCTGTGTCTTCAAAGACGTAACACAGAGTTTTCACAAAATCTAGCAGCAAATCTAATACAAAATCTCTAACTAAGCTCTCGGCCTACTCAAGAGTTTATAAAGTAAATGAAAGTAACAATAATTACAATAATTTAGGAATGATGTCTTCCTAATCCAAATCATCTTAGGAGTCTTTAAGGTGGCTGCGTAAAGGAGAAAAGACACCTGGACTGTGACAGTCCTAGTAGGAGTCTTCCTTCACAAATGTGTTCACACGTGCATAACCGTACCCAAAATCCATTTCCTCTTCCATGACGAGCAACACACCATGTAGGCACGACGTGGATCATGCCCATATGCGTTTTTCCTCAAGTGGCCACCTGGAACATGCTCAAACATAAAGGTAGCTGCAGAATCGCCGGTTAGCTACAGAATGCATGCATTCTGCAGCTAGTTCCGGTCAAAATGCTTAACAATGGCAACAATCACAAAATTCAACAAGTCAGTTATGTAAACCATTTTAGAAGTAATTCTAACTATTTTTATTGATCAATTGGGTTTAAAATGGAAATGGAAAAGGGAAAAATGAGGTAAAATGAGGTGAAGGAAAGCACAAATTTGAGGCTCAACATACCCCCACTGCTGTCTCTTTGCATGTCCTCATGCAAATTATCCTATGAATTCTGAGGCTTCCGCAAGGACATCTAATCCCCTTCTTCTCCTTTGTCTGAATGTTAGAGGCCTTCTGGGTTTCCTGATCACAAGTTTGAACCTGAGGTTTGTGAGTGCTCTGACCAACTTTTTGTTCCTTGTCTTCATCTTCTCATTGGTCCTCTCCACTTTGTTTATATGCAAGGATAAGTTTGAGTTCATGTCAGTCTTGAGCTTGATTTGATCTTTGAGAATTTCATTCTCATTTTTGATGTGTCTATTCAACAATTCCAACTCATACCTATCCCTCCTCAATATATCAATTTCAGTTAGTGGAGGACTGGGGGTTCTCTCTTCTCTTTCTGAAGTTGTTCTCTCTAAAGTTTCCACATAATCATAGATTTCCTGTTGAGCAGGATCAATCTCAGGGGTGCCTTCATAAAAATCTTCATCATCATACTCTTCCATAGATGTTTCTTCATCTTCAATATTGATTACCACTGTTTGTTTGATTGATGTTTTCTTCAGTTTTCCTTTTAATCTGTGGCTTCTCCTAAGTTGAGAGGAACCCTCCCCTTTTTCTATAACAGATTCCTTGATTACCTTCTCTGCCTTGAGTTGACTCTTGATTCTAGTCAACTTCTCCAAAATGACTTCTTCACTGCTTTCTTGAACCGGTTTGTCAATTTTACCTTTTGGAGTCCTCCATCTCCTACTTCTCTTTGTGGCCTGTGGTTCAGGTGATAGTTCGTTTGCTTCCTCAAAATGATTTCTTATTAAGAAATCATCCCATGTATCATTTGATTTAGATAGATGATGCTCAATTAAAATTTTGACTAACCCATGATGATACAGGGTTGTTTCCAAAAACTGAACTCTTCTCTGAACACAAGAAGCCATTTTCTTCAGACTTTGATACAAGAAATATGGTAAATTCAAATCTTCTCCTAGAAAATGCAACATTAGTCTCATATGGTAGACATAAAATGTCCCATATCTACCCTCACATGTAACAAATTTTTGTAAAAGAAGTAGTATATTCCTCCATTTTCTCTTCAATGCTGTACTGGGAATTCCCTTCTTGAACACACTAACATCCATGTTTGGTGATTTTAGGATTTGTTTCCATGAGTCATTATGGAATTCCCTATTTTTAAACCATCTTTCCCCAGCTATGGATAATCCTGTAGCCTCTGCTATAAAAGCTTCATTAACAGTAAAATTAACATCTCCTATTTCAACCTCAGTGCCTTGGAATGATCTAGCAAACGTTTTGGTGACTTCCTTATGGCAACCATTAAACTTTTCCAAGAATTGGAGCCATCCTATTTGTTGTAGCATCTCTTTGCATTGTGGATAACCTTCTAAATATTTTGATCCTATAGGCTCAATCCTTACGATGAAACCCATGATTTTTCACTATCAATTAACACTCTTCTCTATCCACAAAACAATGGCTTTTACTTTCGGATTAAAATGACTTCAAGCTCTAAATGAAAATGGCTTCAATTTTGGAAGAACATACCTTTGAAATAGCTACAGTCTTAAAAATCTCTGGTTTGTATGCCTCTGTTTGAAAAATGCCTTCGAATCCTCGGACTGATGTACTTCTGTTGAACTTTGGAATGATATGGAAGCAATTTCAATTTTCGAGCTAATGTGTCTCTGATAGAAGTGGTAGATGATTTCAAGTTTCTTTTTGTGCAATACCTCCGTCCTTGATAACAGAAATACTTCAAACTCAATCACTGAAAAATACTTTTGTTTCTAGTAACAACAGACTTCAAACTTAACCTCGGTCTCTGATAGCAAATGGTATGCTTCAAATTCAACACTTACAGTAACTTTGTCTCGGGTAACAACAAACTTCAAAACCAGTCACTACCACACCTCTGTCTTTGGTAATAAAGACTTCAAACTTCAATTACTACCACACCTCTGTCTTTGGTAGCAAAGTCTTCAATTTTAGCACCTCTGTCTTCTGGTAGCAACAGGCTTTAAACTCTACACGACCACAATTCTGTGTTGATAGTGAAAATGCTCCAAACTTCGTTCTCAGTGATATGCTCTCTGTTCATTGAGTTCTCACACCGTTATGCTTCCAATGTACCTCTTATGTTCTGCCCCTGATGATAATAATGCTTCTGCCTTCGGAATGGAATACTGGCTACGGAATGACGTTATGGCAAATGGTCACGGCATAGAGTGGTGGAGTGAGGTGGAGGATTGCATTAATGATTTGAGGAGACGGCGGAGGATTTACGACGGCGGGAAAAATCTTCATCATTAAAGAACTTGGTTAAGAGTCGTGGGAATTTCAAATGATTTGGCCGTTCCACCGCTCAAATGCTATTGGATAGAAAATTTGAATTGGAAGATTTAATACAAAGTCTGTAGAGGGTTTTGTTTGGTGTTTGATCAATAAAATAATTAAAACAACTTTTTGAATAATCCACAACTAAACTATGCTAAATTTTCATGAATTGCCATCGTAATTTAAATTTGTTACCTCTGCCCTTTATTTGATGTTTGTGTAGCCTTTGTCTTCTCTGCTCATATTTGGAGGAATCTTTCACAATTTTCTTGATATTTTTGATTCATGAATTCACTGGATCACTTTGTTGTAATTCTGATGTCTGCTGGTTGATGCCTTCAAGGTTTATGGCTGCAAAAAGACTGTCGGGCTGCAGAAAAGGTGATCAGCTGCAGAATGTCCACTGAGCTGCAGAATGTTCCTGTAGAATACTTTAATCATGAAAAATGAAATGTTTTTGGAAGATGGGTGAAATGTTTATGAAAATGGATGAAAATGGATGATGGATTATGAAGTGGATAATGGAAAAAAAAAAATGGATTCAGTTCATGGAATGAAGGAACATAAGGGCTGTACTGAAATTCATTCACTTGCAGCAAGATATCAAATTCTATGTTTTGACATGAAATGAATGGAAGATGGAGTGAAATGAATGGAATGTGGAATGGAGTGAAATGTGAATGATGGATGGGATGAAGTATGGATGGATAATGAATGGAGTGAGATGAAATGAATCATAAGTACTATGGCACTAAACTTATGATTTTTATAACAGCTGCTTAGAAACAAAAATGGGAAAAGTTAGAGTGTCAGAGAGACTCTGATTTTCACCCTATCTTTTCTGTATAAACATGCCAATCAGTGATTGGTTTTCATGTTTATACCTTTTTTTTTCTTTTTTTTTCTTTTTTTTTTTTCAAAAGAGAAATGCTTCAGAAAATTTAATCAAGTTGATGAAGAAGAGAGACTCTTCTTCATTAACTTCACATCATTGTCTCCTTGGAACTTCTTGACAAACTCTTCTCTTGAGAGTGGCTTGTGGTATAACTTCAGTCTATGGCCATTCACAAGAAATGTGACCTCCTCTTCATCTATAGTTCTGATTTTTACTGCCCCATTATCAAAAATTCGAACAATTTCATATGGCCCAAGCCAATGTGTCTGAAATTTCCCTTGAAAATCCTTGAATTTTGAATCAAACAAGAGAGTCCAATCACCCTCTTTAAATTTCTTCTCTTTGATGTACTTTTCATGCCATCTAGCCCTTTGCTGTTGGACTAGACTTGTTTTCTGAACTGCATCTTGTCTGATCTCATCCAATTCATTAATTTGCTCCAGTCTATGCTTTTGTGCCTCCGTTAGATCAAGTCCTAGCTGAACTGCCATCTTGAATGTTTGGATTTGGAACTCTATGGGAAACAAAACTTGCTTTCCATAAACAAGCTCATAAGGAGTATGGCCTGTTGTGTTTCTCCATGTAGTTCTATAGTCCCACAAGGCTTCAGGAAGCCTATCTACCCAATCTCTTCTATGTAGATGAACAGTCTTTGTTAGGATTCCTTCAATGACTTTGTTAGTGGATTCCACCTGACCATTTTCTTGTGGATGATAAGGAGTAGATGTTTTATGTCTGATTTTGTACTTCTCCATCATTTGCTTCACTAGCCTTGATGTAAATTGAGCTCCTTGATCTGTAACAATTTCCCTTGGGACACCAAAACGAGTAAAAATATCCTCAAAAAGAAAAGTAACTACAGATGATTCATTAGCAACAAGTAATGGTTTAGCTTCTACCCACTTAGTAACATAATCGGTGCAAACTAATATGTATTTCTTTTGTCTTGATGGAGGACTAATAGGTCCTACAAAATCCAAGGCCCATTTTTCAAAAGGTTCAATGTGTACCTGAGGTTGTAATGGAATCTCACCTGAAGGAGAAGGTTTCCCTACCCTTTGGCAACTGTCACACCTTTTGACATACTCCCTTGCATCTTTAAACAAATATGGCCAATAATATCCTAAGTTAAGGATCTTATAGGCTGTCCTCTTATCTGCAAAGTGTCCGCCACAAGGTTCATCATGACATGCCTTGAGAATTTCAGGCATCTCATATTCACGAACACATCTTCTAATGATCAAATCTGAACCTGTCTTGTACAACTCATTAGCGACCCATGAATATCTTGCACTATCATTAATGATTTTTCTTTTATCCCTTGCATTCATGATTGAAGGAAATTTTCCGGAAACTAAATAATTAGCAATATCAGCAAACCATGGAGTTTGAGTAGAAACTGCAAAAAGATATTCATCAGGAAATTGATCTTCAACCGGAGTGTCATCTTTGATATTTTGAATTCTAGACAGGAAGTCAGCCACAGTGTTTTGTTTTCCAGGCCTATCTAGAATAGTAATGTTAAATTCTTGCAATAATAACAACCATCTTATAACTCTACCATTAGTGATTGATTTATTCATTAAATATCTAATGGCAGAATGATCAGTGTGAATAAAAGTTTCATAGCCTGTTATATAGTGTCTAAATTTGTTCATGGCATGAACAACAGCTAAAAACTCTTTTTCAGTTACAGTATAGTTTAACTCTGCAGGAGTCAAATTTTTACTGATATAATAGATGGCATAGGGAATTAAATCTTTCGGTCCCAATACTGCTCCTAGAGCTGTATCGGAAGCATCTGTCGAGATATGAAAAGGTAACTTCCAGTTAGGTCCCCTTAATATAGGTGCTTCAGAAATTTTGGTTTTCAGGGTTTCAAAAGCTAACTGGCAATCAGAAGTCCACTTAAATTTACAATCTTTGGTGAGTAATTTGAAGAGAGGAGATGCTATTTTGGTGAAGTTTTCTATAAATCTTCGATAGTACCCCGTAAATCCTAGAAAACTTCTTACATCTCTTTGACAACTTGGAATGGATAGGTTAGAAATAACTTCAACTTTCGCTTCATCAACTCTAATCCCATCCCTTGAAATGTGGTGCCCTAAAACAATACCTTCAGTGAACATCATAAAACATTTTTCATGACTAAGAGAAAGGTTTGCTTCTTGACATATTTTTAAGACCTTTTCCAAGTTTTCTAAAGCCTCTTCAAATGTATCCCCATAAACTGTAAAATCATCCATGTACACCTCTACACAGTCATGTATTAGATCAGAAAAAATTCCTAATACTGCCCTTTGGAATGTTGCAGGTGCATTGCACAATCCAAATGGCAATACTCGGTAGGCATAAGTACCCCCAGGACAAGTAAATGTGGTTTTATCTTGGTCTTCAAGTGCTACTTGGATTTGATTGTAACCACTAAATCCATCCAGGAATGAAAAGTACTTTTTACCTGCTAATGTATCTAATACTTGATCTATGAAAGGTAAAGGAAAATGGTCTTTAAGAGTAGCTTTATTCAGTTCTCGGTAGTCAACACACACCCTCCATTTTCCATTTTTATTAGGTACAATTACTAAAGGGGAAACCCACTGACTATCTGAAATAGGATAAATGAAGTTAACATTTAACAATTTTTGTAGTTCTTCCTTGACAATTTCCCTAAGATATGGATTCATCCGTCTTTGAGGTTGTCTAATTGGTTTGCAATATGCCTCTATATAGATGTGATGAGTACAAGTCTTGGGACTTATCCCTTTCATGTCGGTGTATTCCCATGCATATGCAGAAGAATGTCTCTGTAATACTTTGACTAGCTCTTCTTGTTGAGATTTTTCCAGGTTTTTGTTTATGTTCAAGGTTTTGCCTGGAAAAATTTCACTTGTAGAACTGCCAAATTTGTCCATAGAATGAAGAGACATCTGTCTAGATGACAAGAACTCAATATTGGATCTCTCTTGAAATGATTCTTGTTTGTGCTGTGGAGAAGATTCAAAATTTTCTAGAGTATTCAGAATTTGATTATCTTCACTAATTTCTGAAATTGTGAAGAGTGGTTGCAAATATTCTTCATCCTCTATCCATTGAGTGTTATCTAGATCTGTAATTGTCCTAGCTGGAGGATATAAAGTGAATTTCTTTGTTGAACTTCCATCAGAAATATACATATCACCGGACCTACAACTAATAAAAGCATCAGCTATAGCCAACCAAGGTCTTCCTAGTATAACAGGATGGCCTCCTAGATTATTCTTGGGGGTAAGGATCATGAAATCCACAGGGTACTCCCAAGAGTCTAGGGACACTGGAATGTCTTCTATTACCCCATCTGGTCTGATCACAGATCTATCTGCTAATTGTAATAGTGTGGGTGTAAAGAGAAGATTAGGAAGTTTCGGTTTGTCCATGATTTGTCTACTCATGATATTTATTGCTGCTCCTAAGTCAATGAGTGTGTTTTGAATTTCAATTCCATTGATGTGAATTTTGACAACTGGATTTCCTGGGTCAAGGTACTTTGGAATAGTAGTCTTACCCATCATAATGTCTGCTATTTGTCCTACCAGTTGAATTTTCTTGGTTTCTCTTATTCTTTTCTTTGTTGTCTTCATACTCAACTCTTTTATTTTTTTGGCTAAAATTTGGATTTCCTTGATGGCTTGCAATAATGGAATTTTAATGCAAACATTTCTCAATTCATCCAAGAAATCATAATTAGGCACCATTATTTGTTTTTCTACACCTTTGTCAATTTGTAATCTTTCCAGAAAGGGAGGTATAGAAGTAGATGCGGATGGTTGCTCTAATACTGGAGTTGGGCTTATTGGATCTTTTTGTTTCAGTTTTTCAATGTTTTGGCCTTGAAAGGATGTTTCTTCCTCAAGACTTTTATTAACCCGTAGGGAGTCTTCCTCAGAATTATCTTGTTCTTGTATGATCAGAGAAGGTTTCCTCTTCTCAAGTATCCTTCCAGACCTAAGTTGAACATCACTAAGGTCTAGAGGAGTAATTAAATAAGTTGGAAATTGTTGTCCTTCTATCATATATGTATTCTGAGGATTCTTATTATTGGGGTTTGGTATGGGCTGAGCTGGTAATTGATTGGATTTTTTAGGGAATGGTAATGGAAGTGGTTGATTTTGATGAGGTTGGTTCAAATGATGTTGTTGAGAATTCTGTTGAAAATTTTGTTGAAGATTTTGAGGAAAATTTTGTTGAGAATTTTGAGGATAAAATTGTGGATATGGTGGATAGGATGGTGGATACTGATAATATGGAGAGTATCTTCCATAGGGACCTTGTGATCCTTATGCCCAAGCTTGAGATTGATTTTGAAATTGGGGCCAAGATTGCTGCCAAGAATTCCAAGGTGGAGGTTGATTATACATTTGATCATGAAATCCCTGTGTCTGAGATCCCTGCCAAGGTCTTCTAGATACAAAGTTAAGAGATTTTGTGGAATCTGTAGGAGTTTCTTCTTGAAAAACAGCCTTGAGACCAGGAAGAGAAGGACAATTCTTGGTCTCATGTTTCTCAGAACAAATAACACAGGTTTCTACAACTTTTACATCTAAAGGACACTCTCTCAAGGCATGTTTCTTTCTACATTTGGGACAAAAGATTGCCAAGGCATCAGATTCAACCTTTTGCTTGTTTTGTATCTTGAGGGTGTCTATTTGTTCACTAAGACTCCCTAAGATGTTAGATTTAAAATCATCAAGCATGTGTCCTATTTCTGATCTACTTACTGTCCCAGAAGCGGATTTACTTGCTCTTGCAAGAGCAGGATCTCTTGGACCTTTGACAGTTTTGGATTTCCCTCTGGAAAGGTTGATACATAACTCAGATATTTCAAGTAATGTGAGTTGTGATATATCCCCTTTTCCCATCATGTTAAGGATATCCAACCATTCATCCCTAATGGTTTTCAACAAAAGAGCTTTTAAAGTGTCTTGATCTAGGTTTTCCATTTGTGCCCTTTTTATGTTGTATTTAAATCTTTCCAACAAATATTCTAAATTTTCATCTTCTTTTTGTATCATCTTGAACACTTCTTCCTTATGATTAACCGGCATACAATAATCCAAGTATCTCTCTAGAAATGCTTGTTTCATGTCTTCCCATGTCCTAATGGAACTACTGTTTAAACTCATAAACCACTTCAATGCTGCTCCTTTCAGAGTTGAAGGAAATAATTTCAAATTTTGAGCATCTTGAAGATAGTCATAAGTCCTACACAGCACTTCAAATTCGAACAAGAAAGTTTCAGGATCCTCAGTTTTAAGTCCATAGAAGTTCGGAAGGACAGAAGGTGAAATGTTTTTCATGGTTGTATTGGTTTCTTCATCAAGTATAGAGAACCCAAAAGAGCTTCCTATTCTACCTCTTCCTCCATCTGCACCTCTACCTCCTCTTCCTCCTTCTCCTCTACCTCTACCTCTACCTCCTCCAAATAATGTGTGTTCTCCATTAACAACTCCTCCTCCTCCTTCTTCTGCCATGGTTGACTCTATTGTGGAAGTAGAACGGTTTGTATCCTCAACAAAGGTTTTTGGATCCTCTTCTATGGCAGGTTCAGTGGTTGAAGTGGAAGGTTTCTCTAATGGAATAGGTGACCTTAGATCTTCTAGAAGTCCAGGATCAGTAAAGGATGGAAGATGGGTTTGAGTTGAAGGTGTACTAGTTCTGGATCTAGGTGAAACAAGTGGTGTTCTAGATGTCAAACTTCTGCCTCTACTGCTTATAAATATTCCCCTTGAATCTCTCTCCCTACGCATAAAATTGTTTTTGGATGCTAAGAAACAAAGGTTACCTAGTTTTCACTTCCCCGGCAACGGCACCAAAATGTTGTGCCTCAATCTAGTCTCCTAAACTGAGTTCATTTAATTGTCAACCAGGATTTGTAAACTGCTGAAGTGAAATGTACCATATGTACCTAGGTGCTTGTTTCCTAGTGCGTTGTATGTAGTGTTTTGTGATGTTTTGGTCTTTTATGTTGATTTATGATGTTTTTGGTCTTTTGAAGTTTTATGTTTATAATGAAAATGCCTAGAAAACTAATGAAAAGGAATTGGTGGTCAAGAACACAGTTGAGCCTAATGTATGGAATGGCAAATGTAATCAAAAACACTAAAGCAACATCTAAACTATGACCAAATAGAAACAAGAGCTTAATGATGACAAATGACACAAACTAGACTTTGAAAGATGATCACTAAATATGCAAGTTTTCTAACTAAACAGTTAGACACTAATTATGATGCAACATTCTATTCTAAGCTCATCTATTCCATGACTAATTCCTAGTTCTATTCTGCAATTTCAATTGATTGTCACAGAGCCTATACTCAAAGGGTTATTGGTTTCTTTTCAAGGTGGTTCTGTTGAGGAAGAGCTCTGTTTATGGTGAGGAATTTGCAGAGATATTTTAGACCTTGTAATGATGTTATCTTCTATTCCTAAGGTTATAGATCACTGGTGGTTTTCAGAACAAAAAGATATTTGTAAATAATGAAGGTTGTCTTATGAATTCTATCAACTAAAGTGATCTACTGTGCAAAGGGTGACAATGTGACTATGAGATTTAAGTGCAATGAATTGATTTAAACATGAGCTTAAGATGCTTCTAAACTAAAACAATGTTAAACCATAAGCCATCATCAAACTTTGAAACGAAGTAGCTGGACATGAATTAAATGCAAAATGAAACTCCGGAGCGTTCTAATTAACATGTACTATTCTATGAAGTTACACAATCTGGTTGTTCATCATTAATGATATTTTGGAAAAGTTCCTTCTTGTGGAAGAGGTAGAACAATTCTGACTGTGGACTTGTATGCAGTTGAAAGAAAATGAACTGAAAGCAAATGAAAAACTAAATTGTCACATCACAGTCATATCTTGAACTTCTTAAGGATGTCTTGGAAGAATTTCTTCTTGTGGAAGAATGATTAGGACAAGTGCAACTGTGATAGTGAAGACTAAAAACTACAACTAACTCCTATAACACTATAGCTATTCATCATTCATTGTGATGATCTGTTGGAAGAATGTCTTCTTGTGAAAGAACTGGAATGAATATAACTACAGTCTCTAGTTAAAAACAAATACAACTCCTATCCTACAGTACCATAGTCATTAAACATTCATCGTTTTGATTTATTGGCAAAGTGTCTTCTTGTGGAAGAAATGGAACGAATATGACTACAGTAGCTAGTTAAAAACAAATACAACTCCTATCCTACAGTACCATAGTCATTAAACATTCATCGTTTTGATTTATTGGCAAAGTGTCTTCTTGTGGAAGAACTGGAACGAATATGACTACAGTAGCTAGTTAAAAACAAATACAACTCCTATCCTACAGTACCATAGTCATTTAAACATTCATCATTTTAGTCTGTTGGAAGAGTATCTTCTTATGGAAGAACTAGAATGAGTACGACCACAGTATATAAAACAAAACAACTACTAATTCAATATGCAGAACGTAAAGACAGCTAAGAAAAACTTATCTACTGTACGCAAAAGAAAGTCCGTTCAAGGGGCAGGGGCCCTCTACCACTTGACGGCATTCAACTCTCAATTAAATCACGCCTTCAGGATAATTTTGTCTGCTCCATTAACGATGCAATAGTTTGAACATAATGCTCTGTGTCTTCAAAGACGTAACACAGAGTTTTCACAAAATCTAGCAGCAAATCTAATACAAAATCTCTAACTAAGCTCTCGGCCTACTCAAGAGTTTATAAAGTAAATGCAAGTAAAAATAATTACAATAATTTAGGAATGATGTCTTCCTAATCCAAATCATCTTAGGAGTCTTTGAGGTGGCTGCGTAAAGGAGAAAAGACACCTGGACTGTGACAGTCCTAGTAGGAGTCTTCCTTCACAAATGTGTTCACACGTGCATAACCGCACCAGAATCCATTTCCTCTTCCATGACGAGCAACACACCATGTAGGCACGACGTGGATCATGCCCATATGCGTTTTTCCTCAAGTGGCCACCTGGAACATGCTCAAACATAAAGGTAGCTGCAGAATCGCCGGTTAGCTACGGAATGCATGCATTCTGCAGCTAGTTCTGGTCAAAATGCTTAACAATGGAAACAATCACAAAATTCAACAAGTCAGTTATGTAAACCATTCTAGAAGTAATTCTAACTATTTTTATTGATCAATTGGGTTTAAAATGGAAATGGACAAGGGAAAAATGAGGTAAAATGAGGTGAAGGAAAGCACAAATTTGAGGCTCAACATCAACAACAGACTGATATGCAATCTCAGCTGCAGAAATTGGGAATGCCATTCCACCCACTTGCCCTTCCTCCAATGTGGTTGTTGGGGAAGGTAAGGTCCAAGGGTCCGAAAAATAATGAGTTCGAAAGAACTCTCTTCAAAGGGGAGCCCTGGAGGATGAAATAGCATTAATAGACACCTTAGGAGGAGGAAGATCAAAAGAACCCATCAGGGAAGAATACATTCCAACTCCCAAATTCTCGACAGGCGCCTTAGTATTATCCAACTTAGGCACAGATGAGTCAGAAGGTGCATCCAGGTCTACAGGAGGACAGTCCAGTTGATCCACTGTGACTATCCTCCCTTCGTGGGGGAAACATACAATTCGAAATAATGAGGATGCAATGGCATCCATCTCATATATCCAGTTCCTCCCCAGCAGAAGGTTGTAGTCCAAGGCTGCATCCACTACCTCAACCTCTATGTTAACGGTTTTGCCCCCAACACAGATGGGCAAAGCCGGGACAATACCATGGGGTATGTGAGAATGACCATCGAATGCAGTAAGAACAGTGCTAGATGGAACAACTTTGGGAGATCCAAGTGTCTTCCAGCATGCGAGAGACATCACGCAAGTAGAAGCACCCTCATCAACAACCGTGCGAAAGATATTAGTCTTCCGATACGATGATTTAATATGGAAGGCCATATGATGAGGAAGTCTCTTCTTAAAATTCTTCATATCAAAGGTAATCAGAAGAGAATTTTTCGGATCAATAGCCCCAATGGCGGTGAGCAAAGCACTGCGCTGAGCCGGACAAGACTGGAGTACCTCTAAAGCTGACATAGCACAAGGACTCTGCGCCAGATCTTCTACAATCGAGTAGTTCTGGGCAGCCCTCACGTTCGGATTAATCGTTGACCGCTTAGAAGATGCTTTCGGCATCCGAGGCATAGACTCAACAGTTGGCTTCATGATGTGAAGCGGCTCAGTAGCATCAGGAACTTCCTTAGCTTTCGAAGATTCCTCTCCGCCATAATCATGGGATCTCGTAGCGACATCCACATGAGCACTCATCATAAATATATTCGATGGAATTTCCCCTTCCTGGGCACCTCCAGAGGAAGCCCCAGGATTTTGGTTCGCGCCAGCAATTAATTGCTTCCCTTGGGGAAAAGGGTTTGTTAGCACAGCCTGGGAACTAGAAGAACCCTGCTGAGATAACAGGCGCTGAGCATCCTGAATTTTCGGGCAAAGGTGTGTGAGATGGTCTCCAGCACAAAGCTTGCATGGAAAATTCACTTTCTTTTTCTCCTTTTGGCCCTCACCAACACGCTCGTTGGTTTTATTTGCATTGCCCTTCCCATTCTTGCCCTTCTTCTTGTTATTACGTCCCTTCTTCTTCCCATTGGATTGTTGATTTCGTTTGGGTTCAGAAGATTGGACATCATTTATGGACAAGGACTGGGAAGGTGATGAATCAGCAGGCACAGCCTGACCAGAAGGAGCAGATTGTAAAGACAACTGCTGCAATTGAGAAAGCAGGCTGGCTGCACTACTATTTACCGATCCGACAAGCCCGTCACCATGCGGACCAGGTTTGGGTTTCGATAAATCCAACTTGGAGCGAGGAGCATTGGGAAAATACTTATAAAGTACCCCAGACTGAGAATAGATCAGTTCTAACTGCTGGGCCCTAAAGATGGCCTGCTCCTCGGAGTATACCCCTGATAGTGATACATCCTTTGAAATGTCTGACTGAAGCGATTTCAAAAACCACTCGAGAAGGAACTCACCTGGAATATGGGCTTTGATAAGCCTCTTCCTTCTCCTCCATTCCTGAATATGATCAAAAATGTGAGTTGCCTCATCCTGCTTAAAATTAGCCAGGAGTTCAGTCCCAGCCTCATATCTGACAGGCAACTGGAAATGGTTAAGAAAAGTGACAGCCAGCTCTCCAAATGTGGCGAAACTGCCCCCAGTGAGCTCTATATACCATTTTGCGGCATTTCCAGTTAAGGTGCGCTGAAATAATCTCAATCTAATCGAGTCGTCGATCAGAGAGTTTGAAGAGCACCATAAGTGGAAAGTGGTGATGTGATCTGCCGGATCTTCACCATTCTTACCTTCAAACTTAGGAATGTCTGAAGGAAGTTTGGTTGGAACCGGAGGCCACCCCGGACTATAACGAATCGGGTCATTAGTTAACTTCGACAAATCTGGCAAGTTTAACGTTGCCAGAAATGGTAAGCGAGGCGGAGCACGAATTCCATCCTTGATGGGATGGATTTAACGATTCTGAAAAGAATAACACGGATTTTATGAGGCACCGGGGCTGCCGGAGAAAGGGATTAAGTAGAAAATGGAGAAGACACTCCTCCCCATGCGGGGTTACCAAAACCCGGACTCGTTCCCATTGTGATATTGTTCGAAGAGGAAAGCTGGTAGGGGTTCACGCATTAGATATGGAGAAAAATGCGTGTGCTGACCTTCGAAAACATTCCCGCAGTGACTCGCGGGGCGGTTCACACCGCCGGACGTTGCAAACATAGGATTCCATCCCGTAAAAGTAGTCGAACTTTGCCCCCCAGACCAAGGGTTGAAACTCTGGGTCTGGGACGTAAACGGAAACGACCCTAAAGAAGGATTGGAACTGGGAATGTGTCCAATCCCAAAGGGGAAACCCTGAAAGGAAGCTGATCCACTAGCCATGTTAGACATGGGTGTAGATCCATTTGCACTGGCGGAAAAGGAAAAAGAGGGATTTCCACTAATGGACATCCCTGAACAGAAGGGACCAGAATGAGAAGCATATGCTTGGGTGAACCCAGAGCCAAACATAGCAGTGCTAGAAGCAATCGAAGATAGAGCAAGAGTGCCCCCTGCTTCAACAGAAACAGGGGTCTGAATGCCTGCAACACTCACGGTAGAAGCCGTGTTCCCAGTCGTGGCCATCGAAAGATAAGAATGATATGGAATATCCGGCGGTCTCTCAGACTCCGGTCCGATGTACTGAATAACAAACGGATGATCAGGAGGAAGAGGAGATGGACCTGTAGCTGGAGGCTCAGGTATATCTTCTATCTGAAAATCTTCTTCCTGAGGAAACAACACTCGCGAGATGAGCGGAACGCTCCTCTCGGAACCGACACCGGAATCAGCTATGAAACCTTCAGACCTTGGTGGAGGATCTCTCTCCACAGCGTCAGACTCCACAGGGTGAAAACCACCTGCTAAATCGCTCCTACGCCTTCTCGAAGAAGGCTTTGCACTCTCGGGAGATAACCCCCGGATTCTCCTCGAACGTCGAGGCGCTTGATCAGCCACTTTTATAGATTTATTATATTAGACTCAAAAAAGTGAAAAGCTAGGCAAGCTAGGAGCAAAGAGCACTCACTAAAAATAAAAATCCCTGAGAAACAGCAAGCAAACAACCTCCAAGTATTTCCGCTCAGGGTGATGAGGACCGGACACCAAAATACAGGAAAGCGAAGTATAGAGCCTTCCGAAAGCAGTCTGGGATGATTAGGGCCCAGAACAACTAGCGAAGGTATCAGAAACAGTTACGCCGACCTCCTAACGACAGCCTTTGTCGCGTCAAGCACCCAAGCTTCGCAAGGGCACCCCCCAGAAGTACTGCTGAAAGTGATGCGACGTATGCCTCAGGTACCACGGGTATTCCCCCCCGCAGTCACCTGTGTGGAACCTAGGAGAGGCAACTATGGACACCAATCCGTATCAGAAGCTGGGCGGAACGGTCTTGAGGTCAGATTCAGCTAATTGGAGGGGGGGTATCCCTCTTCTCAACCTTCACTTCCCCTCGCGCTTGACTCTCGGATGAGAGCTTTCCCAGTCCACCTCACGGAGTTGGATTTCGCTCAATTAATCAACTTCTATGTTTGTTTGAGCGGCCTTGGAGAGTTAACTCTCCACTCACCTATTCCAAGGCCCTACAACCTAGCTAGTTGGCGATTGACACTTAGTAAAACTTGCTAGTTGATTTTAGATTAAATCGCTTATTTTAAGGGCTGTTGTATTAAGTCACAAGGATATGGAGATGAAACCAATGGTGTTTTGACGCAAAAGAAATTAATAAAAACCTGACTACATGCACATGCAGTTCTTTGTCTTTCAATGAAGAGCAATTTCTATACAGGTTCTACGAGACTAAAAATTTGTATTTTATTTTCGAATTACAAACTCACACTCACAAAAACTAAGAAGCTAACTAAATGATTCAATGCACCTAATGCAAATCACTACAAGCATGTAAATTCTAAGATGCAAAAAGTCCCTTGAAACAAGGTGAAATTTCCCAAAAGGCTCCTTCAGTTTTAACTCATCTTTTGTTGTCCAGAAAGCCAATTCTTGAAAACAAGAACTCTTAATATAAGACAGCAAAAACACTTAACAATAAGAAGAAGAAATCAAATGACAACCTCTCCTCAAAATCAAGCCAAAAACTAGAAGCAAGAAACTTCACAAAAGCTCCAAAAGATATGGCCAAACGAAAATGAAAAACGCAACAACAAAAACAAAAACAAGACCAAATGTTTTTTGAGTTTTTGAAATGCAAAAACAAAAAGCAAAACGAATGTTTTTTGGGCTTTTTAGTTTTATAAAACAAGAGCTCAAAAATACCAAGCACAACTATCACAATTCAAGCCAAAACGAGACCGAATTTCAAGTACCAACTTCAACTATGCTCCCAAACCTTATAAAGCTAATGATAGCAAGATCAATAAGAGCAATGGAAGACCAAAAACTCAGCCAAGCAGCCTAGACGAATAGTGCAAACTTGCCGCAACAAAAGACTCCAAAGAAGCAAGAAAAGTTCTTTGAAAATTGAAACAAAACCCTAGCCTATGAAACTCAAGAAAACCAATCGAAAACAAAGCAAAAATCGCAATGCAAAGCACAACACAAAGATAGGAGCGAGTCAGTGAGCAGAAGCTCTCTGTTCTGATAAAGCAGAATAGCCAAGAATGCTCAGAAAGCAATCTTGGACCTCAATCCAAGAGTGCCAGCACCAACAAGAACACTCTGCCAAAAAGATTAGTTTTCGAACCAACGAAAGAGAAACAAGACTTGAAACCACTTCCTTCACACTCCAGTAAGTACAGAGACTCTGTAGACACAGGCCTCCACAGCCAGAAAGGACCAAAAACACCAGAATCCTAAAAATTCAAAATTTGCCTAGGTATACGCAACCTTTCAGTTATGCAACCAGCGTGTATACGCATCTGTGTTAAGGGAAACTCGCGTATACGCGGGTCCCTTTAGACAAACTCGCGTGTATACGCGACTGTGTGCAGAAAAAAGAGCGTATACAAAGAAAGATAATGAAAAACAAAAAATACAAGCCTGGGAAAGACACCAAGACTTCAGACTGACTGCAAGAAAGCAAACTGGACTGTAAAAGACAGAAAAAATTGTTGGCAACCTACCAAACAGCTGAAAAAACCCAACAGGAGAATCACAAGAATGTGATCCCCAGCGGAGTCGCCAGTTCTGTTTCGGGGAATTAACACCCTAGAGGTTGGTTGGGATACAACCTCCACAGAGCAGGGGCGTACTACTTAACAGAGACTCACACAATCATGCACGTTCAAAAAAACTAAATAGAGCAGAATGAGAGATTTACCCGTTGGTCCTACGTTTGAAGTAGATCCACATGGAGTCCAAACTCCCTGCAACCGTCCTTCCTCCTTAACCTGAAATACAAGAAGAAACCAGCACAAAGGACAAGTTGTACAACATATATCTACTCTATATGTTAGTGAGATTCATATAAAACATTAAAGAAATCATAATGAATGCTTGTATAACAAATATTCTCATACATTAAAGCATACACTAACACGTTTATTTCGGGAACAACATGATACTTCTGTATTATAAATAGTACGTACAAAAGTAATCAAGTGGAGAGATCACCTGATCCTTCCAAGGCCTTCGCAGACCGTCGTCCGGATCCGTCCAGCCCTTGCCTCGCTAAGACTCCTTCCAAACGGGTGCATACGAGATAACATATAAAGGGATGTGTATCTCAAGGAAACAAGGGTTTCCTACAATGAACTGGGAAAGTGCAGGAGGCACGGGGAATCAGACTTGGATAGGGAATACCAACGGAGTATAATATCAATAATTCTCTCTCTCCCTTAGGCCATACACATGAGGGCTTTTTATAGTCCCTCCAAGTAGTTTCAGCAGTTGGAAACAGTTGGCCACGGGCTGGGGTGGTTGAACTACCTGAGTAACCATCAACCCAGCGCGAAATTAGGGATTTTTTATATATTTTTAATCATTTTAATGGCATACGCGGAAAAGTCTAGCTGAACTCGCGTATACACGCGGAAAAGTATGGGCATAGTCGCGTATGAGGGATTTTACACTGTTTTTAAGTGAATTTGTCCAAGTCTGTAGGAATGGGTGCCCAAAAGCCATAAAGCAATCATGAATCATGTCAAAGTGAGAAATGATGCTATAACATTCATGACCAAAGTTATTGTAATAAGTACATTCAACTTCGTTTTGAAGAGGAGAAAAGTTGTTATAGGTGTTCTTCTTTGGTTCAATATTCATCCTTTTCTTTCTTGCTTCTCTTGTCATGATGGTTTTATATGCAACACATTGAACAGCTTTATGACCAAAATTGTGACATGAGAAACATTGTCCATTGAAGTAGAAATCTCTGTGATCATGAAATCTTCTATTAGAATTTACCTGTTGGTTGTAGCTTCTTTGAAAGATCTCCCTGTTAGTGTTCCTTGAATTGAGATGATCATGCTTTACCTGTAAAGATCCTTTGTTCCCTTGTTGAGTGGCTGAATGTAGTGAACCAGCTGTGGCTGCTTTTAGAAAATTTGGTGCTGAAATCTGGGAAGATTCCCCAGTATATCCAAGACATGTTTTTATAAGAGGAGACCGTTGTACCTTGATAATCTCATCCAAGGTTTCTGAACCTTTAACAAATCTAAGATTGAGAGATTTCACTTTCTCATTATCTTTCCTTAGACTTACTACTTCACACTCCAATTCCTCAATGCGTTTTTCTCTTGCTTCACGCTGATTTTCAAGAGTCTCTATGATTATGTTCTTTTCTTCTTGGCTTACTTTGAGTTGAGTGTTTTCTTCAAGAAAATTATTGTCTTCTAGAGTATCCAAAAAAGTATCCTTTTCTTCTCTAGATTCTTGTTCACATTCTTTCACGATTGCCCATACTTTTGCACCAAGATTTTGTAGATAAGCTTTTGTTCGTACCTTCCCGAATATCAGATTGCTTCCATTGAATAGAGATGGCTTTATGAACATTACTCCTTCATGACTTTCCATTGTGACGGATCTCCTTCAAGTGATTAAGCTTCTGCAGAAGGACCTGCTCTAATACCAATTGTTGGGAAAAATACTGAGAGGGGGGGTGACTCAGTATTTACTGCATAATCAAAATTATTTACTTTTTCATTCCTTAAAACCCATATGCTACTTTCCTTCAGTAAACTCGCGTATACACGCGGATACCCTTTATGCAACTCGCGTATACACTGAGATCTAATTATGTCATTAATTCTTCACTTATATCATGCCATCATTCATTCATCATATGTTCAATAAACAATAAAGATGTGCAGTAAGAACAGAGTAAACCATCACACAAAGCAACACACATGAACACCAGGATTTTAGGTGGAAACCCAAGTCGGGAGAAAACCACCGCTGCAGTTTCTCAGCCTTCAATATTTTATTATAGAGAAAACATCTTACAACATATGTGCTGGTGCAGACTCCTACCAGCACGCAGGCACCCAC
Source organism: Pinus albicaulis (assembly GCA_034641835.2). NCBI lineage: Eukaryota > Viridiplantae > Streptophyta > Pinopsida > Pinales > Pinaceae > Pinus > Pinus albicaulis. The sequence goes on along the minus strand of CM076574.1, from coordinate 1,297,204,047 downwards.
CTGCGCTCATTTACCAGCCTCTCCTGAAAGGGAGCTCCAACCCCCTAACTCGTTTACCAGCCTCTCCTGGAAGGAAGCTACGACCCCCTGATCTCGTTTACCAGCCTCTCCTGGAAGGGAGCTACGACCCCCTGACTGAAGGCTACAACCCTCAGCACCTCTATGGACCACATTTCATCAATTTTCACACTGGATCCAAAGCTTCCTTTAGGACACAACTTGCAGGCCACGTTTCATCATATTTTCAGACTGGACCCACTCCAAAATTTTAAGTACAGTCAAACATGAAACTGATACATATAACTTACTGACAGATATCAGTAAACCAACAGAACAGATCAGACATTTCTTGCCACAAACTTCAGCAAACCCTAGTTTGCATACGCGCTTTCCTTTCACTGATGTCGCGTATATACGCGCTTTCGTTCACATAAACCAGCGTATACTTCTATACATATTACAGAGTTAATTTCATTGCGCATACGCGCTTTCTCTTCAGCGAAGCCGCGTATATACGCGCTTCCTCTGCGTCTAACTAGCGTATGGTTCTTCAGACATATAGGTCATTGCAATTCTTTAGAACAGATACATCACACAGATTTAACCCTTTACTTCAGACAGATGTTCGCCTTATCTCAGATCTAATCATTCCATAAATAGATACAGATACATTTCAGATCTAGATATCTCGCTTCATCATTTCTTCATAGGTGCATCATAGATTCAGATCCATCATCAAACCTTTACCCTTTCCATACAGATATACTTCACAGAGAAGTATTCATTCAAGCTCAGACATCTTGCTCCCACGCTCATCTTTTGCACAATGAATTTCTTCTCTTTATATAGGCTTACCCTTTTTCAATAACATGAGCCAAAACCACATTACTTCCGATGGTATTCTTGGACGGGGTCATTTAGACAAATCATTACCCAATACAATGGGTCAATACCATGGTGGTTACCCCTGGTTTTGCACTTTATGAGCGCTTTTTCCCATACGCGACTTGGCACGTCGTTTCCCGCGTGCATACGTAACTTCCCCTAGACATATCCGCGTATGCCTTGAGACATACTCTTTTCATCATAGATCTAGCACATGCTGAATTTCTTTCCTCATTCCCTTCTGTACTCACTGTAGATATATCAGATTTATTTCATCAAGAACATATTCTATCAAGCACAACTTCATCAAGCAAGTTGCCATCATCTTCATCAAGTGGGTTGCCATTCAAGGACAACACTCAGCATCATATTGCTAACTAACATCATTTCACATCAGATTTACATCATTTACCAAGTCCATCAGGTCAAGAATAACTTCATCAGGTAAATTGCCATCAAGGACAACACATGTCAACAATCTCATGTCTTCATCTTCATTCAGTGGGTTGCCATCAAGGACAACACTCTGCATCATATTGCCAACACTGTTAGTCATCAGTAATTTTTGCTGATATCAAAAGATGACTAAGTTATAATCCTAGATTTCTAGAAACAAGACTTGAGAAATATTGTGAGTTCTAGAAATCTCACTGCCTTCATTATCCTAAACCTAACTGATTCACTAAAATTTCATCTTTGCTTTCTTAAAGTTTACCCTTCTGCTATAAAAAGACTCCATTTTTTGGGCCTACTGACCTCATTTTGTTCCTCCCCTCACTTTCATTCACTCCCTGTTTTCCTCTAAAAAACCCATTTTTTTCCTTTCCCAAAAGCCCTCAATCATCATTTTTCCTCTAAAAATCCCTAAAAAATATAAAAATCCCTTTTTACATTGTTTAAATCCAACTTTTAAGCCTATCAAACCTTGTTTAAACCTTATAAAAACCCTATTTTTATACTAAACCCTCCATTTTACATATAAAAAGGCTTCAAGCCCCTTTGCATTTCAGCCCCCGGTCCCCCTTACTCCCATATAACCTTTCCCTCTGCTTATTTCTTAGCCCCTTCCCCGTATAAAGCTCTACCCTGCCTGTTCCCTTTTTCATACACCCTGAAAATTTATAACCAACACTCTAAACCCTTAAAAAATTAAAGGGCGAGCCTGCTTTTCCTCCACCCCACCTTCCCTTTTCACTGGGCCATCTCCACCATCGATCTGGAGCTCTGGGCCCTGATCCGATGGTGGTCGCATCCCCATCGCTCATCTCATGTTGACATAAACCTGCAAAATGCGACAAAGCTCCCCACGTCATCAAGTTGGGCCCGCCTTCCACTAAAGCCCTGCCGACAATTCACCTGGCGCCATTTGTCCTCGAGCTCCGCCCTCCAAACTTGCGTGCTTCTCCCTGGATCATTCTGCACCATCAATCTCCCTCCTTGAGATCTGATGACCCGAAACCCATATCGCACAGAAAATTACAATGGGTTTAATAACCCCTAACTTCAACAAAATAGGTGGTTTTTCGTCGGACACACGTTGATCGCCCAATGGAATCGCGTGCATTCAGCTCAAAACCACTTACCACCTTCCACCTGCATGATAAATCACCTATGGTTTTCAAAACAACTTTTCCTCTCTTCACGCCAAAATTTAAATCCTTCCCGGTTCCACCTCCGAAACCATGCTCTACACCCTCTTCTCCTTCTTTCAACGCCTCCCGACAGCTCCAACGCCAGAAAACATTGTAGCAAACCCTCCCACATGGTTTTTAACTAACTATTTTGTGTTATGTGTAGGTTTTTAATGGTGGAAAAGGGCCCAAAATGCCCTTTGTAATATCCCTTTTTCAGGAACAACTACAGATTGGGAATAATATGAGTTATCACCAATGTGGAGCTACATCCATGTACCTCATATAGGTGTAAAAACACTTAAAATTTAGTAAAATACACAGCAGCAAATTTATACAGCGTTTTGCAAGGAAAAAGGTGGAGAAAAGTGAGGATTTAGGCCCTAAAACGTGTGTATTCAGATATATGCGTAGAAATAACATGGGAAAGTGGTTGGATATGATATATAGGTTTATTAGGGACTCCCATGTCGAATTTAAGAAAAAAAAAAAAAAATTGCTAAGTTAAACAGTTCCTCCTTTCCTAACTAGGCTGGAAAACCCTAATTTCCCAAGACTAGAATTATGCAGAAATTTACTGAAGCATGTGAGCATGGTTTTCTGGAGGGTATGAATGAAATAAGGTCTAAATATTGACAAATAAGATCATGGGCATAACTCATACACTTATAGAAGAATAATGAAAGAATACAGAAGAAATCCTCAAGAAAGAGGTGCTACAACCATGTAAAAAGACTGCATAACAGTGACATCATTATTTTTAGGGCTGAAGCAGAATTTTATTGATTATTAAGATCTAGATCATATCTATACATAAAAATATAGATCCAATATAGATCCATGTACAAGAAAAGCTGATCTATACATTCCCCTTGGGGATTTGCTCAAAACATGAAGCACCAAAATTAGATTTGAGATCTAAAACTTCATATCTGCAGAATGATTTAGAAATTTTGAATAAAACAAGTACATATCAGATCAGATCTGAAATATAACATAGATTGGTTTTCCAATCTACGGATCACCACAGTGAAGGAAGAATCCCAACACCAGAGATCTCTCCTCCAAAATGAAAGCAAAGCACCCTGCAGTTGTAGATCTGCAAATAACGTTGTCTTAGGGAGAGAGACAACACTGTAGCTTCTGAAGATGTTTTTTCCTGATGCCAAGATGGGGATCTGAAGTATAATCAGCAAATGAACTCTTCCAGGAGGTTAAAAGACACACTCACTAAGAAGAGCCACTGCTATCATCTAGATTTAAGCAGATCTAGTCTTCCACTTGTTGTAGCTCACAAGACAGCTCAACCATCAACATGAGAAGTGCTGTAATTTAAGGTGAAGTTTGGCCCAAGCCTGATAGTGGACAATTTTATCACAATTCTCCTCCAAGAGCTGCTCAAGGAAGGAGGTGGGATTCCTGAACAAGAAGTTAGAACAAGGGATGTCTAAGCACACAGAACTTCAGAAATAACCTTCAAAAACCCTCTCCTTGCTACCCTCCTCTTCTTTTTATAAGATAGGAGTCTTTCCAAACCCTAAACCACCTTTATTCATTTAACCCCTTTCACATTACACCCGCCTTCTAGAACTGCATTGTCCCTCAAAGAGGTTCAATGCATCTAGACTACACTGTTTGACTTGGTCAAAGATGACCCATTCTTGTGATTTAACCCATTCACACTTGTAGGAGTTTATTTGTATAGCCCAGATATTTCTTTGTTCACATAGGCATTGATTTATTCTTGGTTTTCAAGAGTTTTACATGTCCTCCTTTACAATTTATTCATCAATTATGAAATGCAAAAATAAACAAGGAAAAATTAATGTTCCTATTAGCTTAAGCTAATTTAGGAACATTACAGTCTCCCCCTCCCAAATGTTGCTTGTCCTCAAGCAATTGCAAGGGTGCTGCAAAATCTCCCCTTCTTCTCTTTTGGCCTCCTCATCAAATAGTCTCCTCCATTGTTCTGAATTTTCTGCAATACCTTTGTCTCCCAATGGTCCTTCCTCAATATGCAAGTTTGACTTTGGTAAATAAACCCAAGGGCTCTCATCATGAAGAAATGGAAGGTTGTTGTGGAAACCTTCTTGCTGATCCATGGCCTCCTCAAGATCGAAGTGATGAAAATCATGGGTATTTTCATGATCCATGAAAGACTCCCATCTCCATGCTATCATCCAAATGAAGTGGATCACCTCCCAGCTTGGCAATCCATAGAAGAAATCCTCCCCAATACATATGAGAGGCATGTTACCAAAAAACATATGGCTCACTTTACAAAGATACAAGTGATCTATCATAGTGGCCATACAAAATCTCATGCCCCCATTAAAGCATGCAATGCAAAAATAATTGGGAACTCCCTCCCCCAAGGGCATATTCAACATGTGTGCCTTTCCTCCAACTATGCCCCCAACAAATATAAGGACATCTTCAGCTTGTGGGATCATGATTAGAATCATGCTAGCTGCCATGTGTGATAAATGGGAAGGAAGATGTTCCCTCATGTGCAACCAGCACAGTTTTATCCTTAACTGCCATAGAATAAGATATGACAAGTGCCTTCCCCAACACTTGTTTGTTGCCCCATGCCTTGGGAATGCTTGGAGAATGTACATCATGGTTGGTGTAGAAGAATCAAACCATGAGGAATAAAATAGCTTTCCAAGGCTCTCCAAGGAATGTCCTACATCAACATAGTTCATGATGAAATCCATCATAAATAGTGCCCCTTTTTTGAGCTCTATCCTGCAAATGAGTGTTAGAAAAATATAAGCATATAGGAGATACATCATAATGCTCAAAAGGATGAGCCTCTCTATATACTTGTTTTACATAAGTGGGATAACTCATGGATGAGTTCTCTCTCACACTCAATGGGTAAGGAGATGTGAATGATGGCTCTTCCCAAGAGCTATGCCCCTCCTCCTCTACCAAGTAGTCCATGCACATCTTCATATGAGAGTGCACCTCTTCCTTGAAACCTTCCCATATGAAACCACCCAAGATAATATGATATGCTTTGACAAAACTAGTGGGTTTGGAAAGCAGGATTTCATAGATGTCATAGTCCCTCCTTGAGTTTGGAGTCACTAACCAAAAGAATAAGATTATAGAAATAGATAACTCCATCCACCACCTTGAACCTCTCATCCTTTACTTCCCCTCCAAGAATCCCCCATGTGAAAATGTCCTTGGAGTATTCCATCTTGATTTGGGAATCCCAAGGAGGATCCAAGCTCTCCAACAATGACAACGCTATAGAGGTCTGAAATGCAGCCCCTGTCTTCTCATGGCTCCCATATTTGACATCCTTGATATCAAAATCACATGTTGGAGCACCATAATATTCCCTTTGCTGCCCCATTTGTAGTTGATCTTTCTCAAGACAAGATTGGAGCACATGGAAATCAACTTCCCCTCAAAAAGTCCTTGTTTTCCAAAACCTCCTCCTTTTGGCCCATGTATACAAGAGGGTTGATCCAGGTGGATATTGGTGGCCACCCGCCTATTCCACTTGGGCCCCCACCATTGTCTCTTTCAGTTTTTCAGTTTTGGCATAACTTACTATTTTTAGCAGTTTTTCGGGTCCTGAACTTCCGGAGCCGTTTTGAGGCTCTAAACGACGTTTTTTGGGTATCCTTTTTGCAGCGAATTTAATTGTCAAATTCATCCCGAAAGTTGTAGTCCTCGGATAGAGCTTTCTAATGATGTATCATGTGCGTCAAACGGAGATAGTATGCCAAAGTTGCGTCCCTAGGAAGTTGAAACACCAATTTACCCAAACGGGGCCCATAGTTTTGGCGCTTCATCTCCTAGGGTTAGGTTTTTGGGATGTTTAGGATTCTCCATTGTTTCTCAATAATAAATAGGCCCTCGAGCCTCATTGTAACTCAGTTCAGAGGCCTGTAGCCACCACATCTCTTCTCAGAGATAGCTACCAGCGCCCTATCTAGTTTTATTTCCATTTTGTCTGTAAGCAAATTTCAGTTCTTTGATATTAATGAAATGAAGTGTTATTTCCGCTGCATCTCTATATTTATGGTTATATGTTTATTCTGTTGCGTTCTTGCATAAATCCGGATCAAGGGTTAAGATACCCTTGCCATCTTTAGAAATCTCATTTGTGAATGAATAGATCATGGGCTGCCCCAAAGATATGGAGTTGACATGTGCCCTCATGCTCATGCCATCATAGATCTCTGATTTCTCCCTTCTCAGCGCAGATTTCTGAGTGGGAGTTAGCAATGCCCCTTTTAGGAAACTACTCATCTCTCTCCTGAATTCTTGAGAGATTCTCTGTGCTGTGCTAGCTTCTCCCAAATATCCTTCTTTAGCCAAGGATGTATATTCTACCCATAGTTGAGAGAACACATTATATTTCCTCCTATCAAGAGGTGCTCCTGGTAAAGTACCTCCTTGCAAAGAGGTTTCAAGGCATAAAGTAGAATGAGGATGTAGGCAGACATATTTTCCCTTACCTTTAATGCATAAGTCCTCTTGCCTTCTTTGTGCTTCAAGGCTTTGAAATAGAGAAGGATCCATTATCTTCTTCTTGTGATGCCCTTCCTCCTCTATTCCTTCTTCTATCATCAAGATCTCATCATTTGACAATGATGTTACATGCTGCTCAAGAGCTCTATGTGTGAGATCTTGTGGAACTCCTTGCAAGAGTGCAAGAGTTTATTCTCTTGGAGAAAGTGCTCCAACTTCATCTTCATGAGGTGTTTGAGTTGCCTTTTTTTTTACTACGTTATCTTCTCCTACCTTCTCCTCCTCATCAATAACTGAAATTGTCCCATCATCAATGAGAGACATTAGATCTTGTTCTTCTCTTGAAGGAGAAACCTTCACGGTGTCCTCTTGAGAAGAGGATCCTTTACTCAATGGAGATCTTGCCCTTGGCAAGGCATAAATCAAACTTACACATTCTTCCATGGTCTTCAGAAAGGGATTTGGATTCATAGACCCTTCCAACTCATGCAAAAGATTCATCTAAGGTGGTTTGACAATATCAACAGAAGATGATACACATGGAGCTTCATCAAACCTTTCTATCAAACTTTCAATAAACATTGCATAAGTAGGTGTATTGGCATTTTTCAAGGAAAAAGACTCAAAAAACCACCAAGAATATGCTTTACCTTCAAAATGTGTCACTACTGATTTGATGGCTTCAATCTCTGAAACTTGATGTTGTTGCACAAAGTTATCCAGCTCCTCCACCCAAACCCTGACTAGACATTTAGGTGACCCATAGAAGATAGATAGATAGAATCTACCCTTACCATGCTGCTCCTCCTTTGTGAATTTTCCCTCCTTGATCTTGCAGAATTCTTGGAAGTTCAAGTTATCTTTGAACTCCTTGGACTGAGCTTCATACTCCTCCAAAGACTCTCTAAGAGTCTCCTTCTTAGGCACACCTCCTTTCTTCCTCTTCATGAAGAAATCACAAACAGAACGCTGAAGATTTGGCGATATGGCTGAGTGCACATATCCATAAGATGAGGATTTAGAATTTTCCTCATGCATATATCTTGTAGATCTGATCAGCAAATCTTTCTTCTCTTGAAAATTTCTAGGAGTTTCACTGCTTCTTCTTTATTCTTCTTGTTCAACCTCCTTGGAGAGGTTATTCTTAGATATGAAAGCTGATGAGAATAAACCCATATTATTCATCATTCTTGCCTTGCGCCTTTCTATATATTACTTTGGCTTGAAGCCATAGGCTGAGCCAAAGATCTTGCTTCAAGACCACTGTAATATCCTTTTTTCAGGAACAGCTACATATTTGGAATAATATGAGTTATTACCAATGTGTATCTATATAAATTTACCTCATACAGGTGTAAAAACACTTAAAATTCAGTAAAATACACAACAGAAAAGTTATACAACGTTTTACAAGGCAAAAGGTGGGGAAACATGAGGATTTAGGCCCTAAAACGTGTGTATTCAGAGATATGTGTAAAAATAATATGGGAAAGTGTTTGGATATGATAGATAGGATTATTAGGGACTCCCGTCAAATTTCAGCCCAAAAAAAAAAAAAAATTCTAAGTTAAACAGTTCCTCCTTTCCTAACTAGGCTAGAAAACCCTGATTTCCCAAGACTAGAATTATGCAGAAATTTACTGAAGCATGTGAGCATGGTTTTCTAAATAGTATGACTGAAATAAGGTCTTAATATTTACAAATAATATCAGGGGCATAAATCATACACTTACAAAAGAAGAATGAAAGAATACAGAAGAAATCCTCAAGAAAGAGGTGCTACAGCCATGTAAAAAGACTGCATAACAGTGACAACATTATTTTTAGGGCTGAAGCAGTAGTTTATTTATTATTCAGATATATATAAGATATGTACATAAAAATATAGTTCCAATACAGATCCATTCACAAGAAAATCTTATCTATACATTCCCCTTGGGGATTTGCTCAAAACATGAAGCACCGAAAGATCTAAGATCTAAAACTTCAGATCTACAGAATGATTCAGAAATTCTGAATAATACAAGTACATAGTATATCAGATCTGAAATATAACATATATTGGTTGGAAAATCTATGGATCACCACTGTGAAGGAAGAATCCCAACACCAGAGATCTCTCCTCCTAAATGCAAGCAAAGCACCCTACAGCTGTAGATCTGCAAATAACGTTGTCTTAGGGAGAGATACAACACTGTAGCTTATGAAGATGATTTGTCCTGATGCCAAGATTGGGATCATAGGTATAATCAGCAAATGAAATATTCCAGGAGGTTAAAAGACACACTCACTAAGAAGAGCCACTGCTATCATCTAGATCTAAGAAGATCTAGTCTTGGACTTGTTGTAGCTCACAAGACAGCTCAACCCTCAACATGAGCAACACTGTAATGTAAGATGAAGCTTGGCCCAAGCCTAATAGTGGAAAAGTTTAGCACAATTCTCCTCCAAGAGCTGCTCAAGGAAGGACGTGGGATTCCTGAACAGAAAGTCCCAACAAGGGATGTCTAAGTAGACAGACCTTCAGAAATAATCTTCAACAACCCTCTCCTTGCTGCCCTCCTCTTCCTTTTATAAGATGGGAGTCTTTCCAAACCCTAAACCACCTTGATTCATTTAACCCCTTTCACATTACACCCTCCTTCTATTACTATGTTGTCCCTCAAAGAGGTTCAATGCATCTAGACTGCATTGTTTGACTTGGTCAAAGATGACCCATTTTGTGATTTAACCCATTCACACCTACATGATTTTATTTGTATAGCCCAAATATGTATTTTTTCACATAGGCATTGATTTATTCTTGGTTTTCAGGAGTTTTACATGTCCTCCTTTACAATTTATTCATCAATTATGAAATGAAAAAATAAACAAGGAAAAATTAATGTTCTTATTAGTTGAAGCTAATTTAGGAACATTACACCCTCCCATGGTCAATAAATGATAAACTAAATCCTGGATGACAATCCATGGGTCTGAATCCGAAATTAAGGAGATCCAAGACTTTTCTCAGGGTTTGATCGATGATGAAGCATGCTGATCGATCGATCAAGAATCCTCCAACACATAAAGGACGCATCCTGCACACAAAAAGAAAATAAAGAAGCATTGGAGAAATGAAGAAAGAAGAAGGATTAGAGGGCTAATCCTCAATCAAAGGATAAACATAGAGGATTAGCAAAAACAGATAATGATTAAAGGATGAAAGTCAAAATTTTAAAAAACAAAAACAATCATAAAGAAGAGACATAGGATAAATACAGTGGGACACATTATCAAAGCTAAATCAAAGTTTAAAAGATTAAAGGCAGAGATTAAAGATAAAAAGAAGACAGATTAACCCAGAACAAGTTAGAATGACTCAACTCACAGCAATTATTCCTCTCAAAGATATTTTTAACCACCTAGGTGATTTTTTTCCTTCAAAAAATCATTTAGGCAGTTATTGGGCTGAGTTAGATATATTTTATCTGTCAAAAAGTTATTGTAAAAGTTATGAATAGGCCTTAAAAGTCAAACATTTCACCTATTCTTCCTTAGAAGTTAAGATAGGAGTTATTGAAACAGAGAAGTAGCTATAGATATTCCTGCCATGAGCGTTGCATGGTCTTCAAGGTTAGGAATGCACTTACTCTATAAAAAATGATACTCAAACCCTATTTTGGGCTTCACTTCCTCATTTGCAGCATAAATACTGCATCTGAACTCATTGTGTTGTTGGCATTTGATCACTCTTTGAAGTAATACATAGTCTTTTGGAAGTTAAAAGGAAATTGATGTCTTGGAACTTGTGGATGCCCTAATTTGTTTGTTGATGGAGGAGGCTAGATCATTGGATCCCTGATCTTGGATGTTGGTGAAGTGCTTCTAATATGTTGTTATTTCTTGTTTTCATTATGTTTCCATCTTTCTTTGTTGCAGTAGAGAAAAGTTTTTAGGCTAAGAAATGTCTTTTGAAAGCACCTTAGTTCTATTTGCTCTTCACTGCCTTAATGTTTTCTTCTACAAGATCTGATTGGAGGATTCTTAACTGCCCTCCAATTCCATCTAGCTTGTTATCTTATAAATGATTCAATAGAATGAAACCAGGGAAATTTATGTTGATTCCGTGCCCCTTGAGTACGGCTTGAGATATTGTTTCTAAAACTTATTTAAAGTATACTTAGTAGAGTCTAAAGCAGGGAAGTCTATGGTATGCCCTGTCCTCTGGACTGCCTCAAAATGTTTCTTTGAAGGTCCTTAGAGAGTTAGTCAAAAGCACATTAGATTATTTATGTTTGATCTTAAGCTCCTCTCACTGTTATATTATATGTTTTATTTATCTGAAAGTGGTCTTTGATTGTTGGATTGTTGTTTGATAGGTTTTCTTATTAAAATTCTATCCAAAGAAGTCTATGGTTTTCCCTGTCCTTTGGCTTTCTCCAAACAGTTACCTTGAAATATTTCTCTTGTTTAAAGTAAAGCTAGAATATTCTTAATTGATTATAGCTTTGCTGCCTTCACAACTTATTAATGTCCATCTAATTACCCTTAAAACCTTGAATATCCACTGGCAAAGTTAGATTTTCCCTATGATATTCCCCGATCCATTGATGAACTTATCATGAACTTTATTTGACTCCATTGTCCAATGACTTAGATATTTCCTCATTCTACCTATGCTCTTGATCATCATACCCAACCAAAACAAACAAAAAACCTCACACTTAATAACTAGCCTAAAATCAACCTTTAAAAGCAAACAAGCACATATCCTTTGCAAACAACTTGAGAGATCCCTCTCTAGGTCTAGCAAGGCTAAGTACTAGAACTCTAAAGATTGGTTCTGATGTTTCCTTGTCATTTGGTTTACCAATCTTCCAAATCACAGGACACCAACATCACACATATTGTGTTTCCCTCTTGGCCTCTTGGTCCACTCATTAACTGCGCTGCTACCTAGCCCCTTGGTTTTCACACATGCTAGGCTTCCCTCTTGGCCTCTTGGTCCCACAAGAGATGCATTGTCCACATTAGCTCTAGGAAAGTTATTTTATTCTAATTGTTGGGTTTATGGGTCCCTTCACTCTTTTATTCTCCTACTGAAATTTAGAAAAGAAAATTTCAAAAAATTTAATATTCTAATTAGTTGTTTGCTAATTAGGAATATTACAGTCCTCCCCGCCAAACGTTTCTTGTCCTTAATCAATTCATAAACAAGCCTCATATCTAGTTGACACTCCCCCACTGTGACTGAAAAATGTGCCTGGGTCTCAGACACACCACTGAATATTCCATTTCATCTGCATCTCTCTAATATGAAGAGATCTCTTAATGCTAGGATCCCAAGCCATCCTATCAAATATGAAGCTCCACCTACTCTACTCACCATCCTGTGAGGAACAAGTAGCAAAAGCCCTCTGGTCACCAAATCCTCATGCACTACCCCTACCAAGTATTCCATCCTTCACACTCCAAGAGTAAACCCTCGAAAATACCACCTAATCCCTGCAGAGGTAGTGTCTCACTCACATGAGCTCCTCATGCTATCATCATGTTGACCAACCTGTTAGACTAATGAAGTCCTCCACTCCATTAGTGACTTGTTAAAGCCCAATGGAATATCTACATGATCCTCCCATGTAGTACGCAGCTCACCCCTAAAGGTTATCGAACTGTGTAAAGTTGTAATGCTTGGGTCCCTTGCTAGTCTTGTAGAGGTGCCACCATGTCGATGCTATGCCACTCTGATCGTGAGGGAGAAAAATATGTGTAGGCCAAGCTCATATTTCTCGAGCATCCCCATGATGTTAATATATACCCATCCACTACCGATCATGACCCTAAGAAACAACATGATTATTATGCCTCACCATGTAGTGGAAATCTCAGTGCTCCCCCACATGTCAAACCCCAAGTGGACTGGATCATCATATGCTCTGTCCCTGCTCATCATAAAGTGGAGTGATCCACCTGCCCAATAGATTCCTGGATCCACCAGCCATATTGGGAGCTCCCAACTCCTGATGATAGATCTGGACACTGCTCGAAGTCTGGGTACCATCCTGTAGATGATGTCTACCATCCACCATCCCTCAAATGTGAGCCCAGTGGTGGAACATATGTGACCTTGGAAATCAACCAGGTCATCCCTATGTCAGTATCCGTCAACTCATGCACCTACCAAGTGCCTCAATTGGAGAGTCTCTTTCTAGATAATGACACATGGTATTTCATCTTACTGCCTAGGGTGAGCCTCCCATGCCCTGTTTCTTGATTGGAGAGTGTGAAGGGGAAAAAACCAAACACTCTACATTTGAAAACCACATTGAAGGATGAGGGGTGGGTATGTCCCAAAGGGTGTGATCAAAAGTATACTTGAATGCTCAAGAGTAATCCTTCAGAAAACACTCCGTCTACCTCAGATCTGCCGATAACATCCCCATAGCCCTGTATCTACTAAAAGTGGTGTCTCTAGATGCTCAACAATATCCTCATCAATCCTAGGTGAGGTGCATCCCAAGGTACACCCAATGCCCCTGTCCATAAGTACCCTTGGAGGCAACGCTCCAAGTTCCTGTTGCATCTTATCATGGGTCACTGCATACCACCAAGTGTCTCTGCACTCCTCATCATGCCATTGTATATTGCAACCAAACCCTGTACCCCACTATATACCGCTGGCTACGACTATACCCTCATGTAATGTCATGTATACCTCCTGTGTCACTGCACTTGTCATTCCCCACATATACCCAACATGAGGTGAGGCACTCCTACTCCACAATGCAATCCGAAGTACTACAACACATCCCCATGCATATCCATGCTCCTCCACAAGCCACTACTCCTTACTGCATAGCCCTGCACACCCTTGGATTTTATGGTTGAACATCGGGTTTGTACGCTTCAGTCTGCATCGCTCTACATAACACAGGACCCTATGACATGACTTTGTGTAGTCTTGCATATCAATGGCTACTACCATACCACACTATAACCTATAGTATCTTGCATGGTCCAAAATATCCACTACTCAGCTAGTAAACCCCCCATGAGGTGGGCTACATCTCCCCATCTGCTTTAAAGGATCGGAGCAGTCCAACTCCTCACTTGCCAAAGACAATGACATCACTGGTCCTATCCTCCATAGCTCAAGTGTACCTTATACCCATGAGAGAGCATCGTTTCTAAGTGTTGCCCTATCTAGTGGCCTACTGATGCTACCTCCTTCGACTGGCTCCTGCCAAAGTAGGCTAATCACCCTATGACTCCATGCACAGTCGCTATGCTGAGATAACTCCTGAAAAGGGTGTACCCTCTTGTCAAACCATCTTGTCACTAGGGATGTCTGGGGCTCTGATAGAGATCTGAAAATGTGTGTGCGCCCAAATTTCAAACCCATCATGTAACGACTACCATCACCTACAAACTATATGATGTGAGGAGAAATCCTACCTGGATCCCAACAGTAATCTAGCCCTCATGTCCCTCTGGAAATCTATGGACTCTGTTGAAATGTGACCATGGATGTATCTAGCTACCTATCCTGCTCCATGGGGTACCAGCTCAGTACATATCGCCATCCAACCTTAAGAGAGGAATCCAATGAAAGAATCCCTGCACATATAACAATCCCTCCATCTTGCGAGTGTTGCACCCTGCGTAGCACATGTCGCCTCATCTCACCACCCTGGTCAACATATGAGATCTGACTAGGTGACTCAGTCTCTCTATTTCCAATGGGAAGAGGTGACCTAATAGTACTACCTGAAGGGGGCTTCTCCAACACTCCCATGTGCTCTCTAGTTGTACGATTAAGGAATCTAACCATTCCCTAATGCGGGCCAACTTGGTCATTGACTTAGTACAAACCACTCTAACTCCCTCCAGTTCTTTGTTTTGCAACAAAATAGTCTCTCGTACTAATGTGGCCTTCCCCTTCAAAGCTATAAGTTTGGCCTGAAGATGATGACACTGTTGTGTGTGACCATCATCCAATACCTTGGTATGTCCTAGTGCCTCCTCAAGGGATAGCCCAAAGGATGGTTGCACACCCTCCTCCATAGACATTCCAACATGCAAGATATGCTCAATAGTCAATTGCGTGTAATTGGCATTCAATAATTCTGTCATAGACCTGGAGGCCTCTGTACCTATTGGCTCCTCAACAGCGATGGATTTTTCTCCTAACACCTCATCAAAATGTGATGCATTGCTATCATCAGAGAACTCGGTCACAACCTTGGATACCCCATCAATGGATAGCTCAAAAATGGGTGGTGTCTCACCAACGAGTGTATTCTTAGTTGTCTCCTTGCCAACTATGGCCCCTTCAACTACCTTTTCATCTTCTTCCTTAATTCGTCTCACCGTCCCTTCATAATTCCACCCAATTCCCCCTAATTTGTGCCTGTCTTTTAGTTCAGGGAATGACCCTCAAATTATCCCACCCAAAACACTGCTCTACTGCTACTTTTTTGGACTCTCCTTTTACGCTGCCTTGCTAGAAATGTTGCTACTAGTTGACTTCAGACTATCGGTTGGGCTGCTTCTACTGCTCATAAAATTCTAGGACTTTGGGAAGGTGATCCTTTCCAAAAACCTAGAAAAAACAAGGGTTTCCTCTAATTCCAACCTTCAAAATATGACCATTTTTCCCTGTTAGTCATCAATATTTTTTACTTGTTGGTGATGACTAGTTGTAACAGCCAAGTTTTCCAACAGCCAATCTAAAAATTTGCCAAATTTGCCAGCTGGGAAAACACCTATAAAAAAATTTTCCCTCCTACCTTTCAGTCCGCCCATGACAAGATGAAACCTTATTATCAATCCTACCTAGCCTCAGCCATACTAGTCTGCCCATCAGCTCTAAAGAGACAATCCAAATCTGTTCAAAGTGGCAGAAATCACCTTTCAAACATATATGCATAGTGAGCAGATTTTGACCTTTTAAATATGTTTTTTAAATGAATAGGTTGATACCTATTAACTTGGTTTAAAGGCATGAAAATCCCCTTGCCAATATGGTTCAAAGAGGTGGGCCCCCCTCAGCAAAGTTAATATCATTTAGGTTTCAAAAAATGAGCCTAGGCATTGTTTCAAAGAGCAACACTTTCAAAAAACCATCACAAGTAAAAATCAAAGGGTTTTTCATTTTTTTTGCATTTAAAGGAAACAAAGGACCATTTCTCGCGCATTTTCACATTTCAACACGCCAACAGGACCCCTCTTGCTGCCCTCAAGATCGGAGAAAAGCATTCGGAGCAAATTACACAGAGGTTTTTGGTTTTTAAACTACGCGGCATGCTTGTAACTTTGCGCGGCACGCTCAGGCGCAGAAATTACAAAGGATAACAAGGATGTGCGGCGCGCATGTAGGTGCACGCGGCGCGCCTATAGCGTTGGGTCCTGTCGGCCCGATAGGTGACCCAACACCAAATTTTGTGTGGCGCTCTCCATTGCAAACGTGTCTTGCACGTTTAAACGGTCCAAATGCCCTCAAATCACTTCTGAAGGTTGCTCAAACTTGTCTCTAAAGCCTGTCATCGAGTTTTAAAGGTATTCTATGTACCTCCTTGATATTTTCATAAATTTTAAGTGGTGGAAAGGAGATAAAACTCACGGGTGAAATCACAGTTTTGTTCGGTGTTTTTATTTTAAAGAAAAAACAAGATATGCTGTGGTTATGTTGGCTAAAGGTGAACATTGAAAAGTGTTGAGATTGCATTAAAAATCCAATGAAACTGCCCTCAAACTGTGATGAAGAAAGGAGAGGAGCACAGGGTTTAAAGGGAAAAAAGTGGATCATTTTTCTTACACAGTGATCATCAGATAAGCACTTGTGATCTTCCAAAAATACCCTCTATATGTTAAAGGGACAAAAAGAAGTGTTGTGCCTTTCAGTTCCATAAGGTAGGGTCAGTAAGTAAGCTACCATTTACAGTTGGACGGTGTGTGGGAAAAACTGGTATGAAGAACAGTGGGGTATAAAGAAAACAGTGTTTTGGTTGAAGAAGAGTCTTGATTGTTTAAAACTTCTACAGACCTTTGTTACCACATCAAAAACATTTCAAACTCTGTCACCATATCTATAAACATAGTAACCTTTGACTGTGTAGATCCCCTTTGTTTGACTGTTTGTAGTGTTGAATATACTTGTTGAAAGGAATACCAAGAAGAGAAGAGGGTTTTGAACTCAGAATATTGTGTTTTTACCTTTGTATGAAATAAAAGGTTATACTATGTCCTCAAAACATCAAAAGGCAGGGTATCCTTACAACAAACACAGGAAAGTCCCTTGACTGTGTTTTTCTCTTATTGACTGTGAAATTCATTATGAGTATTGGCTGATTGTTATGCAAAGGCTGGAAAAGGCAGCATTCTGAAGGAACAAGGGTCTTATACCAAAGAAGGGCATTTCACTCTACATTTGATATCATTGTTGCCTGATCTTACAGTGAGTTGGCAGACTGAGGCAGAGTTTTGGTTTAAAACACATTTCAAAAACTTTGAGGCAGTTTGGTGTTTCAAGAGCACAGCTAGATCAAGATTCCTCCCAGGCAAGATAGCAAAAGTGGGTTCCACAAGAGGTATGAGCCAATTTCCACCGAGGAGGTCAATGCACAACCATCTATCCTATTCAATTTTCATGAGGTGGGGTGCTTGGATTTTTGCCAGAGGGTACAAGAAGTCAAAATTTTCTCACCTTTAACACATTTGTGCACCTTGAGGTTCAAAGACAAACATTTTCAAGTGGCAGGCCTTGATTTCAAGTTCTCCCCGAGATCCATATCCAAGGCTACTAAAATTCCATACATTGGCGAGAAATGGTTCAAACAAAGCTATTTGGACTTGGATGACTACAAACCTTTCCTCAAGCCTGAACACAGAGAAGCATGCCCTGCTATTTTCCCTTTCTCTTATCTTCTAGCCAGCTACGCTCCCCTTATGAAGATTATAATGAATTATTTCACTTTTGAGGGGAGATTCTCCCGAGTTTATGCATACCACATCCGATTGTTGATGCATTTCACAAGAACCAAGCAGCTCAATCTTCCTTTCTTCCTGTGCAAAAGCATTGAGAAAATGGCCTCCTTTGTCCAGAAGAAGCCTCCATCATAGAAAATAGCCTCTCTATTCCATCACTCCCTCATTAAAATCATCATCCTTCACCAACTTGAGAAGAAAGAGGTTTCTTGGGATGTTTTCATCAGTCACCCAGATTTCTCCACTGTCCCTCTAGTCCATACATCTCCCACATCTCCTACTCATCGCCCCTCACCTTCCTCTAGCAGACCTACTCTTAGAAAGCTCAAATTCACTACAAATCAAGCAAAAGAGCATGGAGAAGGAGAGGGAAGTGGCCAGCAAGAGGAGGAAGGACATGAGCATGAAGAAAAAGATGAGGAACAGCAGGAAGAAAGTGATGGGGGGCATCAGCATGACAGTGGTGAAGGTGAGCAGCAGCAGGAGCAAGAGGAGGAGAGCGCTGAATAGCAGCAACTTAGTGGCGATGAACAGCAGGAAAAAGAGGAAGGTTAGTAGTTTGAGCAACAGGTTGAACAACAGAATGAGCAAGAAATTGAAGCATAGCAGCAGCGTGATATTAATGATCAAGGGCATCAGGAAATTGAGACAGAGCAGCAGCATGACATTGAGGAGCAGGGGCAGCCTGAAGAAGATACACAGCAGTATCCTCATGATACACAACATTCTCCTCATGATGCACAATAGCCTCCTCAAGATACATAGCAACCTCAAGAAGAAAAGAAAATTTAAAGAGATGACAAGCAAGATAACAAAGGAAAAGCAATCATGCCTTCCTCTCTTGAAAAGGCTAAGCACAGGACAGCAAGGAAGAGAGTGCCCAAGTTTGTCACTCCAAATGCGACAAGAGCTCTCTGTAGCAAAGGAAAGTCATCGAAGAAGCCTATCATTGACTTGCCTAGGAGGAAGAGTGCAAGGATAGCCTTCCAAGGCAAAGGGAAGGGCAAGGTAGGAGAAGGTCGTGAGCATGAGAGTGCATTGGATATCATCCCAATCCAAAGCGACGATAGTGACAACGAGGCACAGATTCTAGAAAACCTCTTAATCCATAGAGAGGGCCAAATTGATTCATTGAAAGATGACCTTCATCGGGCAAGGAATTTCAATCAATTCTTTCAGATCCAAAATAGACAAATGAGTGTCTATATGGCTGTCTATGAGACACGAGCGACAAAGTACAAGAAAGAGGCCACTAAAGCTCAAGCAAGGATAGATGAGCTCATAGGTGATTTTGATGAAAGTGAAGAAGAAGACCAGCCTAGGCGAAAAAGGCCTAGAACCATAGGGCTTAAAAGAGCCCTTGAAAAGAAAAAGGAAGAGGAACAAGCCCTTCTCCAATCCACTCCCCTCACTGCATTGTTTGAACAAGAAATTGAAAACAATAAGGAGGCATGGCTTGAAAGAGTCAATGACCATTTGGAGAGGAAGTTGGAGAAGGAAAACAGGGATCTAGAGCTTCAAAGGAGGATGACGAAGCATTACCAAAAGCTAAATCAGTTTGCCCGTCGCAAGTTAAAGGCTTCCCAAGAGAAGCTAAAGGAGGGTAAAGGGAAGCGCCCGACACGGAAAAGGAAGAAGGACACATCAGGACTTGATATTTTGGCTTCTATTTCATAGCATGCTGCTAAGAACCCTTGAGGGTCATACTCACCGATTTTGGGCACATTTTGACATATTTTGGTTTTTTGGCATTTTTGAGTTTTTGGTCAAAACTCATGAAATTTTCCATTTCATTTTGGGGATTCGTCAAAGGAGGAGAATGGTATCATTAGACGCCATATTTTCATGAGCACACACTCAGGATTTTCAGGACATTTGGAGATCATTTTCTCCCCCGAAATGGCGAAAAAGGCTCGCTTTTTGCACACTCTACCCGGTCTATCAGCAGACTGTATTTTTTTGGTATTTTAAACACAGGTGTAGTTTTGGAAGACTTCTAGGCTTCAGATTGGGAAAATTTCAGTTGTTCCAAAAATTAGACACTCATAGCTTTCCAATGAGCTATCATAAGCCTCGTTTCGACATCAGGAAGGCTGCCAAATGTTGCCAGAAAGTCAGGGGACCTTTTGCTGATGTAAATTTGAAATATTTTTGTAATTTTTGAACCTCTAAAAACTGATTTTTCCAAATGTGCGTTTAGCTATTTTTGCACATGAAAAATGATGCAAAGTCAATTATTTTTCCTTTTTTAACATTTTTTAGATATTTTATGAGATATTTTGTGCCTTGGGTTTTGCAAAGCCTCAAGGACAAGATTAGATATTTTGATTAGGCCAATAGGATGGAAAGTTGAACCATGAGGTTTTCCTCACTTTGGCCTATTTATTCCAAAGGCTTGCATTGTAAACAAGGCTGAACTTGAGAAGAGATGCAATATATGGTCATATGAGCTTTGGAAGAAATACTTGTCTTATGCTTTTGGATTGCCTCTTGGATGTTCTTGGATGAATGATGAAGGATTGTTGATGGATTCCATGACTTGGTAGAATGGTATAGTGTCTCTTTCTATGTTTTGTCTTCTAGTTTTCATTCATGAATACATGTTTCTTGCTTGCTATAGATCAGTAGAGAACAAATTTGAGATATGCCCTTGGAGGCACCTCAAATTTCTTATTTCTTCATAGCTTTCATGTTTTCTTCCTTCTTAGTCATATTAAAGAATTCTTAATTGCTCTTTAGTAACTTGAGGATATAGTTGCTTGTTTCATTCATAGTTCTATGTATTGCTAAGTATGATTTACGGTACACCCTGCTTACCTATGGCTGTTCATAGCTCCATCCATGAAATTATCTCTTTGACTAATTAGATTATCATCTTGTTGAACCAAAAAGGCCTAGTTTCGATCTAGCCCTTTGTCTAAAACTATGCAAATCTTGTTTTCAAAGTGCCCAATGACTTGAAGAACTGTGTTTAGGCGTTTCAACATAGTTTTTTGAGTTTTTAGTCTATCTTATGTGTTTTCCCCAAAGTCTGATAGCCATTTCCCGAATTTAGAGAGTTATATATCTCTATGCATGGCTTGAATGTTTATTTCTATGTATTGATTAGCTTATAGTTACATTTTGCATGATTAATGGTTTTCCCTACCATGTTTATGTCTGCTATTAAACTAGTTATGCTTGAAATCCTTTGTTGTTTACAAACTTGATGTCCATTTACTCCATTTTTCCCAAAGATCCTTTCTACCTTGAATCAAATCAGCCCTTCAACAGCCTTGTATCCCCATCTAATAGCTTTCTTGACCTTTTCAACCCCATAGCCCAGTTAATCCGACATCTCTTTACTTATCTTATATCTTTGATCAGTTTCATCCCTCATAACTTAAAAAACCAAAACCAAAAACTTACTTCATAACTAGCCTAAAATTAGAACACAATAAGCAAACACACAGATATCCCTTACACATATAGAGAGAGCCCTCTCTGAGCCTAGGAAGGCTAGGTCCTCGGGCTCCAAAGACTGGTTTGATGTTACACTGTCATTTGGTTTACCAATCTGCCAAATCACGGGACCCTAACATAATGGCGATCATGGTGGGACTCTAAGTGATAAACAAACTTAATTTCCCTATACATCACAACAGCCTTAAGAATACTATCTGATTGACTTGTCCCACCACTCACTAACATAATGGCAATCACGGTGGGACCTTCCGAGTTAGTGGCAATCTAAGTACTCCTTAGTAACTCTCGAAGTCTCAAATAAATCTTAGAAAACTTAAGTGTTGTTTGAAGAGTAGAATCTAGCTCTTTCACCATCCTAGAAAAATGATGACTTAGCTGTAGGACACTCTTCCAAGCCTTAGGATTACATAAAAACTCAAAAAACCCCAAAAATATCCTTTAGATTGGTTTTTGTCAGTACTGGTGGTGGACCATACACTCATATCTCAAAACAACCAAGTTCCACCTGGCGACTCCACTAGCCTCCAGTAGGCCTTACTATTTTACCGAACTCTAGATTACTATCCGATCGACCTATCCCATCGCTCACTAACATAGCGAGAGATGGTGGGACACTGAGTACATGACAGTCTAGCAAACTCTTATAGAATCTTTAGTCCTTTAGATACTTAAACAAACCAGCAGTCCATAGACTCATTTAGAGTAAACTCTTATTGTTCTCACCACCCTAGCAAAGTGGTGAAACGATTTTAGAATACTTTAACAAACCATAGGCTGCACATAAAACTCATAAAAGCCCCAAAACATTTCTAGATTAGTTTCTGGTGGTGGACCATAGCTATATCTTCACAAAAACAACCAAGTTCCACCTGGCGACTCCACTGGTCCATCCCTTTTATTTTGACCATCCTTCACCTTAGTAGAACTTTAGAGAGGCCATCCATCCAAAACATTCACCAATATCAACCTCTCTAAACTCTAGATCTGAAATCTGGCTTCACGAAGAATCAACACCAGATCCCATCCAGACCCAAATCCCCCTATCATAGTAGATGACCCAAAGAATATTCTGTGGCAAGCTTCCGAAACTGAAAATCTAGCTACTGATAGATCCATCCGTAAAACAAGATCAGTACCTGAACATCTCACTAACTTACTAGATTCACCTTTTGAATTAGAGTCAACAAAAACTCTTTTTAGAAGCAAGTCACATAGCAAGATAAAATTTGATGATCTTGAACCCCTAAACCCACCATAGAGTCCTAGTAGAGAAGCCTCACCTTCCACACCCCCCTACTTTCAGCTTCTCCATCACTTTGGCTCCTACCATCCCAGATCTGCTCAAAACCAGATCACTAGTCCAAGTACATCCGCCACACCTATCCAAACCACTACTGTTCAAACCACCTCATCTCATCCCACAAGTCCTCATCTTGTACATCACCCACTAGCTCCAGTCATGGTAGCCTGGTATACACCTTTGGTGTTGCCACTACCTTTGGCTCCTTTACCAGTTAACTATCAAGACAAAATCCCACACTTTACCGGAGAAGAGACTGCCATAGCACAACAACATGTAAATAGGATTAGCGATGCCTTTGAATACTTGGAAGTAGAAGACGAGACCATCAGAATGAGAATGTTCGCCCAAAGCTTGGGCGGAGAACCCAAAAAATGGTTTAAGAGCTTAGCTCCAAACAGCATCCACAACATCCCAGAACTCTTCCAAGTCTTTTTAAAAAAGTGGGAAATCCGAAATAACCCCATTCAAATCCTGTCAGAATATAACAATCTTAAACAGGAAAATGGGGAAAGTGTCCAGGGATACTACACTAGGTTCAACAGTGTGTATAATGCCCTCCCACCTCACTTCAAACCTCCGCTTGGTTCAGCCTTAGCAAATTTCCCTGAGGGTTTTGACCCAGACATGACTTATAAATTAAGAGACAGCGATCCCCATACCTTAGAGGAAATGCAACAAGTAGCCATAAGAGTAGAAGCCAACTTGGCAGAAAGAGGGCTAGGACTAGATCTGAAAATAAAGTCACATACCGAGATGAAATCTCTACTTTGTCCCCTTCCCTAGATCCTAGAATAGATGACTTAGTCAAGTCCATGGCCAAAATGTGGGA
This sequence comes from Pinus albicaulis, assembly GCA_034641835.2. Taxonomy (NCBI): domain Eukaryota; kingdom Viridiplantae; phylum Streptophyta; class Pinopsida; order Pinales; family Pinaceae; genus Pinus; species Pinus albicaulis. The sequence continues at coordinate 1,297,180,469 of CM076574.1, read as the reverse complement.
AAATATGAGTGAGAAGGCTCCTCTTAGAGACAACCAGCCACCTCCCCCAAACAGAAACCGTAACCAAAATTTCAGGAGGGAGAAACCTCAAAACAAACTAAGGGAAAATGACCAACAAATTAGGCCACCATTTAATGAAAATTATGTGGAAGAAGATTATAGGGATGCAGAACCCATTGATGAAAATCATTTGAACCTCATAGGGTCTGATAATGAGAGTGAGGTGTACCTCACAAAAGAAGAACAAGCATTCTTCTCTCCAAATCAAGATGAGGCCAACTATGAAGATCCCGATGACCTTGCCATAGATTTTCATAATGCCATAATAGAATCTCACCATCAGTATGACCTTAGAAGTAAAATAAATCAAGACAGTTCCAAGAAAGGTAGCTTAGATACTTCTAAAACCCCTGATACCATCCTTAGGAAAGCAGTAAACAGTAAAAAAATCGTGGTCAAGAAGAATGACCAAAACAAAGCTAGAGTTACCTAAACTAGTCCTCACTCAGATGCTCCTAGTACTTACCCAAAAATTCCCGAAGTGACTATGGCAAACAAAGTCCTGAAATAGAGCCAACAAACTCAGAACATAGAGAAGGTCGTGGCTGAAAAAGCTAAAACAAACATGTCCAAACTTCAGCTACCTTTTAGCTTTGAGGGCGAAATCGCCAAAATCAAGATCACCATGCCTCTTACCGAGCTCATCGCCCAAAGCTCTTATAAATACCAAGTGTTAAAAGTCCTAAATCTAGGGAATGATGCGAACACTCTTAATCTAGCTGATGACACTCCTGAAGTGTTGTTTGGTCCGAAAATAGAGGGAAAATTCCAAGAGAGAACTACTTTTCCATTTTACATTAGCCTAAACATCCACGACCAAATCCTCCACAATGCCATGCTAGACTCCAGCGCCTCGCATAATCTTATGTCGAAGTTTGTAATTGAAAGACTAGGCCTGGAAATCAGAAGACCATACAAAGACTTGTATTCATTTGACTCGAGTAGAGTCAAATGCCTAGGTTTGATCAAAGACCTTTGTTTTAGTCTCGCCCAAATACCTGCGAAACATCTAATCATGGACATAGTAGTGGCAGACATCCCTCCCAAGTATGGGATGATTCTATCCAGATCTTGGGGAGCCAAACTCCAAGGGAATATTCAACTGGACATGTCCTATGCCACCATTCCTGTGTTTGACCAAACAATAATACTCTACCAAGAGTCACACATGAAATACATGATTAGTAGTCAATAGAGGCCATACAACATTCCAATGTATTCCTTACATTCCGACCTAAACTCTTATATTCTGCATATTGATGAGGACATGGAGGAAAAGTCAGAAGAAACTGAAACAAACTCAGACTCACCACATCAGCTGCCCCTAGTTCTCTATGATGAACTAGACACTCAAAACTACCATGATCATAGACAACTATGTCTTGAGGAAAGTAAGTATGCTCCTTCTGAAATAGGAATAGAGCAAGAAGCACAAACCATTATGTACTATCAAGCGAATTGCTCGAACCTCGGTCAAACATCAGCGGTAACCTTCGGAAAATTTTTTAGGGTAGAGGCTTTAGAAGACCTACATATCAAGAACCTGTTTGGAACTCGGGAGCAGGGAAGTTTAATGTTTCTACCATAACTCAAAGATTTACCATCACATAACTCTTCCACTACAAATGAAACTTTGACTGTAGCCATAATAGTCCAAATTCCAGAAAAAATGCCTGATAAGCTTCTTATGAGCAAAGATGATAGTTGCAGTCCAAACATACCTGAGTTACTTGAATTGGCTCATATTCTGTCTTTTCACCAAAAAATTAGAAATGCTAGAATTAGCAATCTCATGCAGAATACCATTTCATACAGGGAAAACATGGGAAAACACTATGCCACTACCATTCCTTCAAGAAACAACTTCGACAAGAGAAAATATAACAATCTGAACCAATCAGTAATAATCAGAGATAAAATAACTGGTCATAGGGTCTGTTTTGATTTTAGAAAAACTAATGCACATCCCTATAACAGAAATTCTGTCCTTTCTACCCAAGATCATTATACACCAATGAAAAGTGCTTTTAATCATATGTTTTTGCAAGATGATGTTTCAGGTTATAGTCAAAAGATTCCCTTGCAAAGTAGACAGCTTAAAGATTTTTTTCAGTATGCTGGAGGTAGTTCTAGTTTCAGATTCAAAATTGCAAAACCACCTGATATCAAAAATATGCTCATGAAAGCCATGTTTCCAGTCCTGAATTTCTGCATTTTTGCATACCTTGATGATGTCATTATTTATTTCAAAAATGACCAAGAGTATATGTATTACTTGAGGAAGATGTACAATAAAGAAAGGAGTGGGAATCAGAGATACAAAGAGGTACAGTGGGAAGATATTGGTTTGTTCAGAGATTCTTGCATGAATCCCTATGTCATGTTAGAAAGAGAAAACTTTCCAAATTTCTCTTATCAAGAGTTGAGTGGGCCGAGAGTGATAGGAGATCCTTACGAGGATAAGATGCTTAAATTTCGTCATTTCCAGGATTTATGAGTTTGAAACACTTTCATTCATTGTATATACCACTGTTTGAAAAATAGATAAACAGAAAAGTCAAAAATCAAGAAAAGATAGAAAAGAGGGCGTTGAAAAATAGAAAAATCCCCATGTTCCAAAAATAGTCCTTCAGAAAGCGCACAAGTCTAAATGCCGCTACTAGTACTCAAATGTCTTGTTCAGCTATCTAGCCTAATCATAGCTGAGCATGTTTAAATTTATTTGCTGATAAGTTAGTGAGTGAAAAATATGTTCAACATTGTGTAAGATTGACTTATCAAAGAGAGTAGATTAGGAAAAGATACTGGTTCCACATGCCTAAAACAAAACCAAAGAGAGAAGCGAGGGATGGAAAACACATTGTACATCTTAGCCCCGTTTTTCTAGATTTCCTTTTTGCAAAATAATATTTGTGTGCAGTTTATCCTTTCATGCCGCAAATACATGACAAATCAGACTGTTTAACCCTGAATTGATCATTTTAAATTTCATGTTTTAGATTAGAGAATAAAATCCTGTCAAACAGTTTAATCTTGACAGTTGATCTAGTTTAGGTACAGTAATGAAGGAGTTCATCAGTTTAATCTGAACTCCCGACAGATATAAGTGTAGAAATAGATAGGTTCATTTTATAAAAAGAAAAATATATGTTGGCAAAAGGGTAGCTAGTCCAAATGCACCCAAAAGAAGAAAATTTTTTAGGAAAGATAGTGGGGTAGGTAGAAATATTATTGATGCTAATCATGCCATCTCTTTTTAGAAGTAGCATCAAAGAAGAGTGAAATTTGCGCAAATGGGTAAGGCACTGGTCTTCATAAGCAAAAGATATGAAATTCTGGACACCTCCTGAAAAGGAGCTGCCCTCCCCAAATGGAGCCACTGTTAGTCATCAGTATTTTTTACTTGTTGGTGATGACTAGTTGTAACATCCAAGTTTTCCAACAGCCGATCTAAAAATTTTCCAAATTTGCCAGCTGGGAAAACACCTATAAAACTTTTTTCCCTCCTATCTTTTCAGTCCACCCATGATGAGATGAAACCTCATTATCAATCCTACCTAGCCTCAGCCATACTAGTCTGCCCATCAGCTCTAAAGAGACAATCCAAATCTGTTCCAAAAACCTCCCCTAAGCTAGGAAATGGTGCTTTAAGGCATTTCACCCTTGGAAAGCTATCCAAGAGCCAAAAAACCTCCATCTGCTATAGACCAATCATAACAGACCTCCCACTCTGCTAATAAAGTTGGTCACAGCCCTAAGTCGCGCCACTAATACACCCTTAAGTCTCAGCAATACATGGACCATAATCTCAAGCTGATTTTAGGTGTTTTACAGTGTTTGATAGATCTTACAAGGACAGAAACATACCAGCATCTCAGAAGACAATTTCTGGCTCCACACAGCTGCTTCTCAATGTGATCCTGAGCCTGAGATGCATCTACAGGGCAAAGAGTTTTTCATCAAACTCTTGCGACCTCATTCAAAGCCTGAAAGGACAGTAGAAGAAAAAACAACACTGTCAAGAGGTTGTTGATATGACATGACTGAGGACCTCCTTCATCTATAAGTAGAGGGTTTGAAGACCAAAGAACCTCCTTCATCTATAAGCAGAGGGTTGAGAACGCCTCCTTCATCTATAAGCAGAGGGCGATGGCCAAAGGTTGGTTTTAAGAGTTGCAACTGACTGTGAGACAAAATTGTTTTTAATGAACAGTGAGACAGTGACTCAGATTTTCTGAAGTAAAGTGATGATTGAAGGCTGAGGTAAAAGTTGTAGTGTTTTTGAAAGTTTGTTTGCCTGCCATCATGTATAAGAGAAACCCTAGTCAAGCATGCTCACCAAACAATTTTCAACAGATTAAGACAGAGGTTAAGCAAGTCCCTTATCAAGTTTTCTTTCCAATATAGCAGTCTGGGCCCAAATAACACAAACTCTGTTGTTGGTTAAAAGACAGGTCATGACACAGGCAAATGATGTTAATTATATCTCAAAAGGTTATGGCATGAGTTTCGAAGCTTTAAAGCAGCATTCAAAGCTAACAGGGCATGTCACCATTTCCAAAGAAAGGCATTTTCCTTAGAGAGGGTCTGATTGATCAAAGATGAGTGGTAAGAGACCAAGAAGGAAAGCAGGGGTACCACTGCAATCCAATGGGTCAAAACTTGTCTCTTAACAATCTATATCTCAAAATACAATCTGCAGCTCAAAACAAAACCAAATTGAAGAGTGGTTGATGAGATGTGTCATTACACAGGAAAAGGACATGATAATGATTATGTTTCAAAGGACACTGATCTCCCTACTCATAAGAGGATGTCCTTCAGATCCCTTATCACAAGTTGACAAAGAAAATTTGAGTTTAGTTCTTCCCAAGAAAGATATTGCAGCTAGACACAGTAGTTCATAAAGTACAAGAAGGACTTTGGCATATTCTTTCAGGTTCTGGAACTCATTAAGAGCAAAGTGTGCATGCCACTATCACAAAGGTAGACACTTTCCCTATGAAAACAAGTCAAAGCACTATGATGTTACATTTTGGATAAGAGAATAGCTTTTAGAAGAAAAATTCCTTCTTATTAGACAGAGAACAGTGAAAGCTCAGGAAAACATGACTAGGTCTCACCCACAGTCAGAAAGGAGCATCAGTTAGAATCATGTAGCTACAGTTACAAGGTGGAGTTGATCTGGTTTTCCTCTAGCAAGAAGATATAGGTGTATGGAGCATAAAATGCCAAATCAAGTTTTGAAAAGATAGGTCATCTCCTTGCAAATGGCAAGATGGCCCATAGATCATTGATATATTATTTAAGTGGAACTTCTATGTTAAATTGTCACCAAAGAGACAAAAGTGGTAGAAATCACCTTTCAAACATATATACACAGTGAGCAGATTTTGACCTTTTAAATATGTTTTTTAAATGAATAGGTTGATACCTATTAATTTGGTTTAAAGGCATAAAAATCCCCTTGCCAATATGGTTCAAAGAGGTGGGCCCCCCTCAGCAAAGTTAAGATCATTTAGGTTTCAAAAAACGAGCCTAGGCATTGTTTCAAAGAGCAACACTTTCAAAAAACCATCACAAGTCAAAATCAAAGGGTTTCTCAATTTTTTTGCATTTAAAGGAAACAAAGGACCATTTCCCACGCATTTTCACATTTCAACATGCCAACAAAGCCCCTCTTTCTTCCCTTGAGATTGGAGAAAAGCATTCAGAGCAAATTACACAGAGGTTTTTGGTTTTTAAACTGCATGGCGTGCCTGTAACTTTGTGCGGCGCGCTCAGGTGTAGAAATTACAAAGGATAACAAGGCTGCATGGCGCGCTTGTAGCGTTGGGTCCTATCGGCCCGAAAGGTGACCCGACACCAAATTTTGCGTGGCGCTCTCCATTGCAAATGTGTCGTGCACGTTTAAACAGTCCAAACGCCCTCAAATCACTTCTGAAGGTTGCTCAAACTCGTCTCCAAAGCCTGTCATCGAGTTTTAAAGGTATTATATGTACCTCCCTTGATATTTTCATAACTGTTAAGTGGTGGAAAGGAGATAAAACTCACAGGTGAAATCACAGTTTTTTTCAGTGTTTTTATTTTAAAGAAAAAACAAGATATGCTGTGGTTATGCTGGCTAAAGGCGAACATTGAAAAGTGTTGAGATTGCATTAAAAAGCCAATGAAACTTCCTTCAAACTGTGATGAAGAAAGGATAGGAGCACAGGGTTTAAAGGGAAAAATAGTGGATCATTTTTCTTACACAGTGATCATCAAATAAGCACATGTGACCTTCCAAAAATACCCTCTGTATGTTAAAGGGACAAAAAGCGGTGTTGTGCCTTTCAGTTCCATAAGGTAGGGTCAATAAGTAAGCTACCATTTACAGTTGGAGGGTGTGTGGGAAAAATTGGTATAAAGAATAGTGGGGTATAAAGAAAACAGTGTTTTGGTTGAGGAAGAGTCTTGATTGTTTAAAACTCCTACAGACCTTTGTTACCACATCAAAAACATTTCAAACTCTGTCACCATATCTATAAACACAGTAACCTTTGACTGTGTAGATCCCCTTTGTTTGACTATTTGTAGTGTTGAATATACTTGTTGAAAGGCATACCAAGAAGAGAAGAGGTTTTTGAACTCAGAAGATTGTGTTTTTACCTTTGTATGAAATAAAATGTTATACTGTGTCCTCAAAACATCAAAAGGCAGGGTATTCTTACAACAAACACAAGAAAGTCCCTTGACTGTGTTTTTCTTTGATTGACTATGAAATTCATTATGAGTATTAGCTGATTGATATGCAAAGGCTAGAAAAGGCAGCATTCTGAAGGAACAGGGGTCTTATACCAAAGGAGGGCATTTCACACTACATTTGATATCATTGTTTCCTGATCTTATGGTGAGTTGACAAACTGAGGCAGAGTTTTGGTTTAAAACACATTTCAAAAACTTTGAGGTAGTTTGGTGTTTCAAGAGCACAGCTAGATCAAGATGCCTCCCAGGCAAGATAGCAGAAGTGGGTTGCACAAGAGGTATGAGCCAATTTCCACTGAGGAGGTCAATGCACACCCATCTATCCTATTCAATTTTCATGAGGTGGGGTGCTTGGATTTTTTCCAGAGGGTACAAGAAGTCAAAATTTTCTCACCTTTAACACATTTGTGTGCCTTGAGGTTCAAAGACAAACATTTTCAAGTGGCAGGCCTGGATTTCAAGTTCTCCTCGAGATCCATATCCAAGGATACTAAAATTCCATACATTGGCGAGAAATGGTTCAAACAAAGATATTTGGACTTGGATGACTACAAACCTTTCCTCAAGCCTGAGCACAAAGAAGCATGCCCTACTTTTTTCCCTTTCTCTTATCTTCTAGCCAGCTATGCTCCCCTTATGAAGATTATAATGAAGTATTTCACTTGTGAGGGGAGATTCTCCTGAGTTTATGCATACCACATCCGACTGTTGATGCATTTCACAAGAACCAAGTAGCTCAATCTTCCTTTCTTCTTGTGCAAAAGCAGTGAGAAAATGGTCTCCTCTGTCCAGAAGAAGCCTCCATCACAGAAAATAGCCTCTCTATTCCATCACTCCCTCATTAAAATCATCATCCTTCACCAGCTTGAGAAGAAAGAGGTTTCTTGGGATGTTTTCATCAGTCACCTGAATTTCTCCACTATCCCTCTAGTCCATACATCCCCCACATCTCCTACTCATCGCCCCTCACCTTCCTCTAGCAGACCTGCTCCTAGAAAGCTCAAATTCACTACAGAGCAGGCAAAAGAGCATGGAGAAGGAGAGGGAAGTGGCCAGCAAGAGGAGGAAGGACATGAGCATGAAGAAAAAGATGAGGAACAGCAGGAAGAAAGTGATGGGGGGCATCAGCATGACAGTGGTGAAGGTGAGCAGCAGCAGGAGAAAGAGGAGGACAGTGCTGAACAGCATCAACTCAATGGTGATGAATAGCAGGAACAAGAGGAAGGGCAGTAGTTTGAGCAGCAGGTTGAACAACAGAATGAGCAGGAAATTGAAGCACAGCAGCAGCATGATATTGATGATCAAGGCAGCAGGAAATTGAGACAGAGTAGCAGCATGACATTGAGGAGAAAGGGCAGCCTAAAGAAGATACACAGCAGTCTCCTCATGATACACAACATTCTCCTCATGATGCACAACAGCCTCTTCAAGATACACAGCATCCTCAAGAAGAAAAGAAAATTCAAAGAGATGACAAGCAAGATAACAAAGGAAAAGGAATCATGCCTTCCTCTCCTGAAAATGCTAAGCACAGGACAGCAAGAAAGAGAGTGCCCAAGGTTGTCACTCCAAATGTGACAAGAGCTATCCGTAGCAAAGGAAAGTCGCCGAAGAAGCCTATCATTGACTTGCCTAGGAGGAAGAGCGCAAGGATAACCTTCCAAGGAAAAGGGAAGGGCAAGGTAGGAGAAGGTTGTGAGAATGAGAGTGCATTGGATATCATCCCAATCCAAAGCGACGATAGTGACAATGAGGCCCGGATTCTAGAAAACCTCTTAATCCATAGAGAGGGCCAAATTGATGCATTGAAAGATGACCTTCATCAGGCAAGGAATTTCAATCAATTCTTGTAGATCCAAAATAGAAAAATGAGTGTCTATATGGCTGTCTATGAGACACGAGTGACCAAGTACAATAAAGAGGCCACTAAAGCTCAAGCAAGGATAGATGAGCTCATAGGTGATTTTGATTAAAGTGAAGAAGAAGACCAGCCTAGGCAAAAAAGGCCTAGAACCATAGGGCTTAAAAGAGCCCTTGAAAAGCAAAAGGAAGAGGAACAAGCCCTTCTCCAATCCACTGCCCTCACCGCATTGTTTGAACAAGAAATTGAAAACAATAAGGAGGCGTGGCTTGAAAGATTCAATGACCATTTGGAGAGGAAATTGGAGAAGGCAAACAGGGATCTAGAGCTTCAAAGGAGGATGACAAAGCATTACCAAAAGCTAAATCAGTTTGCCTGTCGCAAGTTAAAGGCTGCCCAAGAGAAGCTAAAGGAGGGTAAAGGGAAGCGCCCGACACAGAAAAGGAAGAAGGACACATCAGGACTTGATATTTTGGCTTTTGTTTTAGAGCATGCTGCTAAGAACCCTTGAGGGTCATACTCACCGATTTTGGGCACATTTTGACATATTTTGGTTTTTTGGCATTTTTGAGTTTTTGGTCAAAACTCATGAAATTTGCCATTTCATTTTGGGGATTCGTCAAAGGAGGAGAATGGTATCATTAGATGCCATATTTTTAGGAGCACACACTCAACGATTTTCAGGACATTTGGATATCATTTTCTCCCCCGAAATGGCGAAAAAGGCTCGCTTTTTGCACACTCTGCCTGGTCTATCAGCAGACTGCATTTTTTTGGTTTTTTACACACTGGTGTAGTTTTGGAAGAATTCCAGGGATCAGATTGGGAAAATTTTAGTTTTTCCAGAAAGTAGACACTCATAGCCTTCCAAAGAGCTATCATGAGCCTCGTTTCGACATCGAGAAGGCTGTCAAATTTTGCCAGCAAGTTAGGGGACCTTTTGCCGATGTAAATTTGAAATATTTTTGTAATTTTTCAACCTCTAAAAACTGCTTTTTCCAAATGTGCATTTAGCTATTTTTGCACATGAAAAATGATGCAAAGTCAATTATTTTTCCTTTTTTATCATTTTTTAGATATTTTATTAGATATTTTTTGCCTTGGGCTTTGCAAAGCCCCAAGGACAAGATTAGATATTTTGATTAGGCCAATAGGATGGCACATTGAACCATGAGGTTTTCCTCACTTTGGCCTATTTATTCCGAAGGCTTGCATTGTAAACAAGGCTAAACTTGAGAAGAGAAGAAATATATGGTCATATGAGCTTTGGAAGAAATACTTGTCTTATGCTTTTGGATTGCCTCTTGGATGTTCTTGGATGAATGATGAAGGATTGTTGATAGATTCCATGACTTGGTAGAATGGTATAGTGTCTCTTTCTATGTTTTGTCTTCTAGTTTTCATTCATGAATACATGTTTCTTGCTTGCTATAGATCAGTAGAGAAAAAAATTTGAGATATGCCCTTGGAGGCACCTCAAATTTCCTGTTTCTTAATAGCTTTCATGTTTTCTTCCTCCTTAGTCATATTAAAGAATTCTTAATTGCTCTTTAGTAACTTGAGGATATAGTTGCTTGTTTCATTCATAGTTCTATGTATTGCTAAGCATGATTTACAGTATGCCCTACTTACCTATGGCTGTTCATAGCTCCATCCATGAAATTATCTCTTTGACTGATTAGATTATCATCTTGTTGAACCAAAGAGGCCTAGTTTCGATCTAGCCCTTTGTCTAAAACTATGCAAATCTTGTTTTCAAAGTGCCCAATAACTTGAAGAACTGTGTTTAGGTGTTCCGGCATAGTGTTTTGAGTGTTAGTCTGTCTTATGTGTTTTCCCCAAAGTCTGATAGCCATTTCCCGAAGTTAGAGAGTTATATATCTCTATGCATGGCTTGAATGTTTATTTCTATGTATTGATTAGCTTATAGTTACATTTTGCATGATTAATGGTTTTCCCTACCATGTTTATGTCTGCTATTAAACTAGTTATGCTTGAAATCCTTTGTTGTTCACAAACTTGATGTCCATTTACTCCATTTTGCCCAAAGATCCTTTCTACCTTGAATCAAATCGGCCCTTCAACAGCCTTGTATCCCCATCTAATAGCTTTCTTGACCTTTTCGACCCCATAGCCCAGTTAATCCGACATCTCTTTACTTATCTTATATCTTTGATCAGTTTCATCCCTCATAACTTAAAAAACCAAAACCAAAAACTTACTTCATAACTAGCCTAAAATCAGAACACAATAAGAAAACACACAAATATCCCTTACACATATAGAGAGAGCCCTCTCTGAGTCCAGGAAGGCTAGGTCCTCGGGCTCCAGAGACTGGTTTGATGTTACACTGCCATTTGGTTTGCCAATCTTCCAAATCACGGGACCCTAACATTCCCCTAGTGCCTCTAGTTGTTGGCTATGTAGGGATTGCATAAATGAGATGATCTACTTCTCATAAAATTCTAGGATTTTAACCATGTAACCTACTCAAAAAAGCCTAGAAAAACCCAAAAAGGGTTCATCCTAGTTTTGACTTCAAAAAAATTTCCCTCTTGGGCTTCGCTCATCCAACTACTGCGAAATTCAAAATCTTGGTTGGAACTACTGGTAAATGTCTCCAAAATGCTGCCAAAATCCCTGGTAAGAGTAGGCTAGACTCCCCTGAAAATCCTCTAGCTGAAATCTTCTTCTCTCTCACACTTCTGACACTTCCTCTCCACTATACTGCACAGTCTCTTCTGCCTCTACGCAGTCCTGAAGGGACTCTACTCTCTGGTACCTTTACGCAGTCCCAAAGGGAATACACACTCCTCTTTCTTCTAGTGTTTCAATCCATCACCGAAGGGTGGAACTCCTCTCCTGAGCGGGCACTCGAAGTCCCTGGAGGATGAGGTTGGGATCTACGCTCGAAGACACCTGTGTGCTAAACAACACTGTAGACTTGGCTAAACAGATCAAGTGTTCTCTAGTCAAAATGAGAAGAATAAGTTTGTTGAATGAATGAATGATCTCTATGGATTCCCCTTATTATTCTTTTGAAACTCTAAAAACCTTGGGTCCACTCATTAGTTATGCTTCTCCTTCACCATTTGGCTTTCACACATGTTGCGCTACCCTCTTGTCCTCTTGGTCCACTCATTAACTACGCTGCTACTTGTCCCCTTTGATTTCACACATGTTGCGCTGCACTCTTGGCCTCTTGATCCCACAAGATCCGTGTTGTCCACATTAGCTCTAGGAAAGTGGCTTTATTCTAAGTGTTGGGTTTTTGGGTCCCTTCACCATTTTATTCTCCCACTAAACTTTAGAAAATCAAAATTGGAAAACTTTAATACTCTAATTAGTTTCTTGATAATTATGAATATTACATCACATGGTATGGGTCATAAACCCATTTTTCGTCCAATGAAAAATGCAAATCAGTCAACATTTTGTGAGAAACTTTCAGGGCATGTCTGGTTTTTACAATGAATGGCCCTATTGTCGTAGGCAGTTAAAACATATGACCTTTCTTCACTGGAACAAAATGGACTTGGTCAACATTAAGACCTTGCCTGATGAACTCAAAGGCAAACAATAGCATGGGAAAAAACACAGGTAATCTATCCACATTACCTTAAAGAAATAAATATGTGACCAGAGAAGGAAACCTGAAACTACCAGTGATTGAAAAACTCATGAACTAATTACTGATAACATTCTCCAGATAAGTGGGAATATTAAAAATTACCCCATGTGTTACACCATTTTTTGGTCATCTAACCTATTATCATTGGATGGACCCAAGTACACCATATAAGACCAATTTTACCCTAAAGTAAAATTTCTTTCACTATGTAAAATAACTTAATAAAACACATTCATTAAGTTGTTTATGGTCTAAACAGGAAACCCCAAAAGGAAATATTAAACAAATATATATTTGTTTGATTTTCCTCATCGAATAATTAATTAAACAATAATTTAATTATTATTCCTGGTCATATTTAACCCAAAACAAGGAAATTGATTAGATAAATCCTTATTTATCTTCTTATTTTCTAGGAATAATTATTTAAATCTTATTTAAATAATATTCCTTGTTAAATATGACTAAATCATTTATAAATAATTAAATAAATAATTATTTATTTAATTATCATTCAACCACTTCCTTAAAATAATAAATAAATCATTTATTTATTTATTATTTATAAATAAAGGGATTTGACCCAAGTCAAATGCCTTTTCCCTCCAACAAATATAATAAATATTCCATAAAATGTGGATCTAGATTTGGTTAATATTATTTTAATCATGCACCAAGATCTAGAATGACCCAATATCTTGTTATAAATGGGAGGGTTTTTCCTACCATTCTTCACCTTTTGTTGCTCATTAGATCACTCTGGATCTATGTTCTTGGTATAACTTTGAGCCATTATCATTGTCATATTCTCTATTATTTGCTTTGAGCTCCCTTTGAGTTCTATGTTTGTCTGGGTTTTCTACACCAACAAGAGAAAGAAATGCTAGATCTAAAGCGCTGAGGACTTTCAAGAACCCATCCCATTGAGGAGAATTGGAAACACCTTTCTTGTTTTCCTCTCAGGTGCCCTTAATATAAAAATTCTTTCAAAAATATTGTTCTTGTCTTGTCTATTGGATGCATGGAGAAAAACCTTATTTTTACTGCTTAATGTCTTTTTATACATAGATCTAGATTTGTGCAGCATTTTTCTTGATCAACTAACTGCAGATTGGAAGATATTGGCAGCCATATTTGATGTTAGGGCTATTTTTTATGCATAGCTAAAGTGGTCTTTTTCATGCACTTCGACAAAAGATTCATACTAACACCATGCTTCATCATCAAAGAAAACATTCCTAGGTTTGAATTATCTACCACCATGGCATCTTCTCTCCATAGGACTTTGGCCAAAATTTGAATAATTGGTTGTACATCTTCAGCAAAGGTATTCAAAGGAAAGTTTTCTAGCTCGAAGGAGAATTTTTCATTTTAAGGCAGAAGATAAAATACAACTTGGGTGAATTCAAGCCCTGTCAATTCATGAAAATATGAAGAAAGGGATTCATCAATGAAACTCACGTAAGACTCTGCAGAGGGGTAACAAAAATATTTCCTTATCAACTGGGTTGACACCTTGAAAAAAATTTCCCCCAATTGGTTCATGACAAATAATTTCTGAGGGTACATGGAGGAAACGAACCAATGGATAAATACTGGAAACAAGTAGGCCTCGGGAAAAAACACTGACATGACTCCAAACTTAATCAAAGCAGAGTAAATTGGGGACCTTGCTTGGTTTAGAACAACATGTTGATAAAATATGGGGTGGTCTACTCTGCAGAAAATATCCACAATGTTTGTTTCTTTGTCCATTAGTGGGATATGAGTGGAAGACCCAACAATGACAACTTTATTCATCATTTTGAAAAATTATATGAGAATGGTTACATGAGTTACCTAGTTATGTTGTTGCGGCTGCTGATTTGGACACTGGTATGAGAACTGGAGGAATTTAGCAGCTTAGGAGGTAGAGGAGGAAGAAAATGAGGAAAAGCATTCTTTATACACTGAAAGAAAATGAATGGGAAAGAGAAAAAACATATGAAAATTAATTAAATGATGATGTGATTGACAAACAATTGGGGATGATGTGGAAGGTGACTTGGTCTGCTTGTTTTCATCCTGAGGTCTTCCGGGTATCATCAGGTTGTCATCACTGTGGGGGGACTCCACGGTATGAGCTTGATCATAGGGTAGTGCTCTCATAGAAGATTTAGGCCACACTGTGGAGTACTGAAAAGGTATGTTTTTGATGATTCTTTCAGTGGTTTTTGGTAGAATTTGTGAACCTTTTTGTCTCATGAATTTGGAAAGTAATAAGGAATTATAATAAAACATGTGGAAATCGATATGCAAGGCTTAACCACTAATAATGGTTATTAATGGTTATTTTCTGTACAGGAAAAGGAAAAGAGCGAGGAATGCCGCTCCAAAGGAAGGGATAAAGCCAAGATAACTGCTGTCCCTCTGAAGGCAAACCGAATGCAGACAAGGTTAAACAGATTAAAGCAAGTCAGCGCGGAAAAGAAGGAGAAAACACCAGCTCGGCGCAAAAGGAAGAAAAGGATGAAGAATTAACAGTTTGGCGAATCCCTCAGGATATTCGATCCTGAGGGATCGCTGCTTTATTTATCTTATCACTTGGACATCTCCGCCGTCACCTTTATATAAAGGGACCGCACTGTTAGCTGAGAGAGATAGATCAAGAGAACGATATGCTTTTATGTAATTCTCTGTTAAACATCAGTTCTGATTATTAAGACTCGTTGAATTGGTTCATTGTATTTTTGGCCGATGCATTAATGGAAGCTTTGTGATTATTTCACTTCTGCATCTGGATTAACCTCAAGCGGTGTATCCTTGGAGGCTAAGGGCCCGGCCCCGGAGGACACTTGCTTTTGTACAATTACGACTCGGTTTCTGTGTGGTTTGTTGATTATTGTTATTTGGTAATTTGATATATTTTATAAGTAATGTTACATGCTCTGTTAAAGATTGAATCATTATTTTATAGATAGAATCGTGTGTTGACTCTGCATCACGTTATTAATCCTTTCAGAGTTCACTGCATGTTCTTATTGTTTTGTTGCAGAGCTGTTATACTGAATATTAGTGTCTTATATTTGCTTGAGGTAATAATCGTAATCTATTTAGGAGCACAGTCGTCTTCCTGTTGATTTAGGGTGATCAGATTGTTATCCCAGTGTGTTTTGTGCGTTTCTGATTTATCCATGCTGTTCCATAATTCATTAACAGTCATTGCTGTTCCATTAGTGTGCTTTCGTGTGAATTACCTTTAGAGTGGAAGAATGTTGTTTAATTGTAAAGCATGCATTTGAGTTGATAGATTAAACTTAGTTGCAACCCGCGGGACTTAGTTGTTCATTTGCTGTGCTATTCTAGAATTGTTGTTCAATCTCTTATTTGCTATTCCATTTACCAGTATTTGTTGATTTAGTGTGAGAGATGATCTAAAGCTGTAGTGAGCATTAGCAGTCACTGTCTAGCTCCCAGGCTCTTGGTTTATACTCTAGTTTCCTTTTCATCAGTTTCCAAAGGGATGAATAATCACTGCCGAGCCCTTGACTGATAAGCTGTTGAGTTTTCTGAGTGTGTGATTTATTCTTTGAAGTGATTTAGTTATAGATAAGCATCCGTTTACTCTTGTATTTCTTAAGCACTGTACTACTAGCATTACTCTGACAAATGATAGCCTCAGATTGAGTCACTCTTTATAATGACAAAACGCTCTCGGATTGACATATTAATGTGAGGTAATTAGAGGTGAAAGAGACCCTTTTTATAGCTCTACATTTTGGCGCCGTTGCCGGGGAAAGAGTGTAGCCATTTTTCTTTTTCAGAGTAGTGTACGAACCTGTTCAGGAGGAGTTGGACCTTAAAAACGGAAGGTAAGAACCTGCGTGCGGAGCATGTAAAAGCCCTGCTCCACAGTCCGCTTTCCTACAGATTTGTCTTGGTTTTGTTTTACTTTATTTTGTTTTGTTTGAATAGTTAGTAGTTCATTTGAGTGCATGACTAAGCAGAAAAAGCCAGAAAAGAAGACCAAACCCCCATCCAAACCTGAAAAAGCTAAGGGGCCGGTGACCCTTGGCCGAACGACCTTCATAGACGAAATCTATAAGAAAACAGAATCTCAGCCATCAGTAGGCCTCAAGAAAAACATTTCTAAACCGCCTACTAGTTCCCTTCAGGCCACAGGATCACCATCTGTAGCCTGTGCTGAGGTGCATAGTCAAACTGAAGAGCAGGATTTTCAAGAAGTTGAAAATTCTACTCCAGAATTATTGCAGGAAGGGAATTCCAGCAACTTATGTGAAGGAGAAGGAGAAACCGGGGAAACTAAGGAACCAAAAACTCCTGGGGAAACAAATCAGCCATTAGATAGCCCAGATAAGGGGAGTGATGTGAAAGCCATTGTTGAAGGAATTCAGTCTCCGCAGACACCTGATATCCTTATTATTCCAGATAAAGGAAGCGCTGTTAGAAATATCCCTGTCAAAACCGTTCCCTCTCAACCTAGGAATACCCTCCTAGATATCCCAGAAGGTTATTGGCATATATTCGATTCCATGGCTCAAAACCAGTCAAATGCTCAAAACCAGCCAAATACTCAAACCTCTACATTACAATATCCTATAGTGGATTCTGCAGCTAATGCACCCATGAAAGATATCCCTCTTCAGCATATCCCTACATTTCACGGACTCACATCAGAAGATCCGGATGCATTTTTATTCGAATTCGATGTGTTATGTAGGGGGTATGATTACACCACCGATCCCCAAAAATTGAAATTATTCCCCTCTACATTAAAAGGGGCTGCTTTAAGATGGTTTATGGGGCTAGGTGGCGGGGTTATCAACAATTGGGATCAAATGAAAGAATCCTTCTTAAAAAAATATCAGGATTACTATAGGTCTAGAGAATTAAAAGACGAAATATTCCAAATGACAGCTAGACCAAATGAAACATTAGAGGAGTATGTGGAACGTTTTCAGTACAATCTACAAAGATCTCCTTATGCATCACTACCTTTACCTGATAATGTGTTAAAAACTACATTAATAAGGGGTATGAAGGAACAGTGGATTGAAACATTAAACATTATGGGAAAAGGGGACATCTATCAAGAGAATTTTGCTGACATTATTGATTTGTGTATCAGGAGTTCGAGAGGTAGCACAAGAATTAAACCGACAGAATATGGTCGGTTTGCAAGGCATAACAAAGTATCAGCAGAAGGAGTAACACGTGCAGAAATTGGAAATTTATTAGAAAATTTTAAAACTGATATTATGGGGACACTAACTACACAACTTGATATTGTGCAGGCTAAACAGAGGCAGTTGGAGGCAGAACAGAATTTGGCAATCTTCTGCCCTCGATGCAGAAAAAAACATAGCCACAAGGAATGTCCACTAGATAAAGTCCAAACATGCGCCATCTGTACAAAAGAACACCTTACAGAGAGCTGCCCCTCACTTCCTGGATTGAAAGCGGTATATAAGGAAGCAGAAGAAGAACCAGAATCGGTGAATTCGATCAACCAGCGCCGCCAGTGGCAGCCGAGACAACCTGGTATGTTTCCGGACTCAACCTCTTTCTTTCAACCTCCACAGTATAATGCTCAACAATATGTTATGTGGAAAAATCAATCTCAAACCCCATTTACAAACTGGTCACCACAATCGTTTTCTTCTTCAAATCCATGGCTGAATCAAACAAGCCAATCTGGTTGGCCGAATTTCCCTTACACTCCACCATATTGGCAAAATGGCCCATATCCTTCACAATGGACCCCCTCTACTTCACAAAGTTCACCCTGGCAAACAGGCTGGCAGAGACCGATGTATCACCCAGTTGGAACTATTCCACTCCCTCAACCTACTCTGCCAGCCTTACAACAAAACCCCCAGTCTAACTTGAGACCGCAACTCCCAGCCCAACCCGATCCCAGTCCAAATAACAGACAGGTCCAATCTATTCAAATCATAGAAACACCAGAAATAGGGCCTGACCTGAGGGAGTGCAATGACCTTCAGTTAAGATCTGGACGTATAATTGAAACTGAGGGAGATAAAACAGTTCATATTGAAGATCAGTTACCAAAAGAACACCAGTTACAACAAGAGGATGTAAGTAAGCAACAAACTCATAATCAAGCAACCACATCCTCTCCTCCGTTCCCAAAACGATTAGCCATACCTCGACCCATACAATATCCTGACTTTGACATTCTTGGAGAATTACAAAATCTGTACATAAAAATTCCATTCCTCCAAGCCATTCAAGACATTCCCATATACGCAAAAACTATCAAAGAATTGTGCATAAAAAAACCAAGGAGGAATATAACAAATAATCCAAGAGTCCAAGTAGTCGGCACTTTATCTGACCTATTGTCTGGGAGAGAAACACCCCTCAAATATGAAGACCCCGGGAATCCAATTATAACTATTCAAATTTATGGTCAGACCTTGTCTAATGCCTTGGTTGATCTAGGAGCTGCAATTAATATTTTAACAACCACAACTTGCCAAAAGCTCGGCATTACATCTGTAGAACCCACCTCTACTCTGTTGGAATTGGCTGACCGATCTGTGGTTAGACCAGAGGGTACTCTACATGATGTCATGGTCTCTGTAGAATCCTGGGAGTATCCAACCGATTTCTTGATAATTAATCCAAAAACCCGACTTGATGGACACCCACTAATTTTAGGTAGACCTTGGCTTGCCACTGCCGATGCCTACATTGGTTGTCGGCAGGGAAATATGACGATAACTAGAGGGCTGAATAGAAAAAATTTAGTTCTATATCCTCCAGCACAGCCAAGCGTCACAATGATCAAAACTAATAAGCACCCTGTATCTTACCTTACTGATAACATCAGATCTCCATTAACTATACAAGAGGCACTTGATTTTAAAGACCAAACAGAAGATGATGCCATTAATAATTTCATTACTCAAACTGAACCTCGCACACAATGTCACATGATAGAAGCAGCATTTGATAATGAATTGGAGGAAGATCCTTTGAAAGATACGCATGACCAAACAATACCTGTTACTTCTGTTGCAAATAGTAAAACTGTGGAAATTGCACCGGGGAAAACTTTAAATATCAATGCTAATCTCACACCCGAACAGGAAACTAAGCTCATCCAGTTGTTAACAAAATATCAAGAAGCATTTGCATGGGATTACCCTGACATGAAAGGAATTGATCCCAGTTATGTACACACCACATTTATACAGAAAAAGACGCCAGACCTGTTCGTCAGTCGCAAAGGAGACTTAATCCTCATCTAAAGGATGTGGTAAAAGCTGAACTTCAAAAACTCTTAGATGTCAACTTTATCTATCCTATTTCTGATAGTAAATGGGTCTCTCCGCTGGTGGTGGTACCAAAAAAGAATGGAAAGTGGAGAATCTGTGTGGATTATAGGGAATTAAACAAGGCAACACAGAAAGATCATTTTCCTCTCCCATACATAGATCAAGTATTAGATACTTTAGCAGGGAAGAAATTCTTTTCTTTCCTGGATGGCTTCAGTGGATACAATCAGATTCAGATTGCCCCTGAAGACCAAGATAAAACTACTTTTACTTGCCCCTGGGGAACATTTGCCTATCGAGTTCTACCTTTTGGCCTATGTAATGCTCCGGCCACATTTCAGAGGGCTATCCTCAGCATTTTTGTAGATTTAATAAATTATGGACTTGAAGTTTACATGGATGACTTTACACCATATGGAGACAATTTTGATCCGGCTCTAGACACCCTAGAAAAAGTCCTACAACGTTGCATTGTTACCAGGCTTTGCTTAAGCCACAAAAAATGTTTCTTGATGATGACTGAAGGACTTATTCTGGGACATTATGTCTCAGCAGCCGGTATTCAGGTAGACCCGACCAAAATCCAAATACTTTTTCTCATTCCCACTCCTACTACTCAAACAGAGGTACGCAGCTTTCTTGGATTTTCTGGTTATTATAGACGATTTATAGAGCATTATTCGCACATTGCTGCTCCTTTATATGCACTAACTGGTAACGTTGATTTTCTTTGGACAGAAAAATGTGACCATGCTTTCGAGGATCTAAAGAAGCTCGTATCCACAGCCCCAGTCCTTCGAGGACCAAACTGGGACCTACCATTCCAGATATCATCTGATGCCTCAGATACAGCCATTGGCGCAGTCCTTGGGCAGGAAGAGGATAAAAAACCATATGCCATCTATTACATTAGCAAGAATTTATCCCCTGCTGAATTGAATTACACTGTTACTGAAAAAGAATTCCTAGCTGTAATACATGATGTCAATAAATTTAGACATTATATTACAGGCTACCCTGTTATCTTGTATACAGACCATTCTGCTATAAAATATTTAGCAAATAAGCCTGTCACAAATGCCAGAGTAACTCGATGGTTAATCTTATTGCAGGAATTCGACATCACAATCAAGGAACGCCCTGGCAAAGAAAACCCTGTAGCCGATTTTCTTTCGAGAATACCAAAATCAAGCGATGCAGCAGCAGTTGAAGATCAATTTCCGGATGAGCACCTGTTTGCTGTTGCCGTTCAAACACCCTGGTATGCTGATGTTGCCAATTACCTCGCAGTAGGTAAACTACCAAAACATTTAACTCCTAATGAGCGCAAGCAGATTATTCAGAAAAGTTCTCGATTCTCGTGGATTGGGGGCTATTTGTTTCACACAGGAGCAGACATGCATATCAGGCGATGTGTTAGAGAGGATGAAATCTTTGACATCCTAAAAGCCTGTCACGACGGACCGTGTGGGGGGCACTTCGTTGAGCGTAGAACTGGACATAAAGTATTGCAGACAGGATATTACTGGCCTACGATCTTCAAAGATGCGAAGAAGTTTGTCCAAGCCTGTGACAGCTGCCAGCGCGCAGGACGACCTGGTCAAGCTGATGAGATGCCTCTGAAACCGCAGTTAGTCATCGAACCATTCGAGCGATGGGCTCTTGACTTCGTTGGACCCATCAACCCCTCATCAAATCAGAAAACATATATCTTGGTGGCAACAGAATATGTCACCAAGTGGGTTGAGGCAGAAGCATTGTCAAGAGCCACAGAGGACTCTGTTATACAGTTCCTGTTCCATCTATTTGTTCGCTATGGCCTTCCTAGAGAAATAATTACAGATGGAGGACCACAATTTGTTGGACATAAATTAGCTGCAACACTCAACAATCATCACGTCCAGCATAAAATCACTACTCCATATCACCCACAGGCGAATGGGCAGGTAGAGAATAGCAACAAGATAATAGAATCAATCCTAACGAAAACCATTGCGTCACATAGGCGTGATTGGGCTGCCCGACTACCTGAAGCACTCTGGGCCTATAGAACCACATGGAGGAGCACCACCGGTTACTCACCTTATCAATTAGTGTTTGTAAAACAACCCATTTTTCCCATAGAATTTGAAATCCAAACACTACGGACAGCACAGGAAGTTGGCCTAGATCTAAGCGAGGCACAAATCAATCGACTACAGCAGATCAATGAATTAGACGAAATTAGGCTCTCTGCACTACAAAATACAGCATTTATTCAACAGCAGCGAGCTAAATGGCATGATGCGCTCATCAAAAACAAAGTCTTCCACGAGGGAGACTGGGCTCTGTTATACGACTCTCGGTTTCAGGACTTCCCTGGGAAACTTCAGACTCGATGGTTGGGACCATACGAAATCCAGAAGGTGCATGACAATGGAACCCTCACTCTAATTACCATTGACGGTTCTGGATATGCATTTAAAGTAAACGGCCACCGAGTCCGTCTCTATCGCAAACCACTCACTCGGGAATCCTTCTGCCAGCAGCTACACCGAGATACTGATATGGAGATTTTAGGGGAGGAAGAGAAATCTTCCTCACCTGCAATTCATTAAGGGTTCATTGTTTTTTACAATTTGTACATAAGTTCTTGTTTTTGAGTGATTTTTGTACATAAGTTTGCATTAAATGATTTCTTATCATTTTTTTTTGCTGTCCCTTTTTCTTTCACAAAGTTCGATTTTTGCCATTCTAAAAATAGCATCTGCGTGTTTTTAGCTTTGCTTGTTTTGTTGTTCCTTTTCTAAAGGAACAGCATTCTGCTATTCCTTTTCCAAAGGAACGGCATTGTTACGTTTTTTGTTGTTCCTTTTTTATCACTACTGTCCTTTTTCTTTCAAAGGAACAACGTTATTTTATTACTGTTGTTCCTGTCTTAAACGAATGGCATTTTGAGTGTTTTTTATACTATTTTTTATTTTTGCCGTTCCTTTTCCCAAAGGAACGGCATTTGCATTTTTTGCTGTTCCTTTTTCTATCATCCGTCTTTGTTTCTTTTTTTTAAGGGAACACCTCTAGCATACTTTTGCTCTCCTTGTGAAAAAACTTATTCCTATTGCTAAACTAAATTGAGGATGCTTCTTGCCCATATTCTTTCAAGTCTTTAAGATACAGCTATGTACTTGTGCAATGAATATAAAATCACAACATACCGAAATCTGCAAATCATACATCGCTATATCTATAAGGCTCTGCATTAGTAAAAGGACAAACGGAAGGACATACTTATTTCTTACCTTTTGTCGACATGGTTTTATTAATTTTACCCTGATTGGTTATCTTTATCATGCTGATTCCCTTAAACTTTTTTTGATTATTACTTGAGTATAAGAACAAAGAACATGTATCTTCCTATTGAGATGATAAGACTTCTTCCACCATTCCTACTCTTAAGGAGTGTAGAACCACCCTTTGTGTATAAATAAGGATAAGTATTCTATAAAAAAGAAAAATATGTGTGAACATGATATGAGAAGTGTCAAATGCAGGATAGGGGGTCTCATTAAGAGCCAGCCTACCATGATCATGAGGATGGAAGTGAAGTGGCATTCCCGTTATGGCCACCACACCAGGGATATGGTCCAAAAGGTATATCAAATAAAACGAACCTTGGAACAGGAGGTCTCATTACGAGCCGGCCTGCCCACGTTTCGCTCCTTCCTCATGAATGGCATTATGATTAACTGGTCACCAAGCCAGCATAATGGTCTACATTTTGACATAATAACACTCCTAAGTATACACAAAGGATCATGGTTCCGAGGGTGAAAAAACAACTCTGCCAAGGTTATGGACACCTGTCGGCAGCAGAGTACTGTTAATGGTATTGAAGTCACCTTGCTTACATCAATGGGTAAGATACTAATACTCTTTTGTTTCTTATATCTGGGAACTAATCATATGTCATTTCCCGATTTATACATCGCATGAATATTTATCATTACCAATCATGGCAACGGAAGTGACCATGACCACTTGAGATTTGGCACGTACGATATATGTCTTATCCACTAGCCTCATATCATAACGCAGCAGCCTCTTATATAATACGCGATCAATTCTCCGCCTCGATTTCGGTAATTCGTTGTCCTTTTTAACATAGCATAATTTCACATGTTGTTCCTTTCTGATTTGGTTGCAGATCGGGTGCCGCCCCTTTATTTGCCGGCTGGGACAGCCTATCACATTGCGGGGGGGGGGGGAGGTTAACCTCATCATTTCCTGAAATACGTGTCAACTTACCATTCGGGAAAATTAGCAAACGACGGTTTGGCATGGTTTAACGGCATGGCATTTCTATTTTTACACAAAATTGCTTTCTGTTGCACTGTTGCATACTCTGTGTTTTCTTTGAAACCTTGCAATTATCACCTCTTTGTGCTTCAAACAGAAAACGTAGTTGCCGTTCCATTTAGAATCCACAGTGAAACCATGGGAGGAAGGGAAATTCGAAGCGAGCCTCAGCAGTTGATGATCTCTGCTGCTGCCCGGGAGATCCTGGAAAGAGCAGGATGGTTGAATTATTTCAATCGCCTACAGGAGTCTAATGAAACAGTAGCGATGGAATTTCTGCAGAACCTACAGGATGATCATTCCACAGTAAGGGGGAAGCGGATAGCAGTCACTGATGACATAATTGCAGAAGTTTCAGGACTACCAGCCGCCGGACCAGTATGGACATTGAAAAAGGAACGATTACAGAAGGTCATGGAAATTTTCCAGGACGAAGGCCAGAGTTTGACAATTAAGGGAAGGGGAGTTCTGCCAGCGACCCTAGGAGAACCCTGGATGGAGTTAGCAAGAATAGTGCAGGGCTACATCACCTGCGAAGGAAGGAAAGACGTGGTAAGACCACGACATCTTAAACTTTTAGCTGTTTTAAAGCAGAAATGCTCTGTAAATCTACCTGCACTCCTGAACTCATTACTGCATGATGTTGCACAAAGCATGAAAAAGGCACAGCATGTAGAGTCATTCGTTAGTCACCATGGGTTAATACGACTAGTTGTTAGCCATAGTCTCACCCAGCAGCAGAGCAGCTGGGAAGAGCTGATTGCAATGATTGAGGGGGGATTGACAGCACCATCCCCAAAACGTAAACACCCTACAAACACACCAGAACGACCGGAAAAACGCAGAGAACATGTTGCTAGTGCATCAGAACAACCAGGGATACACCAAGGATCGGCAGAACACGAGCATACACCCGAGCAGCCAGAAGAACCCAGAGAATCAACCCAGTTACCTAGGATGCAAGGAAGGATAGAGCAACCCAGAAAATCAATCCGGTTAGCTCGGATACGAGGAAGGCTGGAAAAACTCCAGGAAAGCACCAGCCAACCGGTGATAATTGAGGATGAGCAATCCGAAGAAGAAGAAGCCGAGCATCCGGAAATAGAAATAGAAGCAGAAAGTGAACAGGAGGAGGAAATGGTACAGCAGGAAGATAGCCCATTACAAGACCTACTGGGAGAAGATGACTTGGCCGCAATCCTAGCCAATATGGGCAAGTATGGCCAACCTTCTAATTCAAAGGACCCCCACGGCACACCCCAAAAAGAAAGCATGTCTGTTCATGATGAAGAGGAGGAAAATACTGAACGGGAACAGTCTGTTCCCAGGTCACAAGAAGAAATTCTAGAGGAAATATGAGCAGAAACAGCAGTCGCTCAGGAAGAGACAGAACCAGTCGAGGTTCCTACCCCAGAACAGCCAGAGCAGAACAGTGAAGAAGAACCTCAAGAGGAAGATTTAGGAACTAGTCATGGTCCAGACCGCAGCAGACAGTCTGCTATTCCTTCTAATGAAACGCTGGAAATTAAGAAGTTGCGGAAGGAACGGCTGAAATTGTTGAATACGATAACCCAGCTCAGACAACACATTAGGATTCTGAAAAAGAACCAGAAGGTAAGAAGGACTGGAAAGAAGAAAAATAGGGCCAACGATCGGTCTGCTACCCAAAACCCTACTGAGAATCCAACTGACGTTCCAAATGATGTTGAGGAACAAGAACAGATGGATATTCGTGTTAAAACAGAACAAGATGATATAAGGACCAGTGACAAGGAAATTCAGACAGAGGCACCACCCTCAGGGGTAATAAGGGTTCTGAACTCCAAACAGCATAATAAGAAAGTTCAGGTAAAACTCCCAGCCTCCACTGACTTATGGAAAAAAGACCCGAAAACAAAAACCTTGCATAAGAAGATGAAGCAAGCCCAACAAGAAGCCGAACAACTTAGAGAGCAAACGGTTCCCCGAGAGAAATATGAAGAGTTACAGCAGCAACTGGAGGACGTCAATCAATCCAAAATCCAGGCTTTTGAAGGGTGGCGAAAGGAACAAGAGGAAGTTGCACAGGTAACCCGTAGACTAGATACTGTTATCACACAGATGAATACCTTGTGTTCTTTATACAATGACGTCTTAGCATGTAGGGCCCCTGCTAAAAACTATGCTCTGTTTTTATTAGAACGATATTTGCAATTAAAAATAAAAGCTGTTAAAGCAGGTGCCCCTATACAAATCAATACTGTCAATGACTTTATAGACTGTTGTAAACATTATGGAGTGAAAGTCCAGAGATTGTTGTGTGAACTTTATTTGCATGACCTTGTGTTAAATCAAGAAACTGAGTTAAACCCTGGCCCTTTAGTTGGAGACATCCAATTTCAGGCATTCATTTCATTCGGGGTTAATCAGATGAAGTGGCTCAAAGCCTATGACACCTTCCAGAGTCAAGAAAATGGTCTAGATTTACGGGTAAGGGCTGAGCCTAGGAACCCAGTGCAGTTGTGGAAAGCTCATAGAAACCTCATAAAGACTCCGGGTGTCTGTGAAACTTTAGGACCCATGCATGAGGCAATTATTCGGGAAGGTTTAGAGTATTTTCTTTCCATCCAAGACTTGGCCATTAATGCAGCCAAATTTCGGTATCGAATCTCTGATCCAAACATTCAGCTCAGAGAACCATTTAAGTATGAGAATTTTGAATTAGCTGCCAACCGTTTTAACCTCTATGGCAAGAGCATTCTGAAAGCAGGGTCATCCTGGTTAGGATATAGATTTCGCGCTCCAATTATTTGGCACCCTGCACCTGGATACCAGGCCCTGTATGAGATGCCTGAGTGGCAAGCAGGTCAGTTCTTTGATTATCTAATCACTCATCATGGCTGTAGGCCTCCGAATGAGACTCCTTCTCCAGCATATTCTCTCACTGCCTTGCATGTCAACTACAATGTTTTCATGAGGACATGAAACAAGGTAAGCAGGGGGGTGTGTGGAGTACTGAAAAGGTATGTTTTTGATGATTCTTTCAGTGGTTTTTGGTAGAATTTGTGAACCTTTTTGTCTCATGAATTTGGAAAGTAATAAGGAATTATAATAAAACATGTGGAAATCGATATGCAAGGCTTAACCACTAATAATGGTTATTAATGGTTATTTTCTGTACAGGAAAAGGAAAAGAGCGAGGAATGCCGCTCCAAAGGAAGGGATAAGGCCAAGATAACTGCTGTCCCTCTGAAGGCAAACCGAATGCAGACAAGGTTAAACAGATTAAAGCAAGTCAGCGCGGAAAATAAGGAGAAAACACCAGCTCGGCGCAAAAGGAAGGAAAGGATGAAGAATTAACAGTTTGGCGAATCCCTCAGGATCTTCAATCCTGAGGGATCACTGCTTTATTTATCTTATCACTTGGACATCTCCGCCGTCACCTTTATATAAAGGGACCGCACTGTTAGCTGAGAGAGATAGATCAAGAGAACGATATGCTTTTATGTAATTCTCTGTTAAACATCAGTTCTGATTATTAAGACTCGTTGAATTGGTTCATTGTATTTTTGACCGATGCGTTAATGGAAGCTTTGTGATTATTTCACTTCTGCATCTGGATTAACCTCAAGCGGTGTATCCTTGGAGGCTAAGGGCCCGGCCCCGGAGGACACTTGCTTTTGTACCATTACGACTTGGTTTCTGTGTGGTTTGTTGATTATTGTTATTTGGTAATTTGATATATTTTATAAGTAATGTTACATGCTCTGTTAAAGATTGAATCATTATTTTATAGATAGAATCGTGTGTTGACTCCGCATCACGTTATTAATCCTTTCAGAGTTCACTGCATGTTCTTATTGTTTTGTTGCAGAGCTGTTATACTGAATATTAGTGTCTTATATTTGCTTGAGGTAATAATCGTAATCTATTTAGGAGCACAGTCGTCTTCCTGTTGATTCAGGGTGATCAGATTGTTATCCCAGTGTGTTGTGTGCGTTTCTGATTTATCCATGCTGTTCCATAATTCATTAACAGTCATTGTTGTTCCATTAGTGTGCTTTCGTGTGAATTACCTTTAGAGTGGAAGAATGTTGTTTAATTGTAAAGCATGCATTTGATTTGATAGATTAAACTTAGTTGCAACCCGCGGGACTTAGTTGTTCATTTGTTGTGCTATTCTAGAATTGATGTTCAATCTCTTATTTGATGTTCCATTTACCAGTATTTGTTGATTTAGTGTGAGAGATGATCTAAAGCTGTAGTGAGCATTAGCAGTCACTGTCTAGCTCCCAGGCTCTTGGTTTATACTCTAGTTTCCTTTTCATCAGTTTCCAAAGGGATGAATAATCACTGCCGAGCCCTTGACTGATAAGCTGTTGAGTTTTCTGAGTGTGTGATTTATTCTTTGAAGTGATTTAGTTATAGATAAGCATCCGTTTACTCTTGTATTTCTTAAGCACTGTACTACTAGCATTACTCTGACAAATGATAGCCTCAGATTGAGTCACTCTTTATAATGACAAAATGCTCCCGGATTGACATATTAATGTGAGGTAATTAGAGGTGAAAGAGACCCTTTTTATAGCTCTACACACACATTCTGGTCAACTGGCGGGAGTCAAAGATTCTAGTAGAAGCGCCCTGCCAGTCAACCTCTGACCACTTTGTGACTGTGCTCACACTCCATTGCGGGCAAAATTTTCAAATGGCAGCATCCAAGAAATGAAGCGCTCATCCTTTAACCCAACACGCCAAAGGTGGTCCCGCTATTTGACACATAACTTCAAATGTTTCTTAGTGCCACTTTTTCAAAATTTCATTTTTTGAATATATATATATATATATATATTCAAAGTAAATAATCTCCTATTTACAACATACATGAAATTTAAAACTATCCAAAACATCTGGCTCCACCTGAGGATAATGTTTCTCTGGAAGGGAACACTAAGAACCGCAGATCAATTTATTCACCTAGAGCATGGAGTCAAAAAGTTATTTACACATTACAATGAGTTACTCAACGAACTATGTACAATGATCAAATTGATATATACAATGATGGAATGAAACTTTAGTGCTGGAAATAATGCTTTAGGTATTGCCCATTCACTGGTAATGGAAGCATCTCGCCATCCAAATTTTCCAAGACAAAAGTGTTATTGGTTTTGGATTCAGTAATATTTAAGGGACCATACCAAAGGGGATCAAATTCCCATTCTTGCATTTATCTTATCTTCTAACATCCCATATTAAAACAAGATCACCTGGTTGGAAAATAACATCTTTGGCTTTTATATCAAAATTGTTTTCATCTTCTCTTGATAGCTTATTAGATTTTCACTGATCTTATCTCTAGTTTCATTCATCTCTACCAACCTATTCATCCTTCTGATTAGAGGACGTGGTTCTTTTTAGACATCTTGAATCAATGCTACCACAAGCTTTATCAACTAACTAGGGAACAATGTTTCACTACCACACACCAACTCAAATAGTGACTTTATAGTTGATCTTCTAGTATTTACTCGACTTTTTTTCTCAAAGGAAAATTTGAACCTTCTATTGAGAGAATAAAAAGTTACATAGTATATGCCTATTGGCATTCTGATGACTGTATATTCTTGCCTCCCCTGTACAAAGGAAAAGCAAAAAATATAGAGTTTCATGTGGTGGTGTGGAATGTTTAGCAAAACTTCGTTCACCCCATTGTATCACTGCTATTACGTATGCATAGGGCATCAGAGCAATTAAACAAATTAAAACCAAAAAATAACACTCTTGTCCTGGGCCTCCTCTCTCGAGGAAAATAGCCCAAACAGGAGAAAAAAGGATGGTTTAATCATGTCGAAAAGTGTTCCCAATTTTTAAGTTGGGCATATGAGAAAAAACTTATATATGTTAATATGAAGAAAAAAATATCATACTGCTGACTAAACCTCCATCGAAATGGAAAACAACCCAAGCAGTATGATGTTTGAAAAAAAACTTTAAATGATATAGTTGATGTAAGCCATAAAGGAAAAATAAAAACAGATAGATAAGTAGCAGTCTGATCACTTGCGAAGCAAATCAAAAAACCAGGAGGACCAAAACATCATCCAGATAAAACTATGCTTGTCTGAGCCCCTGTGTCCAAATGATAGATTTCCAATTGGCTTTACTGGGTGAAGGGTGGTTGATTCGAGTGGTGGATCAAATCCCCATCATTTTAGGTTATGGCCCAGCCTCCCAGAACTTGTTGTACACCTTCTTTAGAAAGTGTGTCTGCTTCCATATTCTACTTCATGTATATATGACATACAGATAAATCATCAAAGTATATTTTAAGAGATAAAACTTCTTCTAAAAGAGGAAGCAGCAAAGAATATGTTTCAGGGAAAGTAGTTCCGCGTAGTTATTGGAGCCAACCCCCAAGCCAACAGAGGCTGAGAGCCTCTTTCCAGAAGGGAGGTGAATTGAGATTCTAGCTCCACAAAGGTTTTGGGGATCCAAGGCTCCGTCAATGTAAGCCCATGGGATGTCTCCTCTGATGTATTCAATCCTTACTTCACGAGAAGTCCTGGAATATTTTGTGAGTGGGATGTTCTAAAAAATGGAAACCCCTTGTACAACTATTATCTTAAGAACAGGGATCTTGTCCCTGAAAGTAACCATGTTACAAGCTATCCATGTGCCTCATGACACAATCAATGGGATATTTCTAATTCTCTCATCCAAAGCAGCGTTCCACCAAGAAAGCCAAGCCTCCTCTAAAGAAGGGCCTCCCCAAATGCTGTTGCAGCTTAACAAGCGCTTAGTTTCCTTCCAAATCTAGGAATTGAAGTTACAGCCTAGAAACAAGTGAGGGATGGTTTCCTCATTCCTCTTGCAAAGTGGGAACCATCCTCGACCAAACTTACCTCTTTTCTAGAGGAATTCCCAGGTTGGAACCTTTTATTTAAGGATACACCAAAAGAAAAGCCTGGATTTCATTGGCGCCTTGAGTTTCCACAAAACCTGTGACCACCAGTCCGGATCATTCCATCCCTTTTGTGACATTATCTAGGTGTAGCCGAGTTTTGGGGCGTATTTCCCCAAAGGAGAGTGAACCCAACTTAGGGAGTCAGGACAATCTTTCAGTCTTACATTTGATCTATGAAGTTCAAAAGTGAAACCCCTCCATTCCTCCACCCAATGTTCTTCAAGTTGAAGATCCACGTCTAATTTCCATACCAGTTGGCCCCATATCATAGAGTGACCCTCACATTAGGGGAATTTTGAGGTCTAAAATGGGCCTCCTAAGAAAAATGTATAACAAAAATAAATTTTATAAGAACCAATAGGATTAAAGATGATGATGTCAACCATGGGGGATGATTCACTTTTTTTGTAGTAAAAAAGTAAAAATAATAAAATAATAAAACTAATTTTTCAACTCATATTTTCAACTTATCTCCCTAAGGTTTTACTCAAATTTCGAGCACGAGTACTTTCTGGATGAAAAATTTAATTGCTCATCCAAAGAGTATCCATGTTGCATACTTTTGATGGACCATGCTACAAGAAAAATGAGAAATACATGAAATAACGTGATTTTAATCACATTTTAATGTATTTGTCCTTTTTAGTGTAGTAGGGTCGATCTAAAGTATGAAAAATCAGTACTCATTGGATGAGGAATAAAATTATACATCCAATGAGTGTTTCCACTCAAAATTTGAGTAAACCCATAGGGAGATAAGTTGAAAATACAAGTTGAAAAAATAGTTTTTTCTTTTTTCCCTCTAAAATTTGATGATGTAATCTAATATTATTTTATTATTTCCATTATTATTTTATAATTTCCTTAGGAGGTCCATTTTAGACCTCAAAATTCCCCTAATTTTCCCAGCCTAATTGAGGAAATTTATCCCTTTTGTAGATAGGTTCTTTATTAGTCCTCTGGAAAGAGAAAAAGACTCATTGCATGCCACCCAAGGATCTTGACCTATTCTTATAGATTCTTCATTCCACACTATCCATGCCAAACCTTGTTCGATTCCATAGATGGAATCCACAATGGCTTTCCAAACCACTAAAGCATTCAGATGTTTCTTGTTTTGCGTTCTAAGCCAATCATCTAATCGGGTTGGATCAATATACTTTCTTTTGACAACAATTGTCCACAAATTTTCATTTGTGAGTATTCACCAACCCAGTTTAGCTGCCAGGGATGAAGAAAATTCTTTGAGGTCCTGGATGCCCCACCCTTCCCATTCCTTTGGTCTATCCACTTTATTCCATGCCACCCAAGGAAGAACCGGCTCATCCTTTGACCCTGCCCATAGGAATCTACTGCACAAACGGTTAATTTTTGAAAGGATAACTTTTGGCACCCAAGTTAATGTAGTCCAATAAATAGGGATGGCGAGGAGGACTGATTTTATCAGCACTAGTCATCCTGCCCAAGACAACCACTTGTAACTCCAATTCTTGATTCTAGTTTCAATCTTAGCCACTAGCCAGTACCATTCAACTGTGTGATAAGTATCAGGTTTTAGGAAGAACCCCAAATATTTGAAGCTTTCAGATAATTCCTTTGTTTCATAGGGAACTTATTTCGAGATCCTACCCATCTCCAACTCGGTAAACCCTTCAGCAGTAATCGAGGATTTTTGAATATTGATGCAAGGCCCTATAGCTTTAAGGAAGAGGTCCAAAATATCTTTAATCTGCCTTATTTCCTCTCGGGACCTCGAGCTAAAAAAGAGTATGTCATCCAAAAAAAAATTAGGTGGGTGATACATAGGTTTACAACCACCTCAATCCCTTTTATATCCCCTCTTATTCGAGCTTCCGAGATCATCTGGATAAGGCCCTCTGCCACCAGAAGGAAAAGGAGCAAAGAGAGGGGACATCCTTGCTGCAAGCCTCTTTGACTTTGAAAGAAAGAGGTTCGTTCCCCATTGATCAAGACTCCAAAGCTGACATTGGTGATGTAGCCCACCACCCAATTGATGAAGGGGACTCTGAACCCTAAATGAGTTAGGAGTAACAGGATATAGAGCCATCTTATGTGATCGTATGCCTTTGAGAGATAAATTTTGACAATACACCTTTTTTGCCACTCCTCTTAAGGCTATGGAGAGTCTCATGTGCTACTTCGACCACTTCATGAATTTTTCTTCCATCCAAAAAGCCAAACTATTCTTTAGAGATGTGCCTAGAAAGATTAGGTTTCAGCTGAATGGCTATCACTTTTTATGTGATATTGTAAATACAATTACACAGTGATATCGGATGAAAATTATAAAAGGATTTAAGATCCACCTTCTTCGGGATGAGGGCTACAAAGGTTGAATTGAAAGACTGTTGAATCAATCCTTTGAGCCTTGATTCTTCAACAACCTCTATCAGTTCCTCCCCTAACATCTCGAAAAAATGTTGAAAGAATTCCACCGTCCATCCATCAGGCCCCGAAATTTTATCTTTCTGCATATCCTTGAGGATTCCTTCCACCTCCCCTTTTGAGACTAGTAGCATAATATTCTCATTTTCATCCTCTTCTACATAGTGGGTGAAAAAAAAAGCCACTCTGATCACTTCCGCAATTTATGCTTTTAGCACAGCTTTGAAGAGGGACCTGAAATGACTGGTGCCCATCTTTGCAAGTTCATCAAAATATTTTGCAATTTTACCATCCTCCATCTGCATCCCCATATGGTATTGATATTTTTCCTTCCTTTTGCATAGTTCTAAAAAATTTGTGTATTCTCGTCCACCGCTGAGAGCCAGATGGCTCTACTTTTTAGGCGTCATTGTTATTCCCTGTATTTCAAGATTTTCCTTTGAGAGGCTTCCAGGGATTTGATTATGTCCCCTTTTTCATGGGTTTCATATCCATCATCATCAGGGGACTCCAACTGATATAATTCCTTTCCTATCTGAAGGAGGGATTCCTATTCTTCCTTTTTTTCTTGATTACCCATTCTATCGTTGCCTTCTTCGTCTGTTTAAGCTTCCTCATAAAAAAAAATATTCCCCCCCGCCTCCAAATCCCCCTCGTCCTCCTTCCGGATAGAGTGGAACAAATTGTTAAAGTACTTGTTTGGGCTTCAAAATTTCATACAAATATCACTCATTACCATTCATTTTTCACCTATGCTTCCATTATATCACTCATTATTCACCACCATGTCACTTCATTTTTCCTATTGTTCACCATTAATGGGTCTCATTTATATCTTCCAAATATTATTTATTTTAAAGCATTTTTAAGAGAAATTCTTGATTAAATATTAGAAAATAATATATTTTACTTCATATATGGAAAGTGGATTGTTTTTGTGAAATGTGTAGGTACCAAGGAAGCTTCCAAGACACCTTTATGTGGCCTTGAATGATCAAATTCGAATTTGATAAGATAAACCTCATGGAGAAGATCAAGGACAAAAGGGGGTTATGTGTCTAGATGGTTGAGAAATGTATGGAACTAAAGAGAGATTAGTGGATCATCATTATGAGTTTGTTACTCATCCCATTGTATAAATAGGAGTAAAATCTCCTCCATTTGTAAGTTTTTGTAATCTTAGAATTTTGGAGTATGTAATCTTAGAAGCTTAGAGTTGTAATCTTAGAGTTGGTTTGTAATGGAGATTTTGAAATAAAGAATCATACTTTGATTTTTCCTCTACATCTGAGTCTTCTTTGAAGTGGTGTGCTTGTGGAGTTATGGAGGGCCCCCATGGCCTCACTTGCATACTTATTTTAGGTATAATTTAATTTATGTTTTTATTTCATTTTAGCTTTCAATTTTTTGTTAAATGTTCTAATATTGGAAGAGTCTTATTTGAAATTGTTCTTGTAATAGAACCGTAAGATCTCAGACAATTATTAGATTTAGATTTGTTCATTTCATCTTTTAATTTTTTTATTAGATGTTCTAATATTGGAGTAGATCCTAAAATTCAGGTGTTCTTGTAAGAGAACCTTAGGATCTCGATGAATGTTATATCTAGGTTTGTTTAGTTGTTGGAATAGATCTTGTTGAATATTTTCTTGTAAGAGAACCAAAGATCTCGAACAAATTAGGAATCTTAGTTGTTGGAAGAGATATTGATGAATGTGTTCTTGTAAAAGAGCCAAAATATCTCAGACAAATTAGAAATATTTCTAGACCTATAGGTGGCACTTCTAAGTTTACCTTCCCGGGTTGACATTAAATGAACTTTGATTGACATCATCAATTGGAACCAAACAGGACTCTTCATTCAGCCAAGAGGGATTAAATTTGAGGGTAGCTCCCAGTTTCTTGTTCATTCTAGTGATCTCCAACAAGATGGGCATATGGTCAGAGTCTCCCCCTTCTCCAATCTAGTGCCTAAAGATCGGGACTTTTCCCACTAGGTCCTCTTTAAGAAGGAAACGATCCAATCTCTTTGCAATTTTGTCACCCCCCACTCTCTTATTTGTCCATGTCGGTCTAGGTTTTATATGGTCAACATCCACCAAACATGAGGAGGACAACTTATGGATAAATTAGTCAGACAAGGGGTCCGCTAGGGAATTTAGTCCCCAAGCTTCTGATAACCCCATAGAGAAATTTAGGTCCCCCCCAACCACCAAATTTGAACTCCTCATCAGTGATTTGGAGAATAAAGAATTCGAGAAAGTGACTCTGTCCATGCATGGTCTATAAATATTTAGGATACAGAGAGTCAGACAGATATCACTTGAGCAAAACTCTAGCCTAATGAAATGATCCATTCCCCAAGAGTTTAAAACTTATAGTCTCTTGTCTTTATAGCCCACCGCTAATCCTCCAGATCTCCCTTTTGTATCCAAAGTGGAGAAGGACCAACTGGGGAAAATTTTCTTAGAGCTCTCTTAATGTCATCGCCAGGTCCCAATGTTTCTTGGAGCATGAGCACATCAAGAGAGTATATTTTCACTAACTCTCTCAATGCTAGCTTCTTGGAGCTGTTAGCTAGCCCTTGACATTTAAAGGAGAGAAAAATCATTAGGGACTAATGGTGGGTGTTTTCGCTGCTCTAAGCACCCGTCATAGGGAACGTTGTTTGCCATCAACAATGTCAATCCTGGCTCTTAATTGGGATTTTGAGAGGTTGGAATTTCTTCCTCTGGTCTTCCGAGGACCCATGGCAATGGGGAGGGGTCCCAATCCTCCCACTGCACCCCAAGGAGGGGGTTTCTTCTCTCTTGGCCTGAGATTATAGTGCATTAGACTAGATGGGGGGTTAGGGGGGAAGTGATCCAAAGGTGCAGAAGGGAGCAGAGCTAAGAGGTTAAGATCAGGGATGGCTGTAATGAGGCAGTTTATGGCTTCAGTTACCGAAGCATAATGTAAACAAGGTTCATGAATAGGCTTGGAGGGACCAGGCTCTGCCTGCAAAAAACATGAAGTAAAAAATTTAGAAAACAAAGCAGGGGAAGAGACTAGAACCACACCCTCAGGAAAATGGGCTAGATTTCCATCTTTTAGAGTCCCCGCAGGATCTGGCTCAGCTCCTTCGGCCCTGGGAGGCGATGAATAAACAACTAGTTCTATCATCACATCCTATGATCCCCCTTGCATCTTCTGAGATGTTTCCCCTTCCACCCCTTCCATAGCTACTGCTTCTCCCTCAGATGTGTTCTTATTTTGGGGAGCCATTGCTGATACATCCTCCTTCTTCTACCTTCTTTAGCATCTATACCCTAGGGGACATTCTTTGGCCAGATGACCATATGCATGGCAGTGGTGGAATATAAAAGGAAAGTGCTTGTAATCGAGCATCTGAGTAAAAGTAATATCCTTACAAGCCTGGTTGATCTCTTCAGCCAAACCTTCTTTAGGGTTTAGGGGTACTAGAATCTAGGCTAAGATTTTATCCATTGTCTGCTAAAAATAAGAATCCACTTCCAAGAAGTTCCCTAGAGAGTTCCCGATTGCTCGAAAAATGAAGTCCGTCCAAAACTGGAACGACAACCCTGGAAGCTTGACCCATACAAGTGATTCATCTATATTTTCCTCTGTGCGTCGAATAATGGGTTCCATTTTTTTAACAAAATAGGACAATTTTCCAGGCTCCAATTTTGGTTAAGGACCTAGTCCAAAGCTTCCTTTTTGTTAAATTCAATCATGAACCAGCCACATGCCAGTGATGTTACTTCAACTTGTTTATCCAGCCCTTCTAAGCAAGAATTTAATGTACAATCTTTGATGTAATTTTCTGAGAACTTCTTTCCCTTGATTTTTCCTACTAGGATGGTATCCATAGCTTCCATAGCTTCTTTGATTTGTATATCAACCCCAAGAACCAGGTTCTGAGGGGGATCTTTCCTTTTTATAATCTTAATCTTCTTTCTCCGAGCTCCTGTAACCCTAATTCATTCTCCTACGTTGTTACCCTGTGGTTCCTGAGGAGAATTGAGTCCCTCTGACTCGGGCAGCCGAGGCTAACTAGATTCCAAGTCTAGGGAAACCCCTTCACTCAAATATTTGACCCCCAGATTCTCCTTTCCCTTTAAGCCATTAGGGGTTTCCTCTGATATTCTCTCACCCTCTTCCTTCCTTTTCCCAGATACAAGGCCCAAATTGACTGAGTTCCCAGTAGCTGAAGCGTTATGGTCTACAACAGTCCTAGTATCTTGAAAAAAACTTTGTTCCTGTCTTGGCCAAAGGGTCTGAAATTCCCCAACCACAAACTGAGGGTGAAATCTCACCTTCCGAACCCTCTCCTAGATACTTGATGGGGATAAACCAGTGCCAACCGTATCCCCCTCCAACTCCTTAATATACACTTGGGGTTTTGACCCACTTAGGCATGACTTCAAGCTAGTATCCCTTGGAAATCCACAACTAGCCACAATATCTTCCAAACCTCTAGAGATACTAGAAAATTTTGAGTTACAGGAGGTGAAGGAACTTTCATACAATGATAACGATTCCTTTGTTTCGAGATCTGGAAAATATGGGGGTTTATCTAGCTTCCCACTCTATCTCTTTTCTAGAAACCTAGACCCTAGGCTTAGAACATTATGCAAACAGTCATCTAGAAAAATAGTGTGATTCTCCTTCCTCTAGGCATCACTTGACCCTCAAGGGTTTACATCTACAACCTTGGATGGATGAAAAAACCACTGAATTTTTTTCTCCGAAAAGTCATACCCCCACACCATCAAAATATCAACCAGTTCTAGGTCAAGGTCCACCGTATCCCATTCCTTGACCATGTTTATCTGCACAGAGGATGTGATTAAATATCTAACAGTAAAAAATTATGCAGATGAATACCAAAAGCGTTTGCTATAAGCTCTGATAAACGGTGAATAAATTGAAAAGAGCAAACCTTGGCACCATCCTCCCATAAACCATAACCCTTTTCACGTTTTGACGGTTCACAGATTGAGGTTTGTCACATGGTATTATCGCTGCCACAGATGTCCTTCATACTCTGACTATGGTAGACCTAGCACTGACCGAAAGCTAGGGCTCCGAGACTCGTAGATACTATACGTGCCTCGAAACTCCATGGCTAGGGTTTTGAGCCTCCATCGCCCTCCCTGGTATTGTGTTTGTTAAAAAACACTTTCTTATTCATTTCATAATCTAGTAGTTACTCAACTTGCCAAGAGGGAAAACTTCAATTTTGAATCCCAATCTTTCTTATTCTCTGTTGTTGTCTTCTTCAAAATCCTTACCAATGTCTTATTTGAATATTCTCTAACCCATTCCCTTGAGGATGGTAAGCAGTATTATTTGATAAAAATAACATAGTATTTATGGAAAAAATCAATAATTTTAGTAGATTTAAACACTTGATAATTATTGTTGATCAGCGGTTGTCATTGATGTCAACCCAAGCAGCACCAGGGGCTAACCCAATATTGAATGAGAATTTTGACCTACCAAATTAATATATTCTGGGTCAATAATTATTTTTATGGTTTCTACTTGTTGAGATGTTTCCGTTGATATATGGCACACCATGTAATTCTTCACGGTTTGTGAGATATTAACGTTTGAAGTTTGTACCCCAGTTAGTGGGCTAAAACCCCATGGGGTTGGGGCATGGGTCATTGAAAAGTCATAATTAATATTTTTTATGCTCCTAAAATCCCTCCCACGTTCACTTGTTGAAGCCCCTCTCAACTTAAGCATTCATATATATTGTGATCTTCATTTCCTCCTTAGGCAAGGGATTTGGACATCTGAAACAGGTCATCGTGGCGTTTTCGCTCTAACGTTTTTTCTATGAAGGCTCAGAAGCTGAAATCTTTATGAGGTGAAGAAAAATCCTGAGGAAGCTGTAGTAACAATTTCAGATCAATTTGCACTGTTACACAGTAATTTGTCACCATCCCTACCATTCCCCGTCCCGCACAATGGAGGACCCGTTATGTGACCTGTGAACACTGTCATGCCTTGAAAACATCATCAATGCATCCCTCTGAGTATGAGCTTCATTTTCCCTTGAGACAACTCCTTGCAAAACTCATGAAAAACAGCTCTTTTTGCATTGGCGCGGGTAGACAGTTCAGTGCTCGCGCCAATCAGGGAAATCCTGTAAAGAGGTCGCGCCACTTGGCGCTATGTCATAGAGCAGCAATCGCGCCACCCATTTTAGGGACTGTTTTTTAAATATGGATGGCGGAAGTTGAGTTCAAACAAACTCACAAACCACTGCCTATCTTGAGTTGGGAGGTTTGGCTGCGGGAGTTCTATGGAAAGGAATTGGTTTTGCCACCTCCCATAGAACCTTCCTTGTTGATAGGGCCAATCCCATAATAATAGGGATCCCAACTCCCTCCTTCCCCATCTATAAAAGCTTGCTCAGATCCATGGCAAGCTAGTCTTGAAGTGCTGAAGCTTTGCATCTCCCTATTCCCAAGTGCCTTTGTGTTGTAAAGAATCCTTTCTTTCCCTTAAGGCCCATTCAAGCGAGGAGACCATTGTTACGAGACTCTGGAGAGGTTTTCCCTTTCCTTGGCGAGCTTTGCGAGACGTGGACGACCGGAGACCCGTTCGAAGGAAGCTGCGACGTCAGAACTTGGTTGTAACTTCTATTAGTTTATTACTTAATAGATGACTATGATTATGGTTCCACTCCATTTTCCATCATGTTAATGCGAGTAATATCTTTTCTGACCGATGTTTAGTTACGTATGCTGGTTCCTATGCTTGTATCTGTTCGTTTCTTCTATGTGCAGGTGTTCATCCACGGAGATCGTGGAAGGATTGTGATCTGCCAGGGCTGAAGGACGGAGACACTTCTTCTTCAGATCATAGCGTTGGAATCCAGGTAGGCTTCCATCCCAAGTCTTTCATTCGTAATTAGGA
This sequence comes from Pinus albicaulis, assembly GCA_034641835.2. Classification (NCBI taxonomy): domain Eukaryota; kingdom Viridiplantae; phylum Streptophyta; class Pinopsida; order Pinales; family Pinaceae; genus Pinus; species Pinus albicaulis. The sequence goes on along the minus strand of CM076574.1, from coordinate 1,297,140,249 downwards.
GCTTGCGTCATAGCATTGTTTGTTTGTTGCTAGACCCCTGCTGGGCTAGTAGGGATCGCCTCTGTCCGCAGAGGGGATTTACCTCCTCAACAAATTGGCGACTCCGTTGGGGAGATCGTCCGGTTTTCCTTGTCTCGTTTATGATTATTTCGCTTTGATTGTTTCTCCTTGCTTGATGAACCTTCTGGGTTGGATTCTTTCATTGTTTTAGCTTCTTGGTTTGCTTAGCTTGTATTGGTCGGTTTCTGGAATAGCTTATTTTTATTTTTTATTGAGGAACTCGACTGGCGCGGTTTTTAACCCGACAGTCGCGCCACTTGGCGCTGGTTGCTTTTGTCTGTCTCGCGCCAATTGGCCTCTGGCGCCAGTTTCAAGCCCACAGTCGCGCCACCCCTGTGACTTTTTTGAGTTTCTTCATTTTTTAGCTTTCTGGACTTGACCAGTGCTTCTCTTCTTGATTTCTCGACTGTCTGAGTGTGTTGGAGTCTTGTTTGGCTGGAATTCACCTCTGTCCTTTGGTTGTTTGCTTCTTTCTACCGATTTCACGTTTTGAGCCCTAGGGCATCTAGTGGCTTAGTGTATCGAGCCCTCCTTGGGAGTTTAGGTGTCTTGATTGTCCTGTCAACTTGTTGATTGGTTCTCCGCATTCTCTTAACAGTCTTTGATTGTTTTGCTGCGTCTTTTGAGTGATTGTTTGTTCCTTCATTCGGAATTCGTTTGCCCTTGCTTTGGACCTAGATCACATGGTCCATCGGAAGCTTTTGAAGTCTTTCTTCGATTTGAGAGACTTTGGGTCGATTTAGAGATCTGATTGATTGCATTGTTGAGTGAATTTTGTTTGTTTCGCTCTCTTGGATATCATTTCTCAAATTGTTCCTTTTGTTTTCAGTGCACATTAGCCATTAAACATTGAAAATCAAAAAAAAATCTCTCTTGCTTTTGTTAATTAGTGCAAATTGTGATCTTTTTCCATATCGCTAGTGATTAGTGTTTGAATGAAAAGTGTGCAATTGCATTAGTTGCATTAGAAACATTGTTGTTTGGTTTCCGTTCATTTCGTTTGTATAAAAGCTCTCAACTCTTCTCTAATTAGTTTTCATCGAACGAAATGTTGCATTGTGGCATATAGCTTTGCATTTAGGAGACACTACATACGATAGGGCCTGAAAATTGAAACTTAATTGAAGATCAACTGTAAAATTTATTCAATTAACCTAAGGCAGCATTGGAACTTAACGAAACATTTTTAGAAGGTCTAGGCTAGAGACGTGTTCCGGCGTCGTTAAACCTAGCGGCTGTCGTTTGCCTGTTGGCTTTAGACAGCGCTAATACGGACTTGTGCTCCCCGTACCGTTGCGTATATAAAGGGATACCCCTCTAGGTTTTCAATCCTTTATCCACAGGAAGCTGAGTCTGCCTCCCTATACCCGTGATACACCGAACACAGCATTCGGGGAGACTACCTGCACGTACGGAAAGTCCTTGGTCGATTTCTGTTTCATTATTGAAACCAAGGTGTATATTGCAATTCACGGATATTTGGTACACCCTTTGTGCCTAGTTTTTCCTGAGCAGTCATTTGGTCTTTTCTGACTCCCTAAACTTGAAAAGACCGTCAAGCGCTTGTCCTTTCACACTTGTGTCAACTCTGAAAGAGATAGAGTCATCTTTTTATCGTTTCTCGACTCTTGAAACATGAAACGGTAGAATTTCTTACTTTCCAATGTGGTAAAATTAATCGCCCACGATTTCACACCTATTTAGAAATTGCTTGGTGACCGTTTGATCGTGTGTCTTAACTCGTTTTCAGCCCGTGTGTGGTTTTGAGTTTGATGGCAACTTTCTCAGAGTTCACCAACCAAGGAATCCCCTCAGAAGGGAATCCTGGTCATTTTCCCCCTTTTGGAAATGTTGGTGCTCCTTACATGGCGACGTTGTCCCTTCCTGGGTTAACTGTTGGGTTGCCTGTTTGGTTGTTCTCAACCTCTGTTGTCCCGAATGTCTCCACTACTGTTCAATCAGTTCCTCCACATGAACAACCTCATGTTGATTCCAAGGTGGACCTCTCCCCTTCTTCGCCTGTTTCTACGTCCTCATCTTCTACTTTGCCTGGTGAAAGCCTGGATTCGAGTAACCAGGTGGCTAAAAAGAAGAAGAAGAAGACAAAGAAGAAGAAGTCTGATAAGCGAGAGGCTAAATGTACGGCTACTGTCCACGCGGAATCTCCTCTTGATAAACCTTCCAACCCTCCACGGAAAGTCAAGTTCCCTTGCCTGTTGTGCACGGGAGACCATCTTCTTCGAGACTGCCCTGGCATTCCCAAGGTGCTCGAAGTATGGTCCAACGGCCGCCCGCCGTTGCCTTTGACTTCCAGGAGTCAAGTTGGGGGCACATCTTCAGCTGCTGTTGATAAGAACTCTAAGAAGCAGGGTAAGATCACCAATCCCTGTAAGTTGTGTGAAGGGCACCATGCCATTCACCTTTGTCCTTATATGGATGAAGCCAAGCGAGTCTTGGACAACCCAGTCGGTTCTACACCACACCTTCCACCTGGTTATAATCGGCTTTCTGTGAGTCCTCTACCAGCCGATCCTATGGTTGGTCAAGAGTCATCCTTGGTCGATCCCACTCCCCCAGAAATTCAAATTCACGAATCCGTCCTTGACCAACCATTGGTCGTCGGATCGGTTGAACTGGCCCCGTCCGCGGTGCACCAGGTCTTTTCTGTTGAGAGTGGATCTCACACTCCTCATGTCCTTCTGGTTTCTTCAGATTCTTCGGACTTAGAGAAAAATTCTCCTGTCTCTGTGCTTCAAGAAGCTGCCCCTCCGCCTCCCAAGATGGAGGCTACGGAGGATATTCCTCCCGCCTTCGAGATAGAGGTCATGGAGGATGCTTCTTCTACCGTAACATCAGGGGAAGACCTTCGCTTGTCGATGGTAGCCCCTCCGAGTAGTTTGGTCGCTTCCTTTGACTGGAATCGATTTGCAGGATTTCGCCTTTCGTCTTATGTGCCTTTCGAGATCACAGTACAGGCTCTTGGTCTGGTTGTACCCAGCACCATTATAGATGAAGGTGCCTCTGTTAGTATTCTGTCATCAACTACCTGGCAAGCTTTCGGTTCACCGCCGCTTGCGCCTGTTACGCAGAATCTGTTGACATTCAATAGAAGAACGAGTCAACCGTTGGGGATCCTTCCAAGGTTACCTATTACTTTGGGAGGCAAAACCGTCCATATGGACGTGATGGTTGTTCCAGGCCCCTTGGATTTCAATCTGCTCCTGGGGCGAGATTACACTTATGCCATGGGAGTGCTCGTCTCCTCCCTCTTTCGTGTGGCCTGTTTTCCACATGAAGGAAGGATCGTGACCATTGATCAGCTGTCATTCTTTGGTCCTAATGTGGCAACTGGTCCGCCATCACCCCCTCCTGGTTTTTTTCCACCTGTTGTCTCTGCCCCACCGCAGGTCAACTATGTGGCTACTTACCCCGTGCCTGTGCTCAGTGATGATGCTGTTGTGCATAATGTGCTGGGGGCATTGGGTCCTGACTTCCAAGGTGTTTCCCTTCCATCAGGAGTGGAACTCTTGGAAGCACCGCCTTCTGGTTCTTTTTGATGTAAGTTGGTTAGAGCAAAGTTCCCTCCCTATGTCAAGCTCTTTAAAAAATGAAACCAGGCTGTTAGAGCAAAGTTCCCTCCCTGTGTCAAGCTCTTTAAAAAATGAAACCAAGTTGTCGGAGCATAGTTCGTTGTGTTATATCAAGCTCCTTAAAAAATGAAACAAGATCGACGGAGCATAGTTCCTCCACTTGTGTCGAGCTCCTAAAACAATGAAACAAGTTGTTTGAGGACAGTTCTTTTAAGTGTGTCAACCTCGTTAAAATAATGAAACACGAGCATGTTCAATTCGACTTTTTGTTTTGAACCTTCACTCCATTTTCAATGGACTGAAGCTTGGGGGGCATGCACCTCGAATTGAGACACCATGCTGGGGGGCATGCTCGCCTTCCTCATTCCAAGCATAGTTTGCATATGTGTGTGTTCATGTGTGCTTTTAAGCTTGCGTAAAAATAAAATGTGTGATTAGATACATTGTGTGAAAACATTTCGCATTGGGTCGTTTGTTATGTAACTAACACATTAGATTACATCTGTATTAGACATTCGCATGACATATAGAAAACATCATCACATGTAAAGAAAAATCCATCCAGAAATAGTCATATGTATACATATATATGTGTGTCGAAATGTTTGCACAGTGTGCATCACAAAACTCAAAAACTATACATAATTGTCTTAATACATCCTGAGACACTGTGTCTCTCAAAAAATAGGTGTAGCTAAATCCTAGAGACTAATCCGCATGGTGCTCATGATAGCACGTCACCGCATGCACTAGCCGCCTCAGGATTCGGTGGAGACGGTTTGGAACTCCCACCGTATGGCGCTGGTACTCCATCGGTACATCTGACAGCCGAGCATAGTCTGGGATCCCATGGGCAATCCCCTCGAGGTTCTAGACCAGTGCCTCTCCTCCGGTGCCTTCCCCCTGGATCTCAAGGGCGAGTTGTGTCCTCCGGGAGATAGGAGACATCCCGGCTGGTCTCTCAGGTCCTACATCTGCATGCATATATAATTGTGTTAAGACAAGTGTGTGTTAACAAAAAAAAACATATAAACATGAAATCAAAAATTTGAGGTCTTACCCAGCTCCTCGTCCCAGTCATCCCCTTCTGGTAGTGGGAGATCTGGGTCTCCTGTAAAGTCAGTTCTCGAATAGGGCCAATCTTCCACAACGATCAGTTGGCGTCGTAGCCACCTAAAGAACTCTGGCTTCCAGGACATCTGTTGGCCACCTCCAGATCTGGGCATCAGTACTGCCCAGCGAGCCATTCTCGGCTCTCGTGGTATCGGACTCGCCACATGGGCCTCTTGGCCCTGGAAGGTTGGTATGCGTTCCAGAATGAACGATACCAAGATGGAACCATACCCAAACTGCTTCAGTTTCCCCTGTTTGCACTTTGTGAGTTGCCTTTTCATATTGATAGTCACAGCTGTTGCCCAATCATACAGTCGGGGACCCATGCATTCTGAGGCTAACAGGAGTTGAGTTTTAGTGGCCTCGTGCGGAGCCTGCGACCCAGCAGCCCGCGTAATGGTGTGGAGAACTACTCTCAGTGCTAGATCAGGGATGGTGGAGATGTATACTTTCTTACTTCCTGATCCTGTTTGTGCCCCTCGGCACACCCGCGCCATTACCTCTTCCATCTTTTCCCCTGATGGTCTGCTCCCAGTCAGTACGGGGATTGGACCTCTGCGGGACAATCCAGTAATGAAATAAATGTCAGTGACCTCCAATTCCAACACCTGGTCTCATATTCTGAATACTTGGTCATTTTCATCCCAGAGGTTGATTAGATATTGGAGAAGCTCGGGCTGAGCTCGTAAACATGGCGTGAGGAAGAACTTTTTCAATCCGCAGTCTCTCAGAGCGTTCATGCAAGCCTGGCTTTGCATGGCCTCTTCATCCTCATCTCTGTGTTCTCGTTCCTTCCATTCAATTGCCATTTTGAGTGTTTATCTGCATTCACATGGTCAAAAGCCCCTGATTAGATCTTTGGTAAGCTGCAAATTTCAAAAAATTTGGTGTAAATATCGGAATTTTAGGAGAATTTTTGGGTTCCGCCGCTGGCGCAACTGTTTTGCTAACAGTCGCGCCAGGTGGCGCGGGCCTTTTGGTAAAAAGAGCTCAGTGGCGCGGGTCCGTGCCCGATACCCGTGCCACTGGGCCCGACCCTAAAATTTTAAAAGTGCCCTTACAGAACTGATTTATGAAGGGAAATCATTAAAAAATGTATGGAAATGAAGAGAAAAGGAGCGCCTCTTACCTGTGACAGACGAGACGCTGAATGGTTGCCTGGATTGGTCGCAATCACCATCAGAAGATTCTGCCCCAAATGGACCACTGTTGCTTTCCACAAGGTAAATAGTAAAAAGTAATTTCATTTTTTACCAATTAGACATATTTATAACTTTTCGACGTTAAATGAGCTTTAAAAAGTTATTTTTATCATATATTTGCATATGTTATGTCGAAAATGGATTTTACGCTTGCTTGGTATGTGCAGCATCAGGTTTTTGCGACTTAAAAGATGGAAACGAGTTGTATTTTATACTTTTTCGGACTCGGTAAATACACGAAAAAGTCACTCTGGAGTCATCTTTCAGCTCTTTTCTGACTCTCTAAATATGAAAAGATTGCCAAGGCCCTTATCGTTTCGATCTCGTTAAAATGGACACGAATCGACATTCACCCGGTATAAGTTTAACCCTTTTTCGGGCCGGGATGGATTGATTACGAAAAAGGAATACCCTAGCCTATTGCGACTAGGAGGTTTTCCCGGATATTGTTTTCTACCTTTTCGGATCTGGGGAACTATTGACGAAAAGGGACTTGTGGAGTTTTCTTTTCCGCTGTCTTTTCAAACTCTCTAAACATGAAAAGACGCCGAGTTCTTCCTTTGTCAGACTCGTTAAACCCTGATGACATTGGATTCCGTCGAAATGACGTTCTCCGAGTTTCTCCTTCCTAGGACTCGTTAAATGCACTAGGATGGATTCGCCCGAAGAGCGGACTTATATCACAAGCATATGCTATCCCCTTCAAGCTTGTTATCAAAAATAATTGGGGTACTCGCCAGAAATGGTGGGGGAAAAATGGAACCATCGTCGTTGTCATCGGCAGTATGTCGCTCTTGAACATGGCACTTGTCTGCGTTCGTGTCGGGTTGGGGACATCTCATCTCGCTGCTTCACTTTGCTTCCATGGGTTTGGGTAATCTCTTTTGACCTCTCATCTGTTCACTGCCTCGTCACCACGACCTCTGATCCATTGATGTCAAATACTGCCAAGCCCATTGTCGTGCCGTTCATGTGTTCAAGAGAAGTTGGCCTCTGCAAATATCAACCTTCCTCTGTTTCTTATATGGTCCTGATTCACAACAAAACATTATGTTCCTCTGTCTCGTGTCGATGATGTGGGAATCATTGTGGCCCACCTTCGATCAAGGTCACTTCCTGTCGACTTCAACTCATTATCCAGGAAGCTGGTCTAGAGACTCCTGATGGTACCTTGGAGCCTGCATGCCTCAATGGCAGGTTCGTCGCATTCGACGTGAAGTTTACATCATTAACTTCCGATCGAATGATTCTGCGGGTGTTCGACGTCAACTCATTTATTCACACGCCGTAGATTGTACCTGTAGTACCTTGAGGACCATTGTCATTATTGGTGGTTTCTCTCGCGTCTGTTAACGACTTTCATCATTGGCTGGTAATCAGACGATGTTCTTGCATGTTCGACATCAGCTCACATATTCACATGCTCGAACTTGTACTTGTTTGGGTCGAGATGGAGCGCAAGACCCTGGATTGTGTCTGTTGTAATCCAGGCTGTGATTGTGGATTATTATCATTATGTACATGACTCACTGATTGGATGGCTGCGACCATACCTGAGTCTATTTGTTTGATCTTAGTCGGATGGCTGCGCCCATACCCTGGATTCGGATTATAGCATACTCTGTTCGGATGGCTGCGTCCATACCATATATATACATTATGTACTTGAGATATCAGTTGTATCTTTCTGCGCAGGTTTTCCGACGGCGGGCCTTCAGTTGGACATGTTCTCGTAAAGCATTTCACCCCTCTCTCTCTCGGGCCTCATGCTTTAGGGGGCATCTGTTACACAGTAATTTGTCACCGTCCCTACCATTCCCCGTCCCGCACAATGGAGGACCCATTATGTGACCTGTGAACACTTTCATGCCTTGAAAACATCATCAATGCATCCCTCTGAGTATGAGCTTCATTTTCCCTTGAGACATCTCCTTGCAAAACTCATGAAAAATAGCTCTTTTTGCATTGGCGCGGGTAGACAGTTCAGTGCTCGCGCCAATCAGGGAAATCCTGTAAAGAGGTCGCGCCACTTGGCGCTCTTTCATAGAGCAGCAATCGCGCCACCCATTTTAGGGACTGTTTTTTAAATATGGATGGCGGAAGTTGAGTTCAAACAAACTCCCAACCACTGCCTATCTTGAGTTGGGAGGTTTGGCTGCGGGAGTTCTATGGAAGGGAAGTAGTTTTGCCACCTTCTATAGAACCTTCCTTGTTGATAGGGTCAATCCCATAATAATAGGGATCCCAACTCCCTCCTTCCCCATCTATAAAAGCTTGCTCAGATCCATGGCAAGCTAGTCTTGAAGTGCTGAAGCTTTGCATCTCCCTATTCCCAAGTGCCTTTGTGCTGTAAAGAATCCTTTATTTCCCTTAAGGCCCATTCAAGCGAGGAGACCATTGTTACGAGACTCTGGAGAGGTTTCCCTTTCCTTGGCGAGCTTTGCGAGACGTGGACGACCGGAGACCCGTTCGAAGGAAGCTGCGACGTCAGAACTTGGTTGTAACTTCTATTCGTTTATTACTTAATAGATGACTATGATTATGGTTCCACTCCGTTTTCCATCATGTTAATGCGAGTAATATCTTTTCTGACCGATGTTTAGTTACGTATGCTGGTTCCTATAATTGTATCTGTTCGTTTCTTCTATGTGCAGGTGTTCATCCGCGGAGATCGTGGAAGGATTGTGATCTGCCAGGGCTGAAGGACGGGGACACTTCTTCTTCAGATCATAGCATTGGAATCCAGGTAGGCTTCTATCCCAAGTCTTTCATTCGTAATTAGGAGCTTGCGTCATAGCATTGTTTGTTTGTTGCTAGACCCCTGCTGGGCTAGTAGGGATCGCCTCTGTCCGCAGAGGGGATTTACCTCCTCAACAGCACAAAATTTTTGGAGATATGATTTGTCGAAGTAAGGGTTTTTGCAAGCTCCTGAAATTCATCTCAAAGAAGTGACCCTGGTAAATTCATAATAACTCTCTCTCCGAGTATCAAATTGGAATGCCATAAAAAGTGATGGATATTGCATAGTATTTAATTTTTGTTCTATCAATTTCAAAAGAAAATGAATAAAAAATTTACACGTGGCACGCCGTACAAATGCGCTCTGCTGAAACAGTCCATAATTAGGGCAGTGTGAGAAATTGGGTATAACTCTCTCTTGAAGAATCCAAATTGGGTCAGAACTATGGCATTGGAAAGAAGACTCGGAGGATTACTACAGAACCTAAAATCAGATATTGAGGATCTAAAATAACAGAGATACACTGGATTCAATACCAAGCTCCTAGAAGGCAAGAAAAAGCTAGATCATGTGTTGTCAAGGATTGCAAAGGACCAGAATTTCTACGGCATAAAAGAAAAAAAAGGTGCAGCAGAGGGTAGCATGACACAAGCAGCAACCGAGGTGCATAACAGCAGAAAGAAGTTCATCATATGAAGTCTTCAAGTGGGCAGCACTGCATACAATCATTGTAAAGGTATCATTGTACTTAGTCATTGTAAATACATTATTGTACAAATTGTACTAGTGTCTATCTGCCAAGTGTTGAAGAGGAAGTGGTTGTGTCAAAGTTGGGGTTATGGTCTAGTATATCTTCTTCTTCTACATCATTCTATATCATTGTAAAGTGGACCATTTTCTCTGGTACGAGAGTCCATTCTACTTTTATTCTTCTATAGGGTGGTAGGGTGGTGCTAGGGTGAGTTGTAGCTCATTGGGTGTTGGTGCCTCCATTCAGTGACTACTGAAGAATCTCAGGTGTTGGAGCGTCCATCTAGTGGGAGCTGGAGAAGAATTCTTTTCAACATTCTAGGAAGTTGGAGCTTTATTTTCAATTAGAGTTGAAAAGAATTATTAGAAAAACATTAGGTGGTTTTTGTCCCGGAGTGGGTTTCCACCTTAAAAATTGTGTGCATTTGTGTTCCTCTTGTTTGCTACTATCATTGTTCAAACACTAATAATAATTGAATATTAACTAATGCTTTCATTGAAATAAATACTGATTCAACCTCCCTCTCAGTATTTCCAACAATTGGTATCAGAGCTTGGTTCCTTCAATAGCAGTTTAACAGCTGGAAGGAGGTCATAGAGCACACCAAGAATGGTGTACCTCTATTCAGTGAAAATAATTATGCACTTTGGAAAGGAAGAATGGAGGTCTATCTCTTGTCGCAAGGTTACGAAGTATGGGACAATGTTCAAAATGAATTTACATCAACCAAGGATGAACAAGGTAAGAATAATTTGGTAAATGATGCAAAAGCAAAGAATATTATTATCAGTGGACTTATTGAATTTGCTTATCATAAGGTGTTGGGTTGCAAAACTGCCAAAAATGTATGGGACAAGCTTGAGAATATATATGCAGGTGACTCAAATGTCAAAGAAGCAACGCTTCAAATCTATAGAGCAAAATTTGAGCAACTCAGAATGAAAGAAGATTGAAACATTACTGCATACTTTCAATACGTTGATGAAATAACCAATACTCTGGAAGGATTGGGAGAGCCAGTTGATGAAAAGACTATTATACGGAAGATTCTTAGAACGTTACCAAGGAGATTCAATCCAAAGGTATCGGTCTTAGAATACAGTGCAAATCTGTACAAACTCAGCAAAGAGGAATTACATGGAGTTCTCATAGCATATGAAATGAGACTTGATGAAGAAGAGGGTACTTCGCATCTAGAAACTTCATTTGTTGCATCTAAGAAAACCAATAAGGATAAACAACCTTCAATTGAAAATACATGCACCTGCAAGTGTGAAGAAAAGGGAGATGATGAAGAAGGTCTTTCAGATGAATAATATGCTTACTTCACGAGAAAACTACAAATTTGTAAGGGACAATTCAAAGGTAAACTTCTGTCACTATGGGATCCTACACTTTGGTGGATCACTTCTTTGTAGTTTACATACCAGACACCAATATCATCTTGGGTGTCCAGTGGTTTATTACCTTAGGGAAGGTTACCAATGATTGGAAAGCCTTACAGATGGAGTGGGTGGACTTGAAGAGTGGGAAACCACAAATAATTCAAGGCATGCACACTTATCCTACACCTAATGTTTCCACACAAACAACAGAGATGGATTTGCACAGTGGAAGCAAGGATATCACAGTTCCTTCTCTAATTTTTATGGGAATGTTGCAAGGAACATTCCTACCTTGTGGCAAGCCACTTGGAATATCATTAGATTCTGATCCTATGGGGAAAGCCTCACAAAGTGTTTCTCCAAATGTAGATCAAGCAAGGATTGGAGCAATGAAAGAGCAACATACAGCGCTATGGGAGGAAGGAAAGGGGAGGATCAGCCTTCCAACAAACAATTTTGGCATGTTTAATGTCAAAGAAGCAATCAAAAACAAGGCAAGCACTCCCATAGATGTATCAGCAGTGTTGTCATTGTTGAGCTATGTGGATCCATATTGGAGATCTCAACTCCTTGTGGAGTATTCCAAATATCTTCACACCGGGATGATACTAGATTGCATGAAGCAAGAGGGAGGCTACTTGGTCCATGAAGGGGTCATCTATCATCTTGGTAGAGTATTCTTGTCTAAAGCCTCCAAGCTTAAGCAAGATATACTACAAAGGGCACATAAAGAGTTCCTTTCTAGCTATATGCAGTCAACAAAGATCTACACCCTAATCATGGGGGGTTTTGATTGGGAGGGTATGAAGGAGGAACTACATCAGAAATTTCAAGAGTGAAAGAGTTATGAGGAGTGGGGAAAGCCAAAGGACTCTATGCAGGAGTCATTTCAGCCTTCTCTTCCTCCTCTTGAAAGAGGAGAAATATCCATGCCCAACTCCACATGTGTGGGAGACTTGTCTGGTAAAGAATCTGATCTCATGGAGAATGTTTATTTTTCTAATTTGACATATTATATTACCATTTATATGTAGGCCATGGCTCCTACAGGGAGTGATATGACATTTAGATCTCATGGCATTGGTAAGGCCAATAAAAAGTCTGAATCTGATCACTCCCTTGAGGTGCAAAGGGAGATTCTTTTTCATGATGGGTGCTTCCTGAAAGCACCTAACTTATGTGTCACTTTCAGCCATGCCAAAGTGACTCATGCAGCAAAGGTGTTGTGGGAGTACCACTTACCACACTCACATCTACTAAAGACAAGGAGTGCATTGCACTAGCATCTTATGTGGGATTGTGACCCACCTCCTCAAGTGCAAATTTTAGTTTGCGTATATGTGATTTTGCCTCCATACATAGATGATATAAAGGTATTTTTCATGGGTTTGTATGGTCAAAGAATGGGAAATTTATATCTACCACATGGGATGGAACTTCAACTTTTACTTCATGATACATGTTTTAGATGTAGCATTGCTCCACCCATGTTTATTTCTGTTGAGTTTTACACTCTTGAAGGGATGGACTATGCCCCTATTTTGTTGGCATTGGAGTGGCAATTTTTGATGTATTGGCTTAATGAGCACTTGCCCCATGATGACAACTTGATCCTTGATGGTGCCATCAATGGAGAAGGAGGAGAAATACAACTCTTACCCCATCAATTGCTTGAGAACAAGCAACATTTTGGCGGGGAGGACTGTAATGTTCCCACTTAGCCTTAGCTAAGAGGAACATTCAATTTTGTTTTAATTTATGTTGCATGAATAAATTAATAAAGGAGGACATGTAAAACTCCTGAAAAATCTGAATAAATCAATGCCCATGTGAACAAAGACAAATCAGGGCCATGTAAATAATCACTTGCAGGTGTAAAAAAGGTTTGAACTAAGACTGGGTCAACCTTGACCAAATCAACAGCGTTGTCTAGGTTCATTGCATCTCCAAAAGGGACAACGCAGTTCAAGAAGGAAGCCTCTCATGTGAAAAGGGCTAACACATTGAGGTGGCTTAAGGTTTGCAAAGGCTTTCTCATCTTATAAAAGGAGAGGGAGGGCAGCAAGAGAAGGTTGTTGATTGATCATATTTCTGATTATTTTTCTGCTTAGACAAATACCATTCTCTGCTGTTTAGTAGAGGATTGTATTTGGAATTCCTATGCAGGGATTTCGCCTCTTCCTTTGAGGATTATTGGAGGAGTGTTTGCTGAATTGAACCACTATCAGACTTGAGGCCAAGCTCTAATTTCATTAGAAGCACTTATCCATTGAGGGTTTTGCTGCTTCTATAAGCTGCAGCAAGTGGGAGTCTAGATCTACAGAGATCTAGTGTATTTTTGGGAGCCTCTTCTCATGGAGTGTGTTATTTAACCTCCTGAAAGAGTGTCTCTTCTCTTTGTACTTCATATCTATAATTTTACAATGGTTATCTATGAAATTTGAGCTACAGCGTTGTTTTTATGAGTAGACTGCATTATTTATGTATAAGGTTCTTCATGGTGTTTTGCTTATAGTTTAGATCAGAGATCTCTAGTGTTGAGCTTTGCCTTCCACTTGGTGATCCATGGATTATCTTGTTGATCCATGTTCTATTTAGATCTAATACATTTTAATGAAATGTTTTATTCATAAATTTACTGCAGCATTTTGCAGATCTGCAACTTGTTTCTCAGATCTACTCTTGTTTATGCATGCTTTTGCCAAAATTCCAAAGGGATCTTGAAGGGAAAACTATCTAGTTTCTAGATCTGAAATAGATCTGATGTTTTGTCCATAGATCTTCCCTAGATCTAAGTTTTCACTACCAGCTACTGAAGCTCCTTAAAAATAACATTGTTGAACCATTTCTACAAATGTACATGTGTTATAGCTCTCTTTTCTGAAGATTCTTTCTGTATTATCTCATGCATTCTATTGTATAGTGAGATAGCTTCATCATAATGCTAATTTGTTGTTGTATTACTAAAGTATGAACCTCCTTGCTAATCTCCATTGAATATCTGATAAACTGCATAATTCCTAAAGTAGTGTTTGCATTTGGCTGCAGCCTTCCTCTTTGGGTGCTTTTTAGCTAGTCTAGTTTTTGGAAGATCTTTTTAATGTATCTAAATTGATTTTTTTTGGGTGAAATTCCATATATAAGTCCCATACAGCATAAATAAGAGGAACCAAGCCCTGATCTACATTTCTATTTCACATTTTTTCTTATACAGTGTTTTCCTTGAGCATATTGTTGATTTTCCTGAAAAGGAACATTACATAGTATGAGGATCCACCCTGGACCCGGTCAAGTTGGGCCTTGGTCCACGACATGACAGACCAGTCAAAAAATAGATATCATATTTCTCAATCGAGAGCTCATTTCCCCCGATACAAAATACGTGCTAGCGATCATCTCACTGTTGAATTATCCACCTTAGAAGGTCCTCTTGTCCCCTCATCAATTCCAATCAAGCATACTTCATCAAAATGCACCTGTGGAGAACCAGAAATGTAGCTGCATTGGTGAACATCTCAAATTATTCTCACTCATGTTCCCTTTCTTGCCAATTACTCATGATGAACAACTTTATACCTGCTAAATCAACATTTTTTATGGATTAGAATTTGTCTGGAATGCTTCAAAATGATAAACAACAAGTTCTTAAAAACATTATTGTGCCTAACGCGGGCTCTAATGCCCAAAAATGCGTGCTAACATATTGTTTATTCATGAGAGGTGCGTTTAGCGCAGGAAAAGCACTGCTAGCCCGCGTTAGCCACTTAAATTTTTTAGGGCTTGCCAAAATCCCTATTTTGAACCAACAAAACAAGTAAAAAACACAATGAAATGATAGCAGGAGGTTCCAGCTCTTACCTAAATCTCGTGGAAGGAAGAACCGTTGCTCGAATCGTCTACAATCACCAGCAGTAATTTCGCCACTTTTTACCCCAGAGCTCAATCACAGCGTTCAAAATGGTGAAAATGAGGGTCTCCAACCTTCTTATAGCCATTTCTGGGGGCAAAGACCCACACAGTTGGTCTAACAAAATAGTGAATTCCTGCTGCATGTTTGTCACAACTGTTATTCTTGATTACAAATGTTTTGATGAGTTTTATAAATGTCTATATGCAGATATGCCCAATAATCAATCTCCAATCAAGCATTCTTTTTATGGTATTTTTCTAGCTCGTTAAAACCAAAAACCCTTGAGCTTTCTTCTTTAGGTTAGTTAAAACTAACATGAAGAAGCAATGAGATTTATTTTTAGGAACTTTTTTCTACCTCGTAAAACCGAGCAAAATCCCGAGTTGCTTTTTCAGGCTTGTTAAACTACCACGACAGAAGACTATGAGCCATTATTTTTTTCAAAGCTCTTTAAACAGAAAAAGTAACCGAGTTTTTCTCCGCGTGACTCGTTAAAAATTCACGGAGAGCATCGATTTTTTCTCCACGTGACTCGCTAAAACTTCATGGAGAGCATCGAGTTTTTCTCTATTAGACTCGTTAAAATTTCACAAAGAATATTGAGTTTACTTCATCTCCTCGTACTCGTAACAAAATGAGGTAGACATACATCAAACATAGATTTCTCATTTTTCCAGATTCGATGGACTAACTCATGGAAAATGAATCATTTCGGGCTTACTATTCTCCCTTTGTCGTGCCCGGTTATCAAGACATGACAAAGGTACTCCCTGGAGTTGTCTTTTACGACATTTTTCAGACTCTCTAAATATGAAAAATTCACAGATTTTACCCATCTAGACTCATTAAACTTAATCAGACGAGGAAAAAAATTGGACAAAATGGATACTACTTCTGTTAGATTTAAAGAAGGATGATTTGGCAACAAAAATCTTGAACATGGCACTTCCCAGACAACTCTTTCGCATTTAGCCAAACCCTACCATCTATGAGTTTAGCCTTCATCTCTCAGTATTCTTACACTGGTCAAAAATCCTAAATACTCTTTGGTGTTCATCAAGCCTAAGATACCTAGTACCCTATTAGAGTGCCTTATATTGTTCAAGAATATCTTGCTATTTACTGATCCTCATATCAACCAAACCTATCATCATGCCAGCAATTATTTGTCGTCATTTTTTCCCATTTACTCTTCATATTCTCCATTAAAAACAACATCATCTCTTCCTGTTTCATGTTGACTGATGTAGGACGCCTCAATGCCTACCTTTTGACAGGTCTTTTCCTATTGACTGCAACATATTATCTAGGAAGTTGACCCAAAAACACATCAATACCAAAATACTTGTAGACATCTATGGCAGGTCATCTTGTATTTGATTGGGGGTCTTCATTATTGGCTCCCGATCGAATGATTCTACGAGTGTTTGACATCAACTCCTTTTATTCACACTCGCTAGATTGCACTATGCATCTTGGGGACCATCATCATTATCGGTGGCCACCCTCACGTCTGTTAACAGTTTTCATTATTGACTGGTAATCAGACGATTTCCCACATGTTCGATGACATATCCTCCATTCACATGTAAGGAAATATGTAGTTTAAGTGAAGCGGCGGATAAGACCTTGGGGCGAAGGTTACACCATTACAGTTATGTTTCCTTCCCCAAGTTGAGATATTGTTTATGGAGACAGCTTTTCAGTATTGATCCTGTTCTAACAGATACTCCCATGTTACGCTTATTAGTGGAGTATGATTAGCTATTGAGCATGGGAATGCCCAACTCAAGACAGATACTATATTTTCTGACATATGTTGTTGTTTCAGGTTTTCCTTAGTCCTCCAATCTCTCTAGTTCTACTACACATATATAAATTATTTCAGCCATCGTCTTCGTCTCTGACCTCACAGTTTAATGGGAATCTGTTACAGGACAAATGACCTCCTCATCATCTTAGAGGAGAAGGTAATATGGAAGAAAGAAAGTGACCTAGAAAAAACCTATTTTTGCCAAGGTAAGACATCCCAGGAACTGCTAAGCTGTGTTATAACGCTTCTAATCCATGTAATGGTCACGTTAGTGACTAGGGAAATGCTCTAGCTGGCCCAGAGGTTAGTGTTACCCATGTTTAAACATAAAACAGGAAAAATCCCGCAGAAAATGATTGGCAAACCTAGCGTTTTCTCATGGAGAGTTAGTAAAAAATAGAAACTGAAAGGCACTAACCTCTTATTATGCCTTACCAAAAGCAAATAGACTCTCAAAGAAGGAAAAAGCATGTAAAGTTAAGGAAACATCTTGGTTTTTTCCTTTTCAAACTGGTTGAAAGAGTTGGGCAAGATCTGCCCTCTCCATCTCTTATAAAATGGAGCTGTGGGTTACTAGTCCAAGGTCAAAGGTTTTTTGAATACATGTGGAGCAGAGTTATGTTGTTACTATATGGTAGTTGAGGATCGATGAAGTGAAATTGAGAGCTTACCACCTTGATTACCATCACATACAAGGAAAGAGAAAGAGAGATTGGAAGACTGAGGAGAGCTTGGTCCAACCGACGGTTGTAATCCTCCTTTTTATAAATCAATAGAACTCTATCTATTTTGTGTGTAATAATTTTCGGTAAAAATCACATAAAAGAAATTTTTGTCGACGTGTTTCGAACCATCAAGTGTGGTTCATCATCAGGACAAGATGAGAAATCTGATCAGGAAACCAGTTTAAATAGATTAGGACAGCTACAACTAGCCGTTGGAAAAACGGCTAGTTTGACTAGAATAGTCAAAAAATAATTTAATTTTTAATTTTTAATTATAATTCTATTATACTTTTAAAATTTAATTCTATTTTTATTATAAATTATATATAAATAAAATATAAAATCAAATAAATAAATAAGTAATGATAATAATAATAATCAATTAATCAAGTTTCACGTTTAATTAGAAAATAAAATAAATAAATAAATATTAAAAATAAATAAATAAAAAATTAAAATTAAAATAAAGAAAATAAATAAATAAATTAAAATTAAAATTAAAAATAAAAAAATTAATTAATTAATTAATAATATAAAAATAAAAATACAAAATACTAATATTGTCATTATATTCTATGCTTTGATATTGTCATTATTTTCCAATTGTTAATATAGAATGATATGAATGGCTTAGATATATATTATTTTATGTTTATTATATGTTGATTTGAGTTAATAAATAGTATATTATTGTAGGGATTACACGAGCGCTTTGTTTGATCGTAGGACCCGAATTTGGAACTAGTGAAGGAGGATCTCTACTTCGTTGCTAAGTGTTTGCCAAAGGATCCAGGATTAGAAAAGAGGTAATCTCTCATCTCATTTTACTAATTGATATAAATCAGCTTGAACATATGTGCAGTATCTTTGTGAACTACACAGCTAATCTGACTGTCTGCCTCAGGCACCGAAAAGCCTAGGGAGGGATATTCAATAACCACTACCCAAGCATATGACCCTATAGCACATACCTCTCCAATAGATGTGAGAATGGAAAAATGGTTTTGCAATCAGCTTGGTATCTTGGTTTCTAGAAGGGATGATAATGGCTTAGGTCCAAATTCACCTGTTTGAACCATTTTTCTCCCATGTAAGGTATTCTAGTGGCCATGGCCATTGTATTGGTGGACAGCTCAAAATTCACTCCAGCTAGATGCACTTGATAGTCATGGAGGTTGAGGATGAAAATTCTAGTCAACTTAGGGTGACTTTGAACTCTTTGTACCTTTTCACAAAAATCAAGGCATTCTATCTCTTGGAAGTATGCAATTGTGGTAGGGGAGGCTGTCAATTCTTTAGTGTTTACAGGCTCAAACCTATTCACTCTCCCACCCTTTCTTTTCTATCCTCTCGGCCTTTGGCCTCCCTCGCCCCTGTCAACACTGCCTTCTCTAGGCATTTTACCCTTTACTCTTGTCTTGAAACCTAAAACCCTGCAAACTATTTATGAAAGGGTATGGAGAGGGTAAGTGAGGGGATAATGAGAAAGGTAGTGATTTGCAAATTTGGAGGGGAAATGATGAGCAAATAAGGACACCTTGATCCTCAGTGTGTTTTTAGTATGTAGGTGGATGGATGCTCTTCAATCAGCAATGTTTTTTAGCATGGGGACCCAACTTTTCTTCTTTTAGGGTTTTTACCTCTTTCTCTAAGTTCACCTTTCAAATTTGTCTATAACTTTTCCTTTAGTCAGTATGAAAAGGTATAAAATATCTAAATACCTCTTAAAAATCCTCACAGTTGAAGCAAAAGTACACAGGAGCACAGCATGGGCCAGTTAGGTGGCTTCTACATGACCTAAACAGACAGGCGCGTAGCATAGTGGAGCTGTCGGGCGGCTTTTGCACAACCTGAACGGACAGGTGTGTAGCACAGTGGATTTTTCAGGAAAATTTTGCATGAAAGTGTCAAGTCAGCCCTGAACATAGCACAGTGGAGCTGTCGGGCAGCTTTTGCATGCCCTGTTGGGTCGGGCTTGAACGGCCCTATGCGTAACACGGCCGAGTCTGCATAGGCAGTCAAGTGTTCCTGGGCAGCACTACAGGAGCGTAGTGTTGGGCAGTGTTGCACACTGACAGGTTTGCCTATGGCCCTGCATGTAGTGCAATTACACAAGCGCGCAGAGCCCTGTTGGTAATTCCACAGACAGTATGCACAGTCACATATAGCCTTTCAGGAGCGTAGCACAAGGGTTTTCTGCCCAAGTTTTGCCAGAAAACTTTGATTTTTTGCTCAAAGGATTTCTCTCCTCTTGCTATATGAAAAATGACTTGAGTGAGATACTTTGTCTTTTTATACCCTTGAAACAATTAAAAACAAAAACCTACCTTGACTAATGTTTTGTCTTTGGTCACCTTATCCCTTTGCTAATATTTATTTTTCTTTGTGCAGGAGGTGATTTAAGCATAAAAATGATTCTTTGGTGGGTGATTTTTGAAAACATAAATTTCTTCTCCCTCTTACTGCTTTTGAAAATCCTTTGAATTTACTTGAAAACTTAGGTCACCTCACACTGATACTCTTTAGAATTACTCCCTTTGGTGCAGTGAAAAAGTTTTGCCTTGAAAAACCATGTAATTCACTTTGAACATCCTTTTTGAAAAACCTCTTGCTGTCATGGTGGAAGTCCATCACTTTCATTTTTAATAAACCTTCAATTTATGTTCAATGATGATGTTGTATCTCTGTCCTTGTGATCCTTTGCATGGAATCCTTACTAGGAAACACCTTTAAACCAATCAGTCATAAATACCTAATTTTCTTTCTTCATAAGCTTACTGCCTCTCTTTTGTTGTGAATGTCCTTTGTGATGAGTTTGGCTTCTCACCTAGCCTTTCTTCTGCTGATAACCATCATAAACCATTCCTACATAAATGTTTTAAGATAGGAAACTACCCTTTTGCAAAGTTTATGCTTTGATCTAGGAGGTCCATTCTTGAAGGCTTTTTGATACCCTTTGGACAATCATGAGCTCACCTTCCTTTTCATTTGATTTCATCTTTGGGCACATGTAAAACATTGAGTTTAGAAATCCAAAACAATGAATAACCTAGGAGACCCTACATGACCTATTGGGATATATTTTGGACTTGGTCTTTGGCTGAAAACTTGAATTAGGGTTTGGAGGTGTAAAACAGAGTTTTGACAAACCTTTATGCATTGCAATCCTAGAAACTGATAACTTTGATTTATCTAAAGAGCCTAGAAAGGTAGTTTAAAATCACCATTGCTTGAGGCACTTGGTGAATAGGGGAAAAGGTTTAGGCTACTTGGCAATCCAAGGTGTGAGTAGAAGGGCTAGGCAAATTGAAACATAGTGAGAATGAGTGGCATAAGTCCATGATTTGGTCTTCTAGGAGTGATATGTTGGTTGTGCCTTGATAGAGTAGTAGAACAATGAAAAATTTATCCTAAGGATAATGGAGGTAGTGAGATTTCTATAACTCACAAGATTCATGAATTTTGTTTCTAGAAATCTAGGATAAGCATTTATTCATCTACAAAGGCAAAAATTATTGATGACTAACAATGGCTCCACTTGGGGAGGGAAGCTCCTTTTTAGGAGGTGTCCAGAACTTCAGATCTCTTGGTTTTATGAATACTAGTGCCTCATCCATTGGGCATATTTTTACTTATTTTCATTTGTTGATGCTTCTTTGAAGTTGTGATATTAATAATCTGAAAACATGTTTAGCTCAACTGCATCTTTACCTACCCAACCTACTATCCTAACATTTTTTCTTCCTTGGGTGCACTTGAACTGGAAAACCCTTGACATCCTTTTCTTTTGAAAACCAAAAAAAACTATCTACATATACCCTTATTGCTTCCAAGAGTTTAGATTATGCTAGTGAATTCTTTTTATTCTCTACCTAGACTATTTGACTGTCAAGGTTAAGCAGTATGACCGACTTCATTCTCTAAACTATCAACAAGAAATTTAAAACATGATTTGAACCAGGATTAGACAATCTGATTCATCATGAGTTGCGGAATTGAGACAAGCTGCACAAAATCATTATTTTCATAAAAGACAAAACTAGAAGGTAGTGAGGGTTGTGTTTCATCATTAGTTAATCATCCCTATCCTTCTCCTTGGTTCAGATTTAAGCATGTGGAACTAGTATCTTTCATTCCTAATCTATTTCCTTTTGACAAGTCAAGCTAAAATGATTTGACCAGCATTCTTTCACTAACCTATCAACAATAAATTGAAAACATTCTCAGCCATGATTAGGCTAGATGACTGAACAAGACCTTCGTTTTGAACAAGTAGTGGAAAATAATCTTGCACACTTTCAGTATCACTATTTCTTGGGTATGGGGCTATACCTTCTCTTCAAATCTACCCTCTTTTTCTATTTTTTCTATTTATTTATTTTTTGTGACTTTTCTCATGCAATGTTTTATGTACAATGAATGAAAAATTTAAAATTAAGGGATTTTATAGCAATGGTACTTGAGCATCCTGTCCTCAAAAATATCTCCTAACATTCTTTTTCCATTCAGCTCTTATAAACATAACTCGTAGCTACCTTCATTTGAAAACGTGGTATGAGGATTTTTCCAAGAATTTTCAAACAATATATGCTCTCCTTGGTATTTCTTCTTTGACTCTTACTTCCCAAATTTGTTCCTGTAAAAGATCCTCCTTAGGTAGAACAAGTATTATTTATCATCTTTAAAATAGTAGATGATGTCATCAACGTATACGATAGTGAAGAAATTGAAAACAAGGGCCATGGCTCTTCGTAAGGTGTCTTCAGCACTCCTTAGCCCAGGAATCATTTGGTCAAATATGTAGTTACTCCAAGGAATTTGGAAAATGTCTTCATGTTGATTGATCTGAAGTAGTATCATCTGATTGTTATCTAAAACACTACCAAGTGAAGACATCTTGTTAGAAACTCCTACCCTTTGTAAAGTATGATTTATCTTGGAAAAAGGGTATTTTTTCTTTAGGGAGGGTTGATCTAGGTACCCAAAGTCTATACACGGCCTATGTCGTTTTGCCTTATTTCTAAGTGACACAAATTGCTCAAGGTTTTCATGGTCTTTCTTGAAAGGAAGGCTTCTTAGAATAATGTCTGTGTCACAAGGTTTTAAGCTTGCATCCCCACACACACAAGCATCCTAAAACTTTTTTCACAGTCTTGTATTTTTTTGTTTTGTGTGTAGTGAAAAACTTCTAGATAACTCAATCATTTCGGGTTTTTCAAGGCCACCCATACTATACTCCTCTATATCAGCTTCAACAGACACTTCTTTAGGATCCATGGCAATATTTTTGAGAGTCAAAAATTCTTTTGAAGGGACAAAACTCTTTTATGATGAAGTATCTATATCAAGCAAAAACATAAGACTCTCTTGATGCAGATTCCCAAAGATTTTTGTTCTGTGAGGGTATTTTAGTGCTTCTGGATTGGAAAAAGGAGACAGTTGTGTTTTTGGGGTTTTCCCTTCATTTGAACAACCTAATTCATATAATAAACTGCTTTTTGGTTTTGAAATCTCATTTTTAGCTTGTAGAAGGTCAAGTTTATTTTTATCATGATGTTGTGTTTTAGGGCTGTCACAGTTTTGGTTGTTGAGTTCTTCATTCAGAGATTGGTTCGACTATTGTAATATGTCTAGATGTGTTACAACTTCACTTAGCTGCTCTTCAAAGTCTCCTTAAGTATGTAAAATGAAAGAATCAAGACCTGAATGTATGGAATAAAGAGGTGTATTGTCTGGCCTTTATTGACTGCTAACCATATACTACATGTGTGACTCTCGGTATAATATCCTTGTCTGGTTAAACATAGGGATGGTGGCATAGGACATGTCTAGTTGAAGGTTCCCCGGAAGTTTAGTTCCCCAAGATATGGATAAAATCATGCCATACTTGAGGGGAATATCTGCCACTACTATGTCCATAACTAGGTTTTTAGCCGGTACTTGTGCCAGATTTACACAAAGATCCTTGATTAGGCCCAAAAAATTGACTCTACTTGAATCGAAAGAGTACAAGTCTTTGTAAGGTTTAGTTATTTCTAGGCCTAATCTCACCATTACAACCTTTGGCATAAGATTTTGAGAGGCACTAGAGTCTAGCATGGCATTATGTAGGATCTTATCATGTATGTTTAGGCTGATATAGAAAGGGGGAATGGCTCCTTCTTGATATTTTCCTTCTATTTTGGATCCAAATAACAGCTCAGGTGTGTCATCATCCAAGTGTAAAGTATTGATATCATTCCCTATGTTTAGAACTTTCAGAACTTGAGATTTATATGTGCCTTGGGTTATCAGTTCAGTGAGTGGCATGGTTATCTTGATTTTAGCAATCTCTCCTTCAAAACTGAAAGGTACTTGTGTTTTAGACATATTTACATCAGTTTTATTAGCCATAAGTTTTTCTACATTTTTAATTTCTTGATTATGATTTGGGGCTTTGCACAAAAGAATTTTCTCAGTGCCACTAGTAGAGGTACTAGGGAAGCTTTTATCACCACTTGGTTGGTGAGTTTTGTATCTGTTTGGATCAATTTTCTTAGCCATGGTGTTGGTATTGTTAGCCACCAATAAAATTTCTCATATAAAATGGTGGCTAAAACATTTTTGGAGACTTCAAGGAACAAATTTTATTGCAAAAAAGTGTTATGTCTTGAAGACTCATGAAGACATCATGCCCTTGTTTCAATCTTCACTACTGTTTCCATTTAGAAATCTAAAATTCTGCTGAGTCCATAAGAGAAAATATTGCTGCAAACACCATTTTCCCCCTTCTTCCACTTCAAAACTAACCTCCATTTTGACCCCTTTTATTCCCATGAAATTCCTCTATTTTTCATTTTTCCCCATTTCCCCTTCATAAAATCCTCTTTACAGAGTTTATAACTCCTTTTTTAACTCTGTCAAAACCCCCAAATCCATTGAAAACTTGGAAAAATTTCATTAAAAATAAGTTTGTTTACCACAGGCTTAAGCCCCCTTGGGCTAAGTCCTAACCACTTCCCCATTATATGCCCTAGTGCTAGAACCATGTGCTAAACCATTTAAGCGCTTATCACATCGAAAAGATCAGAGTGCATAAGTCTATTTGCCATGTTAAAAAGTTTCGATGTGATTAAGCCCTTGTACACAGCTCCCAATCATATTAATAATTCATATAATCTGTGGGCTTGTAATCGGGCGCTTAAACCTTCGAATAAACCCTTCTGATTGATATCTTCCTTTGTAAAGTTATAAACCCACATTTTCCTGAAGTTTGTTCTAAACGTGCCCATACAATGATTTTTAATGAAAAATGGGTAGATTGAAAGACCCGCATCAAAAGTTCCGATGTGATTGAGTCCCTTTGTTAAAACCCCTGGTCCCCGCTTCACTCCATATAACTTATGCCCATGACCAAGTGTTAAAGGTCATGAAGCGCTTAATCACATCGGAGGAATTTAGAATGGGTGGATTGAAAAGCCCGAGGGCTCGATCCTGATTGGACCTTTCTACATATTAGCCCAGGGCCTATTACCTTCCATATAAACCACGAGCCCCACAGGCGAGCGCCAAACCATTTCATAACTTGCCCGATACATAAAAACCTTTGTATTTCATTAATTTTTGGGTTTCATATATTATAAAGGGTTTTCCGCTGGTGCAAGTTTTAAAACATTATCGATCGTTGATCTAAAGCCAATCAACGATCAGCGCATAATCACATCGCAAGTTTTCATTGGGCGCATCTTATTTCTTCCCCCGACTGGTCATCCCCCGATCAATCGAGAGCCATTGATCTCCTCCTGCCTTCCCAGATCTAATAGCCCATATTTTCTCCGATATTAACCTTTCCACCACCTTTGAACCCCTCTAATTTATTTTCCACCGTCGATCTGATTTTCAGATCGACGGTCAGCACTCAATCGCATCGGCGTCTCCCGAGTTTCTTTGCCCCACCGATGTTTGTGCCTCTGATTGCATCTGGACCATCCACATGTCCAGAACAGATAGTCCAGATCACATTTCTCGACCTTGGCTAAAAATATACAGCCCTACTCATAATTTTTTTCGGCCAATATTGGCCGTTGATCTCTACAGATCAACGGTCATGCTTCAACCTTTCTCCGCTTGTGTATTTTTTGTTTTGTTTTAAACCCCAGATTTAATCTCCACCGTCGATCTCCTGATCATACGGCCCATAATAAATCCACCCTCCCCGCTATCTGCCCACACATCTAATCAGTATCGTGCTCATTCTCCTCCATCAGATCTGAGGCCCTTTATCTGACAGCCCACCTTACGTTTCACGTAACTTTCAACGCGGAAGTTAATTTCCAAAAGGGCACGCGATATAGGTGGTTTTCTGATGCTACGTGTCGGGTCGGGACACATATCGCGTTCCAAAAGGAAAAACCACCTCCCCACCCTTTTTTCGCACGAAAACCACTGTTTTGCAACCCAAAACCGCTTTTCCCCATTTTTCATTATGTTATCGCACACGCCCTCCACCGTTGATCTCTGCAGATCAACGATTTGGATCTAAAACCTCCATTTGCATATCGCCCTCTGCCCTCGCCAAGGGTTTTTAACATACAATCTCTATCATCCATCTCGTGGGCCGATCTCATCCGACGACCCACGATCGTCCCGAACCCCCAATTACATTTCCTTTGCAATTTCCTCTGAAACAAAGGTTTTAACCCTTTTCTTTGCATTTCTCTTATTTTCCAAACAATGTGGCTCCTTCCCACTATTGAATCAAAACCAATCTCGACCATCGATCTTTGCGCGATCAATGGTTCTGACTTATTTTCTCCCTCTGCTCTCCTTTTGACCTTCTCTCACAGATCTACACGGTTGGATGATGCCATCCAACGGCCACGCTCCTCCCCACACCCTCTGAAGCAATTAAACACAATAATGCAGAATTTCTTAATATTTTGTGTATTTTGCAGGTTTCAAACTTTTTTCCCATAATAATAAAGGAAAAGAAAGCCGAGGGTGATGATCCTTTGGACTTTCGTTTATCAAAGGGAAAGAACTGTAAAGGGTCCGGAACCACGTTTCATCAATGCTTCATGGGCATTGATGTCATATGAGCCTTGTGCTGCCTGCACATCAACAAGACACACAAAATCATATTAAAAGAGTATCAGTGTTGAAGGCCTAACATAGCAGAACAGAGGATTGAAGATAGCTTTTGGGATTACGGATCAGATTGATTATCAAAAGCATAATCCTCCAAATTAAAACACAGTTAAAGAAAATCATAAAGATCTATCAGAAAGAAAGGCCTCCACCGCCACATCAGAGGCCAATTGATTCCTCTCAGCTACCACAAAGCCACCTATTGCCTCAAATCATTCAAACAGAGGCTGAAGTTATTGATCAAAAAGAAGATATTAGCCTCAGCGCAGACAAACAGTTAATTATGCTGAAGAAAATTAATGCAAAAAAATATCAGCAGAGTTATTACATCCTAAAACAGAGCCTTAAAAGTCAACAAAAGCTCCCACTGAGATTAATTCTTAATGTAAAACATTTAATACAGAGGACACTTATGTTAAATTCTCCATCAAGCCCCTCAAAGGCTGAGAAGTCTTAAAACTATATTAATTGACCTGGGAGATCTTTTATTAGATCCCACCTCTTCATGCCTTCTATAAATACTCTTGCAGAAGATGAGAAAATGTTGGTTGCAGAACTTTGAAATATACTTGTGCTCGAAACTTCTGATTGTAAATAGTGTTCAAAGGCTCTTGAATCTCTGCTTGTGATAGAATAGTTAGGCTGAGAAGTGAAGATGATTGCTGACCTAAAACACTGGACTTAAAGTTGTAATTGGTTTGAAGCATCAATACAAGCTAATTTATGGGATCCTGGTCTATGTCGACGGTGATGTTATTTCTTATTGTAAATTGTTATTTTATTTCTGTTTCCACTTTGTTCATCTTCTCTGATAAAGAACAACAAGCATAGAGTTAGGATTTACTTTTTACCAATACCCTTCTCTGACTGATAAGCTTTATCTATTTGTTTTCTTCCAAATTGTGTTATTTAGGAATGATTTAATTCAGTTTAAGCAATAGGAATGTTGGCATTCCCTCGTCCTCCTGTTTAGCTAAATATTGTTCCTGAAAGTTATTTTCAGTTTAGGTTAAGTAGCGATGAACTAAGGAAGATATGGTGAGCCCTGGTCCTAGTTTTATCCCCAAAGACTATCTGAAAGTTTCCCTTGGAATGTGTTGAAAGCTGGCTAGTTTCGAAGTACTTACCAGATCTTAGACCATTCTTTGTTATCATTTGTGTTTCCCTTTGTGTTTTAAATGTTTTTCTATTGAAATTATATCAAAGGCTGGCTAGTTTTGAAGTACTTACTAGATCCTGGATTGCTTTTATGTTATTCTTAAGTGTTTTTCAAAGGCTAGCTAGTTTCAAAGTACTTACCAGATCTTGGGCTGCTCTTTGTTCTTCATTTGTTTATTTTCCCTCATTTTTGTATCATTTCATTCCATAAATCAACTTTAAAGAGATCCTTAGACATAGATGACTTGCCACATGGACCACTCTTGAACTTGATTATTTCAATTAAAACCCTATTATGAATCCATAGCCCAATGGACTAAAACCTGCAATTATCCATCTTTTTGGCCAAAGCTAGTTCTATTTGCTTGCAACTTCTCACCTTTGAAACTCTTTCCATTTAGAAATTTCCACTCAAATAATAATCATGCTCAACCATCCAAAACAAACAAAAAAACCTCGGTCTTCATAACTAGCCTAATATCATTACCCATAAACTTAAAGATAAATCCATCTTTACACTTATTGGAGAGATCCCTCTCCAGATTCAGGAGGGCTAGATCCTAGAATCCCAAAGTGGTTGAAACAATGTTCTCCCTATTGTCGGACGTTGCCAATCTTGCTGATTACAGGGAGCTAACAGGTATTGTCTGTTGTCCTTTTAGGAATGTTTTCAGGGGTTTTCATAACAGCAGTGTCTAAATTGTTCTTCTTGGAGTTGTCTTGGTTTTTCTTACTCCTAAGATCATATTGCCTATGGAATTCCATTATGGAATTTTCCAATCCCAACTCGTAGTCTGTAGAATCTTCATAGCTTTTTTTATTTAGATCTGGGGATAAAAAAACTTGTTCTTCCTCTGAGAAATACATCACCCTCATTATCATAGCCAATTAAGTTTACGCGATTTTGATCCGGTTGTTCAATATCTCTTTCCCCTTCATCCACATAGTTATCTTGGAAGGGCGGCCTGATTTGTTGATCATTTTTCCATTGTCTGATTTGGGGTGGGTCTCTTCTGAAGTTATGATTTTGGTTTCTGTTTTGGGGATTTGGTTGGTTCTCCCTAGGAGGTGCTCTTTCATTTATGCTTATTTTCTCCATCATTCTCTCCATGGTTCTGAGTAGGTTGTCAATCTTAGAATCAGATGAGGAGGTTGAGGGCATGGTTTCATATTTGTAGGTTACCCTCTTTTATGATCTCATCCTAGCTCTCTTTTCAATTAATTTGGCCTCTACACTTATAGCTCCCTTTTGCATGTCTTCTAAAGTTAGGGGCTCTCTTTCGCTTAGCTGATAGGCCATGTTTGGGTCAAAACCTTTCGGAAATTTAGCTAAGGCTAGGCCTAGTAGGGGTTTCATGTTTGGTGGTAGTGCGTTGTAAACACTATTGAACCTAGTGCAATAGTCTTGGACTCTTTCCCCTGTGTTTCTTTTAAGATTTCTATATTTTGAGAGAATCTAGAGAGGGCTTTTCTTAATCTCCCACTTTTTTATGAAAGTTTGGTAAAGGGAAGGGAGATCATGTATGTTGTTGGGAGTTAAGTTTTTGAACCATTTTTTAGCTTCTCCTCCTAGGATTTGGGCAAAAATCCTCATCTTCATGGTTTCCTCTTCTAATTACATGTAGTCAAAAGAATCATTTATTCTATCTGAATGTTGTTGGGTAGTGGTAGATTCAGCCTCGGCAAAGTGAGGGATTTTGGACTGGTAGTCATTTGGCAAAGGTACCAAAGGTTGTGGTAAAACTAGGGGGGGCATACCAAGCTTCCATGATAGGAGATAATGGTGTATTTACAAGCGCAGGGTTTGTGAGGGGAGGTGTAGGATGAAGTGGGGTGGTTTGCACAGCGATGGTATGGATGGGTGTAGTGGAAGTACTTGGACCAGCAGACTGATTCTGAGAAAATTTGGTACGAAAAGAGCTAAACTGGTGGAGAAGTTGAAAATCGGGTGGGGTGCAAGGAGAGGCTTCTCTACTATAACTATGCTGCAAATCTATGGGCTCAAGGTTAGTATGGTCAATCCTACTGTGTGACTTGGTTCTGAAAAGGTTTCTTATATGGTGCAAGTAAAATTGGGGATCTTACAAGGTTGTGATTTGTTCAGGTACAGAGCTTGATTTATGAATGGTCCTAACAGTAGTTAAGTTTCCAGTTTCAGAAGTTTGCCACAAAATATTTCTGGGTCATCAAATATAGTAGGAGGGTTTGGGTTCGAATGATATCTGGTATTGATTCTTTTCGAAGCCAGATTTCAAATTCAAAATTTAGAGAGGCTGAAATTTTTTTGAACTTTTTTGAAATGTTTACCTCTCTCAGTGTTTGCTAAACTCACACAATGTGTGACTAGACCTCTAAACTTATCAGGGCTGATTCGACACAATCCTAGGGAAGTCTAATAAGAACTAGTGAAGGGTTAGGCCTACTGGAGGCTAGTGGAGTCGCCAGGTGGATGTTTTTATTTTGTTTTTAAGATGTATGTCTATGGTCCACCACCAATAACTTACAAAAAACCAATTTAGTAATGTTTTGGGGTTTTGTGAGTTCTCTTAAGTAGCCCTAAGGTTTCTATGCATGTACTATAGTTGGGTCATCATTTTTCTAGGATGGTGAAACAACCAGGCTCTAC
This sequence comes from Pinus albicaulis, assembly GCA_034641835.2. Lineage (NCBI taxonomy): Eukaryota > Viridiplantae > Streptophyta > Pinopsida > Pinales > Pinaceae > Pinus > Pinus albicaulis. Next base: position 1,297,110,050 of record CM076574.1, on the reverse strand, counting down.
TCTTGGCTATCAGTTGAGTTCTCTATGATTTTATGAAGGTTTTTGAAGTCCTAAGGGATACTTATATTTTCACTGACATCAGAGGTTGCATCATGATCACCATTGTGTTAGTGATAATGATGAGGTAACTATAAATCATAGGATATTGTTTTAATCAAGGGCTTATGAATTTCTTAAGGATGTCTAACCTTGGTACTTACTTATAAAGGTCCCACCGTGATCGCCATTATGTTAGTGAGCAGTGGGATGAATCAAACGGATAGCATTCTTAGTTCGACAGGGGTTTTCAGTAAGTGTTAAAATATATTCAAGTTATTATGAACTCAGAAAGGTCCCACCATGATCGCCATTATGTTAGTGTCTCGTGATATAGCAGATTTGTAAACCAAATGCATAGGGTAACATCATACCAGTCTTTGGAGTCCTAGGTCCTAGCCTTCCTGGACTAAGAGAGGGCTCTCTCTATTATGTGCAAAGGATGTAAACTTGTTTGCTTTATATGGTTGATTTTAGGCTAGTTGTTAAGTGTAGGGTTTGTTGTTTTTTTGATTGGGTAAGATGGTCAATTAGGATAGGTGGAGTGAGAGGTCATAAAATCAATTGGTCTATGGATTCTATGAAAATCATTAGTATCTCAATAATGAATCGGGGTACATCATAGGGAAAATATAGTGTATTCAATGGATCTTTAAAGTTTATTTGTGAGGTGAGATGGACATTAAGTTGGGGAAACAAGGTAGGACAAAAGGCAGTTAAGAATCCTTTGTCAAATACCTATGAACAAGAAGGTCTTAAATACTTATAAGCAAAATATACTAATCATGAGATAGGGCACACCATTTACTCAATGAAAATACTTCAAACAAATAAACATCCAAGATGAACAATCCAGTGGAACAAAGAAAGCAAGAAAACTTATCTAACTTCAATGATTCTACTTTCAAGATTTGAAAACATATAAGAAGACAAATAGCTTTAATAAATGAAGAGGGAACACCTAAACATCATCTATAAAACTATAAAGAACTTTGAGGCAAACTGTCAAGCATGGACAAAGGGCAATATGGAAACAAGACCTCTTTGACTTAACCTAACAGTCAATACATCAAAGAGAGGTTCCAAGATAGAGTTTAGATAGCATCAAATAAGTAGGGCTTACCATAAAACATATTTGGAAACTAGCATATTAATCCATTAATGAAACAAGCAAGCTTAGGTGGGCCTAAGGAGAAATTAAGAATTCCTTATACTAACCCAGCAGAGGAAAACATAAAGAAAAATAGCAAACAAGAGGACTGAGGTGCCTCAAACAACATTTCTCAACTATACATTTATGAGTTATTGCAACATAGAAATATAGACATATGATAAACAAGAAAACATGAAAAAATTAGAGACACATCACAATTCACCAAACTCAGGGATCCTACAAGAAAGCCTTCATCATCATCAATCAAGGCAAATCATCCACAAGCTCCACAACACCAAATTTCTCTTCAACCTCAAAGAACCATGTATTGCTCTCAAAAATCATCAAAAGCCAACATTTACAATGAATCCTCAAGCTCTATATAACAAGCAAGGAGGAGAAAAACCTAATAGATTATCTAGAAGCCTATTAGCTAATTATAAATTTCACTATTGTTGTAATATTCCCATTTAGCCCAAGCTAATGGGAATATCTTATTTTTCCTTGTTTTATATTGCATTTCATGTTTATGAATAAAAAGTGAAGGAGGACAGTAAAACTCCTAAAACTCATGAATAAATCAATGCCTATGTAAAAAGAGACATATCTGGGCCATGTAAATAAATTCTTGTAGGTGTTAATGGGTTTAAATCACAAGATGGGGTCAACCTTGACCAAGTCAACAACGTAGTCTAGGTGCAATGAACCTCATGGATACACAGCACAGTTCTAGATGGAGGCTCCACATGTGAAAGGGGCTAACACATTGAGGTGGTTTAGGGTTTGACAAGGCTTTCACCCTATAAAAGAAGGAGGAGGACAATAGGAAAGGGTTGTTGAGGATATCATTTTCTTAATGTATTGTTTGTTTAGACACACCTCCTTGGGTTTTCCTGTTTAGGATTCTCGCCTCCTTCCTTGAGAAACTTTTGGAGGAGTCTTGTTTTTCTAAGTCCACTATCCAACATTTGGCCAAGCCACATCTTGCATCTACAGTGCAGTCCTACTTAAGATTGGGTTGTCGATGTGAGCTGCAGCAAGTGAGACACTATATCTGTTTAGATCTAGCTTGTACTGGCACCTCTTCTCAGTGACTATGTCTTTTAACCTCCTGGAAGAGTGCATTAGTGGGTTGAGATTCAGATCTATATATTGGAAACAGGCCAAAGCATTCTCAGGGCCAACAGCACAGTCCCTCTTCCATGACTGTGTTATTTGCAAGAGCAGAGTTGCAGGCTGACTTGGCATCAATTTAGAGGAGAGATATCTAGTGATTGGATCCTTCCTTTCACTGTGGTGATCCATGGATTGGCCAACCAATCCATGTTAGTTAAGATCTGATCTACTACACATGTTATGATTCAGAATTTTCTGAATACTTCTGCAAATATGTGACTTAGATCTCAGATATACTCACCGTTGTTCATGTTTTGCTAAGATCCCCAAGGGGAGTGTATAGAGGAGCCTATCTTGTACACAGATCTGAAATAGATCTATAATTTTATGTACAGATCTACTCTAGATCTGAGTTTTAATTTACTACATGCTTCAGCAATGAATATAACACTGTCAATTTTATTCTGCCATTTCATGTTGTTGTAGCAGCTCATTTTGAGGCTTTTGTCTTGTATATTCTTTCTGTATCTATTATACATTGTATAAGCTGCATTGTAGATATAATTTACTGATTTATAGCTGAAAGATGAACCTCCATGTTGGTCTCACACTTGTAAATTGATAAACTACGTTATTTCTGAAGCAGTCCATTTCATATAGCTGCATCCCCTCTCTTTGGGTGTTTTTCAGCTAGACTAGTTTGTGGGAGATCTGTTTAACCCACCTAGTTTGATGTGTTTCTTCTATCCCTTGGATCTTAGATGAGCTGATATAAGGGATCTAGGAGCTGCAAACTCATTTATGTGCATATATTTTTCAGGAGTGCTTTATCTCAACAGGCTTGCTGTGCAATCCCAATTTTGGGATATTACAATGGTATCAAAGCATCTTTCTTGGCATAGCCTGTGCATTCTTGGAGCCAATATGTCTTTAGAAGGAGGATAGCCTCTCACTAATAGAGAGCAGCGGTATCATAAAGGAAGACAGAAGAAAAATGATTACACCAAAGACAGAGCAAGCAATGATGGAACCCCTTTGTATGGAAGAATAAAAGGAGTAGAGTTCTCCAACATTCTTTCTCAAGCTTTGCATGAGATGCAGGGAGAAATCAGTGGAGTGAGGAATGGAATATCATAAAATATCTTAAGGGGGTTTGCAAAGGAGGAAAGCCCCACTACTTCATCTGATGTGTGTGAGCATGCAGCCACACAATCTGATGTACAACATTGCGGCATGCCTACATTCCTTGCAAGAGGAGGAGAAGATGGAGAGACACCAGAGGAGGAGATTCTTGGTGACAACCTCCGAGAATGTGAATCTCGGTCTAACAGATTCAAAGAGAATCTAGGCTCCCCTAAGTTTTTTCAACTCATATAAGAAAGAAGATCCATGAAGATAACTCCTTTTCAGAACATTGTTGGGAGGGTTAAAGATCTGCTACATTATTTTCCAAGGGCAGAGGCCTTACTTCAGCAAGATCATTCTTCTCAAGAATAAGACATGAATGTCCTTTCCTCAATAAGAGATCAAGAAAAAGGATCTTTTATTGATGGGGCATACTCCATTGATGAGGAGGAGGAAGAAGTAGAACTGAAAGGTTCCTCCAGTGCTGTGACAGTAGGAGGGAATATAATTTGATTGAGATATGGAGTTGAAGCTATTGCTTCCACTATGAGGGCTCTTGTATCTTGGAAAGAAGGCCCTAGGGATCCTATACATGGAGAGGATGAGTAGTATGTGTCTATGATGATAGACAAAGAGACAAAACAGTGGAGGATATGTGCTCCAACACTGAATCCAAATCTTGGAACACACACTATGATGGATCAGTCCTTTGTGATCAAGACTCTTGACACCAAGGAGATGATGGGTTTTCATGAGTTAACTGCATCTAGAGGGAGCACCTTAAACTATTATATCTTACAGGAGGTGGGTGATGAAGAAGAATATGGGGGAGTTGCTCCAACTTCTCCCTATCATGATACTTCCACACAGCAATAAGAGATGGATTTTCGCAGTGGAAGTAGTCATATTATGTTTCCATATGTATTTCACATGAGAATGAGCCATGAGAAATATTTATCTTGTGGTGTACCCCCTGGGATACCACCTAATTTAGATTTGATGGGAGATTTTTTATGCATTGATGCTCCTTCCATAAATCCAAGAAGGGAGGGAGCATTAGGAGACCATGCTACAGCGCTGAGAGTATGGGGGAGGTAGAAATAAAGGGAGAGAATTTTTCCTTTGACTTCACTATCTATCCTCACCTCTTAAATTACGTTGAGGAGATATGTTGCAAGAAGAGGAAATAACACCATCATGAAGCATGGGAGGCAAGACTTGAATCAGAAGACAAACTTGTTTGAAGAACACTCTTCCCTACTTGAAGAGAGATGGTGGTCTCAAAAAAAACAGAAAGGCCTTGGACAGATGATAGCCTCCCATGGGAGACTAACTTCCAAGAGATTCCTTCTTCTTTGAAGCATGTGCATGAGCAAGGAGGGAAGCAAGGAAGGAATAGAAACCTTCCATCTCATACCTTTGGCATGGGAGATGTCAAAGAGTAGAAAAATGGGAGGCATGGCCTTCCAACATAAACCTTGGACATGGAGGATGTCAAGGAGAAGAGCAACAACATGGCAGCCACTTCAGTTAACACATTAACAGCACTGTCATTGTTGGAAAAACTAGATCCATATTGGAAGTCCCAACCGTTGGTGAAATATTCCAAGGATCTTCATACATGCATGATTCTTGATGACTTGGTACATGAGGGGGATTATTCAATTCAAGATAGGGTCATTTATGAACATGGTAGCATCTTCTTATCTAGAGCCTCCAAGCTCAAGGAGAAGTTACTAAAATAGGCCTATGAGGGGTTCTGTTTCAGCCAATAATATTCTATGAAGCTCAACAGCATCATCTTGAGGAGCTACTATTGGGAGGGCTTTGAAGGAGAACTATATCAACATGGTCAAAGATGCATGTATTTTGTGGAGATGGGGCAGAAAAATAACTCTGTTGGAGGGTTAATTCAGGCTTCTCTTTCCCCTCTTGAGGGATAAGATAGATCTATGCACAACTCCAATTTTATGAGGAGGACTATTGGTGAATAATATGCTCATGTAACACAAGTTTATATTTCTGATTATATGCATTCTTTCACCATGTTTATGCAGACCATGAATCCAAGGAGGAGTGTTACATCTTGTCAATCTCATGGAAAATATGGGGCCACAAAAATTGCTGCATTTGGCCACTCCCTTGGTGGACAACGGGAGGTCTTGTTTCATGATAGGTGCTTTCCTAAAGCATCAAACATACCTCACACATTCAACTACAGTGAGAAGGCATGGGCTGCAAGTAAGTAGTGGGAAAACCCTATTGAGATTTAGCTGCCTAAAATCTCTTGGATATGCCAACAATAGTTTTTTGTTGCAAAACTGCTAGCATCAAATCAGCATGAGGAGATATTCTATCCTAGTTTGGTGTGATAGAATTAATTATTCAGTTTCTTCTCTCTTCTATATATTTTAAGCCTGTAGAGGAAAAATGGATGAGGAATGTGAGGTGTGTGAAGAGGAAGTGAATATGAGTAATTATGTTGTTGTATTCTCCTATTGATGAATGAGATTGTCGATGCCTCTGTTCAGTGGACATAGCCCAGATTGGTTGGGTGAACCATGTTAAATATTCTTGTCTTTATTATTTGATTGTGGTGTGTGTTTATTGTTTTTCCGCTGCGTTACTTTAACAATTGGTATCAGATCTAGTTGTTAAAAGCAAGGGCCGGTTGAAAGTTGTTTTTGACTGCAGTATCAACAAACCCGAAAAACTAAAGAACGTGGCTGCGTGCGTGAACTGTGCCTCATAATTCGTAGGTTCACATATTGAGCTCATAGCACCAGGCATGTGACTGTTGACTTGAAAAATTCGTGGATGAGGAGAACCGTCCTCCATGTGGAAGAGCCACAGCAATGCCGTGAAAACTATTCGCTGCTGTCTAGTAACAAAATTATCATCATTTTTGTGGTCGTGGCCATGTGAATGCCACAGCCGTGAGCTGTGAAAGCCAAAGTCCGAGAGCTCTTGAAGGTGGAAGAGAAATCAAATCTGTTGTGTGGATGTAGAGCAGAGAAGGAATGGTGATATTCGAGTCTGTTTACTATTGAACGGATTGGGTAGCGTTGAACGTTGGTTTGTTGAATGGTGAATCCCTTTTTAAATCGATTTTTTTTATATTCCATTTTTTTTAAATCAATTTATATATTCATTAAGAAGTCATTCTAAAATGGTGGCTTCTATCCCTTGTGTGGTACATTGATTAATTTTATATCGATTTACATTGAAATGTATTTATTTATATCGATTTATATTGTAATATGCACTTGGGTAGGGCCTAGGGCATTTTTTTTTTTCAACGGAAACTAGTGTTGTCGATTTGCCGAAAGTTTTTCGTTTTTTTTTTAAAAGGGCATTTTAATCAAAATTTAATAATTTGATTAAAATAAAAATATTCATTAATTAAGATTTGAAATTGGAGTTTTTTGACACAAGCTACTCAAAATGTCAAAAACTCAAAGTGCTCGATTTGAGATCGAGAAGTTTAATGGAAGAAACAACTTCGAGATCTGGAAAGTTAAGATGCACAATCTACTCATACAACAAGGTGTGGCGAAGGTGATTTTGGGCAAATCCAAACAACCTTTCGCCATGACAGATGACGAATGGAGTGACATCGATGACAGAGCACCAAGCAGCATATGTTTGTGTTTGGTGGATGATGTCTTATTTAACATCGTGTCAGAGAAAACTGCTGCTGGTTTATGGACAAAGTTAGAGAAACTGTACATGACAAAATCCTTAGCCAACAGGATTTTTCTAAAAATACAGTTGTACATCTTGCGCATGAAGGAAGGTGCATCAATAATTGATCATTTGAATACCTTTAATACTCTCTTGGTGCAATTAGAAAGCATAGAAGTAAAATTTGAATTAGAAGATAAAGCTATAATTTTAGTATGCTCTTTGCCCGAGTCATGGGATCATTTTGTTACTTCTATAAGTCTTAGTTCATCAAAAACCCTTGAATTTGATGATGTTGTTGGAGCTATGCCGTCTGAAGAAACCAGGAAGAGGTCAAATTTAGAAACCTCTACATCAGAAGCAATGATGGTTAGAGGTCGATCTAAAGAAAAATGCTTCAGTCAGAAGAACAACTCTCGGTCAAAATCGAAAGGGAAGAAGAGTAAGCTAAAATGTTGGTTTTGCGAAAAATTGGGACATTTGAAAAATGACTGTTGGAAGAGACAACAAACATCCAAAGGAGACTCTTCAACCGAAAACAAAGAGGCAAACACAACAGATACAGGTTTAGGTTCGGCATCCAGTTCAGGTATAAGTGATGAAGTTCTATCAGTTAATTTTTTAAATCATGATCAACATTGGCTATTAGATTCTGGTGCATCCAATCACATGTGCATTCATAAAGAGTGGTTTAAATCTTATAAATCAATCAATGATGGAGTAGTTTACATGGGTAATGATTTCTCATGTAATGTTGTGGGAATTGGAAGCATCCAGATTAAAATGTTTGATGGGACAACTAAAATCTTAACTGACATGTGCTTGAACTCAGAAAAAAATCTTATTTCTCTAGGAGTGTTAGACACAAATGGATATAAAACTTTTATTCAAGGTGGAGTAATGAAAATTTATAAAGGAATCCTATTAGTAATGAAAGCAAAGAAGGTTGGAAATATTTTTCAGTTAGAAGGAAGAACAGAGTCAAATCATGTTTCTACTGTATGTGAAAATGACAGTGATTCTATTCGACTATGGCATCAACGGTTGGGCCATATGAGCGAAAGAGGATTAAAAATTTTATCTGATCATATGTTACTTCCTAGTTTAAAATCTTCTAAGTTATATTTCTGCAAACATTGTATATATGGGAAACAAAGCAAGCAAAAATTTAAAACTAGAAAACATACTAGTAAGGGAATCCTTGATTATATCCATTCTGATGTTTGGGGTCCATCACCTACCACCTCATATGGAGGATCATCATATTTTGTATCTTTTATAGATGACTTCTCTAGAAAATTATGGGTCTACATGTTAAAAAGAAAGTCTGATGTATTCACATGTTTCAAGCAGTTTAGAGCATTAGTAGAGAACATCACTGGAAGAACCATTAAATGTTTAAGAACTAACAATGGTGGTGAATTTACTTCAAAGGAATTTGATAATTATTGCAAGGAAGTTGGGATTGAAAGACATAGAACTACTACTTATACTCTCAGCAAAATGGAGTTGTTGAACGCATGAACAAGACTCTTTTAGAAAGAGCAAGAAGTATGCTTAGTAACCCTAATTTGCAGAAGGAATTATGGACAGAAGCAGTATCTACGGCTTGCTATTTAATAAATCGATCACCATCAACTGAAATAGGATGCAAAATTCCTCAAGAGGTATGGAAAGGTCATCCTTGTGATTATTCTAAACTGAAAGTTTTTGGTTGTGATGCATATGCTCTAATTCTGAAACATCAACGTTCTAAATTAGATCCTAAATCAAAAATATATATCTTTGTTGGATATGGTGATGGGATTAAGGGATACAGGTTGTGGGATCCTACTACTCACAAGATCATCATTAACAGAGATGTTAAATTTGATGAATCTTCACTAGATAATCCAGATGTAGATAATAAATTGAAACAAGAAAACGTACCTAAGTTTCAACATATTCAGTTTGAAACCAGTTCAAATACTGATGATAGTCCAGATGAAAAAGTTTCAGATGCAGATCATGAACAAGTTTTAGATGCAGATCATGAAGAAGTTCCTACAGATAATAGTCAGCAAATTGTGAAAGAACCAAAAACATCTTTAAGGAGGTCCATGAGAATCAGACGTCCTCCTAAAAGGTATGATGATTATGTTAATTTAGTTGCTTTAACCACTAATGATGATGAACCTTTTTGCTATCAGGAAGCTGTAGAAGGTTCTAACAGTAATAAGTGGAAAGAAGCTATGAAGGACGAGATGAAGGCATTAGACAAGAATGCCACATGGGATCTGGTGGAACTTCCTAAAGACAGAAAAACTATGGGATGTAAATAGGTTTACAAATTGAAAAGGGGTGTTGATGATAAAGAATACAGGTACAAAGCAAGGCTGGTCGCAAAAGGTTTTTCTCAGAAAGCAGGAATTGACTTTCATGAGATATTTTCACCAGTTGTTAATTTTTTTTCAATTCGGATTGTCTTAGCATTAGTTGTTTTACTTGATTTAGAATTACAACAACTAGATGTTAAGACTGCATTCTTACATGGAGATCTAAATGAAGAGATTTATATGGAACAACCTAAAGGGTTTGTTCAAAATTGCAACAATAAATTTGTCTGCAGGCTCAAGAAATCATTGTATGGTCTGAAGCAGTCGCCTCGACAATGGTACAAGAAATTTGATTCTTTCATGCTCAGCCAAGATTATATAAGAAGTGAATATGATCATTGTGTTTACTTTAAGAAATTAAGTAATGGCATATTCATTATCTTAGTGTTGTATGTTGACGATATTCTTTTAGTAAGCAAAATCATAACTGAGATCAACAGGTTAAAGTCTCAAATGGCTAGGACGTTTGATATGAAAGATCTAGGAGCAGCAAGACAGATTTTGGGCATGGAGATTTTCAGAGACAGGAGCAATGGTAAGCTGTGGTTATCACAAGAGAATTATATTGAGAAAATACTCTTAAGGTTTGGTATGAACAATGTGAAACTAGTTTCATTCCCTTTAGCTTCCCATTTTAAGCTTTCTTCAAGTTTATTTCCTAGCACAAATAAAGAAAAGGAATATATGTCTCAAATACCTTATGCTAATGCAGTAGGAACTTTAATGTATGCGATGGTCTATACACGACCAGATATTTCACATGCAATTGGGGTTGTCAACAGGTATATGGAAAATCCATGGAAAGAACACTGGTCAGCAGTGAAATGGGTGCTTAGGTATATGAGAGGCACAAGTGATTATTGTATCACTTATGATAGAAGTAGTGAATTTATTTGTGGATATGTTGATTCCAATTTTGCAGGTGATTTGGATAAGAGAAGGTCAACTTCAGGATATGTCTTTACTCTTGCAGGTGGAGCTATTAGCTGGATGTCAAAGCTACAAAACATTGTTTCTTTATCCACTACAGAAGAAGAATACATAGTTGCTTCAGATGCTTGCAAAGAAGCGATTTGGTTGAAAGGTTTGTTTGGTGAGTTTGGTAGGTTGCAAGACAACATTAAGTTATTTTGTGATAGTCAAAGTGAAATTCACTTGGTTAAAAACCCAGCCTATCATAGTAAATCAAAACATATACCTATAAAGTACCATTTTGTAAGACAGGTTATCACTGAATGGGGAGTCTCTCTTGAAAAAATTCATACAAAGGAAAACTGTGCAGACATGTTCACGAAACTAGTTTTATTAGAGAAGCTATGATGGTGTTTGGCTTCTCCTGGTTTGCAAAGAAAATAAAATAATAAAGGAACGAGGTATCAGGCTAATTGTTGTCAAGGTGGAGATTGTAGAGATTTAGCTGCCTAAAATCTCTTGGATATGCCAACAAAAGTTTTTTGTTGCAAAATTGATAGCATCAAATCAGCATGAGGAGATATTCTATCCTAGTTTGGTGTGATAGAATTAATTATTTAGTTTCTTCTCTCTTCTATATATTGTAAGCCTGTAGAGGCAAAAAGGATGAGGAATGTGAGGTGTGTGAAGAGGAAGTGCAGATGAGTAATTTTTCTGTTGTATTCTCCTGTTGATGAAAGAGATTTTCGATGCCTCTGTTTGGTGGACGTAGCCCATATTGGTTGGGTGAACCACGTTAAATCTTCTTGTCTTCATTATTTGATTTCTATGTGTGTTTATTGTTTTTCCACTGCGTTACTTTGACAAACCACTTACCACATCTTGGTTTAATGCAGGCAGGAGATGCATTACGCTGGTTCCACATGTGGGACTATGACCCACCTCCATATGTGCACCTTGTTGTTTGCTTGTACATTGTTTTTCTCCCATACATTGATGACATGCTTGTACTTTTTATGGGAATTTATGGAGGGAGGATGAGGTAATGAGTTGAAAATTCTCCATGTTTCATGTGTTATATATTTCAGAGGGGACATTAGGCAACCCATGGGTGTTTCACATGATATCTTGTTTCCTTGTGGGATGGATTTTTCACATCTCATATTGACTATGGGGGAACAATTCATGGGGGTTTGGATTGGTGAGCATCTAGCTTATGATGGGAGCTTGATATTTGATGATGTCACCAATGGAGGAGAAGTCTTGCAACACTCACCTTATCAGTTGCTTAAGGACAAGCAACATTTTTGGAGGGGAGCACTGTAATATTCCCATTTAGCCCAAGTTAATGGGAATATCTTATTTTGCCTTGTTTTATCTCGCATTTCATGTTTATGAATAAAAATTGAAGGAGGACATGTAAAACTCCTAAAAATCATGAATAAATCAATGCCTATGTAAACAGAGACATATTTGGGCCATGTAAATAAATTCTTGCAGGTGTGAATGGGTTTAGATCACAAGATGGGGTTAACCTTGACCAAGTCAATAGTGCAGTATAGGTGCAATGAACCTCATGGATACAAAATGCAGTTCTAGATGGATGCTCCACATGTGAAAGGGGCTAACTCATTGAGGTGGTTTAGGGTTTGATAAGGCTTTCACCCTATAAAAGAAGGAGGAGGACAACAAGAAAGGGTTGTTGAGGATATTATTTTCTGAAGGTATTATACGTTTAGACACATCTTCTTGGGTTTTCCTGTTTAGGATTCCCACCTCCTTCCTTGAGCGGCTCTTGGAGGAGTTTTTTTTTTCTAAGTCCACTATCAGGCATTTGGCCAAGCCACATCTTGCATCTACAGCGCATTCCTACTTAGGATTGGGTTTTCCATGTGAGCTGCAGCAATTGGGACACTAGATCTATTTAGATCTAGCTTGTACTAGTCTCTCTTCTTAGTGAGTGTGTCTTTTAAACTCCTTGAAGAGTGCATTAGTGGGTTATGCTTCAGATCCATATATTGGTAGTAGTCCAAATCATTCTCAGGGCTAATAGTGCAGTCCCTCTTCCATGACTACGTTATTTGCAAGAGCAGAGTTGCAGGGTGACTTGGCATCAATTTAGAGGAGAGATATCTAGTGATTGGATCCTTCCTTTCACTGTGGTGATCCGTGGATTGGCCAACCAATCCATGTTAGTTCAGATCTGATCTGTTGCACATGTTATGATTTAGAATTTTCTAAATACTTCTACAGATTTTTGACTTATATCTCAGATCTACTCACCGTTGTTCATGTTTTGATGAGATCCCCAAGGGGAGTGTATAGAGGATCCTATCTTGTACACAGATCTGAAATAGATCTATCATTTTATGTACAGATCTTCTCTAGATCTGAGTTGTAATCTACTGCATGATTCAACAATGAAAATAACGTTTTCAAGCTTATTCTAACATTTCATGTTGTTGTAGCAGCTCATTTTGAGGCTTTTGTCTTGTATATTCTTTCTGTATCTGTTATACACCGTATAAGTTGCATTGTAGATCTAATTTGTTGATGTATATCTGAAATATGAGCCTCCATGTTGGTCTCACACTTGTAAATTGATAAATTGCATTATTTCTGAAGAATTCCATTACATATAGCTGCAGCCCCTCTCTTTGGGTGTTTTTCAGCTAGACTAGTTTGTGGGAGATCTGTTTAACCCACCTAGTTTGATTTGTTTTTCCTCTCCCTTTGGATTTAGATCTTAGATGAGCTGATATAAGGGATATAGGAGCGGAAAACTCATTTTTTTGCATATATTTCTCAAGAGTGCGTTATTTCAGCAGGCTTGCTGTGCAATCCCAATTTTGGGATATTACAATTGTCCTTGAGACCTTGCAAGGCCCAAGGCACAAAATATCTAACACAAAATATCTTTTCGGGCATTTTTAGAAAAAAAAATTGATGTTTTAGGTCTAACAAGCCTCCCAAAACTTTCCAAACATACATTTTTTACTTTCCCTCTTCCAAGGGCGCAACACTATGTTTTGAAGTGAATTTCCTTGCCAAGGGCATAGCACAGGAGCAGGAAAAAGGGGTCATCTTGCAGCAGTGTTTTTAAGGCCTTCCTGATGTCAGAAAAGGATCCGTGATGGCTCGTTGGAAATCCCTTGAAGTATACTTTCTAGATCTACCCTTGGTTCTCTGATTTGACCTCTGTAACCTATTCAAAAACCAAAAAATCCAAGGCTGGTAAAGGCGCAGCACATGTCCTGAAAAGCAAGGAGAATGGTGACAAATTGGGTGTTTTTAACCTTTTTGGAGGGCCAAAACAACTCCAATTAATCTGAAACTTTCTGAGCATGATGAGGATCCCAAAAATGTAAGCCTTTCCTCCTAAAGGTGCTCTGAAAAATATCACAGCACCATGTGTGCTACCCCCTTGGCCTCAAAATTATCAAAAAACAAAAACTTTTCAAAATTCTCCCAAATTTGTTGGATGAGTGCCTCATGGATTTTGGGAGACCTGTAGAGATGCTTGTACCAAGATTCCAAGTCTAGCTTCACCCTTTTCTCCTTTTAGTGCTCGGGGATTGGTTTGAACCTTTTTTAATTTAGCCCTCACAATTTGGTTTCTTCGGGCATAATGTTTAGTCATTTTTCTTTGTAAATCCAAGTCCTCATTTGCCTTCTCCAACTTGGTCTCAAGGTGTATGTTAGCCCTTTCAAGCCATGATTCCCTATCATGTTCAATTTCTATAGCAAGGAGTTCATTGAGAGAAAGTTTTCCTACTAGGGCTAATTCTTTTTCCCTCTGCTTTTCCAATGCTTTCTTCAACCCCATGGTTCTAGGCCTTCTCCTAGATTATCCTTCCTCATCCTCACTCTCTTCATAAGTGCCCATGAACTCTTCTAGTTTCACTTGTGCCTTTTGGGCTTCTTTCTAGTACTTGAGTGCCCTTGTTTCATAGATGGCTTTTTGGGCACTCATTTTCTTGTTTTGCATCTAATAGAAGTGAATGACATCTTTTTCCCTTTCTAATTCAGCTTCCAAGTCCTTGATTTTTGCATTCTTGTCTTGGAGGAGGGAGTTTGAAATTATTACTTCATTCTCCTCATCATTTTCTATGTGAATAATTTCAGACTCTCTTTCCTCTTCATGATCTTCCTCTTCTTCTTTTATTTTTTGCTTACCTTTGTCAATCCTCTGAGTTGAGGAGGATGGCATGGCCCCTTGCCCTTTGGAGGCAGCAAACACATGCCTATATCCTCTTTGATAGGTAAGAGGTAAAGTTGTAATAAGTTTCATTTGAATATCTTCATCATGGGTGACCTTAAGATTGCTTTTCTTCTCATCTATGATATATGCATTTGTGTCCTCTTCATTTTGTTCTTGACTGCCTTTTTTAGAGGCATTTTAATTTTCTCCCATGCTATCATCACTGTCATGATCTTCATGATTGTTATCCTCTGTGTGTGAAACATTAGAGGTGTCTTCATCACTATTTTTTGCAACTTTATCTTCATGGTTGGCCTCTTCTTCACTATTTGACCCATTGTCTTCATGGTTTGGCCAACTGTCCTCACTTTCAAACTCTGCCTCTGTCTCTGTATCTTCATTGTTTTCTTCATCATTGCTATGCTCACTATATTTGTCTTTATAATTTGTGTCTTCATTATCGTTGCTTTCATCTACCTTTCCTTCACTTTTTTCATGTTCCTCACTTTCATGTCTACTGCCCTCACTATTTTTCCCACTGCCATTTCCTTCGAACTTTGTCTCTTCTTTTTTACTGTTATTTCCATCTTTGTAACTGCTCCTTTTATCACTGCTATTTGGCTCAATGTTTTCTTCTTCACCTTCACCATTTTTCTCATCAAAAACTGCTCCTGTCTTTGTATCTTCATTTTTTTTAGCCTCTGTATTGTCTTCACTATCATTGACTTTGTCTTCATAACTACCTTTGTTTCTTCTTCCTCATTCTCTATCTCTGTTTGTTCCTCTGTCTCTTCATCATTGCTTGCATCTTGATCACTGTCATGATCTTCTTCATCTTATGCCATGTCATCTTCTTTCTCATCCTCTTTTGTCTCACTGCCTTCTTCGTCTTCTTTACTATTCTGTTCATCTCCTTTTTCCTCATCATCCTCTTCATTATTTGCCTTATCATTTGGGTATTCATCATGAATGTCATGCTTTGTTTTCTCATGACTGTCACTTTCTTCCTCATCACTTGTTTCTCCTTCCCGACTGTCTTTTGTCTCTGCTTCATCATCATCACTTTCTTCATTTTCATTTTCCTCTCCCTCATCACTTGTTTCTTCCTCTTGACTATCATTTTCTTCTTGACTATCATGTTCCTCTTTGTCATTGTTTTCTTCATGTTCTTCAACACTTTCTTCTTGTTCTGAGGCTTTAGGAGAAGGTGAAAGAGGGAGGTTTGTTTGGGGAGAGGATTTATATGGAGAGGATGAATCATGGTCAGTGGGGGGTGATAAAGGAGTGGAGGAAGGTGGATGAGATGATAAGGGAAAAATTTATAGAGGAAAAGGATGTGGATTTTTGAAAGCATCATGGATGAAGAATACTTCCCATGGGATACCCTGTTGCTCTAATTGATGTAACACAATCATTTTTATAAGAGAATGGTGGAAAAGACTCTGCACTTGTTGTGAAGGAGGCCTCTTTTGCACAATGTATGACATCTTATCAATACTTCTATAAATATAGTAGGGAAAGTGTAGTAGCTTGGCCTTAGTGAAGTGCATGAGTAGTCTTATATGGTAGGAATAGAGCCAAAAAAACCTACCCTCATAGATGAAGTACTTCATGATGGCTTTCATTTAGGGCGCATACCTCTCCAATAGATGTGAAAATGGAAAATTTCTTTTTCAATCAGCTTGGTATCTTGGTTTCAAGAAGGGATGATAATAGCTTAGGTCCAAATTCACCTGTTTGAACAATTTTTCTCCCATGCAAGGTATTCCAGTAGCCATGGCCATTGTATTGGTGGACAGCTCAAAATTCACTCTAGCTAGATGGACATGATGGTCATGGAGGTTGAGGATGAAAATTCTGGTCAACTCAGGGTGACTTTGGACTCTTTGTACCTTTTCAAAGAAATCAAGGCATCGTACCTCTTGGAAGTCTGCAATTGTGGTAGTGTCAATTCTTTAGTGTTTAAAGGCTCAAACCTATTCACTCTCCCACCCTTTCTTTGTTGTCCCCTAGGCCTTTGGCCTCCCTCGCCACTGTCAAAATTGCTTTCTCTAGGCATTTTATCCTTTGCCCTTGTCTTGAAACCGAAAACCCTGCAAACTGTTTATGAAAGGGTATGGAGAGGGCAAGTGAGGGGATAATGAGAAAAGTAATGATTTGCAAATTTTGAGGGGAAATGATGAGTAAAGAAGGACACCTTGGGCCTTAGTGTGTTTTTAGTATGTAGGTGGATGGATGCTCTTCAATCAGAAATGGTTTTTAGCATGGGGACCCAAATTTTCTTCATTTAAGGTTTTTACCTCTTTCTCTAAGTTCACCCTTCAAATTTGTCTATAACTTTACCTTTAGTTAGTATGAAAAGGTATAAAATATCTAAATACCTCTTAAAAATCCTCACAGTTGAAGAAAAAGTACATAGGAGCGCAGCATGGGCCAGTCGGGTGGCTTCTGTATGACCTGAACCGACAGGCACGTAGCACAGTGGAGCTGTTGGGCGGCTTCTGCATGACCAAAATGGACAGGCGCATAGTAGAGTGGAGTTTTCGGGTGGCTTCTGCACGAAGGTGTCGGGTCAGCCCTGAACGTAGCATAGTGGAGTTGTCGGGTGGCTTCTGCACAACCTGAACAGATAGGAAAGTAGCATAGTGGAATTTTCGGGCGGCTTCTGCATGAACTGAATGGACAGGCGCATAGCAGAGTGGAGTTTTCGGGTGGCTTCTGCACGAAGGTGTCGGGTCAGCCCTAAATGTAGTACAGTGTAGCTGTTGGGTGGCTTCTGCACACCCTATTGGGTCGGGCTTGAATGGCCCTGTGCGTAGCGTGATCAAGTCTACACAGGAAATTGAGTCCTCCTGGGTAGCACCTGAATTCACAGGAGCATAGCGCCAAGTGGTGTTGCATGCTGTCGAGTTGGCCTATTTCCCTGCGCATAGCGCCATTACATAGGCATGCAACACCTTGTTGGGAATTCCATAGATGGTATGCACAGGTGCGTAGCACAGCCTTTCAGGAGCGCAGTACAAGGGTTTTCTACCCGAGGTCTGCCAGAAAACTCTGATTTTTTGCTCGAAGGCTTTCTCTCCTCTTGCTATATGAAAAATGAGTTGAGTGAGATACTTTGTCTTTTTATACCCTTGAAAAAATTAAAAACAAAAACCTACCTTGACTAATGTTTTGTCTTTGTTCACCTTATCCCTTTGTTGATATTTATTTTTCTTTTGTGCAGCAGGTCATTTAAGCATAAAAATGATTCTTTGGTGGGTGATTTTTGAAAATGTAACTTTCTTCTCCCTTTTACTGCTTTTAACAATCCTTTGATTGTACTTGAAAACTTAGGTCGCCTCACACTGATACTCTTTAGAATTACTCCCTTTGGTGCAGTGAAAAAGTTTTTCCTTGACAAACCATGTAAGTCACTTTGAACATCCTTTTTGAAAAACCTCTTGCTGTCATGGTGGAATTCAATCACTTTCATTATTAATAAACCTTCAATTTATGTTCAGTGATGCTACTGTATCTCTGTCCTTGTGATTCTTGCATGAACTCGTTACTGGACAACACCTTTAAACCAATCAATCATAAAACCCTGATTTTCTTTGTTCATAAGCCTACTGCCTCTCTTTTGTTGTGACTGTCCTTTGTGATGATTTTGGCTTCTCACCTAGCCTTTCTTCGGATGATAACCATCATAAACCATTCCTGCATAAATTTTTTAAGATAGGAAACTATCCTTTTGCAGGATTTATGCTTTGATCTAGGAGGTCTTTTCTTGAAGGCTTTTTGATACCCTTTGGAAAATCATGAGCTCACCTTCCTTTTCATTTGATTTCATCTTTGGGCACATGTAAAACAATGAGTTTAGAAAGCCAAAACAATGAATAACCTAGTAGATCCTACATGACCTATTGGGATATCTTTTGGACTTGGTCTTTGGCTGAAAACGTGAATCAAGGTTTGGAGGTGTAAAAAAGAGTTTTGGAAAACCTTTATGCATTGCAATCCCAGAAACTAATAACTTTGATTTATCTAAAGAGCCTAGAAACGTAGCTTAAAATCACCACTACTTAAGGCACTTGGTGAATAGGGGAAAAAGTTTAGGCTACTTGGCAATCCAAGTTGTGAGTAGAAGGTCTAGGCAAATTGAAACATACTGATAAGGTCAGATGTGGCAAACATAGTGAGAATCGGTGGCATAAGTCCACTTCTAGGAGTGATAGGTTGGCTGTGCCTTGATAGAGTAGTAGAATGGTGAAAATTTTATACTAAGGATAATGGAGGCAGTGAGATTTCTAGAACTCACAAGATCCATGAATTTTTTTCTAGAAATCTAGGATAAGCATTTAGTCATCTACAAAGGCAAAAATCATTGATGAATAACAGATTTCACTACCGCCAAATCAAAGAAATCATTGGTTTTTTCCGATTTGGCCTGCTCTTTACCTTCTCCCTCTTCTCCCTCTGGTTCTGAGGAACGCATTCCAGATGACACTATTTTTTTTATTAGCACCATCGATCCATGTGTTGAGCCTCAAATTTGTGCTTTCCTTCACCTCATTTTACCTCATTTTTTCTTGTCCATTTCTATCTTAAACCCAATTGATCAATAAATATAGTTAAAATTACTTCTAGAATGATTTACATGACTGACTTGTTGAATTTTGTGATTTTTTCCATTGTTAAGCATTTTGACCGGAACTAGCTGCAGAATGCAGACATTCCGTAGCTAACCGGTGATTCTGCAGTTACCTTCATGTTTGAGTATGTTCCAGGTGGCCTCTTGAGAAAAACCGCATATGGGCATGATCCACGTCCTGTCTACATGGTTCGTTGCTCATCATGGAGGAAGAAATGGATTCTGGGTACGGTTATGCACGTGGGAACACATTTATGAATGGAGACTCCTACTAGGACTGTCTCAGTCCAGATGTCTTTTCTTCTTCACGTAGCCACCTCAAAGACTCCTAATATGATTCGGATAAGGAAAGACATTATTCCTAAATTGTTGTAATTATTGTTACTTGCATTTGCTTTATAAACTCTTGAGTAGACCGAGAGCTAAAAAAAAGAGATTTTATGTTAGATTTGCTGCTAGATTTTGTTCAAACTCTGTGATACATTCCTAAAAACGCAGAGTGTCATGTTCAAACTTTTGCATCGTTAATGGAGCAGACAAAGTTATTTTGAAGGCGTGATTTAATTTGGAGTTGAATGCCGTCAAGTGGTAGAGGGCCCCTGCCTCTTGCACGGATTTATTTTGCGTTAATTAGATAAGTTTTTCTAGTTGCCTTTACACTTTGCATTTGAATTAATAGTTGTTTTTGCTAGCTACTGTAGTCGTATCCATTCTAGCTCTTCCACAAGAAGACACTTTTCCAACAGATTAAAATGATGAATGTTGAATGACTATGGTATTGTAGGATTAGGAGTTGAATGTATAGTTGTTTTAACCAGCTACTGTAGTTATATTCATTTCAGTTCTTCCACAAGAAGACATTCTTCCAACAGATTATAATGATGAATGATGAAAAGATATAGTACTGTAGGAATTAGTTGTAGTTTTTGCTATTCATTATCACAGTTACACTTGTTCTAATCACTCTTCCACAAGAAGAAATTCTTCCAAGACATCCTTAAGAAGTTCAAGACATGACCGTGATAATGAATGATTTAGTTGTGTGTTTGTACTAAGTTTCATCTCTGATCTTGCTCTTAAACGCTTGCCCAAGACATCATAAGAACGAGTAGGGTATGGATGTGATAACTTAGTTTTTCATTTGCTTTCAGTTCATTTGCTTTTAATTGCATTCAATTGCACAGTTAGAATTGTTCTATCCCTTCCAAAAGAAGGAACTCTTCCAAAATATCACTAATGATGAACAAACAGATTGTGTAACTTCATAGAATAATGCATGTTAATATAGTGAAAAGCTCCGGAGTTTCATTGCATTTAATTCATGATCAGTTACTTCATTTCCAAAGTTTGATGATGACTTATAGTTCAGCATTGTTCTAGCTTAGTGGCATCTTAGGGTCATTCTTAGATTAACTCATTGCACTTGAATCTCATATTCAAATTGACAACCATTGCACAATAGATCACTTTAGTTGTTAGGAGAAACAAGACAGCCTTCATTATTCACAAACATCTTCTTGTTCTAAAAACTACAACAAATCCATAGCCTTAGGAACAGAAGACAACATCACTATAAGGTCTGAAACCTCTCTACAATTTCCTCATCATTTTTATAAACAGAGCTCTTCCTCAAAAGAACTACTTTGAACTGGAATCCAATAACTTCTTGAGTATAAGCTCTGTGACATTCAATTAAATTGCAGAATAGAACTAGGAATTAATCAAAGAATAAAAGAGCTTAGAACAGAGTATTGCATCATTAGTGTTTAATTGTTTAGTTAGAGGATTTTCATATTTAATGATCATTTCTCAAGTTTAGTTTGTGTCATTTGCCTAAAAAGTCATTATCAAACTTTTGCTTTCATTTAGTCATAGTTCAGATTCTACTCTAGTGTTTCCAATTGCATTTGCCATTCCACACATTAGACTTAACTCTGTTTTGAACACCAACCTCTTTTCTATCAGTTTTCTAGGTAGTTTCATTGTGAACACAAAACACCGAAAGACCAAAAACATCACAAAAAACCACATACAATGCATTAGGAAACAAGCACCTAGGTACATATGGTACACTTCACTTCAGCAGTTTACAAATCCTGGTTGACAATTAAATGAGCTCAGTTTAGGAGACTAGATTGAGACACAACATTTTGGCGCCGTTGCCGGGGAAGTGAAAACTAGGTAACCTTTGTTTCTTAGCATCCAAAAAAAATTTTATGCGTAGGGAGAGAGGTTCAAGGGGAAGATTTATAAGCAGCAGAGGCAGAAGTTTAATTTCTAGAACACCACTTGTTTCATCTAGATCCAGAACTAGTACACCTTCAACTCAAACCCATCTTCCATCCTTTACTGATCCTGGACTTCTAGAAGATCTAAGGACACCTATTCCATTAGAGAAACCTTCCACTTCATCCACTGAACCTGCCATAGAAGATGATCTAAAAACTCCTGTTAGAGACACAAACCTTTCTACTTCCACAGGAGAGTCAACCATGGCAGAAGAAGGAGGAGGAGGAGTTGTTAATGGAGAACACACATTGTTTGGAGGAGGTAGAGGTAGAGGTATGGGAGAAGGAGGAAGAGGAGAAGGAGGTAGAGGTGCAAAAGGAGGAAGAGGTAGAATAGGAAGCTCTTTTGGGTTCCCTATACTTGATGAAGAAACCAATACAACCATGAAAAACATTTCACCTTCTGTCCTTCCGAACTTCTATGGACTTAAAACTGAGGATCCTGAAACCTTCTTATTTGAATTTGAAGTGCTGTGTAGAACTTATGACTATCTACAAGATGCTCAAAAATTGAAATTATTTCCTTCAACTCTAAAAGGAGCAGCATTGAAGTGGTTTATGAGTTTAAACAGTAGTTCTATTAGAACATGGGAAGACATGAGACAAGCATTTCTAGAGAGATACTTGGATTATTGTATGTCGGTTAATCATAAGGAAGAAGTGTTCAAGATGTTACAAAAAGAAGATGAAAACTTAGAAGATTTGTTGGAAAGATTTAAATACAAAATAAAAAGGGCACAAATGGAAAACCTAGATCAAGACACTTTAAAAGCTCTTTTGTTGAAAACAATTAGGGATGAATGGTTGGATATCCTTAACATGATGGGAAAAGGGGATATATCACAACTCACATTACCTGAAATATCTGAGTTATGTATCAACCTTTCAAGAGGGAAATCTAAAACCGTCAAAGGTCCAAGAGATCCTGCTCTTGCAAGGGCAAGTAAGTCTGCTTCTGGGACAGTAAGTAGATCAGAAATAGGTCACATGCTTGATGATTTTAAATCTGACATCTTAGGGAGTCTTAGTGAACAAATAGACACCCTCAAGATACAAAACAAGCAAAAGGCTGAATCTGATGCTTTGGCAATATTTTGTCCCAAATGTAGGAAGAAACATGCCTTGAGAGAGTGTCCTCTAGATGTAAAAGTTGTAGAAACCTGTGCTATTTGTTCTGAGAAACATGAGACCAAGAGTTGTCCTTCTCTTCCTGGTCTCAAGGCTATTTTTCAAGAAGAAACTTCTACAGACTCCACAGAATCTCTTAACTTTGTATCTAGAAGACCTTGGCAGGGACCTCAGACACAGGGATTCCATGATCAAATGTATAATCAACCTCCACCTTGGAATTCTTGGCAGCAACCTTGGCCCCAATTTCAAAATCAATCTCAAGCTTGGGCACAAGGATCACAAGGTCCCCATGGAAGATACTCTCCATATTATCAGTATCCACCATCCTATCCACCATATCCACATTTTTATCCTCAAAATCCTCAACAAAATTTTCCTCAAAATCTTCAACAAAATCCTCAACAACATCATCCGAACCAACCTCATCAAAATCAACCACTTCCATTGCCATTCCCTCAAAAATCCAATCAATTGCCAGCTTAGCCCATACCAAACCCTAATAATAAGAACCCTCAGAATACATATATGATAGAAGGACAACAATTTCCAACTTATTTAATTACTCCTCTAGACCTTAGTGATGTTCAACTTAGGTCTGGAAGGATAGTTGAGAAAAGGAAACCTTCTGTGATCATACAAGAACAAGATAATTCTGAGTAAGACTCCCTACGGGTTAATAAAAGTCTTGGGGAAGATACATCCTTTCAAGACCAAAACATTGAAAAATTGAAACAAAAAGATCCAATAAATCCAACTCCAGTATTAGAACAACCATCCACATCTACTTCTATACCTCCCTTTCCGGAAAGACTACAAATTGATAAAGGTGTAGAAAAACAAATAATGGTGCCTAATTATGATTTTTTGGATGAATTGAGAAATTTTTGCATTAAAATTCCATTATTGCAGGCCATCAAGGAAATCCCAATTTTAGCCAAAACAATAAAGGAGTTGAGTATGAAGACAACAAGAAAAAGAATAAGAGAAACCAAGAAAATTCAATTGGTAGGACAAATAGCAGACATTATGATGGGTAAGATTACTATTCCAAAGTATCTTGACCCAGGAAATCCAGTTGTCAAAATTCACATCAATGGAATTGAAATTCAAAACACACTCATTGACTTAGGAGCAGCAATAAATATCATGAGTAGACAAATCATGGACAAACTCAAACTTCCTAATCTTCTCTTTACACCCACACTATTACAATTAGCAGATAGATCTGTGATCAGACCAGATGGGGTAATAGAAGACATTCCAGTGTCCCTAGACTCTTGGGAGTACCCTGTGGATTTCATGATCCTAACACCCAAGAATAATCTAGGAGGCCATCCTGTTATACTAGGAAGACCTTGGTTGGCTACAGCTGATGCTTTTATTAGTTGTAGGTCTGGTGATATGTATATTTCTGATGGTAGTTCAACAAAGAAATTCACCTTATATCCTCCAGCTAGGACAATTACAGAACTAGACGACACTCAATGGATAGAGGATGAAGAATACTTACAACCACTCTTCACAATTTCAGAAATTAGTGAAGATAATCAAATTCTGAATACTCTAGAAAATTTTGAATCCTCTCCAGAACATAAACATGAATCATTTCAAGAGGGATCCAATATTGAGTTTTTGTCATCTAGGCAGATGTCTCTTCATTCTATGGACAAATTTGGCAGCTCTACAAGTGAAATTTTTCCAGGCAAAACCTTGAACATAAACAAAAACCTAGAAAAATCTCAACAAGAAGAGTTAGTCAAAGTATTACAGATACATTCTTCTGCATATGCATGGGAATACACTGACATGAAAGGGATAAGTCCCAAGACTTGTACTCATCACATCTATATAGAGGCAAATTGCAAACCAATTAGACAACCGCAAAGACGGATGAATCCAAATCTTAGGGAAATTGTCAAGGAAGAACTGCAAAAATTGTTAAATGTTAATTTCATTTATCCTATTTCAGATAGTCAGTGGGTTTCTCCTTTGGTGATTGTGCCTAAGAAAAATGGAAAATGGAGGGTGTGTGTTGACTACCGAGAACTGAATAAAGCTACTCTTAAAGACCATTTTCCTTTACCTTTCATAGATCAAGTATTAGATACATTAGCAGGTAAAAAGTACTTTTCATTCCTAGATGGGTTTAGTGGTTATAATCAAATCCAAGTAGCACTTGAAGACCAAGATAAAACCACATTTACTTGTCCTTGGGTACCTATGCCTACCGAGTATTGCCATTTGGGTTATGCAATGCACCTGCAACATTCCAAAGGGCAGTATTAGGAATTTTTTCTGATCTGATACATGACTATGTAGAGGTGTATATGGATGATTTTACAGTTTATGGGGATACATTTGAAGAGGCTTTAGAAAACTTGGAAAAGGTCTTAAAAAGATGTCAAGAAGCAAACCTTTCACTTAGTCATGAAAAATGTTTTATGATGTTCACTGAAGGTATTGTTTTAGGGCACCACATTTCAGGGGATGGGATTAGAGTAGATGAGGCGAAAGTTGAAGTTATTTCTAACCTATCCATTCCAAATTGTCAAAGAGATGTTAGAAGTTTTCTAGGATTTACAGGGTATTATCGGAGATTTATAGAAAACTTCACCAAAATAGCATCTCCTCTCTTCAAATTACTCACCAAAGATTGTGAATTTAAGTGGACTTCTGATTGCCAGTTAGCTTTTGAAACCCTGAAAACCAAAATTTCTGAAGCACCCATATTAAGGGGACCTAACTGGAAGTTACCTTTTCATATCTCGACAGATGCTTCCGATACAGCTCTAGGAGCAGTATTGGGACAAAAAGATTTAATTCCCTATGCCATCTATTATATCAGTAAAAATTTGACTCCTGCAGAGTTAAACTATACTGTAACTGAAAAAGAGTTTTTAGTCGTTGTTCATGCCATAAACAAATTTAGACACTATATAACAGGCTATGAAACTTTTATTCACACTGATCATTCTGCAATTAGATACCTAATGAACAAATCAATTACTAATGGCAGAGTTATAAGATGGTTGTTACTCTTACAAGAATTCAACATTACTATTCTAGATAGGCCTGGAAAACAAAACACAGTAGATGATTTCCTATCTAGACTCCAAAATATCAAAGATGACACTCCTGTTGAAGATCAATTTCCTGATGAATATCTTTTTGCAATCTCTACTCAAACTCCATGGTTTGCTGATATTGCTAATTATTTAGTTTCAGGAAAATTTCCTTTAATTATGAATGCAAGGGATAAAAGAAAAATCATTAATGATAGTGCAAGATATTCATGGGTCGCTAATGAGTTGTACAAGACAGGTCCAGATTTGATCATTAGAAGGTGTGTTCGTGAAGATGAGATGCCTGAGATTCTCAAAGCATGTCATGATGAACCTTGTGGCGGACACTTTGCAGATAAGAGGACAGCCTATAAGATCCTTAACTTAGGATATTATTGGCCAACATTGTTTAAAGATGCAAAGGAATATGTCAAAAGGTGTGATAGTTGCCAAAGGGTAGGGAAACCTTCTCCTTCAGGTGAGATGCCATTACAACCTCAGGTACACATTGAACCTTTTGAAAAATGGGCTTTGGATTTTGTAGGACCTATTAGTCCTCCATCAAGAAAAAAGAAATACATATTAGTTTGCACTGATTATGTTACTAAGTGGGTAGAAGCTAAACCATTACTTGTTGCTAATGAATCATCTGTAATTACTTTTCTTTTTGAGGATATTTTTACTCGTTTTGGTGTCCCAAGGGAAATTGTTACAGATCAAGGAGCTCAATTTACATCAAGGCTAGTGGAGCAAATGATGGAGAAGTATAAAATCAGACATAGAACATATACTCCTTATCATCCACAAGCAAATGGTCAAGTGGAATCCACTAATAAAGTTATTGAAGGAATCCTAACAAAGACTGTTCATCTACATAGAAGAGATTGGGTAGATAGGCTTCCTGAAGCCTTGTGGGCCTATAGAACTACATGGAGAAACACAACAGGCCATACTCCTTATGAGCTTGTTTATGGAAAGCAAGTTTTATTTCCCATAGAGTTCCAAATTCAAACATTCAAGATGGCAGTTCAGCTAGGACTTGATCTAACGGAGGCACAAAAGCATAGACTGGAGCAAATTAATGAAGTGGATGAGATCAGACAAGATGCAGTTCAGAAAACAAATCTAGTCCAACAACAAAGGGCTAGATGGCATGACAAGTACATCAAGGAGAAGAAATTTAAAGAGGGTGACTGGGCTCTCTTGTTTGATTCAAAATTCAAGGATTTTCAAGGGAAATTTCAGACACATTGGCTTGGGCCATATGAAATTGTTCAAATTTTTGATAATGGGGCAGTAAAAATCAGAACTATAGATGAAGAGGAGGTCACTTTTCTTGTGAATGGTCATAGACTGAAGCTATACCATAAGCCACTCTCAAGAGAAGAGTTTGTCAAGAAGTTCCAAGAAGACAATGATGTGAAGTTAATGAAGAAGAGTCTCTCTTCTTCATCAACTTGATTAAATTTTCTGAAGCATTTCTCTTAAAAAAATAAATAAATAAATAAAGGTATAAACATGAAAACCAATCATTGATTGGCATGTTTATACAGAAAAGTTAGGGTGAAAATCAGAGTTTCTCTGACACTCTAACTTTTCCCATTCTTGTTTTTATAAGCAGCTGTTATAAAAATCATAAGTACAGTTCCATAGTACTTATGATTCATTTCATCTCACTCCATTCACTTATTCATCCATACTCCATCTCATCCATCATTCATATTTCACTCCATTCCACATCTCATTCATTTCACTCCATCTTCCATTCATTTCATTTTCATGTCAAAACACAAAATTTGATATCTTGCTGTAAGAAAATAAAATATGTCATGAATTGCAGTACAACCCTTATGTTCCTTCATTCCATATTCATGAACTGAATCCATTCCATTCTATTAACCACTTCATACATACCATAATCCATCATCCATTTTCATTCATACCACATAACATTTCACCCATACTCCAAAAACATTCCATTTTCATGATTAAAGTGTTTTACAGGAACATTCTGCATCTCAGTGGACATTCTGCAGCTGATCAGCCTTTCTGCAGCCCGCTAGTCTTTCCGCAGCTACAAATCCTGAAGACATCAACTAGCAGACATCAGAATTACAACAAAGTGACCCAGTGAATTCATGAATCAAAAACATCAAGAAAATTATGAAAGATTCCTCCAAGGATGAGCAGAGAAGACAAAAGCTACAAAATTCAAATAAAGGGCAGAGGTAATAAGTTTAAAATTACAATGGCATTTCATAAAAATTTAGCATAGTTTAGTTATGGATTATTCGAAAGTGTTGTTTTAATTGTTTTTATTGATCAAACACCAACAAACCCTCTACAGACTTTATATTAAAATCTTCCATTTCAAATTTCATATCCGATAGCATTTAAGCGGTGAAACGGCCAAAGCATTTGAATTTTCCACGTCTCTTAACCAATACATTTAATGATGATGATTCCCTCTGCCGTCGTAAAATCCTCCGCTGTCTCCTCAATCATTAATACAATCCCTCCAACTCACTCCACTATTTCATTCCGTGACCACTACCATAACTTCATTCCGTAGCCGGCATTCCATTCCGAAGACAGAGATATTATTATCACCAGAAGCAGAGCCAAAGGATATCAGTTTGAATAGCATTGAGCATTGTAAACACAGAGCAGAGCAGAAAGGTAAATTTGAAAGTATAACAGTGCGTGGGCAAATAGAATATCACTGTGGACGGAGTTTGAAGCATTTTCACTATCAACACAGAATTGTAGCAAAGTGGAGTTTGAAGTCTTTTGTTACTAAAAGACAGAGGTTTTAAAATTGAAACCATTTGCTACCAGAGACAGAGGTGTTGTAGTGTTAAGTTCGAAGTCTGTTGTTACCAGAAACAGAGGTGTTGCAGTGATTGAAGTTTGAAGCATACCATTTTCTACTAGAGACAGAGGTGTTGAGTTTGAAGTCTGTTGTTACCAGAGACAGAGATGTTGCAGCGTTGAATTTGAAGTCTTTTGCTACTAAGAGCCAGAGGTATTGCACAAAAAGAAATTTGAAGCCATCTGCCATTTTCAATCAAAGACATTTTAGCTCGAAATTTGAAACTGCTTTCATCATCAAACAAAGGCATAGCACTCCGACATTCAATTGTCAACAGAAGCATATCAGTTCGAGGTTTTAAAGGCATTTGTTATTATCAATCAGAGGTATGTCATTCCAAAATTGAAGCCATTTTCATTTAGAGCTTGAAACCATTTCAGTTCGAAAGAGAAAGTCATTATTTTGTGGGTAGAAGAGTGTTAATTTGATATTGAAAAATCATGGGTTTAATTGTAAGGACTGAACCTGTGGGTTCAAAATATTTAGAAGGTTACCCACAATGCAAGGAAATGTTACAACAAATAGGATGGCTTCAATTTTTGGAAAAAATTTAATGGCTTCCATAAGGAAGTCACTAAAACATTTGCCAGATCCTTTCAAGGAACCGAAGTTGAAATAGGGGATGTCAAGTTTACTGTCACTGAAGTTTTTATAGCAGAGGCTACAGGATTGTCCAGAACTGGGGAGAGATGGTTTAAAAATAGGGAATTCCACAATGATCCTGGAAACAAATTTTAAAATCACCAAATATGGATGTTAGTGTATTCAAGAAAGGAATTCCCAGTACTGCATTGAAAAGCAAATGGAGAAACATACTACTTCTTTTACAAAAATTTGTTACATGTGAGGGTAGATATGGGACATTTTATGTCTACCACATTAGACTAATGATGCATTTTCTGGGAGAAGATTTAAATCTACCATATTTCTTGCATCAAAGTCTGAAGAAGATGGCTTCTTGTGTTCAGAGAAGAATTCAATTTTTAGAGACAACCCCGTATCATCATGGTCTGGTCAAAATTTTGATTGAGCATCATCTAGATAAAACAAATGATACATGGGATGATTTCTTAATAAGAAATCATTTTGAAGAAGCAAAAGAACCATCACCTGAACCAAAACCTACAAAGAGAAGTAGGAAATGGAGGGCTTCAAAAGTTGAAACTGACATACCAGCCCAAGAGAGCAGTGAGGAAATCATTTTGGAGAAGTTGACTCGAATCAAGAGGCAACTTAAGGAAGAAAAGATAATCAAGGAATCTACCACAGAGAAAGGAGAAGGATCCTCTCAGCTTAGGAGAAGCCACAGATTAAAGGGAAAACTGAAGAAGACATCAATCAAACAAACAGGGGTAATCAATATTGAAGATGAAGAAACATCCATTGAAGAGGATGATGAAGAAGATTTTTATGAAGGCACCCCTGAAATTGATCCTGCTCAACAGGAAATTTATGACTATGTGGAAACTTTAGAGAGCACAGCTTCAGAAAGCAGAGAGAGAACCCCCAGTCCTCCACTGTCTGAAATTGATATATTAAGAAGGGATAGGTATGAGTTGGAATTGTTGAATAGACACATCAAAAATGAGAATGAAATTCTCAAAGATCAAATAAAGCTCAAAACTGATATGAACTCAACCTTATCCCTGCATATAGACAAAGTGGAGAGGACCAATGAGAAGTTGAAGACAAGGAACAAAAAGTTAATCAGGGCACTCACAAACCTCAGGTTCAAACTTGTGATCAGGAAACCTAGAAGGCCTCTAGCTTTCAGACAAAGGAGAAGAAGGGGATTAGATGTCCTTGCAGAAGCCTCTGAATTCATAGGATAATTTGCATGAGGACATGCAAAGAGACAACAGTGGGGGTATGTTGAGCCTCAAAATTGTGCTTTCCTTCACCTCATTTTACCTCATTTTCCCTTGTCCATTTCCATCTTAAACCCAATTGATCAATAAATATAGTTAAAATTACTTCTAGAATGATTTACATGACTGACTTGTTGAATTTTGTGATTTTTTCCATTGTTAAGCATTTTGACCGGAACTAGCTGCAGAATGCAGACATTTCGTAGCTAACCGGCGATTCTGCAGCTACCTTCATGTTTGAGTATGTTCCAGGTGGCCTCTTGAGAAAAACCGCATATGGGCATGATCCACGTCCTGTCTACATGGTTCGTTGCTCATCATGGAGGAAGAAATGGATTCTGGGTACGGTTATGCACGTGGGAACACATTTATGAAGGGAGACTCCTACTAGGACTGTCTCAGTCCAGATGTCTTTTCTTCTTCACGTAGCCACCTCAAAGACTCCTAAGATGATTCGGATAAGGAAAGACATTTTTCCTAAATTGTTGTAATTATTGTTACTTGCATTTACTTTATAAACTCTTGAGTAGACCGAGAGCTTAGTTAGAGATTTTTGTGTTAGATTTGCTGCTAGATTTTGTGCAAACTCTGTGATACATTCCTGAAAACACAGAGTGTCATGTTCAAACTTTTGCATCGTTAATGGAGCAGACAAAGTTATTTTGAAGGCGTGATTTAATTTGGAGTTGAATGCCGTCAAGTGGTAGAGGGCCCCTGCCTCTTGCACGGATTTCTTTTGCGTAATTAGATAAGTTTTTTCCTAGCTGCCTTTACACTTTGCATTTGAATTAATAGTTGTTTTTGTTAGCTACTGTAGACGTTCTCATTCTAACTCTTCCACCAGAAGATACTCTTCCAAAAGACCATAATGATGAATGTTGAATGACTATGGTATTTTAGGATTAGGAGTTGAATGTATAGTTGTTTTAACCAGCTACTGTAGTTATATTCATTCCAGCTCTTCCACAAGAAGACATTCTTCCAACAGATTATAATGATGAATGATGAAAAGCTATAGTACTGTAGGAATTAGTTGTAGTTTTTGCTATTCATTATCACAGTTACACTTGTTCTAATCACTCTTCCACAAGAAGAAATTCTTCCAAGACATCCTTAAGAAGTTCAAGACATGACCGTGATAATGAATGATTTAGTTATGTGTTTGTACTAAGTATCATCTCTGTTCTTGCTCTTAAACGCTTGCCCAAGACATCATAATGACGAGTAAGATATGGATGTGATAACTTAGTTTTTCATTTGCTTTCGGTTCATTTTCTTTCAATTGCATACAATTACACAGTCAGAATTGTTCTACCCCTTCCAAAAGAAGGAACTCTTCCAAAATATCACTAATGATGAACAAACAGATTGTGTAACTTCATAGAATAATGCATGTTAGTATAGTTAGAATGCTCCGGAGTTTCATTGCATTTAATTCATGTTCAGTTAATTTGTTTCAAAGTTTGATGATGACTTATAGTTCAGCATTGTTCTAGCTTAGTGGCATCTTAGGTTCATTCTTAGATTAACTCATTGCACTTGCATCTCATATTCAAACTGTCATCCATTGCACAATAGATCACTTTAGTTGTTAGGATTAACAAGACAGCCTTCATTATTCACAAACATCTTCTTGTTCTAAAAACTACAACAGATCCATAGCCATAGGAACAGAAGACAACATCACTATAAGGTCTGAAACCTCTCTGCAATTTCCTCATCATTTTTATAAACAGAGCTCTTCCTCAAAAGAACTACTTTGAACTGGAATCCAATAACTTCTTGATTATAAGCTCTGTGACATTCAATTAAATTGCAGAATAGAACTAGGAATTAATCAAAGAATAAAAGAGCTTAGGACAGAGTATTGCATCATTAGTGTTGAATTGTTTAGTTAGAAGATTTGCATATTTAATGATCATTTCTCAAGTTTAGTTTGTGTCATTTGCCTAAAAAGTCATTATCAAGCTTTTGCTTTCATTTAGTCATAGTTCAGATTCTACTCTAGTGTTTCCAATTGCATTTGCCATTCCACACATTAGACTTAACTCTGTTTTGAACACCAACCTCTTTTCTATCAGTTTTCTAGGTAGTTTCATTGTGAACATAAAACACCAAAAGACCAAAAACATCACAAAACACCACATACAACGCATTAGGAAACAAGCACCTAGGTACATATGGTACACTTCACTTCAGCAGTTTACAAATCCTGGTTGACAATTAAATGAGCTCAGTTTAGGAGACTAGATTGAGACACAACACCATGGTAATGTGATATCATCATTTATCTCCAAACTTCCACCTTCCGGTCTGAGTTGATGAAATATGCTTGATGACGTATCCATCCTCATTCGCAACCCTATCACATAGTCAGAGATACACTATACTGATCGGAGCTGATTTCATTCTCTGTCGGTGTTTTTGACACTCGAGGAAGCTGAAAAAGTCCTCAATGACTGCCATTATGGTGCACGTGGCGATCACATGTCTGGGTATGCTACTGCTCAAAAAATACTTCGTGCTAGATATTTCTGGCCTAACATTTTCAAAGACTGTATTTTCTTTGTCGGTAAATGTCACGAATGCCATATTTACTAGCGCAAGATGCGCGCGCAACCGGCTCACCTCCATCCCGTCATTATTATGACGTGTAACCCTCACTTGGCTAGGGGGCATGCTTATATTATCGTAGACGTCGAATAATTTAGTAAATGGGCCAAATCAATGCCTACACTCATAGCTGATGGTAAGACAGCTGCACAATTTATTTTCATTCATGTGATTAACAGGTTTGGTGTCCCTCAAGCCATTTTCACCGACTATGGATCTCATTTTTGCTATTATTTGATGGTTGAGTTGACTACTAAGTTGGGTATGCATCATGACAACTCAATGCCGTACTATGTACCCCCGGGCCAATGGCCAGGTTAAAGCCGTGAACAAGGTTTTAGTCACCATGCTTCAGCGTACGATTGGGATGCACAAGTCCAATTGGAATCTCATGTTGTTTTCAGCTCTTTGTGCTTAGCAAACCTCAGTGAAGGATGCAACCAAATTCATCCCATTCCAACTTATTTACGGTTTGGAAGCTACCTTTTTGATTGAATGCGTAATCCCTTCTGTCAAGATAGTTTTTGAATTACTGCCTAATACCTTGCCGAAGGAAGAACGCCTTCTATATTTGGAGAGGTTATATGAAACTCACCGCTTTTTTTCTCTAGTCATAGAAGAATGGAAAAAGTGGCTCAAAGTTCACTTTGATCAGACAGTTTCTCCTCGTACCTTTGTAGAAGGAGACTTAGTCCTCTTGTATGACCAAGATCACGATAAGTTGGGGGCAAGAAAATTCGAACCCATGTGGCATGGGCCCTACATCATTAAGCGTGTTTTGCAGAATAGGGCCTATGAGCTAATTTATTATGAAGGTTATCCTTTGAATCAACCCAGAAATGGGTTGTACCTTAAAAAATATTATGCAGGAGTCTCTCGTGCATGTCCTTTTGTACATAAGTGTGTTTTCAATTTTGTACATTTTTTGTCGAGGTGTGCTCTACGAGCAATTTTTCATTCTTATTATGTCTTTTCTTACTATGCAGATGTTTGTCACTCCTTATGTTGGTTTTTCTGATGGTGCCTCCCGCAGTACCCAAAACCTGTCTTCTGCAACCTGGGTGATTTATGATCATAACGGTGAGTTGATAGACCTTCAAGGTATTTATCTAGGATGAACTACCAACAATGTCACTAAATACAGTGCAGTCATTGAACTCTTAACCAAATCTATTGCTCTTTGTTGAATTTTGCAACAATAAATAGTGAAGGAGGCATCCTAAAACATCATCCTTGATCCTAATTGGAAAATAATCACCTAAACTAGGTGGGACCCACACAGGCTATTTTTAGGTGTATGTCTATTTTTAGACATGGTGAGCATATTCTATAAGTTGCAGGATGCTATTTGTATATGATTGGTCAAATGTGAAAAATAGATTAGATTCTATTTTTAGAAGATTGGGCGAAGTCTATTTATAGATCGCTAATCTAAAAATAGATGCATGTCGATTATTATTAGCTCTTAATAATAATCGGACTCTAAATAACAACTTATTCTCTTGGAGCACTTAATTTCAGTATAGAGATTTGGAAAATCAGTGGGCTGAAGGAA
Source organism: Pinus albicaulis (assembly GCA_034641835.2). Taxonomy (NCBI): domain Eukaryota; kingdom Viridiplantae; phylum Streptophyta; class Pinopsida; order Pinales; family Pinaceae; genus Pinus; species Pinus albicaulis. Next base: position 1,297,075,426 of record CM076574.1, on the reverse strand, counting down.
TTATGCAATTCCTAAGGGTTTACCGGATTTCATGCATGGAGGACTCAGTTAGAACTGAAGTGGCAAAGTTATGACAGAGTTGGAAGAGTAGTTCATGGAGTTGTATTCAGTTTAACTCAGTTAGACTCAGCTAAGCTAGTTGTATCTAATCTAACTGAATGATACACTAGTGAGAGTGGAGTGAATTAATTAGTTAATTAATTCAAAAATAATAACTCATTAATCAACTGAACAATACATTAGTTAACTACAGTGCATGTCAGATCCAGTGGAGACCCAGTGTAGAGATAGGTGAAAGGGTGAGATAGACTATTTGTTGTGACCATAATGATGCATGAATTGCATATACATATACATTGGAGTTTCCAATGATAATAACATATTCAAGGAGAGTGGGATTGCATCAAATTGGTCTTTGTAATTAGCTTTGATTGCGCAGTGGAGGCAGGCTAGCAGGAGGGCAGAGATTGGTGCATGGATTCGCAGATTTCTCCTATGTTAGTGTGTGACGATTGTATTATACTGAAAGCTTGATGTACTAAGATTTGTATGAGGATTGTTACACGATCTCCATGATACATAATATATGATATTTGGGGTTTTCAGCTTCAGGATTTCTCGTTAAACAATTGTGTTATGTGTGTTTTTATTTATGCTTCACATGTGTGTGCAATTAATTTTCCGCAAAAGATTAACAGTGGAATGATTATGTATTTTGCAAGAAGTTAAATATTGTGAGATCAGGGGAAAATGGATGTATGCATGCTTAATGTTTACTAATTTCTACATGGTATCGGAGAAGTGTTAATTTTTGTGAAGCAGTGCTGAGTTTTGTGCTGGTGGAGAAATTCCAATTTGCTGCAGGAGTTTCTTGGTGCGAAAGTTGAGTATACATTGAAATGTCTTTCAATGGGTTGCGGTTGGAGTATGCACTCGAGGGAAAATCTAACTACATAGCCTGTAAGGACAGGATGGAGGCGGTGCTTGAAGATAATGGCTTGAAGGAATTCATCGAGAGAGATGTTCGTAAGCCCACTTTGGCGGATGCTGTAGTACTTGACGCATGGAAAAAGAAAATAGCAAGGGCGTGGAGGATTCTGTTGGAAGGTGTGAAGGACCATATTGTCTCAAGCCTTCATGGGAAATCCACTCCATATGCTATGTGGAAGGCTTTGACAGATATTTTCCAAAGCAGCAGTGACCAGAGGAATTTGGCGCTAAAAGATAAGCTCAGAAAAATAAAAATGGAGAAGAATGACACTATTCCAGTATACTTGACAAAGTTTTTCCAATGCAGGGATGAGCTTGGGAGTGTAGGAGTCAGTTTTGATGATGATGACTTGGTGATCTTGGCTCTCCTTGGGCTTCCGAAGAGTTGGCATAGCTATGAAGACTCTATCAATGGATGGGAGAAACTATCGGGTTGGGAGCGACTTTGGTCGGATCTTGTGCAGGAGGAGATAAGGCGAAGTACCAGGGATGGCTCTTCATCAAAGCATGATGATGAAGAGGATTGTTCTTTGGTTTCCAAGGTGAAGAAGAAGAAGGGGAAGAAATTCCTTTCTATATCTGAGGTTGGTGAAGATGGAAAAGATCATGAAATTTCCAAAGTGAAGTGTTTTCACTGTCACGAGTTTGGACATATTGCCACAAATTATCCACATAAGAAGAAGAACAAGATGATTGTTGGAGCTGCAACTGGTGAGGCTCTTTCCTCGCAATTTGAGCTTAACTTCTCATTGATCGCATGCATGGTGTCTAGTGCATTTGGATCAGGGTGGTACTTTCATAGTGGTGCTTCCTTGCACATGATGGGAGATGTGAACCTTTTCAGTGACTTGGTGGAGAAAGATCTCCAATTTCATGTTGATTTGGTGAAAATGGATGATACAGTGCGACCGGAATTGGTATCATTACCTTTCAAAGGGCATCAAGTAAACTCATTCTTTTACAAGATGTTGTGCATGTTCCAGGTTTAAAGAAGAATTTAATCTCAGTCGCAATGTTAGAGGATAAAGGCTATGATGTTGTCTTTAGTGAAGGAAAATTTTTCCTTTGGCACAAAACAACAGGGAAAGTCAAGAAGGTTGGGATTCGAGCTAAGAATCTCTACATACTTGAAGTAGATGGGATTTCTACGGAGCTTCCTACTATTGGGAAGTGTGAAAAATCCATGCAATTGAAGCTTGAGAGGGAGAAAGATTTGCATGCAAGTAAGAGTGAACCTCGGGATGTGGAGCAACCATAAGATGAGGATCATGGAGTGGGAGCAACCACTCATGCATAGAAATTTTGTGTCGGATGGGCAGAGGGAGTTCATGCAGCTATACCACCAGGTGAGAGGTGGGGCGACATGCAAGAGTAATCCCAAGAGGATATTTTTGGGCAAGATTCATTGAGATGGTGTGGATCTCATGAATTGAACCTGGCTACGAGGAGCCCACAGAGTAGCAGTAGCATGATCAATTGGATTGATGCAGGCAGATCAAAGTGACAGTGTCGAATACTAGAGCATGGTTTCGAGTTGACAGCAAGTGCGGAGTGCATGGGTGCAGACTTCAACAGCGTAGTGGTTCCTAAAGACATGTGCAGTAATTAAGCAAAAGTCGAAGACTTTGATGACAAATGCATTATACTGATTGAGTTGTTTGGAGCCTTTCAGTTTCGGAAGTGTTGCAACAATAGTTGTAGGGCGAATGCATGGAGTTAGATGTCACATGCAAAGAAAATCCTTTCTTGTTGAGAGGGAGTGTTCAAGTTTGCAACAAGAAACAGTGAAGGAGGCATCCTGAAACATCATCCTTGATCCTAGTTGGAAAATAATCACCTAAACTAGGTGGGGCCCACACAAGCTATTTTTAGGTGTATGTCTATTTTTAGACATGGTGAGCATATTCTATAAGTTGCGGGATGTTATTTGTAGATGGTTGGTCAAATGTGAAAAATAGATGAGATTCTATTTTTAGAAGATTGGGCGAAGTCTACTTATAGATTACTAATCTAAAAATAGATGCATGTTGATTATTATTAGCTCTTAGTAATAATCAGACTCTAAACAACAACTTATTGTCTTGGAGCACTTAATTTCAGTATAGAGATTTGGAAAATCAGTGGGCTGAAGGAATTACAAAATTCCTAAGGTTTTCCTGGTGTTCATGCATGGAGGAGTCAGTTAGAACTAAAGTGGAAAATTTATGATAGAGTTGGAAGAGTAGTTCATGGAGTTGTATTCAGTTTAACTCAGTTAGACTCAGTTGAGCTACTTGTATCTAATCTAACTGAATGATACACTAGTGAGAGTGGTGTGAATTAATTATTTAATTAATTCACAAATAATAACTCATTAATTAACTAAACAATACAAAAGTTAACTACAGTGCATGTCAGATCCAGTGGAGACCTAATGCAAAGATAGGTGAAAGGGTGAGATAGAATATCTGTTGTGACCATAGTGATGCATGAATTTCATCTACATATACATTGGATTTTCCAATGATAATAACGCAATCAAGGAGAGTGGGATTGCATCGAATTGGTATTTATAATCAGCTTGGATTGCGCAGTGGAGGCAGGCTAGCAGGAGGGCAGAGATGGTGCATGGATTTGCAGATTTCTTCTATGTTAGTGTGTGACGATTGTATTGTACTGAGAGCTTGATGTACTAAGCTTTGTAAGAGGATTGTTACATGATATCCATAATACATAATATATGATATTTTGGGTTTTCAGGTTCAGGCTTTCCCGTTAAACAATTGTGTTATGTGTGTTTTTATTTATGCTTCACATGTGTGTGCAATTAATTTTCCGCAAAATATTAACAGTGGAATGATTATGTATTTTTCAAGAAGTTAAATATTGTGAGATCAGGGGAATTTGGATGTATGCATGCTTAATGTATACTAATTTCTACACTCTCGACATTCATGAATTAATTGTGAACTTAAACTCTCAGCTTGTTGTTCTCCAGCTCAATGGGAATTACTCTTTTAGAAACCCTCATATTTTAAGTTTTTATTTGCGTGTTCATCTGTTAGAAAGGAATTTTGATTATATCACATATTAGCATATTCCTAGAAGAATAAATACATTAATTGATGTAGTAGCCAATATTGTATTAGATAGACATTTGCAGAATTTGTAAAAGCATTCATCATTGCATAATAAGATTTAGCTAGGAAAATAAGAATATATCTATATATATATCAATTGTTTTCATCCATGTGCATCATAAGTTCAAAAAATATATGTGTTTTGGTTACATCCCGAGACATCATGTCTCTAAAAAAATATGTAAAAATAAAACCTAGGCATCTAATCAACATGGTGCTCATGATAGCATGCCACTGCACGCACAACCCGCCTCAGTAATCGGTGGATGTGGTTAGACACCCCTATAGTGTGCCTCTAATACGCACGAGGAAAATCTTCAAATCTCACGTAATCTAGGATCCTGCTTGTGAGTCCCTCCAATTTGCGCACGATATCTTCTTCCTCGCTTCCCTCACCTTGAGGGGTCGCCTCAAAATATTGTGGGACCCTCAGTGCTATGTGTTAGGACCTCACAATGTACCATTTTGACCACACATTTTGACACCACTTCACCCTTTATAGTCCATATTTAAAAAGTTTACTTTATCATTTCCATCCATTCTATCCAAAGGTATATGAAATCCTTCTCTTTACTATATATTTAATTTGTCTTGCATATAATTCCACATTTTCCTTATATTTAATCATTAATCGAAGTTATACAGTTGCTAAAGATATCACAGATAGTCTATGTTAAAGAACGTGTTGCTGAAATAGTCAACCCCCATTGCTGAACAGTTAATTCTGTTGCTGAAACAGTCAACCTCTATTGCTGAGACAGTCATGCTGAAACAGTCAACGGGCACGCAAATCCCGCTACCAGAAACTGCTTGATTTGCGATTTTGGAAGCATATTTCAAAGAACGATGGCAACAAAATGAAGACAAGCAAGGAAAGCTATTACACGGATTGATCTAAAGCTAGTATTTTTATCTATTGTAACAGCATCCTGTTATGGAAGAATAGGAAGACCCTGTTTTTAGAAGTTTAGATTTGGATGGATTTCTCGGATGTAACTATAATAGATGTCTTCTCTTTAAAAAGAGAAGACATCATCATTAGAAGGAAGCTAGAGACTACGGGAGATATACTTTTCTGAACAGAATGGAGCAAGGCTCCATTGTAATGTATTATTCCTTTTGAGAGATGAATACAAGTTTCTTTTGAGCACTTCCATTTAATCTCCTTCTCTGGGGAATCTTGTGAGAAGGAAAGGGCCTGCCTTCCTCACAAGATTCACCCAATTTCTTTTGTAGTTTGATAATTTCTTTATGATCTTGCACCTTATTTAAAACATTGCTTGCTGAAGACTATTTACACTGCGATGTGTGCCTTATATAGCACTCTGTTTTCTTTAATTACTGCATATCATTCAGTCTTATAGAAGCTGTGGGTTATTCCATTTTTGGATGTTTAATTGAAAGATGAATGCATGACAATTTGAATTTGGGAACTAGGTGCTAAAGATTCCTGTTTAAAGGAATAGAGTCATGTTCCCTATTTTGAGGCTGAGTGATTTTCTTTTCCACAGTGTGTTTGATATCAGGAGACAGGTGCTGAAGATTCCTGCTTAGAGGAATAAGGTCTTGTCCCCTGTTCTAGTGTTTTCCTTTCCCGCAGTGTGTTTGATATCAGGAAATAGGTGCTGAAGGTTCCTGCTTGGAGGAATAGGGTCCTGTTCCCTGTTATGGCTGATTTATTTCCTTTCCTGCAGAATGATTTCCTTTCATTATCTGTTTTAGAACTCTTTAATGAAAGTCTGCAATAGAAGGATTATTTCTGTTGTAACACAAGTAGACCTCAGTTTTGTCAAGGTGTGAATAGTGTGATTAATATAATTTGTGTGATCAATACTACAACATTTCTCTGCTTTTGGAATTGAGCATATACAATGCATGATTGTCTTTGGAATAAACAAACCTTCTTGGGTTGACAATTTATGTGGCACTTGAATTGTGAAAACAATTAAAGCGACCAACACTATGGAGGACATCCATGCAGGTCTCTTTGGGCCAACATTTGCAATGCATGGATTGATCAGGATTTCATGAATTTTGCTCAAAATTGAAAGTGCTCGAAACTATACCGAACATGAGCGACTCGGTAGATATTGTCGTTCTAATTCTGGTGCCACAAACGGTTCGAAAAACCGATGTCATATGAGGGAGATATCACGTTCTGATCGATTTCCCAAACAGCTAAAATTGTGACACGTTTGACTGGGATGACCAGTTAGCATGCATGTGTACAGTCAACAAAAATGGGAATATTCCTGAGAATATTCCTTTTACCCAAGCCTATGAGATTTCACCAAGTTGCACCCTTTGGTTCGTTTATGTGGTTGTATGTTGATGATTTTGGGCCAATGTTTAGGTGACACGTGGACATCCATGACGCTACCACGTGTCCCATGTTTGGTTATATAAAATTTTGTATAGGTTTGAGGGGTTTGACCCCATGACCTCCGGCACGCTTGCAATATTTTCCACCAACTCCACTATGTTGTGGATCTTACCCTCTAAAGGCACCACAACTATTTAAGTTTTCAAACATTTTAATATGGTGGGGAGAGGGGGGGGGCGGTGGTCCTAACCCGCTGGTGGCCCCATTTACGTTAGTCACATGTCATAGATTACAACTGCAACATTTGTTTCAATGTTGATGGTTATATTAACTATTAACTCCGACGGCCTTAACATTTCAAACCTTATCACATGTGCAATCTGCGACTTAAGCCAATGGTTGGGCTCGACAGTTGGCCTAACCACAGGGTTTGGGGGTTTGCATGTGGCCACCCCCTCCCCCTTAACCATAAATTAAATGTGACTGTTATTTGGTTGGTGGGATTTTTAGTGCGCCCTCTAATTTCGAAGATCATGCCATTTTTAACTGCAATCCTCCATTTTTAGTGGAGGTTTTGTAGGAGACATTGGGAAAAAGCCTAGCCAAGTAAATTTCCGGCCAATTTGGGTGAAAAAAGAGTCTACCTAGACTAATTTGAGCATTATGGGCCCATTTTTTCAGAGAAAAGAGCCATTGGAGGCTTGTAAACACATGTATTTGCAAAATTTTGAGCATAATGAAATATGGACATGCTATTGGGAGTTGGACCAACAGATGTAGCCCAAGAGGGGTGAACTGCTTCATCATGCCTGATGTGTAAATCTTATGTGTGGTTTTATTTCTCTGTTATACATTGTTGTTCAGTGTTATTTAGGCTTGTTTACATGCTTAAAATTCACAGTTTCATCTATGTTTAATGGTTAAATTCCTCAATCCTTAAGGAAAAAAATGGAGACAAATATGTACATGTTTTGTAACTAAAAATACACTTAGCATAGAAAAATAATACAGTCCTTTCAGATCAGGTTGGTATCAAATCTAGATTTTATTCTCTGTTGTTGTTGTGTGAATTTTTTATTTTTATTTTTGCAAGTGTTCACATGCTTACTAGGCTCAATCTTAAGAGAGGATAAGGAAAACCAGTGGAAGCAAGAGGGTCTCAAAGTGAGCCACAAAAAAGGAGGGCAAGATTGCCACATTTGCCACCACCTAGTTCACCTCCTAAAGAAGCTGAAGCAGCATTAAGCATACCTCCAGAGGAAGAAGAAATCCATGAAGAGGTGGATCCCAAAGAGGAAGAAAGAGTGTTCAGGAAAGAATTCCTTGACATGACTAAGATGGTGAGAATCCTTTATCAAGAAAGGAGTGAGAAACTAGAAGGAGAAGGATCCAAACTTCACAAGGAAGGACAGGGATCATCAGGAGGTCAAAATGATGAAGATGAATCAAATAAGGGAAATGGAGGAAATGGAGGATGGAAAGTCACCATCCCCACCCTCATCATGATCATCCTCTACTTCATCTTCAGTTCATCAGCCACACATGTCAAAGAACACTGGTAACATTCCTTTTTATAAAGCTTGATGTTAATTTTTAATTATCAATGTTTAATGGTGAAGTCAATGCAGAAAAGCTAGATAATTGGATTAGGCAATTGGAGGTTTATTTGAGAATTCAGAACCTTCATGATGATGATACCAAAATCCAATTAGATTCATTGAGAATGGAAGTTGCAACACTTGTTTGGTGGAAATCCAAAACAAAGGAGGAGATCAAGAAGCATGGTAATATTATCTTATCATGGACTGATTTCATTACTACAATAAAACAACAGTTTTATCCATTAGCTCATATGCAAAAATCCATAATGAACTGGAAAAAATTTAGACAATTGAAAGGAAATAATGTGCAATTTTACAACCAAGAATTTAGGAGAAGAACTCTCTTATTACGGGTAGATTTGCAGAGCCAAGATACTTTTCTCAAGTACATAGGAGGCTTACAAAACTACCTAAGACATACTATTCTCATTTTTAACCCCACAAGTCTATATGAGGTATGTGTTCAGGCCACACATCTAGAAGCTAGAGGGAAAAACATTTCTGATGAGGGTAGAAACAAACCTTTTAAGGGGTAAAAAAAAAAAGACCTCAAAAGGTAAAGGAAAAAAGAATGCATCGATTGCATTCAAAACCAAACAAGGACTCTTTGAGTGGTTTGTAATTCCATTTGGTTTGTGTAATGCACCGGAAAATTTCATGCATGTTATGGATAATTTTTTGCATCCATTTTTTGATGACTTTGTGATTGTGTATTTATATGATATATTGATTTTCAACAAAACAAGAGAAGAACATGTCTTGCATGTAAAAAACAGTGCTTGATGTTTTGAAGAAAGAGAAATTATTTCTTAAGATGTCAAAGTGTGAGTTTGTAAAGACTTCTTTGGTTCATTTGGGACACATTGTAGGAGGAGACGAGTTCAGAATTGATCCTTCTAAAATGGAAGCCATTGTGAATTGGCCCACTCAAAAAACAGTAACCGAGGTAAGAAGTTTCTTAGGTGCAACTCAGTATTGGAGAAATTTTATTGCTAACTTTTCTGCCATAGTCGCTCCTATGCATGCAGTGACAAGTGTGAAGAAAAGCTTCCAATGGGGAGGGAAACAACAACAAGCTTTCAAAGCTCTAAAATACAAGATTAGTTCAGCTCTAGTCCTTGCATTACCAAATTTTAGATAGCCATTCGAGAGACAAACCAATGCCAGTGATTATGCCATGGGCGTAGTTCTTTTGCAGCATGCTAAGCCTATCACTTTTCATTCTGAAACATTCAATGGTGTTGTGACTAATTATCCTACATATGACAAAGAGCTATATGTGTTGGTACAAAGCGTCAAGAAGTGGAAACACTACTTGATGGGTAAAGAGACGATTATACGTACCGATCACCAACCATTACAGTAATTGCATTCACAAACAAAATTGCAGTAATCATGACATTTCAGGTGGATGGGTTTCCTTCAACAATTTCACTTATTTATATGGTACAAGAAAGCCATTTTCAATAAATTTTTTGATATGCTTTCAAGGCCAATCATAAGTGCTTCTACTTTACTTTAAAATGATTCTATTGTACATGAATGTTACATAGAACAATATTCACATGATGTTGATTTTCAAGATGTGTATGCTAGTTTGAGAGAAGGGAATCAAGTTGAGGAAAATTATTATCACATGCATAACCATTTTCTGTATCATTTGGGCAAGTTGTGTATACCACAAGGAGAGAGGATAAGTGTTATGAGAGAGGCTCATTCATCTCTTATTGCTGGAAACTTTGGGTTAAGAAAAAAAATGGCACATCTACAGAGGTATTGCTATTGGCCTCGCATGATAGATAGTGTGTCATGTTTTATAAGAGGTTGTTCTATGTGTGCAATAAGCAAGCCTAGCAATAGTAATCTTGGGTTTTACACGCCACTGTCGGTACCATCAAGGCCATGGGAGAGTGTCTCCATGGAATTTTTTGGAGGTATACCTATGTCAAGAAAACAACATAATTATCTTTATGTAGTTGTGGATAGATTCAGTAAAATGTGTATACTTATGCCATGTAAGAAAACCATAACTGTTGAACAAACTACTGAACTTTATTTTCAACATGTATGGCTTCATTATGTATTGCCAACTTCTATTGTTAGTGACAGGGATTCCAAGTTCATTGGGAATTTTCGATCCAATATTTGAAAGATGATGGACACAAAGTTGAAAAAGAGTACTGCTTTTCATCCACAAACTTCTGGCCAAACTGAGGTGGTGAAAAAAAAACGTTGTGCATCTATTGAGAGGATATTGCAGCAACCATTCCAAGTTGTGGGATGAGAAACTGCATTAAATTCGTCATGCTTGTTACACCATTTTTTGGTCATCTAACCTATTATCATTAGATGAACCCAAGTACACCATGTAAGACCAATTTTACCCTAAGTAAAATTTCTTTCACCACATTTGTCTATATTGCATGGTCATATTTAACCCAAAACAAGGAAATCAATTAAATAAATCATTATTTCTTTAATTATTTCCTAAGAATAAGTTATTTAAATCATTATTTAAATAATATTCTTAATTAAATTTGACTAAATCAAATATAAATAATTAAATAAACCGTTATTTATTTAATTAAATTCCCCTCATTTCCCTTAAAATATAAATAAATCATTTATTTATTTATTATTTATAAATAAAGGAATTGACCCAAGTCAAAAACCCTTTTCCCTCCAACAAATATAATAAAATATTCCTAAAAGGTGATTCTAGAATTTGATTAATAATATTTTATTCATGCACCGAGTTCTAGAACACCCCAATATTTTGTTATAAATAGAAGGGTTTTCCCCATTCATTAGTCACCTCCATTGCATTAGATCACACTAGATCTACTCTTGGTCACCTTTTTCCATTTTCTGTTTTATGAACTCCCATTGAGTTCTATGTTTGTTTGGGTTTTCCACATTAGCAAGAGAGAGGAATCATAGATCTGAAACACTCAAGAACCCATCCGACTGAGGAGAACTGGAAAACACCTTTCTTGTTTTCCTCTCAGGTGTCCCATTCTTTAATATAATATAAGATTTTTTTAAATACATTTTTCTTGTCTTGTCCATTGGATGTATGGAGCCATTTTATATTTTACCTACTTAATGTCTTTGTGCTTAGATCTAACTTTATGCAGCAAAATTAAAGATATTTTGCAGCCATAATTGATGTTAGGGCTACTTGGTATGCGTAGCTAAAGTGATCTTTTACGACGAAAGAATCATACTAACAATTGGCGACTCCACACGGGTTTTCTTTTGCGACCACTGTCGTTTTCTATTTTCCTGCATATCCAGTTGTTTCAGACCCTAGGGTTTCTCTTCAATTTTCCGTTTCTCCTATTTTTATGCTAGTTTTTACCTCTAAAACCCTCAAACATTCAAATTTCTAACTTCCGTGTGTTTCTGGCCTTATTGCGCAGGTGACCGACATCAGCCGCAGCTGAGTTGACAAAATTTTCTGAAATCTGCCGCCGCTAGACCTGGATCTGTAGGTTGCACTTATCGGCCCAAAAAGTATGACTTGGCCTTGAGGTCACACTTTTTTGCCCCAAACCTGTGACCTAGCCTGAAAACAAGCCAAAACCTGCGACCTACACTTTTCTCTGCAATTTTCCAGCACTTTTTCTGGGCTTGACTAAAGCTTCTGTCAGGGTTTTCCAGCCTCTGTCTCCACCTGTTCAGACCTGTTGCTGATCTATTTCACTCACCTAAGTGGGAATCTTGCCCCTTAGGGCTCCAGTTCCCTCCACTTTTTGTGGGAGAGTTTTTTGTTATTTCAGACGTCTGAATTTCCAAAGTTTTAGCCTTATTTATTTCAGATATGATACCTCCTGTTCAAATCCCCATAGGTTAGCTTTTCTTCCCTTTCTAAACACCTCCTTTCGCTTTGTTTGGGTTCATCTCTAGGGTCACCTCTTTGACCCCCCTCTTTTTAGCTGATCTCCTATTTTCTAGCAGCAACCTTGCCCCTGCCTCTTTGCTACTTTCTACACCACTTTCCAGCAGATTTCTCCATTAGATCCCCGTCCCTCCGAACTTTAGATCTATTGGCCTCTTTTCGTGTTCTTTTCCCTCTTATCGACTAGTTTTGAGAGACCCACCTCTTTGGGTTAGACTGATGCATTGGTAGTTGTTACTTTTCTCTTCTTTCAGTCTTATTTCCTGCAGATTTATTTTCAGTTACGCAACACACTTTTTCTTTTACTCTCAAAACATCTGGGTTTAATCAATTAAAATTAATGCACACCACACACTGACCCTAAGTGAAGAAGAGCCTGGTTAACACCGCCTGGAAAAGACTCTAAAATTAATTGACACTGCACCTCCTTGCCCTTGTCGCGTCTTGCTTTTGCACCTTGCTGCCCTTGTCGATCTTCCTTCTTCCTGTCATCGTTGTGCCTCCAAGGCGTTTATCCTGGAGACTTCTTGGCCTTCACCCTCAGTTTCAAGTTGGTTGACTTCCCCCTTCCCATCGTCATCGAGTAAGTCCTTCCCCGAGTCCGCACTCCGACTCTTCCTATGATTATTCGGGTTCTCCCCCTGCTCCTAGTTCTCCCCCTTTTACTTTCACCATGTCTAGTTCCGGACCTAGCCCTAACCCCAGTTCTACTGCTAGGTCCATTTCTAGTGGAACCACTATGGGACCTACCTCGACTGCCCCATTGCTCCCTTATATGGCCGGCCTCAGTCACCCCGACTTCAATCAGCTTATCAATGATCCTATTCTCCACGATGTCAGTTGGCCTTCTATGCCAACCAAGCTCCCCTCCGACATTCCCAAGTTCAAAGGCCTTGCTAGTGAAGATCCCTCCAACCATATCCAATATTTTCACATGTGGTGTTCCTCCAATTCCATCACCGATGACTCCATCCGTCTTGGTTTTTTCCAACGAACACTTACTGGCGAAGCTTCCAAATGGTATGTCGATCAAGCCACCTCTTCCCATACCACCTTTGCGACCATTGCCCAGGCCTTTTTATCTTATTTCCAGCTCCCTCTTCGATACGACACTGGAACTGAACTATTGACCTATTTTCATCAATCCTCTTCGACACGTCTCTCCGCTCATGTCCAGGAATGGCGACGAAGACGAAGCTTGTGTCGTGCTCCCCCCTTTGAAGATCGTGTTTACATGGACTGGTTCCTTCGCTCTCTCTTACCTCCCATTGGAAAAGATGTTGCATCCCATTTTCCCCAAACCGAAGAAGCCGCCCTTCAAATCACCTTCAAATATGACCTTATCTATGCCCAATCTATTTATGTTTATACTGTCCTTCCCGACCTCCCCAAGCCCGAGGGCACTAACGCCTCGGGGGCATCTCACTCTGCCGACGGTATCATTGGAGCCATGTCTCATACCTCTGCTCAACCTCTTATGCCCTATGGTTTGCCTCCCGGAGGGGCCAGCACCTCTAGCACCTTTCCCCCTCCTGGTAACATGTATCCAGGATATGGCATGCCTCCTCCTTTTGCCCACTCTCCTACTTACCTCAATGTTGCCCATTCCCACCCTTATCCTTACCCGCAGCCTGGTGTCTCAGCTCCTCCAGCATTTGGACCTCCCACTCCCTTGCCTCCTCCACCCCTGCAGCCGCACTTACTACCCCCTCCAGGGCATGTATTTGCGCAACAAGGTGCGACTACCCCTCTTCCTTCTCAACGGCGAAGGAGAGGCAATCCCTCCACCTCTGGTAATCATGGACCCAATCCTTCCAGTATTGACCCTAACACTGCTACCTAGCCACAGGGCTCTCAACCCAAGCCGGATAAGCTGCTTCGCACCAATAAGCCCTATTCATGTTGTGGTGTTTTTTTTCATTACACTCACGATTGTCCCCTATTACCACAAATGCGACAGATGTGGGAGTCTCAGGCCACCATCTGGGGACAACACTCCTCCCCTCCTATCCCCCCCAATACCCCTACCTCTCAACCCACTGTTTTTACGAATCCTTTCCCCCAACAAGGATTTGTGGCTACTCAATCCCCTCATGCCCCGGTAACCACACAACCTTCTCCTTTTGGTTCCTCTGATTACCAGATTCTTATGATGACATCTGACCAACCTCTCACCATCGACCTTAACCTTCAAACTCGGTCTCATCAATACTCCTCACCTCCCGTTCCGTCTGTCTCCGAGGCCCCATCATCAATTTCTACAGAGCCTCTATCAACACCCAGTGGTCCCTTACAAATACCTCCACCCAAATTTGAGGTTCATACCAAAATTCCTAAGGGCCCATTACACCAAAATGCTGCCTCTGGTAGGGCTGCCCATTCATACAGCATAGTAGATGATCTGGCACAATCCCCTGCCGCCATTTCAATACTAGAACTCCTCCAGTCATGTCCTTCTCAAAATAAGGCTCTCTTATCTGCCGTGGGTGCTATAGATCCTATTGATGACTAATTAATTATTTTCGATGCCCATCAATCAGACCATCCCCCACTTCCTGCTTCTGTTGCTTTCCAAATCCCAGTCAAAATCCGAAATGCTAACATCACTTGGTGTATTATCGATGAAGGGGCATCTACCTATGTCATGTCCACTTCGGTTTGGAAACAACTCGGATCTCTTGAGCTAGCCTCTTCCACCATCACCCTTCGTGCATGGGATGGCCATGCCTCCCAGCCCATTGGCCTTTTCCGTAACTATCCTATCACCCTTGCTGGCAAGACTGTTTGTGTCGATGTTGAATTTATTGATGCCCCTCTTTATTACAACATTCTTTTGGGGCATAGTTACACCTATGCCATGTCGGTCGTCCCCTCCGCAGTCCACTGCAAGATGTTTTTCCCTCATAATGGAAAAATTGTCACCATTGACCAGTTGTCGTACCATGAACCTAAATCTCAGACCTCAACTGAGTCCACCATCTCTACTGTCACCAAAAATAAAACTATTTATTCTTTCACCAGTGTTTCTCCTAGCGTCTACAAAGACTCCTCCTTGCTTGGAACCTTCCCCAGTACTCCCCCTCCTCCTGTCTCAGATCCTAGCCTGGCGAATGTTTGCATGATGCACTCATCTTAGGCTGACCTTACATAGCCCACTTTGGCTAGTCAGCAGCCTCAACCTCCTCCACCCTCACCAGCTACTAGCCCTTCGCCCCCGCTAGCCAGCCTTCTCCCTTCGGAATCTCCTTCAGAAAATAATCCTCACAGACCCCTCTACCGTACTGAGTCAATTCCGCCTGATTTCAACCCCCTCGGCCCCATTCCTCCTGGCCATTTTCCTGCTGGTCATATTACTTTCCTTTCTCCCCCTCCCGGTGCTTTTTTTGTCCCTATCTTAGCTACCCTCTCCCTTCCCAACTTGACCTTGGGTATACCCATCTGGTACCTTAGCCCCCCTCCCCCTACCCTGCCTGGCCAACTCAAACCATATCTTACTTTGACCCCGGTTCAACCAATACTCATGACCTCTACCGTTGCTCCAGCACCTCAGTCACCTCATCCAACACCTCCTCCCCTTACGATAGCATCAGGTAACGATAGAAAAACTTGCAGGGGGGCACCAAAGGACAAGGTTATCCCAACCAACTCTACCCCTCCTCGCCTTTCAAAGCATCCTATCCAGTGTGCCTTATGTGATGTTGTCGGCCATGCCACCCATACCTGTCCCGAATTACCACACCTCAAAACTGTGGTCAATGAAACGTTTCCAAAATCTGACATCCCCGCAGTCCATGTCACCCCCCCTAGTTCCCTTCCGAGACTCAAAAACTTGTGCACCAATCACCCTTGTTCTTTATGCGATTTTCATGGGCATTATACCCACCTTTTCCCCCGCCTTGACGAGTACCGTGCTTCTTTGGCCGCCTCCCACCAATTCGAAGCCGTGCTTACCCACCAGCCTTTTTTAACCCCAGACAACATGTCTACCCCCATTAACATTCCTCCCCCTGATGTTGAAATGTCTGAATCTACTGGTCATCTCTTGTATCTATCATCATCCGCCCAACCCTTGGAGTACATTCCCTCTGAATCCACTCCACATGTTTTGCTTGATCCCCCTTCAGCAACATTCTTGGGCTCTTCATGCTTCGATCATCTTTTCACTTGTTCTTCTGTCCTCCCCCACGAGGGTCCGTATGTGAGCCTTTCTTCCCATGGCGATGATTTTGGTAGCTTCGCGGCTTCGTGTGGTTTCCCTAACCTTTTCCCTCCCACCCATACCCATGATGATACCATCCGTATCTATGATATTCTTCGCCATCTGAGCTCCAGCCCTCATACATCACCCTCTAGTCAGTCTATGAGTCATAACCACCCTATCCAGACTACAACCTCCCGTCGTTGTCACTTGTTGTCTACCCTTCACTCACGTTGCCATATTTTTTCTTACTCCTCCCATGTCTTGTCTTGTGACACTATTGGGCCGGACCTTCCATCCACGCATTATATTGGCTATGCGAATGGGGCAGGCCGCTATTCCCGGCATCTAGCCTCGCCAGCTTGGGCCACTTTTACCCCTTGTAACAATGCACATGCGGCCCTCTCTTTTTGTGATCATGAGTCAGGTCGCTTTTCCGGGTCCGGTGGTCTTTCTTCTACCAATCACCCCATCTTCTATCACGATGATGACATTATGGAAGAAATCACCACCCCTAACTTTATCTATTCCCCTTTACATCGAACTCATGCGTTCACACCACATACACCTTGTGGCCATTACATTGAAACCCAACGTTTGAGTAATGGGGCACCCATATTTGCACAACCAAGAGAAGCAATTCTCCACAACTCTCATAGTGTACCTGGTCGTGCCGACTTTAGTACCCTTATTCTTCCACATTTAGAAGAACCTCTAAAGTCCCATATCACTTCCAATCATTCTAGGGATGATACCCCTTATCGTTCCTTCATCTTACATCAACAACCCTGCCTTTTCGACATTGTTGTTGACCAACCTATCGGTTTTCAAAGAGAGCATCATTTCATTATCTCCAAATCCTCTGTTTGGGATAGTGGCCCCAAGTATGCCAACCCAAAAACTTAAAGTCCATTTGATTCATATATGTAGTACCAAAAGAGATTGGTAATGTTGAAGATTGCAACAAGAAATAGTGAAGGAGGCATCCTGAAACATCTTTCCTGATCCTAGTTGGAAAGTGATCACCAAAACTAGGTGGAGGCCACACAGGTGATTTTTGTCGCAAAGTCTATTTTTAGACATATGGATCATGTTCTATAAGTTGCGGGATGCTATTTATGGATGGTTGGTCAAGTTGGTAAAAATAGATGGACCTCTAATTTTAGACATTGGGCGGAGTCTATTTTTAGACTGCCAATCTGAAAATAGATTAGTCGAATATTATTAGCTCTTAATAATATTTGGACTATAAACATTATCTTATCCTCTTGCAGCACTTCAGTTCGAGCTACAGATGTGGCACATGCAGTTGAAAGAAGGAATTATGCTATTCCTAGGGTTTATTTGAGCTATTGCATGGTTGACTTCAGTTAGAACTCATGTGGCAGAGTTTGGTGGAGTTGATGAGACAGTTGATGGAGTTGTGTTCGGTTTAACTTAGTTGAACTAGTTGTATTTAGTCTAACTGAAAAATACACTAGTGATGAGTGTTGTGAATTAATTATTAATTAATTCACTAATTATTAACTCATAAATCAACTAAAGAACACATCAGTTAACTGCAATGCATGGACAGTTCAGTGGAGACCATTGTTAGAGGTGGGTGAAAGGGTGAGTCTACTATCAGTTGTGACTATAGCTGTGCATGAGATTTGCACACACATTGATTGAGATTTCCAATGAGGATTGTGCAGTACAAGCCAAGGGGATTCAAACTTGGATCTCATTCATTCTCATCTTGGATTGCGTAGTAGAGGCAGGCAGACAGTGGAGGAGATTTGAACCTGTGACTTGTTCAGATCTGAGCTAGTTTGTGTGTAACTTTTGGAGATAGTACTGAGTACTTGTGAGGATTATTGTACTATGATTGTTACATGTTCTCTATCATTATAATATACATATAGTTGGGGGTTTTCAGCTGTATGATTTCCCCATTACATACTGTGTTGATATGTGTGATTGATTAATGTTTCTATGTGCGCATGCGACTGCTTCTATTTCCGCAAATTGATGATCAATTGTAGAAGAGGTTATGTATTATGCATGAAGCTCAAATAGTGTGTAATCAGGATAATCTCAGTGAATAATTAAGCTATTATTCAAATTTCTACAGGTAATCCCCCATTTCCTTTCTCATACTGCATAACCATAACAAAAACAAATGGCGCACCATATCCTTAAAATGTGTTTAGATTCCCCTTTTTTTTTCTACATACATTGTGGCATGACCACAACATGCTTGGGGGCACCTATGCCCCTAAACCATCAAAATCCCAGATCTCTGCCAAAAACAACACTGAAACCCCCTTTCTCTGACCGGTTGTACTTTTTAGGTCATTCCTAGGACAGGTCGCAGTTTTCTGCCCAGTACCTGCTACCCAGGTCACAAAACAGACCCCAAAAAGTGCAACCTGGCCTGTTCATGAGCTCTGGGTACTTTTTAGTTTTTAGTACCTTGATCCTTCACCACGACACATTTTTTCCACGAAGAGTCTATTCACCTCTCCTACAAATCGAATTTCTCCACTTACAATACTTGTACTTGAGGCACCACTTTGTCTCCTTACATGTCTTTGTTCATGTTGATTTTCATCATGAGATACCCTATTGTACTCATGTTTTTATGGTTCCCCATTGGACCTTTACTGTGTGGCAACTCCATCGAGTTGCCCATGTTTAGAGCATCCGAGTTAAGCCATCATCAGTCATGGAGTCTATCTTGCATCCCTTTGTATTCCGCTATAGTCCTCCATCCTTTATTGCTTGGTCCCTCCCTCATCTTGCAAATTATGGCCTTCAGTCCCATTTTCCCCTATCCCTCATGATATTGTGTCAGTCGCTGCCAAGCCATTCATGCCCTTTATGCTCTAACAAGGGAAGTCATCCATCCGCTACTCGGTATTCCTCATTTCATCATCATCCTTATTGTACGTCTGTTCGTCACTCCACTATTTTCTCTCATGCCTCAGTTGGGGTTCCCTTATTGCCTCACCAATGGCAGACCTACTTCTGTCGACATCAGCTTATTTACTCCAGAAGTCTGGTCTAGGGGGCAGTGTTCCTTGGTTCGAGCTCTTTTTCAGCCTGATCGTGATCTACACACTTGATGGTTCGGTGATGCAGCAACTGCTATTGGTGATACCCAGGTGTGTGTGAGATGTCTCAACCCTCATGAGGGGGCGGCCCTGCAGGTAACCCCCCACATACTCGGCTGACTTCTTCATTCCAACCCTTGATGCAGCTCCTCCTATTTGATGATATCGGCCTTAGTCGCTTGCAGAGCCTCTTCGATTTTCATGTATCAATCCGATTTCACGAGCCCTTCCTCGTGTGTAGGGGGGCATTTGGATGTATTTATATCTCATGTACTACAAAATTATTGTATAAGTCCTGACGATTATTCCAAGAATAGCATGTATGTGGGATCCATCGTTCTCATTTTCTGGCTCATGTTTAGGCTAGCACTTGTTTTACTATTGTGTTCCATGGTTTTCTGGGTGCTTTATTGGGTGTATTATTGTCTCAGCAGGCATAGGTATGCCTCCCCCGCCGCCTTTCGCACAGGTACCACTTCATACACTAGAGACTTGTTGCACCTGTAAGTCTCATCTCCTCCGGGTCTAGTCCTTTAGCACTTTCGACTACATTACATTCCTCTCTCTCACTTTCCTTTCGTCATCTAGTGATTGAGTTCTTAAAACGTACTTCGGTCATACGATTTTCTCCTAACACTCGTACATTGGGGGGCAATCTGTTACACCATTTTTTGGTCATCTAACCTATTATCATTAGATGAACCCAAGTACACCATGTAAGACCAATTTTACCCTAAGTAAAATTTCTTTCACCACATTTGTCTATATTGCATGGTCATATTTAACCCAAAACAAGGAAATCAATTAAATAAATCATTATTTATTTGATTATTTCCTAAGAATAAGTTATTTAAATCATTATTTAAATAATATTCTTAGTTAAATTTGACTAAATCAAATATAAATAATTAAATAAACCATTATTTATTTAATTAAATTCCCCTCATTTCCCTTAAAATATAAATAAATCATTTATTTATTTATTATTTATAAATAAAGGAATTGACCCAAGTCAAAAAACCTTTTCCCTCCAACAAATATAATAAAATATTCCTAAAAGGTGATTCTAGAATTTGATTAATAATATTTTATTCATGCACTGAGTTCTAGAACACCCCAATATTTTGTTATAAATAGAAGGGTTTTCCCATTCATTAGTCACCTCCATTGCATTAGATCACACCAGATCTACTCTTGGTCACCTTTTTCCATTTTCTGTTTTATGAACTCCCATTGAGTACTATGTTTGTTTTGGTTTTCCACATTAGCAAGAGATAGGAATCATAGATATGAAACACTGAGGACTTCCAAGAACCCATCCCACTGAGGAGAACTGGAAAACACCTTTCTTGTTTTCCTCTCAGGTGTCCCAATCTTTAATATAATATAAGATTCTTTTTAAATACATTGTTCTTGTCTTGTCCATTGGATGTATGGAGCCATTTTATATTTTATCTGCTTAATGTCTTTGTGCTTAGATCTAACTTTATGCAGCAAACTTAAACATATTTTGTAGCCATAATTGATGTTAGGGCTACTTGGTATGCATAGCTAAAGTGATCTTTTACGACGAAAGAATCATACTAACAATGTTTACAACCGGGCAAAGCACTCTTCCACAAATACATCACCTTTTGAAGCATGTTTTTGGTATTTTCCAAAATCGCCATTAGACTTCATCTTTGAGAAGGATGTTGCAATTGATGGGCATAGTGATATTGACAAGGCTTGAAAGTTCATTGAGAAAATTTAGATCATTCATCAACAAGTTCAAGAATAGCTTGAGAAGAGTCAAAGATAATACAAGGAGAGGCATGACAAAAATAGAGTTGATCACAAGTTTCAAGAAGGAGATGAGGTATGGTTTCACATAAGCAAAGAAATGATGCAAGGAGAATGTAAAATTATCAAGCCCATTTGCTATGGTCCATTCAAGATCATAAAGCAAGTTGGTAACAATTCATTTCAACTTGACTTGCCTTCATATATGCAAATGTATTCAGTTGTTAATGTTGAAAACTTACGTTTGTATGAGCCACCTTTGATCGATGATCAAGGAAGTGATGTTCAACTGCCTTCTGTTGAATATTTCTTGCCAAAATTTCTGGATGAGCTCAAGGAAGATACAATTCTTGATAGGAGGAGAAGGGCATCCAAGAGGGGAAGTGTTGACTACCTTTGAGTTGGGCTCAAAGGCAGTAAGCCAAGCAAGGCAAAGTGGATGGAAAATGCAAAGGTGAGGGAGATGTACCCTCATCTACTGAACAAGTAATAAAGTATTTGGGGGTCCAAAAGCTTCCCTATGGGGAGGTGTGATCAGGAGTTCATGATTTTTTCTCAAAATTGAAAGTGCTTGAAACTATACTGAACCTGAGCGACCGAGTATATCTCGTCGTTCTGATTTCGGCACTATGAACGGTTCAAAAAATCGATGTCGTATGAGCAAGATATCGTGTTATGATTGATTTCCCAAACAGCTAAAATTGCAGCAGGTTTGACTAGGATGCCCAATAAGCATGCAGGAATACAATCAACAAAAAGGGTAATATTCCTAAGAATATTCCATTTTCCCAAGCCTATGAGATTTTTCCAAGTGGCACTTTCTGGTTCGTTGCTATGGTTGTATGTTGATGATTTTGGGCCAATGGTTGGGTGACACGTAGCCAGCCCTGAGGTTGCCACGTGTCCCCTATTTGGTTATATAAAATTTTGTATAGGTCCGGGGGGTTTGACCCTGTGACCTCCGGCGTGCCCACAACATTTTCCACCAACTCCGCTATGTCATGGATCTTACCCTCTAAGGGCACCACAACTATTTGATTTTTCAAACATTGTAATATGGTGGGGAGGATCACCAGCGGCCCCAACCCACCGGCAGCCCCATTTATAAGCTAGGAATTTAGGATTTCGGCATGTTCCCTTGTTGCTAGACCCACCCTAGGGCTAGTGGGATCGTCTCTTTCCACAGAGGGGATTTTCCTGCTCAACAATTGGTGCACAAGAAGGATGGATGATAGCGCATGTGTCTGGATAATAGGGAGCTCAATAAGCTCACTATTAAAGATAAATTTTCCATTCATGTGATTGATGAATTATTAGATGAATTACATGGAGAAATTTATTTTGCCAAGTTGGATATTCGTTTAGGATATCATCAAATTAGAATGAAGACTGAAGATATTCTGAAAACAACACTTCAAACTCATTAAGGTCATTATGAATTTTTGTTCATGCCTTTTGGCCTTACAAATGCACCTTCTACACTTCAAGCATTGATGAATTCCATTTTCAAACCCTTCCTTAGAAAATCTGTGTTAGTATTTTTTGATTATATACTAAACTACAATAGGTCTTGGAAGGATCATGTTCAACATGTTGACAGGGTGCTCAAACTATTGGAATAGAAACAATTATATGCAAAAACCTCAAAATGTTTCTTTGGATTACAAGAGGTGGAATATCTGGATCATATTGTATCTCACTACATGGAAACCCAAATATTATTGTAAGTGACAGAGATCCCATTTTTACCGGAAATTTTTGGACAGAATGATTTTTTTTGTTTGGGTACTCAACTAGCTCATAGGTCATCTTATCATCCTCAAACCGATGGTCAAACTGATATAGTGAACAAATGTTTGGAATGATATCTTCATTGTTTTTATCTGATAAACAAACACAATGGTTCAAGTGGTTACCTCTGGCTGAATGGTGGTATAACATCCTTCTAGACTGCAGCAAAAATGACCCCATTTATGGAACTTTATGGATATCATCCACTGTCCATCACATCATCTTTAAGAGAAAATTCTAAGGTTTGAGCAGTGGAATATCACATCGAGCATCAACAACAAGTTCTCCAACTCTTAAAGGATAACCTAAATTTGGCACAAAATCGAATGAAACAACAAGCATGTCAACATTGAAAGTGAGAGACGTTTTGATCTAGGAGATTGGGTATTTTAATGGCTACAACCATACAAATAAATGTCCCTCAAGCAAGCTAAGAAGGATAATAAATTATCGCCAAAGTACTATGGTCCTTACAAGGTGCTGCAAAAGAGTGGTGCTATGGCATACAAATTGGAGCTTCCTGCTTCTTTGCGAGTGCATCCAGTTTTCCATGTTTCATTGTTAATGAAGGTTAAGGTGACAAACTTCTAGTTCAAACAATATTTACAGAACTTTATGATGAAGGAAAAATCATATTGGAACCTGAAGCAGTCATGGAAACAAGAACTCAACCTCTACGAAATCGATCAATTTCAGATAATCTCATCAAGTGGAAGAAATTACCCACTGAAGGTTCTACATTGGAGGATGAGAATTGTATACAAAATCATTTAGAGCTACTCAAGCATTGAGGAAAACACTTTTTTGAAGGAGAGGGGCATGTTAGGTCCCTGTATTACTAGTGTAGTCCCTTATTGTTGTTAGTGTAGCCCCCTTATTGTTATTGTTATACCCCTGTAACAACCATATTCTTGTTATTGTGACCTTACATTATTATTGTTAGGTCGGCTAGGATTGTATTGTGACCCCATGGAGTCCTATATATAGAAGGATGTTTTGTCATTTGTATCATCCAATAATTGTTCATTTATGTAAAATAAAGGAGGTTTCCCCCTCAAAGTGGCTTATTTCTAAGGCATTGATCTCTCTTTTCTTCTATTTTTGGAGCTGGTTTTATAACATATTGAAAAAAACAGAGGATCCTAAGAAAGAAAATCCAAGAAAATCAGAAGAAACAAAAAAGGAGATTAAGGATTTGGAAAAATCATAGTCATCCTTTAATCTAGAAAGTGAAATTAGTAAGTTGAAAGTATCAATTCCTTTTGCTAAACTTTTAAAAAATGAATAGTATAGAAAAAGAATTTTTACTATGGTTAAAAATTCAAAAAGTGACCAGGTCAACATAAATTCACAGGATTCCTTAAACCTAGATGATGATGCTCTTGAATTTGTCTTTTGGCCACATGTCACTAGTATAAATGATGATGTTACCCCATTTTATGTAAGTTGTAACATACACAATATGATCCTCCATAATGCTATGTTAGACTCTAGAGCTTCACATAACCTCATGCCTAAGTCAGACATGGACCATCTAGGACTTCAAATTACCAGACCCTACAAGGATTTGTTCTCATTTGATTCCAGGAAAGAAAAATTTGTAGGGATGATAAAGGACCTAGTTTTCACCTTAGCACAAGTTCTTGCTAAGAGTATAATGATGGACATAGTGGTAGCGGATATTCTGGCCAGATTTAGCATGATGCTATATCAGTCTTGGGCATCAATATTGTGACGGACACTGCAGATGGACATGTCTTATGCCTCAATATCGTTGTGTGGTGAGTTGAAAATATTATACAAAGAGGTCCAAATGGCCTATATTTTAAGCAGTAGAACTCACTAGATAATCATTCCATTTATGCAGTGGACATTGACTTGGGATCACAAATTGTATTTAATGATTTATGTATTGATGGAGAAATATCAAAAAGGAATAAGATTAGTGTTAAAAAAAAAAAGTTCAGATATTTTCAGATGAAGTATGGAATTTGTATTTTGATGGGTCCACTTGTGAGAAGGGTTCTAGGGCAGGAATTTGGAATGTTCCGCCAAATTGTACTATTCAATTACATCCATACAAATTTTATTTTGACTGTAAAAATAACGTGGAAGAATATGAAGCTCTGATTATTGGGCTATAACTTTTAAGAGAGAAAAAAGTGAAGAAACTTTGGATTTTTGGAGATTCAGAGTTGATTGCGAACCAAGTCAAAGGTACCTATCAAACCAGACATCCAAGAATGAGAGACTTCCAGAATGAGGTATGGGATTTTTTTTCTAACTTTTTCTTCAAACGTGAAATCTCTCTAGTCCCTAGAGAAGAAAATTGAATTGCATACTCTTTAGCAACAATTTCTAGTGCATTCATAATTCCTATTTATCCTAATAAGAAATATGAGATCAATTTTAGACATGGGCCTTCTATTTTGGACAATACTAAGCACTGGTAGGTGTTTGAAGATGATCATGAAATTAAAATATTTCTTGAAAAAATAGATGAATTACTCCAATTGACAAAGATAAAGATGAAACCACAAAGAAATATTTTGAAAAATCAATATTTTTGAATGTTGTTGTTGGAAAATATATTATTCAATTAAGTAATAACATAATCCCTAGAGGCTTGGTTCCTTTAGAGACATTATTCAATTCAAATGATGTGGTAGTTAATCCAAGAATCATGCCAAGTAATGGGGAGATGGAAGACTACAATTTGGTAACCGAAGATAGTCAGAGTTTATAATACTTTGATATAAGTGAAGAAACCAAAGTATGCAGAATTTTTGAAAGAGTTTGCAGATGTATTTTCTTGGAGATATGAATATTTAAAATTCTATTAAAATACTTTCATCCAACACACTATACCACTCAAGGAAAATGAGAAACCATTCAAACTGAATTTAAGAAGGATAAATCAAAATCTATTGTGGCTGACTCAGAAGGAGGTGAAGAGATTTTTGGCTGCAAAAATCATCATTCCACTCAGATTTTCAAATTGGATAGAAAACTTGGTTCCAGTGAGGAAAAAGAGTAGGGAGATTTTCTTGCGTGTAGATTTCAAAATTTTAAATAAATTCTCATTAAAGGATAATTATCCTTCACCAAAAATGGACCACATTCTGCAAAAGGTGGTTAGCGCAGAAATAATTTCCATCCTGGATGGATTTTCAAGATATAATGAGATTCTAGTTAATCCAAAATATCAGGACAAGATTGCTTTCACCACGCCATGGGGTACATTTATGTATTCTAAAATTCCATTCGAACTCATGAATGTTGAATCTACCTTCCAGTGCACAATGGATATAACTTTCGCTGATGAATGAGATAAGTTTGCTGTAATTTGTCTAGATGACATTAATTTTTTCTCAAAATCAGAATCTGCCCTGTAATATTCCCAATTTTTCACAAAATAATTGGAATATTAGAGTTCTTAATTTTCTTAATTAATTAAGTAAATAAAAGGATGGAGGGAGCCATAATCCTCAAAGATAAATAAGATCCACTTTTCGATGTGTGAATGTGGATTAATTAAACATAGATCTACATAATGGAGTAGTGAAGCAGCTACTAATGTGAATGGAGTGGAGATCATGTCTCATTAATGAGATAGATCATGGAAGTTGAAGCATTCAACTGAGATCATGGAGGGAATATAATGTAAGGTCAAAGAGAATTCATGATGAAGTGATGGAGGAAGTAGTGCATTTAATGCACACATGATGGAGAGGGTGCACATTGCATGTAGACATGATGGAGGACTTGGAGAGACAGTGCAGTCAACCATGGAGGATTATGTCCACATGAACAACGCATTTTAGAGGTGGGTCAGGGCTTGGGAAGGCTCACTTTGTATATAAGGAAGATGAAGGCAACATTTGAGGCAGGCTTTAGTTTACGATTTTGTGATCTTTTTAGATCTGGAGTTGTCTTTTGGCATTCCATGCACTCTTATGTTGTTTAGCTAAGTTTGCAGTGTTTTTTAGCATAGGGTGTTCCTAAGCGGGAATCCCACCCTTACCCATGGGGGACTTGTGTGCCTACTCTAGGAAGGTATTCTGAGCTTCTATTTCATCATCATGAATTGGTTCCATAGTTTTCAAACTCTCTGCAGAACATTCATATTTAGAAATTGTGTTATTTCTGAAGATCAGCTTGGGAGGAGGAGGTTGTCTTCAGTATTTCAGTTGGAGAACCAGTGAAGGATTATTCCTGCCACCTTGGGCTTCAAGATCAGCATTCCTAGTGCCTCATTTCAGATCTGGCATCAAGCCAAATATTATTGACCTCCTATCAGTAGTAGTCCCATAAAGGATTGTAAAATCCATCATTGTAGATCCAGAGGAGGGAGGAATTTTCTAGCATTTCAGCTAGGAATCCTATGAGGGATCATCCCCTCACCTTGCCATCACTATTTCCATCAACCTAGAGCTTATTGCAGCACATTTCAGTAGGCATTTATTATCTCCCTCTTGTATAGTGCATTTTTTCCAGCAGCTGCATCTTCAGTTGCTGCATTTTGAGGAGGAAGAAGAAGATACAAGATCTCAAGCTTCTAGCTTGGAGATCTGAAGAAGCAATCATCCCTTCAAGCTCAAATCTGGTTGTACATCATATTTCAGCCATCATATGATCATATCTAGCTTATATATGCAGACCCAGTAGTTGTAGAGTGAAACCCTAAGAGGGTGATTTTCCAAACTCATAGATCTGGAAAATCCTTTCTAGGTTATCTTGGGTTTCCATCACATTGGTTAGAACTTGAATCTTAGCATCATCACAGCTCCTGAGCTCCATAGATCTGCATTTCCCTTTCAGCCAGCAGTCACATTTTCATTATCTACTGAAGGGACAATGCAGTATTTCTTCCTGCAACTCTCCAGTTACACACTGCTTGTTGTAGCATGTTTGCAAGGTTATTCTAGGCCATCTCTTTGGCTAGAGTACCTTTATTTTTGTACACTGTTGTAACTGAATCATATAGTATGAATAAAATGGATCAGCTATTTGTCTATATCTGTGTTGATCATAAACTTACATGTACATTTTCTATGTTAAAATATTATGTTTGTGTAGCAATGCATTATTCCATTATGGGATATTATAGTGGTATCAAAGCATGATATTTGGCTTAGCTTGTGGACATTATTGACAACATATGAAAATCAGATAGTAGAGATCTAATATAATGAAGGGATTAAGTTTTTCCTCAAATTTCTTCAGAGCTATGAAGGATCTCTCCAAAGAGATAAAGGAAACAAGAAGAGAAAGGAAAATAGAAACCTCAAGAAGGTTTCAGAATGAAGAAGGTCCCAATACTTCTTTTCAGCAGCAAAGAAGACTAGAGAAGCAAAGAGATTCACATTATTCCACTAGATCCACTTTATTTGATGAGAAAAAGGACTAGTATGAATATGTATAAAACTTGGGGCATGAGACCCTAAGTGAATATCTATCTAAATACAAGTCACAGCCTAGAGCATTGAAGGGGAATATCTCTCTCCAACATTTTTTGCAATTCAAAGAAGAGAGGAGATCTAGAAGCATCAATAGAAGAAAGAGGCACAGATTCTTTTTGCGTACATTTGATTGATATTCCACAAGAACATTGAGGGCTTGGAGGGAAGAATTATTTACATTCTTTCTGAAATATCCTATGTCAGAAAGAGAGGTTGTGGAGTTTGCTGCGCTGCACCTAGAGATTGGTGGTTCAGTGACTTGTCACACATGAAACTGCCTGCTTATGTAGATTTTATTCAAATACTTAAGAAGATATTTGTTAGAAAGAAACCAAAGACATCTCACATAGTGACATCTCTCATCATCAAGGAGATAGTGCATGAATATTCAAGAGAAGATGTCCTCATTATCACTCAGGAGGAGGAGTCTCTACCACCACCATCAACAGTAGATGTGCTTACACCAAGAGGAAAATCACTTTCATCTTTGCAAGATGGTCTTGAGTTCTTGACATTTGGAGCCCCATGCATGATTGATGAGATGCATGATAAGGAGGAGAAAGATACCAGTGTTGGTACACTTGTAGAAGTGCAACCATCACTCTTACCAGCAGTTGGAGAGAACATTGCACCGGAAGAGGAAACTCTTGTGATCTTGCAAGATGTTTTTGAGTATCATTTGATCCAAGGTATGCATCCGCTTTCATCTCATATTGTTTTAGTACCTCTTATTGAAACCTATGGAGACATGTCATTAGGGCTAATGCATGACCAAGGGTTAGATCAACATGTTGATTTGGAGCAACATCATATCACTGTGTAGAGGACCCTTGATCCATCCTAGTTTGTCATTGATTAACTACATTCAACCCTTTGAGTTGAAGTGTATATTTTTAGAAGATGAGATGAGTATGATCCTATGCACAATGGCTAGCTATGAGTTCATCATTGTGCCTTGCTTTGAGACAGCAACCAATAGTCACATGTTCATTATCTGCTGAAGGGACAACACAGTATTGCTTCCTTCAACTCTCCAGTTACGCAGTGCTTGTTGTAGCATGTTTGCAAGGTTATTCGAGGCCATCTCTTTGGCTAGAGTACCTTTATTTTTGTACACTGTTGTAACTGAATCATCTCCTATGAATAAAATGGCTCAGCTATTATGTCTATATATGTGTTGATCATAAACTTACATGTACATTTTCTATGTTACAAATATTGTGTTTTTGTATCAATGCATTATTCCATTATGGGATATTACATGCCCATTTGAAACATTTCAGGACAATCTTTACCAAGTGAAGGAAATTCAGGGTTTCTTTAAATCCGAAAAATTCCCATTTCGTTATTAAGGAAGGAAATTTGTTGGGACACATCGTATCAAAGGAGGGAATTTAGATAGACCCCAGCAGAGTGAAAACAATACATAAGATTGAACAGCCAAGAAACAAGAAAGAAATGTTGTCTATCCTAGGTAAAGTAATTTTTTTGCAACTTTTTATCCCAAATTTTGCAAAAAAAATAAAATTAATGTCAAAAATGCTTAAGAATGGAAGTGATATTAAGTGGACTAAACAAGAAAAGGGATATTTTAATTATATTAAAAAGGCTTTAGGTCAAGATCCTTTAATCATTAGTCCATATTTCTCTAAATATTTTATAATTTTTTTTATTTTCTTCCGAGCACACCTTCTCTAGTGTTTTACTTCAGAAGAATGGGGTAGGTCAGGAACAGAGCATTAAGAGATTATGAACTGAAATGCAATATATTGGACAAAAAGGCATATGCGTTGATTAAGTCCATTATCACGTGATTTCCTATGTACCAAATGTTGCAATAAAAGATATTTTAGTCCACCCGAATAGTGATGGCAAAAGGGGGACATGGATTGCTAAGATGTTAGAATTTGATTTGGAAATCAAGCCTACCAAATTAATCAAAAGACAAGTTTTGGCTAGAATAATGACTGAAACAAATCTTGAAACCTTTGGTGTGAATTCAATTTTCGAATCATCAAATTGTCCAGATGAAGAATCAGTGGTTAAAGTAGAGGACCATTTCAAGGAATGTTCGTGGTATGCTGATATTGTTTACATCCTACCAAATCTACAAGTACCATTAGGGACAGCTAATACTCGAGCCAGATTTTTTAGGCTTAAATCTGTTAAATTCTTCCTTTTGGGAGGTTATTTATATTGGAAATACCCTCAAGGAATATTATTGAACTTCCTATTAGAAAATGAAACAAATAAATGAGTAAATATTTCCATGAAGGAGATTGTGGAGGACATCAGTACTGTAAGGCCACTGCAGATAAAATCTTAAGAGTGGGATTCTACTGGCCTGCCCATTTTTCTAATGTTAGAAAAGAAGTTATAGCCTCCCATATGTGTCAGTTGTTTGAAGGTAAATCGAAATTAATGTCTCTTCCTTTGAAACCTATTTTTGTGGAGGCACATTTTTAGTAATGGGGCCTTGACTTCATAGGCGAAATTCAAATGACATCTTCAACACAACACATATGGATTTTAACACGAACAGATTACTTTACCAAATGGATTGAAGAACTCCCAAGAAAGCAAGCTACTAATCTCGCGGTTATTCAATTATTAGAAAACATTATCTCTAAGTTTGGTCGACCAAAAATAATTATTATTGATAATTCATAGTGTTTCAAATCTAATAGGATAATAAAATTCCATGATGACTACCATATCAAACTTATCCATTCCATAACCTATTACCCTCAATGGACTAGTCGAGTCCTTAATTAAAAGCCTAGTCAAAATTATTAAAAAATTGTTAGAAGATAAAAAGAAGGCTTGGCATACAAAACTCAAGTTTTCCTTATGGGAAGACAATATTAGTACTAAAAGGTCAATTGATATTACTCATCTTTAGTTAGTATATGGTGTTGATGCAACATTTCATCTTTCAGTTGGAATCCCTGTTATGAGATATATACAGGAATTAAAAGAAGAACCAAATCATCTGCAGAGGAGGATAAACCTGTTAATATAGGTGCAAGAGAATAGAGAGAAAGTGTATGAAAGGTATCAATAAGTTCATAATCATATGAAGAAATATTTTGACAAAAAGACAAAGGAAGATTAATTTAAATGCCAATACTTAGTTTTGAAATGGGATGCTCGTATTGAGGACAAGGGTAAGCATGGGAAGTTTGACAACATTTGAAAAGGACCATACATAATTGTAGCTTTCCATGGTAAGAATAGTTTCATTCTAGAAGATCTACAAGGAGTATTTCTTCCTCGAGGCCCAATCAATGGAAGTTTCCTCAAACATTACATCGCCTAAACAAAGAATGTTTCAAATTTCATTTTACATATCCATATTTGTTTTTTAAATTTGTAGGTGTGGATGAGCATTCTAAGGAACTTGAAGCTTAAAGATAAGGCCCTAATGT
The DNA here is from genome assembly GCA_034641835.2 of Pinus albicaulis. Taxonomy (NCBI): domain Eukaryota; kingdom Viridiplantae; phylum Streptophyta; class Pinopsida; order Pinales; family Pinaceae; genus Pinus; species Pinus albicaulis. The sequence goes on along the minus strand of CM076574.1, from coordinate 1,297,043,736 downwards.
TCTGATGATGTTTATCAAAGAATAAATTTGTTTTAAAAGTGTTATATTTTTTAAAGTTCAGAGTCTGTAAAAATAACATATTTTGAAAGATAAGTTTCTTTATTTTGATTCAGTGAAGATTTTTTTTTGAACAAGATTTTTTGTAATTAATAGGCTACTAGTCTATGGGGTTCTTGTCGCCATCATTGATCGACAACATCCTCGTTGAGCCAGTTGTTATCAAATTTTACTTTGTTTCTAAAATTGTTTTAAGAAAATGCTGACAGTTTCAATGTTAGCAAATTATTTGTAATAAATAGGGAAAACACTGAAAATAGGATTATCAACATTTTTATGGTTTCAATCATTTTTTTAGAACAATACGCTAATAATGGGGTTGTCATCATTTTTGGTATAGTTGAAAAATAGAATATTGACACCAAAATGAATTTCAAATTTTTATTTTTTTGAAATGTGTTGACCACGTCAGCAACGTTATCACCCTAAAAAAAAATTCTAAACTTTGTAAGTTTACACTGTTTTGGCCATAGTTTCAACTAGGTCTAGGGTGGGTAGGTTGTAGATTTAGAAGTCTTAAAAGTCAGTTTTCAAGTTCAAATAAAGTCTTTAGGTCTCATCCCATGATTAAAAAGTCTTATCATTCACTTAAAGATCATTTCATTAAGTTTCAGATGAAATTCCTACAATTAGCCACAAAACCGCAGTTTCATAGCGCAGTCAGTTCAAAAAATGGATTTTGTGCTACGAAAGCGCTACTACTTTCATAGCGCAAAATGAAAAAAATGCACTATGTGCACTACAGAAGCGCAGATTCTTAAAAGGTCATGTCAAAGGCCCAGAAATTGTCAAAAATCCGTTAAGTTATGATAAGGTAACGTCATGGTGTGTCAGTTAGGGGTCATATTCGAAATGCTCAACCATCCATATCCATCATTACTATGGCAGGGGTTTCATATTGAGAAAAGAAATTTCAAATTCGAAAGGTCTTGTCTGTTTTAGTTATTCCAATTTTCATTTGCTCATACTAAACTGTGAAACATCCCTATTTCGAGCTCAAGCTTATGGTTGTTCTATATCAAGGATATTTCATACATTATCAAGCAAGGCTGATCCCTTTTCAAGCAAGGCTGCCAAATCAAATCAAGAGAGGTTGTTTGCAAGAGAGGCTGATTATCAAATTCTAAAGGAAGCCAACAGGGTTTTTCTAAAACAAGTATGGCTGAGGAGAAAAAGAACCATAGATTAGGACATTGTTTGAGGTCTGAACCTGAAAGCACAATAGTTTTAGCTGAAGACCAAATAGTCATGGATGCTTTCAGTAAAGCGGGTTGTTTAAATTTCTGTGAAAAGCTATAGGGTGGACATACTCAGGTATCAAAAGAATTTGCATTACATTTTAGTGGTACAAATACAAAGGTTGGGATGTTAAATATGTCAGTGACACCTGAAACCATTTCTCTAGTGACTGAAATACCTAGAGGATAGGAAACATGGTTTAAAGGTTTTAGGTTCGATATGGAAGCATGCAAAATGTTTTTGAAGCCAGAATATGCAGAGATGGACTTGAATAATGCAGTTCCCAGAAACTGTATTAAGGATAGCTATGCCAAACTACTGCTCAACATATAGATATATTTCACGTCTAAAGGCAGGTACCAAAAAGTTTACACCTATCATTTCAAACTCCTATTACACTTCACATGTATGATATCACTGGATTTACCATTTTTCCTATATAGAAGCATTGCTCAAATGGCTAATAAGGTCCAAGTGAAATCCAATGCATGTGAAACGTCTCTTTTTCACCATGGCTTAATTAAATTATTGGTGTTGAATTAGCTCCAAAATATTAGTAGGGATTGGTCCTCTTTTATATTTATAAGTGGATTTGAAATGGAATCTCAAACTCCATCTAAAAACCCTAAGGCAAAGGAAAATCCATCCTCACCAGCAGAATCCAGTCAACCTGTAGCTGTAAGGACCAGGATGTTTGTTAAATTAAAGCCAAGGAAACAAGTGAAAGGTAAAGTAGAAAGGACACCAGTGACTATTGCAGAAACCCCTCCACCTACAAAACAATGGTTACAGAGTACCAAGGAAGCTAAACAAAAACAAACAGCTGGTAAGAAAATAGTCCAGAGAATCACAAGGAGTCAAAGCACAACATCAAAAGGAAAGTCAGTGGTTTCAGGATCAAGTGACAACCCAGGTTTGAAAGGAAACTTAGATGATATATTACATGCAATATACATACAAGAATATCCTATAGTGAAAGCTGATTTCATAGGGATTAAAGAAAGCAAATAGAAAGGGATGAAATCATAAAAGAATATGGAGTTTAAGGATGAAGATGCAGCATTTGTTTTCCAAGCTAGGAGGCTTGTAACTAGGCATTCTAAAATGCTAAAAGAACTTAATGCAGAAGTTGAGGAAACAAATTAAGTAGCTACTGTTCATAAGGAGATAGTTGATCTTTCCTCACCTGTAACAAAACATGTAGAAAATAGAGTATCTACAACAAAGGAGGAAATGACCAAGTATAAAATTATGGAAGAGAGGTTAATATCAGCAAATCATGAAATTGGCAAGTTGAAGAAAAGAGCTAGAAAACATGTCATTGAGAAAACAAAGTTTAAAAGGATGAAAGCTGTTTGGGAAGGTGAAAAAGTTTCAAAATCAGAAATACCAAGTAGTGAGGAATAGTTCTTCACATGGACAATCCCAGCCATCAAGGAAGCAAAGTTTGTAAGAATCATAAACACTCATTTGATAGCTAGCAATAGAAGGTTAAGAAGACAAGTTGAAGATCTGGAGATACAGTTGACAAAGTCTCAAGAAAAGTTAAAAGGGAAATGAAACAGAATGATTGGGCAGTAAAACAAATTGATAAATCTATAATTCAATCTTTGATCAAGATGAAAGCAAAAATTGATGAAGATTATGTTTTTGGGGTCATATTACTGTGTTTTTGAAATAATACCAACACCTTTTAAGTTTAAACATCTCCAAGGTACAAATTTTGAAGACAGTTTTGAAAAAAATGCTTACACAGCAATTTCGAAGCACAGATAGTGCAAATCTGCTAAAATGCGCTACGAAACTGCTGAAGCAGTCTTCTGGCACATTTTAATATCAAATTTTGGGGGAAGTTTGATGAATTTTGACTTGAAATGGCTGGTGGAAGTGTAAAAATATCATATGAAGGTTTACTTGAAGAAACCAGGTCAAAAGTTGATTGAAAAAAGAAGCTAAACACTGTGCTACGAAAAGCACTACGAAACTGAGCTGCTTTCGTAGTGCAGGTTTATCCTTTTTCTCTTTGCACCATTCAAATTATAGTTTCTGCACAGCTGGAGGATTAAAGGTATATGGTGAATTTTTGGCAACATGACACATGTATACCTGATCTATTAATGATAAAAGTACTCAAAACAGATAAAGAAATTAAAGAGGCTAAAAAACAAGAAAACGTGTTTCCTATTTTTTAGGAGAACATTATCATTAATAGCAGGGTCACTTCAAGTGAAAGGTCAACATCCAAATTCGACTTCATGGGATTGCAGGTGGCAAAATATGTAATAAATATTAGATAAGGTTGTTAGAAGGATATTTAAGAGTTTCAGTCCTATTAGAATTAGGACTTTTCATAAGCATTATAGCTGTCAATTTGTAATAAATAGCATGTCTCAGATTAGCAAAGGTGTCAAACTCTTTGAGTTCGATGTATCTAGTGGAGAAGAAGGGGTCCTATATTTTAAATGTTCTATAAAGAGAATAAGGTTGAAATCCAAGAGGTTGGACATTTTTATTAGCAAAGACTGTGCTACTGTATGTCACTAGTTTTTTTAGCTTAATACAAAGTTCTATTTTGACAACTCAAGATTCATGAGGAGTTCTTATTCATTATTGTTCTAATGGATTTCTTCAATATCTCTATTTGCAGTGGTGTTCGTATATGATACTTAGAATTCATTCATAATGCTCTAACTTCCTTCATATACAAACTGACTGTGTGTTTCACTGTTCTACTGTTTTACTCACTAACTTGAACTCCAAATACCTTGACTTCCATGCTAGATAAACTCTGATGTTTTTGCTAAAGTTATCTTGACTCCATGGCCCAATGAATGTTTTCTAATTTGTGATACAACTAGTTATATTATTCTATCTTTTTACATCAGAGTTAGCCATCTATCCATTAATCAAAAATCATAAACCCTTGAGAGAGCCCTCTCAGGTTGAGGAGGCTAAGCCTCAGCCAAAAGATTGGTCTGAAACAGTTACACAAGTTTTACTTGATGAGCAGCCCATCAGGCTAGATTTTGTGATAACAAGCAGCACCAATGATGGGAATTGAGTGTGCCACATTCAATTCAGAAGTAGCAAGTACGTGTTGAGTGAGTTTTTTCCACCACCACCAGGTATGCAGTTATCGATTATCATTCAAAGGTAAAACATGGATTACTGTTAAATAATTACCCGAATTTTTATCATTTTTCATTTCTTATTAATTTCTTGTTATTGCTTGTAATTTTTTTAACTCCTAGAAAGGTCGTTTGCATTCAAGTCTGTTCACAGAAATCTAGGATCAAATCATGGTAAATCTATTTTTGTATTTATTGGGTTATACATCTAATGCAGAAGAGCGTGAAAGCTAACAGAGCTTATCCAAAAGTTCCCAACCTCCTTGATATTTACCCTGACATTCAGCAACAATTCCAGCGAATTGGGTGGCAGGATTGTTTCCAGCGATGCATTGATTACCATGAAGTTGTGGCTCGAGAATTCGCTCAGGGGTTCGACGATTAGCAAGTGGACTTAGGAGGAATTTCCTTTCCAGTCACAGAGGAGCTGATAGCGAAGGCTACGAATTTTCCTTTAGATGGAGAAATTTTTCTTAGAAGCTGTTGAAAATTCAACAAGATGATGGAGCTTAGTGAAATGAAGTCGCCTTCACTAAGTGGGCCCGCAGGCTATTTTTGCCGCAAAGTCTATTTTTAGACTATGTCTATTTTTAGACATATGGAGCATGGTCTAGGAGTTGCAGGATGATATTCTTGGATGATTGGTCAAGTTGGTAAAAATAGATGGACCTCTATTTTTAGACATGTGGCAGATTCTATTTTTAGACTGTCAAGCTAAAAATAGAATAGTCGAATATTATTTGCTCTTAATAATATTCGGACTAAAAACATTATCTTATTCTCTTGGAGCACTTCAGTTTGACCCACGGAGGTGGGGCATGCAGCTGACATGAGGATTTACGCTATTCCCATGGGTTTGGTGAGCTAATGCATGGTTGACTTCAGTTAGAGCTCAAGTGGTGGAGTTTTGTGGAGTTGATTGAGGAGTTGATGGAGTTGAGACTAGTTGAACTAGTTGTGATCAGTTTAACTGGAAATTACACTAGATATGAGTTGGGTGAATTAAATATTATTTAATTCACTAATTATTAACTCATTATTCAACTAAAGATCTCATCAGCTAACTACAGTGCATGGACAGTTCACAGGAGACTAGTGCAAGAGATAGGTGAAAGAGCCGGCAGTTGTACATAAGTTGTGCATGAGATTTGCACAATCAGTGGGATGAGTATGCCAATGAGGATTGCGCTATTCAAGCAAGAGGAATTCGAAATTAGTTCAGCCTATTCTTCTCTTTGGATTGCGCAGTAGAGGCAAGCAGACTTGTGGAGGAGTTTTGAACCCGTAACCTATTCAAAACTGAGCTAGTTTGTGTGTAGCTTTTGGAGACAGTACTGTGTACTTGTGAGGATTATTGTATTGTGTAAAGTTACATGTTTCTCATCCATTATATGATACATATAGCTGGGGGTTTTCAGCTATAAGCTTTCCCCATACATGATGCGTTCTATGTGTGTGAATTGATGTTCTTATGATCGCATACCACTTGTTTATTTTCCGCATGTGTGATGATTAATTTGTAGAAGAGGTTATGTGTTGCATATGAATTCGAATTAGTGTGTGACCAGGATAATCTCGGTGGATAAATATTCATTATTCAGCAAATTTCTACATGGTATCGGAGCAAGATTGATCATCACAGTGATTACAAATTTATTTCGGTACACAGAGTCTGCATGCGGGCCAGGTAGCCTCTGGATCCATCCTTTCATTTGAAAGGTGATATATCCAGTAAATGCCCCTATAGTCGTTCTCTGTGCTAGAAATATTTTTTTCTCACAGATCAAGAGCGGTTGAGTTCTAAGCTGGTGGAATTCGAATTTGCAAAAAAATTGTCTTCTTGGTGTCGTAGCTGAAAATGTCTTTCAACGGATTGTGACTCGAATATGCTCTTGAAGGCAGTTCGAATTATGTTGCATGGAAGGACAGGATGGAGGCAGTATTAGATGAAAATGGGCTGTTGGAGTTCATTTAGAAAGAAATTCCAAAGCCTGCAGATGCTGCCCAAGTTGATGCTTGGCAAAAGAAGATGGCGAAATGTCGAAGGATTTTGTTGGAGAGCGTAAAGGATCACATTGTATCCAACCTGCATGGAAAAGCTTCTCCATATCTGATGTGGAAAGCGTTGACAGATCTATTCCAAAGCAAGAGCGACCAAAGGAAGTTGGCGCTCAAGGATAGACTCAAGAACATTAAAATGGAGAAAGGCGACAACATCACCAAATACCTCACGAAGTTCGTCCAATGTAGGGATGAGCTAGGAAGTGTCAGGGTGACTGTCAATGATGAAGACTTGGTGGACTTGGCTCTTCTTGGTCTTCCAAAGAGTTGGCATTCCTATCAGGACTCTGTCAATGGTCGGGAGAAATTGCGAGGGTGGGAGCGACTATGGTCGGATCTCATGCAAGAAGAGATCAAGCGGAGTACCAGGGACGGTACTTCATCAAAGGTATTTGATGAGGAAAACTGCGCTTTGGCTGCCAAAGCAAAGAAGGGGAAGAGCAAGAAATCTTCTCAATCCGGTGCAAAAGGCAAGAAGCAGCAAGACATGTCCAAGGTGAAGTGCTTTAACTGTCACCAACACAGACATTATGCCACAAATTGTCCGCAGAAGAAGAAAAACAAGAAGGCTGGCGGATCTGCAGCAGGAGAGGCATTGGCCTCGCAGTTCGAGCTAGATTTTTCGCTGATCGCATGCTTGGTCTCAAGTGTGATGGGATCAGTATGGTTCTTGGACAGTGGTGCGTCTTTTCACATGACTGGATATCGTGATTTGTTTTCAGATCTGGATGAAAAAGATCTTGGAGTGCACATCGAGATGGGCGATGATGGTAGATATAGTGCGACCGGTATCGGTACCATTTCCTTTGAGAGGGAGTCTGGTAAACCCTTCATATTGAAGGAAGTGATGCATGTTCCAGGATTAAAGAAGAATCTGATCTCTGTGGTGATGTTGGAAGACAAGGGGTATGATGTGGTCTTCAGTGAAGGAAAAGATTTCCTGCGTAGTAAGACAACTGGAGAGACCCGGAAGATAGGAGTTCGAATCAAGAACCTTTATCAGTTGCAAGTAGATGGCTGTGCAGCAATGGCATGCAAGGTGGGAGAAGTGGTGAGCCGAGATGATGAGGGCGAACTGTGGCACCGGAGATTGGGCCACCTTCACCATGGAGCCTTGAAGATACTACAGCAGATTTCTACTGGGCTTCCTAAAGGCTCTCTTGCGCAGTCAGATCAGTGCAAGGGATGTACCTTAGGAAAATTTGTGAAAGCCACCTTTCACGAGAAGGATAGTCGCGCCACGACAATCCTTGAGAGATTTCACACAGACATGTGTGGTCCTTTCTCAGTAGCTTCGACAGCAAAGCACAAGTACTACGTGATCTTTGTTGATGATTTCTCTCAAAAGTGCTGGATCTTCTTCATGCAGAAGAAGAGCGAGACATTCTCGAAGTTCTGCGAGTTTAAAGCACTGGTCGAGAAGGAATCGAGGAAGAAGGTGAAGGCTCTTAGGAGTGACAATGGTGGTGAATTCATCTCTGGCGATTTCAAGGACTTCTGCAGTGCAGAAGGGATTCGAAAAGAGCTCATAGCTCCCCATAACCCACAGTAGAACGGGGTTGCTGAGCGGAAGAACAGAACGATCGTGGGTGCTGCATGAGCGATGTTGCATGATCAGGGCCTACCCCTTCATTTGTGGGCTGAGGCATGCAATACAGCAATATATGTGCAGAACCGTTGTCCTCACAAGATACTTGGCATGAGTACACTCGAGGAGGCGTTTTCTGGCAGGAGGCCTGATATTTCCCATTTGAGGATCTTTGGTTCACCTGTGTACGTGCATGTTACAAAGGATGCTAGAAAGAAGCTGGAGCCGACCGCAGAGGTTGGAATTTTTGTGGGGTACACTGATACACCCCACAACTATCGAGTGTATTTTCCAAACAGTCACAAGACTGTTGTGCGACGGGATATCAAATTTTAGGAGGAGAAGGCCATGCAGTGTTCGCTTGAGAGGGAGCCACACTTGCATGCGGAGGAGGAGTTGTTAGCTCCCAAGGATGAGTCTCAGGATGTGGATCAGCCACAAGATGAGATTCATGGAGTGGAAGAGACCACTCATGCAACGCCAACCATCAGAGGGTGCAAGTGCACTATAGAAGCTGAGCGACTGGCTCAAGATGCAGAGAGGGTTGTAGGACTACCTACAACACATCGCAGACAGAGACAGTCACCGGACCGGTACATTGGATACATGTCTCTTGTGAGCAAATGTGTCGTGATGGAGCCATCCTCTTTCGAGGAAGCTATGGAGGAACCCACATGGGTAGATGCCATGATCGAAGAATATGATTCGATCATCAGAAATAGTGCATGGGAGATTGTCCCAAGATCGGAAGGGAAATCAGTGGTGGGTTCACGATGGATCTACAAAGTGAAGCAGGTGACTGATGAGAGTGTGGAGAAGTACAAGGCAAGATTTTTTGCCCGTGGCTTCTCTCAGATCGAGGGGATCGACTATGAGGAGACCTTTGCACCTGTTGCAAGGTATTCCTCCATACGAACAATTCTTGCTCTCTCAGCACAGATGGGGTGGCACATCCATCAGATGGATGTGAAGACTGTGTTCCTCAACGGAGTCATTGAGGAGGAGGTGTACATAGAGCAGCCCGAAGGTTTCGAGATCTTCAGCAGTGAGTCGCATGTGTGCCAACTCAGAAGAGCACTGTACGGGTTGAAGAAAGCACCTCGTGCTCGGTACACTCGCATAGACAGTTATTTCACCGGACTTGGATTCTCCAAGAGTGAGGCGGATCCTAACCTGTACCAGATTGTGGTACTGTATGTAGATGATCTGATTTTGACGGGTGATGAGCTGTTGATACTTTCATGCAAGGAGGACCTTGCTAGAGAGTTCGAGATGAAGGACTTGGGCCTCCTTCATTATTTCCTGGGATTGGAGATTTGGCGGCACAGTGGTGGGTGTTTGTTTCTGGGAGCTAAGTATGCTGGAGATTCTTGGAGAAGTTCAACATGCATGGCTGCAAGCCTGTTGATACTCCTCTTCCTGGAGGTTGGAGGAAGGAGGATGCTACTTCGGAGGAGGTAGTGGATGCCACTGTTTATCGACAGTTGGTGGGGTCGCTTATGTATCTGGTCAATACACGACCCGATATATGCTATGCTGTTAACCAGCTTTCGCAAGCTATGGTTAAGCCTACCAAGCTCTTCTGAAAGGCAGGCACGCATGTATTGAGTTATCTTAGAGGCACATCGAGATATGGCTTGTGGTAGGGAACGGGGAGGATGGGGTGAAACTTTATGGCTTCACGGATGCGGATTGGTGCATCAGTCCAACGGACCGGAAGAGCACATACGGAGGGTCTTCGACGCCTGAATGACAGTGAGTTTCAAAGTACGGCTGAAGGCAGTCCATAACACTCGTTCTACGGACGAGTACATGGCGGCAAGCAGCAGCTGTATGTGAGGCTATATGGACAAGAAAGATGCAGTGGGTTGTTCTGGAGTCACACTTTGGAGCCTACGTGATTTATTGTGATAACCAAAGTTGCATTAAACTCCCAGCTAATCCAGTATTTCATGATAGATACAAACACATCGACATCAGGTACCATCATATCAGAGATTGTGTGCAGCGGAGAATCATGTTACTTTCATACATTCCCACGGAGGATCGGGATGTTGATATCTTGACGAAGGCACTCACCAAGAGCAAATTCGAATACCACAGAGGCAGGATAGGGGTTGCAGATAATACATATCTTGTTGAGAGGGAGTGTTGAAAATGCAACAAAATGATGGAGCTTAGTAAAAAGAAGTCGCCTTCACTAAGTGGGCCCGCAGGCTATTTTTGGCGCAAAGTCAATTTTTAGACTATGTCTATTTTTAGACATATGGAGCATGGTCTAGGAGTTGCAGGATGTTATTCTTGGATGATTGGTCGAGTTGGTAAAAATAGATGGACCTCTATTTTTAGACATGTGGCAGATTCTATTTTTTAGACTGTCGAGCTAAAAATAGAATAGTCGAATATTATTTGCTCTTAATAATATTCAGACTAAAAACTTTATATTATTCTCTTGGAGCACTTCAGTTTGACTCACGGAGGTGGGGCATGCAGCTGACATGAGGATTTACGCTATTCCCATGAGTTTGGTGAGCTAATGCATGGTTGACTTCAGTTAGAGCTCAAGTGGCAGAGTTCGGTGGAGTTGATTGAGGAGTTGATGGAGTTGAGACTAGTTACTGAACTGATTACGATCGGTTGCTGGAGATTACACTAGAGAGATGAGTTTGGTGATTAAATATTATTTAATTCACTAATTATTAACTCATTATTCAACTAAAGAGCTCATCAGTTAACTACGGTGCATGGACGGTTCACAGGAGACTAGTGTGAAGACTAGGTGAAAGAGCCCGGCGGTTGTACATAAGTTGGCCATGAGATTTGCTGTCAGAGTGGGATGAGTATGCCAATGAGGATTGCCTTTGACTGAGCAAGAGGAATTCAGACTTGGTTCCTTCTTCTTCTCTTTGGATTGTGATGAGGCGAGCGGTTGTGGAGGAGTTTTGAACCCATAACCTGTTCAAAACTGAGCTAGTTTGTGTGTAGCTTTTGGAGACAGTACTGTGTACTTGTGAGGAGTATTGTATTGTGTAAAGTTACATGTTTCTCATCCATTATATGATACATATATCTGGGGTTTTTCAGCTATAATCTTTCCCCATACATGTTGTGTTCTATGTGTGTGAATTGATGTTCTTATGATCGCATACCGCTTGTTTATTTTCCACATGTGTGATGATTAATTTGTAGAAGAGGTTATGTGTTGCATATGAATTCGAATTAGTGTGTGACCAGGATAATCTCGGTGGATAAATATTCATTATTCAGCAAATTTCTATAGAAGCCATGTCCTAAAAGGCATTGATGTCCCATTTTTCTTAAAAGTAGAGTTTAAAGACAAAAATTGGAAGACATGGGTTCAAAGGGCTTGATAGGAGGATAAGTGGAACTAGTTGTTGAGTATAACACTGTCTTATTTCATTTGTGAATGTTGTTTCAACCGTGTAAACCTTTACCATTTCCATCTCTTAGCTCATTTAGTCAGTCAAGTCAGAATCAATGTTTGTTTCTATTTGTTGAAAAGCTTGAAACACATGCATTAGGGGAATTTTGAGGTATATAATGGGCCTCCTAAGGAAATTATAAAATAATAGTGGAAATAATCAAATAAGACTAGATTACATCATCAAATTTTAGAGGGAAAAAAGAAAAAACTACTTTTTCAACTCGTATTTTCAACTTATCTCCTTGTGGATTTACTCAAATTTTGAGAGGGAACACTTATTGGATGCATAATTTGATTCCTCATCCAACGAGTAGCCATGTTGCATACTTTCGATGGACCCCGCTACACGAAAAATGAGAAATACATAAAAATTTCATTACAATCACTTTTTTTCATGTATTTCTCATTTTTCCTATAGCAGGGCCCATCGAAAGTATGCAACATGGGTACTCCTTCGATGAGGAATTAAATTTTGCATCCAACGAGTACTCTCACTCGAAATTTGAGTAAAATCTTAGGAGATAAGTTGAAAAAGTAGTTTTATTATTTTATTATTTTTTAATCTTTTTATTTTTTTACCTCAAAAATGGTGAATGATTCGCCATGGTTGAAATCATCGTCTTAAATCCTATTGGTTCTTATAAAGTTTATTTTAGTTGTAAATTTTTCTTAGGAGGCCCATTTTAGACCTCAAAATTTCTCTAATGGCTGCTCGTTTTCAAGCCAAGGCAAACCCATATCCTCATTTTTTTATCATAAATCCCTAATCAAATTGTTAATTGAGAATCAAATAGCCGGTCGGAAGGACCTAGAGCCATTTCTTGTTTTGGGTAGGTTCTCAACCCCAACCTTCTAAGGATAGAAGAGGGAGGAAGAAAAGCACAAAACGAGGTAAGAACACTCATGCAGGAGCTTCCACTAAGCAAACCCTTAGGTGAAAAGAAAAAAACGTTACCTCACCTTCTGGTCCCAAAATTCCTAAACATTATGCTAGGAGAAGTGACAGGCTCAAAAATACAAACCCCACCACCATTGAAAACATATCCCCTGTTATCAATTCCCCTCTTGCTGAAAAATCAACCATTGATAAATCCCCTACAAAAACCCATTTACTAGATATCACTAAAGGAAAATAAATTGAATTTGAAACCCAGGATGAAGAACTCCCAGTTGAAGAAGAGCCTATAATGTATGGCATATTTAAGGGAGGTAAAAGCCCTCATACCAGGCCTACAAACAAATTGAGATTTAAGATAAAACTGAAAAATAATCCAGACTTTTCCAAGGAGGTGATAGATGTGGACAATGTGCCATTAAAATACCTCATAATAAACAAAGGAAAAATTGAAGGTTCTAAGAATTCAAAAGCTAAAGCAGCCAAGGAAAAAGGCCTTGTAGGAACCAGGAAAAGTAAGAGGCAAATAATGGAAAAGGTAGATGTTCTTATTAAGGTAGTCAAAACCCTCAACTAAGAAGCTAAGGGTATTATTCATTGTTAAAATTGAATTTTGACATATCGTTGATCATGCGCCTATAAGTGTTATATACAAAGAAGCACATAGGAGAGATGGAATTTTGGTTGTCAACAAATTTTTGCAAAAAGACGCTGACATTTCCATTGTCAGTTCATTTAAAAGAAAAATAGATTAAGAAAAGCTCTGACAATCAGTATGTGAGCAAAACTATCGACTCATGCAACTAAGGATTGTTAAGGGAAGTAATCAGTGATTACCACAGGAAAGCCCGAGAAAGGAGGAGCTCAAACATAAGATTAGTTTTGAAGGATAACTAGGCCTAATTTATAGCAAGGTACCTCATGTAGTAGCGAGGGAAACATTATGATGGCACATTTTCGCAACCCCATTTTCAACATGATTTTCAGCAAATAGTTTATTTTGGGAAAACTTTATATTTAGGATATATTTTCATATGCATGTACTTAGAAGATTTACATTACTATTTTGGATTATTGTAATTAAAGTTTGGTTTTAGAAACATGTGTTATTTATTGTAATGTTTATATAAGAAATAAGTATAGAAGGAAAAAGGGTTGGTATTTATTTGAGAAATAGCACCTTTGTGTATGCATAATACAATTTTCATAAGCACTTACAGAAATTCTTATGTCATAGTTCCAAGTATGTTTTCTTTGTTTTACATTTCCTCATGTCTGGAAAAAAGCATATATGAGATTGAGATTCATATTTTATGCTCATGTTTCTTTATTTCTCATGCATTAATAATTGTTGTTCATTTAACCTTTATACTTGTTTCCTTCATTTTGTGTTTTTTCTCATCGAATCTATAATTAAATATCACATGATTGGGTTAGACTCCATGCCCAATGGTGTAATTTTCACATAGCCCAACCAAACTCTATCATTTCTTAGACAAATGTGGTCATAGAACTAAAATTGTAAACCTTCTACTATTGTGACCTTAAGTAGTTGAGCTTAAGGAGAGATCCCTCTCCAGGTTGAAGGGCCAGCTTTCAACCTCAAAGAGGTTTGAGGTTACCTTAGAGTTTTTCCCACAGCTAGGGATTTCTCTAAGAGATAACAAGAGTTATGGATTTTGGAGGAAAAATAAGAAAACTACTTTTTATATTGTATTTTTGCTTATATCCTTATATTTTTACTCAAATTTAAAGTGTAAACACTTGTTGGATACAAAAATAAATTCCAAATCTAACGAGTACCTATTATGCATACTTTTGAGAAGACCTGCATTGATAAAAATTGAAGGTACATGTTTTGATTAAAAAAAATTTGAAGATGTTTTTTTAATGTGTCTTCAATTTTTATCATTGTGGGTCTTCTCAAAAGTATGCATAATGGGTACTCGTTGGATGTGGAATTTAATTTTTTATCTACACTTGAAATTTCAGTAAACCTACAAGGAAAGAAGTCAAAAATACAATTAAAAAAAATAGTTTTTTTTTTTTTTTTTTCCCTCGAAAATGTTTACATGTGCCTCTTTTTAAATTTAAAATATTTTGATTAGTTTACATATTATGTACATGAAAATTTCATTGGCACTTTTAGGTTGAAATTTCCTCTAATGAAAATTTGTAGAAGAGGTCCAAAACTACAAGATAGGGGTAGCATGACCTTTGGTAGATTTGGTTTGAATGATAACTTCCAAGCAATGCTAAATGGTAATCCATAGAGAAGGTAAAGGAAAAATTCTCTTACCTTATTTAGTAAAACTTTTTGGGACTAGAAGCCTCAGAGGTATGATCTTGATGGGATCACTATATTAGTTTTCATCCATATTGATGCTTTCAAAATAGAAAAAATGGAGGATCGACTTACAAATCCATTTTTACTGGCAATTCCAATCTGGAAAATTGGGGGTGAATAAATTCAACAACCGTTTTAGGCTTTAAACGACAACCTCTTGTGGTCTTGAACTTAATATTAGCCTATTCCATAATCTGCACATCAAAACCTTTCCAACTATATAATAAAACCACAACCATATCTTGTATGACAAATTTATGCCTCCCAAAAGTCGACCTATTGTGATTAACCACCATAAATTGAGAGGAGTCCATGTTATCACCCACAACCCATGGAAAAGGGACTAGCCATATGGGGACTATGAATAAGTATCTATAAGGGTGAAGTTGTGACTAATGTTGAGGGTCGCATTGGTCAAATCGAACCCCTAGTTGGTTATCAGACTATGTTATAACCAAGCCACAAGGAGGAAATGAGGTTCCATTCTATTTGGCTTGCATTTTGTTCCATAGTGAAGTAGCTGAGTGTGGTTTGTGTTTTGTAGTAGCCCATCGGGCACATGTCTTAGTCAACTCTATAGAGAGTGTTTTTTCCTTTGTACTTGCGTCGTTTTCATTCTAGAAAAAAGAGAGCATAGTAGCCTCATTTTCCAGTTGGGTTTCTCTTGAAAGGATTTCCTAGAGCATATTTTGGTGTTCACGTGATGCATATGTGTTTGTTCTCTATTTTCCACATTATTAATTACATGCATATATAACAAAATCAATAATAATGTATTTGAAATCTAAAATAATTAACCCTTCATAATATAATTTTTAATTTAATTTCATAAATTTATTATAGCAATTTATCAAATAAAATGTCTATGACTATATATATCGCATAGTCTAAGAAGGCGACATTTTCGCCCGAAAAGCAATGGAAATTTTAGCACAACTTTGATAAACTATGGTGGGAATTTTTAGACATTTAAGTTACAATTGTCAAGCTTTAAAATTTTAGGTGTCCCAAGATTTTTGATGGTGTTGAATCTATTTCCACCATCAAAAACATAATTCAAACACTCCCACCATCCAATTTTTAAGAAAAAACAAAAACCCAACTTCCAACAAAAAAATAATCATCCTACAAAATTGTCACCTCACTCTAACTCTCACACACATCTTTTATATATATATATATATATATATATATATATATATATATATATATATATATATAATTCGCTTACTCAATTTTACAAAATTTATTTATAACAATCTTCAAAGCATTTTATAGGTCTATTACAACCATTAAGATGAAGAATATTTGAAGCGGATGGTTTGGAAACTGTGGAAAAAAAAATTCTAAAATATAAACAACCATATTCAAATACTTTAAACTTTTTTAAAGTGAGTTGATCATATGCGTTCCTTCAATATTTGGAATATGGCAAACTTTAATTTTTTATTATTATATAAACAAGTTGCTTTGGAAAAGAATACAACCTAACATTCAAACATTTTGATAGAACTTTCTATATTTGCTACGTCGTGGGAGAATACTCCAAGTAGGCTATCATAAAGTCACTAAGAATCATATTTAATTTCTACCATGGCAAACTTTAATTTTTTTTTATTATTTAAACAAGTTGCTTTGGAAAAGAATACAACCTAACATTCAAACATTTTGATAGAACTTTCCGTATTTGCTACATCGTGGGAGAATACTCCAAGTAGGCTATCATAAAGTCACTAAGAATCATATTTAATTTCTACCACTAGGTGCATGCTTCTAGACAATTAATTGGGAGAGATAACCTAACCTTTAACCATCTTTATCATTAAATCACAATCTCATTTTATTGAATAAAATTTAATAAATCTCATTAAAATTATTTACTATTTAAGTATATTTTCATTTTTTAAATAAAAAATATAAATGATATTAAAATTATACGTGAACAATTTTCATTACTTAAATAAAAAATATAAATGATATTAAAACTATACATGAACAATTCATTGGGATAGATAAATCTAACATACAACCATGCCCACCATTCAATCTTAATCCCATTTATTAAATAAAAATAAAAAGAATTATATTAAAAAATGTAGAAAGTCAACAAGATTCTATTTCATGAAGTGACAACTAACATCATTAATAAGGACAGCGTACAAAGACAAATGAAAAGGCATGTGCTTTGTCACTTTTCAACTCGAGTAAGTTTAACTTTCTTAATCCAAAGAGCAATTATTTCTTTAAACGAGAATTCAATAAGATGTTTTTCAATGGAGAAAATATTTATATTCAACTACACCACAGAAGAATGGACAATGGAGTACACGAATGATAATATCAAGTACGAAAAAATGAACTAATCAACCCCCTTTGGATCACTTTTCTGAATGTAACATTTCTGGATTTATATAAAGATGGATACACGTAACAACTTCATGGGGTTTTATTCAGAGGTAGCCCTCATTGATTTAAAGGTTATAAAAATATGAGGTCCCCCAAGGCTCAAGCCTAGTATAGTGTAATATAACGGTCTAGATGTATTATTGATGGAAGAGATTACAACAAATTCAACCTATAGTTATAGATTGCTTGGTGATTGATGGTCATAAGCGTAGATATAGTTTATTATATTTTGGAGTAGTTATTATGATAATGATTTAGGATCAAAGGTTAATGGATATTTTCTAAATGGGATTTTTTAAATGTGTATTCATTATATTGAATATAGTTATTATATTTTTTAAGTAAATTATTATATGGTGTTGATGAGTACTGATAAATTTATTTTCTATTTTTAAATTAGGTAGTTATTTATATTTATTTATGGTAAAGAATATAATAGTTTTTTGGTGTTAACTAATTTGTTATTAGGAAACTAGACTAACAACATAGAAGAGAAGTTTTAACCATCGTACTTTATTTAAATATAATCACAAAACTTATTAGATACAATAGCTTAAAAGAGTCTAATAAAGTAATGAAGGATTGATATCTTTCATTTCTTGAGATAGCAGTGAAGTTGTTGTAGCTAAACAAAACAAAGAAAAATAAAAATAACATTTAATTGGAGGGTGAATCAACTTGGATAGTCTTAGATTATCCTGTATCCTCAGTGGAATCTGTGAACTCAAAATGTGCTAACTTTTTGTCAAGCACAATAACCTTTTCATTCAGCATTTTCAATTACAATTATACTTCATCTATAGTGAGTAGAATCTCTTGTAGAGCCTCAAAACACTCAACCAACACCTTTCCCATTATGAATTCAGTTTCCAATATACATCTATAGTTTGCATGTATTTAGTTTGGTAGTCGTGATGTCTCCCGTGTGAGGAGCCCAACCTTCTACTTCATCCTTGACCTTTGCATCTAAGATGAACATTCTTTCTGTACGAATTTACCTTTCAACATTTTGTATTTCTTTTATGACCTCGATATGGGTGAATTATGTAAACATAGTTGTTGAATGTTCTTCCCCATGTTGAGCTCTAGAAGTTTAAGGTAGCTTGGAGCTTCGTCTCCTTCACTTGTTGCTTAACCTTGAAGCTCTTGGCATGACGATGTTGGTTTCCCAAAAGAAAACACAAGTCAAAATAGAATATGAGACTTTCAACAAAATATAGACTCAATAAATTCAGGGGTAATTTGAGAAAATGGAGTGAGATCGACGAAAGCCTATAATGAAAAGGAGACTGTGAAAAGAAAAATAAGAAGATATGAAACTTATAAACCCCACAAGACATAAAGCCCCTTGATGGGTGGAGATAAAAATCCAAATTCACTATGAGGGTGAACCAAACAATGATGAAGACCAATTGAAACAAAGAGCAATACCCACAGAGCTTGCCAAAATAAGATCTCAACCATATAATGAACCAAATAGCAAACAAAAGTGAGAAGGCATGACAAAAATGAAAAAGACAAGTATGCAATCAAAATGGGAGGGCAAGACGAGTATTGTTTAAAAGCCAAAGCTCGACAATCACCAACCTTGCAAAAGTTTGAACTAGAGTAAGAGACCATAGGGGATCTTAGTCCCCAAAAGGAAGCCTAAGGGTGGTGAGTCTTTGTCAATTTAGGCCATAAAACCTTTTACTCTCATACTCAGTGATTACACCATTAAACATAAAAGCATATCTCATGGACTTTTAAAAACAACATAGAGCCATACAACCAAGTAATTTGAGGATTGCAAGTGTAATAATGCCAAAACATTCCGAGGTTTCTTTCCCCATAACTTATGTGAATTATAAACAAAGAATGTAGACCTTCCTTTACTTGCCATAAAAGCTTGGATCTCATATCTTTGACAAGCTTGTTGATTGAATGTGGTGAATCGGCTAGCCGATTTTAGCCTGTTGAACAAGCTAAAAACCATAAATCCCATAGTACATCATGCATGTGGCCATGTGTGCAATTTATTTTCAAGTTGTTGGATCCATCAATTCCCACTCTGCTTAGCCATCTAATCTCTTAATTACCTCAAGCTTCATCGTGATTACGCACCTACAATGAGATTATTCACTTATGTTTATAGTGGTGGGTTGACCTTATTTCCAAGTTTATTATTAAAAAAAATATGAGCTCTCATCTAAACAAAAATAGCCCTAAGTGATAACTCAATTGATTTGACTCTTTTTAATAAGGTGTAATAATTAAGAAGATTACAATATGCATAATGGCATTGGTAATATGAGCTCCCTCGTCCTTAGCCTATTTAAGTATTGTGATTCCCTTGTTGCTCCACTTAGGATAAATTCCTTTAGTGAGAGTTGATAAGTCAACAATAGATGGTAGTGGGTCAAAATTTTATTATTGACACTTGATGGTGAGGTGTATAGACCTATCAAATCTTGTAAAAAACTTCCTTTTTCATTGTCAAAATTTAATGATATAAAAGTTAAAGTTATGATTGATTCAAAAAATTTATCAACTTTTTGAAGATTTGTGTTGATTAAGAATGACACATCATTTTACTTTATATAGAATTAGAATCATAGTAAAACTCTAATCAAATTTAATATTATTATATTTTTATAAAATATACAAACAAAAAATTATATATATATATATATATATATATATATATATATATATATATATATATATATATATATATATATATATATATATATATATATATATAGTTTCGAGAGGCACTCTCGAGCCCAGTATGTAAGAGATGTTGTAATGTCTCGTCTTGTAAACATTTTGACTTGGTTAAATTACATAAAATTAAAAATAAAAAGTTAATAATAATAATAATAATAATTAAACTAAAATTGAGGTAAAATAGTCCGTGGGGGGGTAACTCAATTGGTGATCAATGTAATGTGAAATCTGTGAAAACTGAGAAGCCAGAAGTTCAAATCCCCTCGGTTGTGACTCGGTTTATAGAGAGGAGTAGAAGTTTACTAGTAGTTATTTGTAAGGTGAGATCCATCTTAACTCCGGATCTACCAAAGGCTAAGAAGGACCAAATCTCTTGAGGTACAAACTTCTTGAGTGAAAAGAAATTTGATCCCTCTTAATGCTAGATAAATCCAGAGTTAAAATAAATATAAATTAATATATATACAAAATTGGTTTACTAGCATAAAATAAAAATCAACAAAATATTTTCAAAACAATATGGCCGTAAACCTACTTGTAAATCATTGTGATGTGGCATGCATTTTCAAGGATTTTGTCACAAATATTTTCTGAAAGATAAATATAATTATTAGAAAAAGGAAAAATATGGTCATATTGGATCCCAAATAAATATAATTTATTAGAAAAAACGAAAAATATGGTCACATTGGATCCCAAAATAAAAATCAACAAAATATTTTCAAAACAATATGGCCGTAAACCTACTTGTAAATCATTGTGACGTGGCATGCATTTTCAAGGATTTTGTCACAAATATTTTCTGAAAGATAAATATAATTATTAGAAAAAGGAAAAATATGGTCATATTGGATCCCAAATAAATATAATTTATTAGAAAAAACGAAAAATATGGTCACATTGGATCCCAAAGCTTGCTAGAGACAAACTGTGAAAGCCTCTCCCTTAGTTGGAACTTCAACATTAGAATCTACAAATAAATGGCCCTTCAGATCTTATGGGTCGTTTTCGGTAAAGACACAACCGAAAGTGAACCGTCCACTAATTCGTCCCATGTCCTTACCTGGACCACAATGTGGTTCCCATCCAAACACTATTAGTCCCACATTCTTCGCTCGGATTATCGTCATTATTATATATAATTCATAGTGGTATCCCACATTAAAGATGGTGTATAAAAATAAAATAAAATAAACAATCAAATTCACAAAATTTCGAGTGAATTAAATTATCACTCTTGTTACGATAACCAAAATTTTATCATTGAAAAAAAATGCATATGTACTAATCAAAATTGGCAGAAAATATTGAAGATCACGTGGCAGAAAATATTTTTCTAATTCTTTTAATTAAAAATGTTACGTCAACATGGGTAGTAAGATTAGGAAAGCTTTGGCAGAAAATATTGAAGATCACGTGGCAGAAAATATTTTTCTAATTCTTTTAATTAAAAATGTTACGTCAACATGGGTAGTAAGATTAGGAAAGCTTTTTTGTTTTATATTTTCTAAAATGAATAATCGTGATAGGCGCCTTAGAAAATTCGTGGTCTGTGAAAAATAGAGTATGAAGAAATAATTCCACAAAATAAAAATAACATATAAAATATTACCTATTGAGTGAACGATACGAGGATGCCTTGACAATGCTTTCCATTCATATGATATATATAACATATTTTTCTACATGTTTTGGCCAAAACCATGGTTTAATTTAGTGGATTTGTTCTATTTAGAGTGTAAATTGTGATATTCATTTATATCTTAAGGGATTTTTCATTGCAAATTTTGAAAATTTGAAGGATAGGGACTCATGGTTTTGGGGCGATGGTTTTTTTTTATGACCTTATAGTTTTCTGGTTTAGATGTCAATATAATGGTGGTTTCCAAAATACCATTGAGTCAAATTGCATAATCTCCCTCTACATTTTTGGTATCATAAGGTACTAGAAGGAATTAGAAATACATTGGGGAAGTATATAAAGACAGATACACAGAGATTTGAAGAAGCAATTTTTACTTTTGCTAGAATTTGTGTGGAGGTGGATCTTATTAAAGGTTTACCTTATCACATTCATCTGATACATAACAATCCATTTTGGGCCCAGTTTTAGATTTTGAAAATATGACATTTAGATGTTGTATCTGTTTACAAACATGACACTTACAAAATATGTGCCTTGAGGCATAGAAAGATCCAAGAAGGAAAAATAGACAAGCCAAAAAGCCCAAGGGGTGGAAATTTCCAGAGCAACACCTCTTAGAAGAAGAGGAGGAAGAGGAAATGGGTAATCCTATTAATGTAGTAAATCAAAATCCAAAAGAAATATTATTAAACGGGGTACTTAAACAAGAAGGAATAATGGTACCAAGCGTGAAAGGTCCAGGAACTTGAGTTCCAACATTGCAGATGGAGAAGACTCCAAATAAAAAGGAGATGGGAGGTTTCAAACAATCCCATGTATCTGAGAGCTCAGGCTTACATAAGGAAACCCCGATGAAAGCATAAGAGAATCAATTAGCGATTGTAACTGCCACTCTAACTCAAGGAGGATAGCGAAAAGTAGAAAGAAGAAAGTAAGAAAAGGGTAACTTAAGTGTTTTCACTTAGTCCCAATTTGTATTTTTTTTTATCATTTTTTATTTTGTTATAGTTGTCTTTTTGGGCATCTGTTATTCACTGGTATCAAATGCTCTCTAACCATCTGCAAAATGTAATTTTTTTTTAAAATAAAATTACAAATTTTCCATGGGAATTTTTTTTATATAAAATACAAATTATTTTTATTAAATATATATGTGTATTATTCATCAACATAGATTCATCTTAATTATAGATCTATCAAGGATCAAGAGGGATTAAATTTATATGGATGCAAATCTTTTTTTAGTATAAAACTTGAGGAAAGGTTTGTACTTAGAGATAATTGATTCCTCTAGATTCTTGGTAGGTCTGTAGTTAAGATGGATCTATGTTGGTTTTGAGAAAAACACTATTAAAATGTTTTAATTATAATGATTTTTTTTTCACTCCTTTTATATAATATACATAGTTGACATTGAAATATTTTATTTATGATTAGTAGTAAACACATCTCTATCTCTCTCTCTCTCTCTCTCTTGCTATATGTATATGTATATGTATATGTATATGTGTATATATGTATATGTGTATATGTGTATATATATATGTGTGTATATATATATATATATATATATATATATATATATATATATATATATATAAAAGCAAGAAACACTGAGTTTCAGTTGTGCCTTAGTCAATTGAGAAATTTGGTTTTCCACGTCAGCAGGATGACTTGGATTGCAGTTAGCTAGAGTGACATGGCTTTGTCTACTAGTTAACTCAATAAATTCAAGTTATAGGCTATAAGTAGAGTTGTGCAAGTAGTGATTGTTAAAATTTAGCAATCTAGTTAAGTTATTTTCAGTTGAACTCGGTTAACTGAGCTCAAGTAATTAATTGAGTCAGTTGAAGGTCAGTTGAGTAGTAGAATTGTGTTAACTTAGTGATAGATCTCAGCTAAACTAGCCAATCTGCTAAAAATAGCCCAGAAATGCATGGAACTCAAATTTCCTAGATGGAGTGGAGGAAAAGGCACATTGTAATTATCAACTATATATTAGTTGAGTGGGGAGGCTTGGAAATTAAGTAGGTGATCAATTCCTTGGGAATTGTGCAAGGAAATAGAAAATTCCCCTATTATTTAGGAGCTCATTTTCTCCTGAATTACACATGGAAATAGGAGGAATATGGAGGCTTGAATTGGCTAAGTGTTGGCCAGAGCAAGACAGTCAGTAGGAGAATAGGTTTACAATGCAGGGTGTGCTTCAAGAATGAAGCAAGACATTGTAATAGTTTCTTATTCTCATCTGATTAATGAAAATCAATGAAGGGGTTTTTCCTAGTTGGGTTCCCTTATAAATCATTATGTTCTCGTGGTTTATATGTTTGCATGTCATTGCATATGTTTCTAAATTGTGATTTCCATTCTGCAAAATTGTAGAGGAAATTTGTAATATCTTGTTTTCAGTTCAAATTCATCAGTAGTAGCAAATTTCTATTAGCTTCTACATGGTATCAGAGCCTGAAATAAAAATAGAAATGAGTCAATATATCTTCTCCTACAGATATTTCGATTTGTAGTTTCAGTAAAACAATTTTCTTCCATGCGGGAAAGTGTCTTTCAATGGATTGAAATTGGAGTATGCCTTGAAGGGAACCTCGAATTTCATAGGTTGGAAGGACATGATGGAACTTGTACTTGATGATAATAGAGTGTTGGAATTTACTGAAAAAAAATATTCTGAAACCAAGAACATCAAATGTACAAGCACTTGTTCCGTGGAAGAAGCATATTGTAAAAACCAAGAGGATCATCTTGGAGGGTGTGAACATAGTCTCAAATTTACATTTCAAGGAGACTCCATTTTCTATCTGGAAGACCCTCACTGAATTATTCGAAAATAATAGTGATGCCAGGATATTGGCATTGAGGGACAAACTCAAAAACATTCGCATGCAGAAAAATGAAACCATTCCACACTACCTCTCTTGATTCACTTAGGTTCGAGATGAACTTGGAAGGGTAGGAGAAAATGTACCCTCTTATGAGCTAGTGAGCCTAGATCTTCTGGGCCTTCCAAAATCCTGGAACAACTATTAAGACTCTGTAAATGGAAGTGACAAATCACCAAATTGGGAGAGACTTTGGTCCAATTTGGTGCAGGCATAAATTCAAAGGAACACTAGAGATGGAGTAACATCCAAAGATGAGGAGGAAGATCATTTTTACTTGGTTGGGAAGGGAAAGAAAGCCAAGGGAAATAAGGCCCAAAGAAACTCATAGTCTGACCAGAACAATGTTAAGAAGAAGGACCTAAGCAAGATAAAAAAAAATTCACTACCATGAATATAGGCACTATGCAACAAAGTGTCCGCACAAGAAGTCTAACAAGAAGCCTCGAGGAGGAGCAGGATGTGAAGCACTTGCCTCACAATTTGAATTATAATTCACCCTTATTACATGCATGACAAGCACTATAATGGGGAGTGTGTGGTACCTAGATTCAGGTGCCCCATTCCATATGATAGGATGCAAAGAATTCTTCAATAGTCTAAAGGAGAAGGATCTCCATATGCACATAGAACTTGGGATAATGGGAGGTATAGTACCAAAGGAATTGGGACTGTAACCTTTAAGAGGGATTCAAGCTCCCATATTCATCTAAAATATTTTATGTATGTAACTTGGTTGAAGAAGAACCTGGTCACTATAATTGTGTTGGAGGATAGAGGCTATGATGTTGTTTTCAGTAAGTGGAAAGCATTTCTGAGACATGTAGATACCAGGAAAGTAAAACAAATTGGATTAGTGAAAAAACTATAAAAACTTGAGGTGGAAGCTTAAATTGCACTGAGTAGTAAGGAACAAAAGTGTAGAGTCAAGATGTTGGAGAACTCTGGCACAGGTGCATGGGACACTTACACCATGGGGCCTTAAAAATCATGCAACAAATTACCACCCATCTCCCGAAATGTACCCTTAACCAGCATGATGTCTGCAAGGGATACACGTTAAGGGAATATGTCAAATCCACCTTACAGGGCTGAGAGAGCAGAGCCAAAGAAATCTTGGAGCGAGTCCACTATGATGTATGTGGACCATTTTCTATAGCATATACAACAAAACACAAGTATTAGGTGATTTTTGTTAATGATTTTTCTAGAAAATGATTTATCTTCTTCATACATAAGAAGGATGAAGTTTTCTCAAAATTTGTTGGATTCAAAGCATTGGTTGAAAAGGAGACTGGTTAGAAATTGAAAGCCCTGAGAAGTGATAATGGAGGAGAATTTGTATCTAACACCTTCAAGGGATTTTGTGCTAAAGAGGGTATTAGAAGAGAACTGATAACACCTCATAACCCACAACAAAATGGGGTGGCTAAAAGGAAAAACAAAAGCATAGTGGGAGCAACAAGGGCCATGTTGCATGATCAAGGGTTTCCTTTACTTCTATGGGTAGAAGCATGGAACACCAAAATTTATTTGCAGAGTAAGAGTCCTCATAGAATACTTGTCATGATCACACCCGAAGAAGCTTTCTCTTGAAGGAACCCATATGTATCTCATTTTTTATTTTTTTGGAGCTACTGTGTATTTTCATGTCTCTGAGGATAGTAGGAAGAAATTAGATCCTATAGCTGAGATGGGAGTATTTTTAGGAAACACAGGGACACCACATAATTACCGGGTGTATGTCCCTCAGTCAAGGTGACAGTAGTTAGGAGAGATTTAAAATTTGATGATGTGAAGGCTACGATATTCTCTCTAGAGAGAGAGATGAGTATCCCATCAGAATAGGAGCTCCTAGTTCCTAAGGAGGACCCTCAGATGTTGTGGAGCAGCCACAAGTGGAGGAGTAGACAAGAGGCCAAGTGGAGGCACCTACTCAACCAGAATCTTCCAGAGAGGGGAGGAAGAGAACCAGAGAAGCTGACAAATTGGTGAAGGATGCACTGAAGCATGTGGGATCTCCTACATTTGTGTGAAGGCAAAGGAGGTTACCAAACAGGTACACTGGGTATATGTCTCTCATGACATAACTCATTGAGTCAGAGCCTTATTCAATTGAGGAAGTAGTTTCTCAACCAGTGTGGGTTGATTCCATGGTGGAGGAGTATGACTCCATCATGAAGAACATTGTATGGGAGGTGTTGTCAAGACCAGAGAACAAGCCATATGGATGTGAAGACCGCCTTCCTGAATGGTGTTGTTGAGGAAGAAATTTACATAGAGCAACGAGAGGGATTTAAGACATATGAAAGAGATACATGTGTGTGTAGACTCAGGAGAGACCTGTATGGTCTTAAACAAGCACCTCGAGCATGGTATACTCAGATTAACACATATATCAGTGGATTAGGCTTCATCAAAAGTGAAGCAGATGCTAACCTTTATCACATTGTGGTAGATGGCAAGTTTCTTATCTAGGTTTTGTATTTTGATGACTTGATACTTACATGGGATGAGCAGATGATCAATTCTTGCAAGGAGAACCTTGCAAGAAAATTTGAGAAGAAAGATATGGGCTTGATGCATTACTTCCTTGGGCTAGAAGTATGGAAAAATGGTGGTGAGTTATTTGTGAGTCAGGGGAAATATTCCTATGAGATTCTTTAGGTATTTCACATGGATAATTGCAAGCTTATGGACACTCCTCTAGCTAAAAACTGGAGGAAGGAGGATGCTTCCTCATGAGAGGCATTAGATGCTACCATCTACAAACATCTTGTGGGATCCTTGATGTATATGGTGAAAACAAGGCTTGACATATGCTATACAATTAATCAATTGATTCAAGCCATGGTGAAGCCTACCAAGTTGTATTCGAAGGCAACAAAGCATGTGTTAAGATACATCATAGGCACAATTGAGTATGGGTTATGGTACAAGAGGACATAGGGAGTGAAGCTCCATGGCTTCACTGATGCAGATTGGTTAGGGAGTCCATCAGATAGGAAAAGTACTTCATGTGATATATTTAGTGTTGGGTATGCAACTATTTCCTGGTATAGCAGGAAACAGATGTTTGTGGAACTCAGCTCAACAAAGGATAAATACATCATTGCAAGTCAAGCAACATGTGAAGCCATATGGATGAGGAAAATACTTGTGGGTATTTTTAGTGAGGAGATGGATCCGACAGTGATATATTGTGATAATCAGAGTTGTATCAAACTCTCTGAGAATCCATTATTTCATTATAGGTCCAGACACATTGATATCAGGTACCATCACTTACAGGATTGTGTGCAAAGGAAAATTATGATGCTACAATACATTCCAACTGAGGAGCATGATGAAAATATCTTGACAAAGTCATTGTCAAGAGGAAAATTCAAATTCCACGAGTGCAGGATAAGGGTGGTGAAAAATCCCTTTCTTTCTAAGAGGGAGTGTTATAAATTGTAACAACAAATGCCCATTTTGAATTGTACCTTAGTCAAATTGAGAAATTCAATTTTCCACATAAACAAGATGGCTTGGATTGCAATTAGCTAGAGTGACATGGTATTATCTACTAGTTAAGTCACTAAATTTGCCTTATAGGCTAGAAGTAAATTTTTGCATGTGGTGATTGCTAAAATTTAGCAATCTAGTTTAGTTATTTTCAGTTGGACTCAATTAACTAAGCTCAAGTAATTAATAGAGTTAGTTGAAGGTCAGATGAGTAGTAGAATTGTTGTTAACTCAATGATCTCTAAGTTAAACTAGTCAATCAACTAAAAATAACCCAAACATGCGAGTGGAGGAAAAGGCACGTTGTAATTATTAATTACGCCGTAAGGGGTCACTATTTGAAAACAACTCCCCTAGCCGCCATTGTGTCCATGTTTGAGCCATTCGATCAAATGTTAGACGATTGAAATGTTTTAGGCCATTAGATCAAGTAAATATTTTTATATATGTTTTTTTATAATGTTAGTTTTTTTCTTTTTAATAAGTTAGATTGAATTTAAGTTTTGGTGACTTTTAAGTTAAAATGTTGACTATGTCAAATTACACAAAATTAAAAAATAAAAGTAAATTAAATAAAAATATTGACATAATGTAATGAACATTTTAATTAGGTCAAAATACAATAAAAAATAAAAATAATAAAATGAAATAATGATAAATTATAAATACAACCCATGGTATTGACCCATGGTATTCATGTGGAACGTAGTTTGTTTATAGGGGGGAACTAAGATGGCCTAAATCAATCTTAACTCTGGATCTAAACTAATTATTTAATAAAATTATTTTTAAATGTTTATAACCATTATTCTTTTAAAATTTTACTTAATAAAATGTATCTAAATTTTCATACATCCAAATATACATAGTTTTTCTTGTTTTGTATTATTTTTGTTACAACTATTTTATTATTCCAAAAATACATGGTTTTTTTGTTATATATTATTTATGCTACAATTGTTTTATAATTCATGAGTATTATTGCTTAGTATATAAAAAAATAAATTAATACTGAAATTTTTTAAAATATTTGAATGTTCATAATTCTCATTTATTAACTAACATTAAATTTACCTTTAAAGGGGTTGTAACAATTGTTACTATTTGAAAACAACTCCCCTAGCTGCCACTGTGTCCATGTTTGAGGCATTGGATCAAATGCTAAACGATTGAAATGGTTTAAGCCATTAGTTTTTTTTTCTTTCTAATAAGTTAGATTGAATTTAGGTTTTGGTGACTTTTAAGTTAAAATGTTTACTATGTCAAATTACACAAAACTAAAAATAAAAGTAAATTAAATAAAAAGATTAACATAATGTAATGAACATTTTAACTAGGTCAAAATACAATAAAAAAAGAAAAATAATAAAATAAAATAATGATAAACTATAAATACAACCCATGGTATTGACTCATGGTATTCATGTGGAATGTAGTCTCTTTATAGGGGGAACTAATATGACCTAAATCAATCTTAACTCTGAATCTAAACTAATTATTTAATAAAATTATTTTTGAATGTTTATAACCATTATTCTTTTAAATTTTTAATTAATAAAATGTATCTGAATTTTCATACATCTAAATATACATAGTTTTTTCTTGTTCTGTATTATTTTTGTTACAACTATTTTATTATTCCAAAAATACATGGTTTTTTTTGTTATATATTATTTGTGTTACAATTGTTTTATAAGTCATGAGTATTATTTCTTAATATAAAAAAAATAAATTAATAATGATTTTTTTTTAAATATGTGGTTTTTAAAAATTTTCAAATTATTTCAGAGGACATGATTTATCTTGAGCAATAATGATGAATGTTCATAATTCTCATTTCTTAAACAACACTAAATTTACCTTTAAAGGGCTCGATAACAATTGTTTGTATCAAAGTCAAGGATACAGAAGAAATCAGACATGGCCAAGAGAAGCTTCCAACCTTACAACAAGCCCTAAAAAGGCATAACGTTGAATGTATGGAATCCATTTTCCCTTATACATATGAGAAGTGCAATGAAAAATCTTGGAATTTGGAAAATGTTACAAAGCTTATCTCATGTTCCATTCATTTAGATCTGAAGTATATGGAAGAAGAAAAGTAGGACAATGGATACTTATCAAGAATGTATGAATCTTTAGAAGGAAACGACGTTGAAAAGGCTATGGAGGACCAAATAGCAGAATTAAAAACAGAAGAGGACTCTTCAGAAAATGGGTTACCCAAGGATTTTGGAATCCATATGAGCTACATTATCTCACTGATTCCAGCAAGGGCTAAAGAAGAGACAGGCAATAGTGATATAGAGACAATTTATTCATAAACAAGAGAAAGCTATAATTATAACCCGAGATAGAGTTATGGGAAGAGAAACATTCCAATTGTAAGGAGGACTCAGAAATACTAGACAAAAGACACTTACCTATTGCAATGAGTTGAAAAAAAAGGTATCTCTAAAGGGCCACTTGGGGAGGAATCTATTATTTAAAAGATCGGGAAAATAATTTCATTTCAAAACAAAAATGTACTATCACTAGGGAAGGGAGTTATTGCATTTAAAATTTGTTCCCATTCTTGTCACTACAAAATTTGATTGTTGCTTTTTATTTGATGGGAAAATAAATGATCTTTAAAAGGCACTAAAGTCTTGAATTATGAACCTTAAAAAATTCATTAGATTCACTGATTATGAGCTGATTTTTTCTTCTTACTTTTGGGTCTTCATGATGTTTGTTATTCTGAATGAGGTGAAAAGTTCCAAAGAAGTGGAATATCGGTCATTCAAAGAGGAATTATGGAAATATGATTATAGATAATTTATTAATATAAATTATTTGAACTGAGATTAATTAAGGAATTATGGAAATATGATTGTAGATAACTTATTAATATAAATTATTTGAACTGAGATTAATTAAGGAATTATGGAAATATGATTGTAGATAAATTATTAATATAAATTATTTAAACTGAGATTAATTAATCATCCCGGTTAAAAAGGGCCAAAATGTCTCTTATCCATAAAATTGACTATTAAGATAACTCTATGCTCTATGTTCAAATGACAGGTGCAGGTGGATTTACCATACTTCTTAGTAGTCTCTTATGAAGTACAACATGTGATAGTGATACGTTTTTATTCCATTAAATAATTCTATTTGTAGAGCAGGGTCAGAGTTCTAGGAGTAGTATCACATGAATTCAACATTGCTAATGTGATAGAAGCAAATAATTTTGTGGAAGGGTGAAGCCTGCCTAACTTGGTCATAAAAACCAAGTGCATCCTTCATGCAAAAAAAACATGTTGATTTTGTTATATAGAGGTCTTGATTACTTTGGCCAAAATGTCTCATTCATTATGAAAAAACACATCTTACATGCAATTAATAACAAAGAAGTTGTTCCACATCAATTACCCAATATGGATATTTTGAATTGAGGTCTAGTAAACATAATTATCCACCCTTTATTCTGGAGGATCAGTTGGAGCCGAGAATGTTCCTACTACCTCTTCTTTCTTATATGTTATTGTTTCCTATACCAAAAGCTTACGATGTTTCCTTTGCAACATGTGATGCAATTGCTAGTTATATACTAGTTGAGTGTACATGCCTGGAAATTAAGCAAGTGATCATTTCCTTGGGAATTGCACAAGGAAATAGGGAATCCCCTATTATTTAGGAGCTCAATTTGAGGAAGCTAGAGGCTTGAATTGGTTAAGTGTTGGCTAGAGAAGGACATTCAGCAAGATATTGTAATAGTTTCTCATTTTCATCTGATTAATGAAGAAAAAAAACAGAGGGGTTTTCCCAGTTGGGTTCCCTTGTAAATCATTGTGTTCTTGTGGTTTTCATGGTTGCATGCCATTGCACGTGTTTCTAAATTATGATTTCCATTGAGCTGAATTATAGAGGAAATTTGTAATCTCTTGTTTTCAGTTAGAATTGTAGAAAATTTCTATTAACTTCTACAAAATCTTCCTTGCACCTTAATTAGAAAGATCCTTTTAATGGAATAAGAACTCGCTGTCTCTCTCTCTCTCTATATAATGTTAAAATCTTTTACTAAAGTTGTGTATTGAAATATTTGATTTATGACCCACATTGAACCTTTTTTGTTACTATATAATTTTGTTTAAAATATTACATGTCAACTTAAAATAGAATGAATTAAACATCATATAATATTAATATTAATATTATTATTATTATTAGTTTTTTAACTGTATATATGGATTCAACACCCTCAAAAACCCCTAGGGCACTTTGATTGTGTAGGGGTTACCCATCAACCGGATTTTAAAGAAATTAAAGCGAAAAAATTCACCGAAAAAAATTCCAAAAAGTAGCATTAAAGACAACTCTTATATTAAGTTGTAAATGAATTACATATCTTCTTCATACTAAAAAGTTTTTTTTTTCTACTTTCAATTATAATATGTCTCTATATAAAGTTGATGTAAAATTAAGGCGGAAATTGGAGTATTTTATTAATGGTCAACATTGATTTTTTTGTTGTTACTATTTTTTAATTTGAAAATGTAAATGTTATTTTATTATTTTTAAATGTAACATTATGTGATAACATTTCTC
The DNA here is from genome assembly GCA_034641835.2 of Pinus albicaulis. Classification (NCBI taxonomy): domain Eukaryota; kingdom Viridiplantae; phylum Streptophyta; class Pinopsida; order Pinales; family Pinaceae; genus Pinus; species Pinus albicaulis. Next base: position 1,297,011,222 of record CM076574.1, on the reverse strand, counting down.
TTATATCAAGTTGTAGAGTGTCTCTCAACACAATTCAAAATATGAGATAAATCACAATTAAGTTAAGTTACCACCAAGATATATAGTTAGTGAATAAGTATATTAAAATGCATTTATGAAATCATAAAAATGAATGAACACTAAAAAAACATTTATTAAATTTTTTTTTAGTAAGTTTGGTGGGACTACGTCTTCATCATGTCCAATACATCACCTTGGTCCAACGTGAAATTGAACGATGACTTTACATCAAGTAGTGCCTTAACATAGCACTGGGGGACTAAGTCTTCATCATGTCCATTGAACTAGTGACTTCACATCAAGCAGTGCCTTAAGAGAGCATTCGAGGGACTATGTCTTCATCATGTCCAATACATCACCGGGTCCAGGGTGAAATTGAACTAGTGACTTCACATCAAGGAGTGCCTTAACAAAGCACCCAACCACAGTTTATCCAAAATAAGCAGACACCATTTATTAAAATTTAATAAATATTTTTCTATTGAATTAATAAGAGACTTTTTGTAAACTTTACTTTGATTTTATTTGTATTCCAAGAATAATATAACAAAAAATTATATATAAGAAATAATTTGTATTTGTTATTTATTATAATTTTAAATTTATTAAGTATTAAAAAGGGATTAAGTCTTATGAGGTCTACAATTTTTTAGAGTAAAAAAATTATGAAAAAATTTGGATTAAAAACACTTTGATTCCTCCGTAAACTTAATAAATTTAATAGATTTATGGTTATGATAAATCTAAATTAATTTTATATTTAATAAAAATAAAAAATAAAAATATTAAAAACCATATAAATGTATTTATAAAAGAGAAAAACAACCATAAAAAAATGTTCCCGAAAATTTTAAATTAAAAAATACAAAGACATTTATAAAATATTATAAAAGAGAAAAACAACAATAAAAAATGTTCCCAAAAATTTTCAATTAAAAAATCCAAAGAAGACATATTTTATTAACCATTACCACAAAATATTCTCAATCAAAATATTAAAATATTTATATTATTTTATGATCATCTATGTTATGAATTACTGCTCTTTACTTGGCCCCTAACTGCTCCATTTTACTTGTCACTTGCAAAAATCTCAATACTTTTGACATTGCCATTGGAGACAGCTTCCCGTTTACTTGGGGAGCATTCACAGTCAAGGCATTGTTCTCCCATTTAGGGAAAATGATTATTTTCAGGAGTTGGAATTATCATTTGACGGAATGTTCCTCTCAGTACCATTTGTTGATATCTTTACACTTTTTTTGTGTTTTTTTTTAGTTTATTCTCACACTGTTTTTGTTCACCATTTTTAATTTTTCCTTATTCAATGGAGTTTTTAGTTATGGTATTTAGAAATGTATTCTATAACTCAGTATGAAATATAAAAAAGGTGTGTATTTCTTTTTATTATCAATTTTGAGTTGGTACATATTTCTTAAAAAAAATATACTCTAAATAAAAAGAATATTATAAGAAATAATATAAATAGAAATAAATATATATATTTGGTTAGTTTTGAATAATTAAAATCATTCAAAACATTATTAATCTTGGTTTTACTATGCTTGTTCTTACTAATTTTGTTCCATTCACTATTAATATTACAATGATATGTGATAAAAATATTTCATTTTTACTCTAAAAACTATAAATAAAATATTTTGATGTCTACATGTTAAGTAGCAAAAATTTATATCAAATTTAGAGAGATAAAGTAATTAAAAGAAAAAAAAAACTCATATTTTCCTTATAAACATTTCAATATAAGAATTCAATAAATTGTATGGAGAGAGAGAGAGCATATTTGACATTGGAGTATGCCCACACAAAGACATCTCTACGGAAAGCCTGCCCCTACTTTCCCCTTACTTAGCTAGTGATTGCTTCCCTAATATTTCACTAAGTAAAGTTAAACAATATTGTATTTAAAAATATATTAATAAGAAAAACATTTTACTATGGACCATGTGATTCATAAATAAGATATTATCGTTAAAACATTTTAAACCATGTAAAGTAGTCTTATTTTTTTACAATTTGGCTTTTCTTAATTTATCAAAGATTTGTTGAAATTGCAAATATAGATTGTGTAGTATACACAATTCAAGCATTCAAAAAAACCTTTCAATACATTGTATCCATTTATATATTCAAAAATACAATTTAAATAATATATATAGATAATAAATTTATACTTATTTAATTTTATTAAAAATCAAAATACAACAAATCCATGATAAAAACGTGAGCTTCCAGTGGTTTCTTTTGGTTGAACTTCATGTTAGCAATGACGTGTGTCCCCTGAGAAGAAAAAGGTGGTTAGAGAATTCAAATCACTTTTTTACATAGAACCTATCCTAGATTGAAGAAACAAGCAGCTATAGATTAAAACTATAATTAATTAATTAATATCCTTAATATAATGAAGGATATATATAATTAATTAATATCCTTATTATGTGCGCGCACATGCAGATGTGTAATTAGGTTGAAGCTTATTTATATTTATACATGCTCGTGTCTTTATAATTACATCCAAACATATACATAATTATAATGTTGCTTATAAAACATCTTTCAATTAGAAAAAACCTTAAAAAATAACAACAATCATATAGCTTTATTCATATATGTAGCTTTATTCCTAAATCATAAAGAATATTATTTTGTTTATTTCGATAAAAACAAAAATAGTAAATATTTTCCAAATTTTTTTATCAACAATTCTGAAACTGACCTCAAATATATATATTTTTCAATAAAATTGTCACAAAATCATTCTTTCCTTATCTTCAAAAATCTTACAAATTCCAAGGTAAGGAACACTATTGGCTTAATTCTTGCACCCATCCAAAATATGGGTAAAAGACAAAATCATACCCATCCAAACACCATTGTCCCACATTCATTATAGGAGATAATGTTGTGGCTTTCCTTTTATACAGTACTTTCTTTGTGATAGGAGGTAACGTTGCACAGGCGGAATCGCTGTTGTCGAATAAGTCAGCAACCGGTCATACGAAGGAAAATGTTTGAATATTTAATTCATTATATTACTATTTTTCTCGTAATTCATTAGAGTAATGCTTGAAAAATAAAAAAAGTGATTGAATATTTTAGTAATTCATTATAATAAAGTTAATAAAAAGGCAATGTGAAATTAATCAAAATAGTCTAGTTTGAATAGTTAGTGTGGATACATGTAATTGATCGTCATGCGAGTTTAATTGAGTTTGTAATTCATTACAGTAATGTTTGAAAAATAAAAAAGTGATTGAATATTTTAGTAATTCATTATATTAAAGTTAATAAAAAGGGAAAGTGAAATTAGTCCAAATATTTTAGTTTGAATAGTTAGTTTGGATACATGTAATTAATTAATTGTAATGTGAGTTTAATTGAGTTTGAATATTTAGTTTGGATATATGTTGTTATGTTTGTTTAATTATGAGTTTAAGTTTTTGGAGACATATATATGTTGTAATTGATTGTCATGTGAATTTAATTGTCATTTTGGAAATATGTTGTAATTGATGGCCATGTGGGTTCAAGTCTTTGGAGACATGTAATTGATTGTCATGTGGGTTCAAGTTTTTAAAGACATATTGTCTATCATGTTTTATTTGTGGCATTTATGAAATAGTTGCATTTTATGTAATAGTGGTAGTCAATCTTTCAAAGTTATTGATTCTTTAGAAATTCTCATCTTATTATATGAAATGATTTTTTTTAATGGAAATGGGGGATACAATTTCAAACAAAATTGTGATTTTTTGTTATTTACAATACAATTGTAAATGCACAAAATAAATTCAACATCGTTAAAAAACCCAAAAACACTTCAATTCTACGTATTAAATAACTTAAACTAAAAAAATAATAAAGAAAACTTAAACTAAAATAATATATATATATATATATATTAAAAACACTTAAATTTTACATATTAAATAACTTAAATTAAAAAAAAAATAATAATGATGATAGTGGTTACAGTCAATTGAAACCAATACAATCTATATATATATATCATTAAATAAATTATATATTAAAAAAAAACTAAAAATTTCATTACATATTAAAAAAATATATTAATAATTATTATTATTTATTTAAAACTAATTTTTATTTTATAAATAACAAATTTATTATCATTTAATTAATAATTAATAATAAATATAACCATACTTGTGTTCCACCTGTCCAGCATTTCCACAATACCCAGGATGAGCAGCGCTTACAAGCTCAGCGCCATTTCCACAATACCCAGGATGAGTGATTACGAGCTCAACGCCAGTTACACGTGTCATATTCTATTTTAATGAAAAAGACGAAATATGAGCTTTGTGATTGGCCACATTAAACAATATTTGCACTCCCAAGCTCATAAATAAAACTCCTCCGACTTAAATATAAAAATTACTTCAACAGTTATGGTACATCATGGCGGCTACAAAGTTTTAAATCTTTTGACTTTTATACAACGCATTCAAACTAGGTATAAAATTTGAATTTTATAAAATAAAAATTAAAACCTTGAAGAACACATAAATATCATTAAAACAGCCACCACCATGATGTATCATTACAATCATTTATTAAAATTAATAATTAAAGCCTAAGGAATGAATGAAGCGTCATTCATTCTCAACCAAAAATGTGAACTTTACATATATTTGCTCATAAGCATGATCTTATTTTCTTTATTATATTTTTTCAAAATTTTAAGATTAAAATTTTTAAAGTGAAAATATATGTTGTGATAATTTAATGGATTTTTTCAAAAAAAAAAATACAACTTTAGTTATATAAAAAAACATAATCTTAAGGTATTTTTTTCTTTGTCTTTATCTCAATTACAGATCGATATCCCTATTACAAATAGATTTGGATTGTTTTCTTTTAAACCCATGTTATTATTATTAAGGTGTATGCGAAATAAAAGCAAGAAACGATCAATTTTTAGAGCTTAAAATTGTATAACTATTCCTTGAGAGCTTGGTGGTACAAATATTCAATAATTTCCAACACCTCAGATTGAACTTGCAGAACTTTTTTTGAAAGGCGCTTTGCCTCAGTGTCGAGCTCTCTCCAGATATGTTTGGTTTCCAACCATTCCAATTTGGATGCCTTAGCTTTGATTTCTTGAATGATATGGTAAAGGTGAGGAGTGATCAGATACTTACCTTGCCATGCATTCAATTAATTCCCAGTGTAGATCCATCTTAAGCATGAATTTAACATAAGCCGAGAGGGATCAATTTTCTCTATGTGCAAACTTCTTTTAGAATGCAAAATACAATACTTAATTTTTGTTTAAATTGTATTTTTGAATGCTTTATAGAGTACATAGCTTAAACTTATAAGTCCAAAAAACATTTGTTGGATTTCGACAAAAAAATATATACCTACATCCATCTTAAACAGGGATCTAACATGAGCCGAGAGGGACCGAATTCCTTTAGGTGAAAACTTCTTTTAGAATGCAAAATATAATATGCAATTTTTGTTTAAATTGTATTTTTGGACACTATATAGAGTACATATCTAAAACTTGTAAGTGCAAAAAATCTTTGTTAGGTTTCGACAACAAAAAAATATATCTAAAAGATGACCAAACTGTAAAATACCGAGACCACTTCAAACATTTTAACCATAAAACTTATTTTTTCAATAACTTTATATGATATATACATAATTTTTTTAAAGCAATATATAATATGTATACAGGTGACATTAAAATATTTTACATAACATGTGCATGGATACATTTTATCACCACACATTAAAATGTTTTTTTGCTATTAATATATTTTTAAGTATATGTTGATATCAATTCTTATTAAAATATGTTATTGATAACGCAAATTGAATATTTTATTACATACAACATTAAAATTATATATATATATATATATATATATATATATATATATATATATATATATATATATATATATATAGATAGATATATATATTAGTTAACATAATTCTTCAAATAGTTTAATTAAATCTTGTGTTGAAATATTTTTGAAAAGTATAAGGTTTAAACATCTTATTCACGCATTTTTTACTTTTAATTACTTTACATGAAATTATATTAGGCCATATGAACAACTAAATAAACATGCATAGTGTTATCACTAAATTGATACTGATGGGTTGCTTCAACAGTCAACCTAGAGTAACTATTTCAAACCTACTTTAAGCTGAAACTTAGTTTTTTCCAGCTTGAGAGGGCTCTCTCAAAGATAAAGATGATTTTAGGTAAATGAAACTCAACAAATGGATAACTTTGAAAATGTGTTTTAGATGTGTTTTTGTGCAGGTGAAAGATGTAGACAAATCATTACCATTAAGCATATGGAGTCAGTGTAAAGAACTCAATGACATGTGGAACTCCTCTCATGGAAGCTGAGGCATATAAATATTCTGATGAAAATATAACATTCACAACAGAATAAGTGTTTGAAGGAAGTTAGAGCATGTAATCCATGGATTCTAAGTAATCAAACACCATAACACTGAAGATAAAATTGCAGAATACAAAAGACAAATACTCATGAGAACATCAATGAATCTTAGGTGAAGAGAAGCAAGCTGCCATTGTATATTACTGATGAAATTTTTTACAATAGTAGTCTTTCATAAACATCAATCAACCCTCTCTCCTTCAATAATTTTCCTATTTATAAGCTTAGACATATTTACATTGATTCTTCCAGTAAGGTTGAGCCTTCGAGTCCTTCTGATGAAACCTAATCTAACCAAAAACATATTACAAGGAGATAAAACTGACAACTGCTATTTTTAGGACTTAGAAACCTAATAGGACTCTAAAACATCTTTATTACATTAACATAATTTTAAAGCTGCATATTTACATCGAAAAGGTCATGTGCCTGAGGTGGCACTAACCGTGACTAAAACATAATTACTCCCGCCAAGTCAGGAGACCTGTCTTCTTAAATTTTAGGAGGTGGTGTCATAATGGTTGATGAAGCTTCCATGATGAGCTGGCAATCTGAAAGGTTTTTTCGAAGAGTATTTATTCATCAAAACATTCACCTGATGATCCCTGACATTTCCACGTGGCTAGCTTGTCTCAAAAATACCATCAAGACTTGAAAAGTCTTCAAAATCCTTTTTTCTGCAGAAACATGTGACTTTTAGGAAAGTTCGTAGTGAGAGTCCATAGCACCTTTAAATTTGACCATTTCTGCAAACTATCTTCTCCATTTGCTGATATGAGGTTGTTTAATGAGTCATAATAACTAAATACAAGCCTTTACCTGCCTCCTTTATGACAAAACCTGTGATTTATAGCAAAAAAGAATCTATAGCAAGTTTGTAGCGTTTTCTGGGCTTCAAGCCTGAGCCATGCTACGAACTTGCCTAATTGATAACGGACTTGAAAACTCTTCATTCCTTCTTAAAAACTTTCCCATGGCTCTGCAAGTGATGATCTGAAATGATGCAAAAAATATTAAAAATGTATTTTATCCCTTTTTCAAACCTTAGAGACTTCACCCTTGGTAGGATAGGCTTCAGTTTCCACAGGTTCATCTATGACTATTATTTTTAAAAGTTTTTTCTTGAGCTCTAATTGTATCATGTCCATCCGCCCTTCCAACACTTTCACTTGAACCTTAATATTCTTTCTCTCTGTCTGCAACCAAATATTTATTTTCCTTGTATGTTTCATCACCTTGCGTAGAGGAAGGGTTCTCTTCAGCAATTTCTTTGCATTAGTTAAAGCCTTATCATAGTGATTGATTTGCTCATTTACCTTTTCTTTGAACTCCTTCACCATTTTTCTTTCTAGCTTAGCTTCTTCCAATTCCAACTTGGTTTCAATAACTTCCTCCCTGGCTTCTCTCAACTACTCCTTTAACAGTTTCACTTCAGTTTTTTCAATGAATTTCTCTTTACCTTTCCTCTGTTTAATGATTTCTTCCTTTGCTGGAGATAAGTCAATGCTATCTTCTACCATAGTTTGTTTTCATTTTTTCTGTCACTTTAGCCTTTTTTTTAGCCATGATACCTTTGGCAAGCTACAATCTGGTAAGTGGTTTTCTTGGTTTGAATACAAACTTGCATCTTCACCTGAGAAATCCAGTTTTTTGGCAGCTAGGCCTTTATTTTCCTTCTTGCTTCCTTTAACATCCACAACTTTGATCATTGGAGTTTCTTCTATGTATATGGATTGTAGAATGTCCTCAAGGTTACCTTTCCCCATTATTTGGCTCCTAGTTATTCTTCCACTCTTTTTTATGGGCTTTGACTTGCTATTTGTAGGTGTGGGCCGAGGAACCTCTGTTTCCTGTGCATGCTCTATTTAAATCTCCATGGGCTCTACAATGGGATGTATTTCCTCTTCTTGTACACCCTCTACTTTAGCTATAGGTTCATTATTTTTATTTGGAGGACTAGCTTTTTATTTAGGTGTCTGCTTGGGGGTTAATGCATCCTCTTCATAGCCACTAAGAAACAGGAATGTGACCTAGTCTCTATTTATTTTTTCAACTCCTCCAAAACTAGTAGCTTGATCAATCCATGACGAAAAATTGAAGTTTCACGACCTTCAGGCCTAGCTTGAACTTTATCTGACATCTTTCCTAGGCTCCTAAATAAGAAGAAGGGAAGGTCCAAAGGCTGCTTACCAATGAAATGTAGCAAGAGTCTAAAGTGATACTGATAAATCATATGGAACCTCCCTTCACATGTGAAGTATTTCTGAATTACCAGCAGGAGTTTGGAGTAGTTTTCTTTAAGGAAACTCCTTGGGATCCCAGATGTCATATCCAGTCCAATATGCTCAGGCTTCATGAACTCATCACAGTTTTGTAATTTGAATTTAGTGGCTTTAAACCACTTTTCCCATGTCCTCGAAATATTTGTAGCTTGGGAAATTGTTTCAGGAGACACCACGAAACTCAACACACCCACCTTTGATGCAGTGGAAACAAAATTCACTAAAAATTCCTTTGAAACATGAACATGATAACCTTGAAGCTTCTGGCAAAACCTCATGCAACCAACACTAGTGAAGGCTGCTGCAAAACTAGGATCCTTATTGACCAATTTCAAATCCATTGGCTCATACCTGACCACTGAGCCCCCTTTATTAGTCTTTTTATGCATGGCCATCTCTCTTAACACAGGGTTGGCTTCCTTGATAGTATGACACTTGTAAAAAAGAAATTTTCACAAGAAGGAGCTTACAAACAAAGTTGGAGCTTTCTAAAGGTGATGACAACATATATACTCAGAGGTAAGAGGGAAAGATGACAGACAACAACTCTCAAGGATAAATTTAAAAGGTAACTTTCGAATATGAGAGGGATGAAGACAAATAAGAGAGGTCAAGTGAAATGATGAATGACAAATGATGATCACGCATGTTGCACAAATCCATATAACTAATCATGTGACCTCAGACTGACCCCTAACCACTTAAAAATTGACACCTCACCATTTTCTTTACCGATGCAAAAAAACATAAGTTCGTAGCACTTTCCATTATAAATCTGGCAGATTTTCTACAGACTGGTCAGGTGAGTCTGTAGTGAAAACAAACTGTTTTCCATTGATTTTACTGCGGACTCAAGAAAAAATAGACATGTGGCTAAAACCAAATTTTAAACCAATGCATGGAGATTTTTGATGGATTTTTATGGATTTGACCATGATGACATGACATGTGGAATTCTAACAACTTATGATTATGACCAATTCACAAATTTTTATCAATTTCATGAATTAATTTACCAAGACAATAAAACCTATGCTAAATGACCTTCCTAATAAAAAATATGAAATTTTATTTGTGATAACACATAACATGTTCATTTTGTTTTTTATTATAACCGAGATTGCTTTTCTATTTAGAGAATATTTTATTTTTATTTTAAGTGGGATGCATGCCAACTCCATGTTGAGCACAAAAAAAATTACACATCACCTCATATTGGGTTGTAGAATGAGTCTCTAGGATCAATAAGTTGCGAGTATCCAAATACTTGCAATTTTTTTATTTAAAAGTAATTAGTGACGAACAGTAATGCCCAAAGGGCTGAGAACTCAACTTTGTTGTTGGTCTCCCTCCTAGGACAAAATCAAATGTGCTTCACTTGATGTTCATTTAAAAATAATACAACACTAGCCCCATAAATTAGTGGATGTCCCTGACTCGCACCATAAAAAAATTCCAATGGAGTATTTTCATTCAGAGAAGGCTTTCTTAGGATTCTTGGCTTTTTATGTTTGGCTTCCACCTTGTATGCACTAGTAGTGGAATCAATCACTACCATTACAACCTGAATTGGGATAATTTTATGTTGAAATATTTCCTAATTTCATGCCCATTAGATAGAATGTATCCTAACAACTGAGAAATATGTATATGATGTAACTAATGAATATATCATCTAAATAATAATAATAAAAACTATGTAATAAGTATAGAATTTGTTTCATAAAAGGAATAATGATGGTAATAACATCATGTATAGATTTTTTTAACTTTATTTTATAAAATGGTTGCACTTTTAGACTTTGTTTTACAAAATGAATGATGATGGTTCTTGGTTGATAAGAATTGGAGTATCATTTGATTAGATATTGAGAAATAATTATAAATTCATAATATTGATCATTAAATATTACATTTTTTTATGTTAAATTATTCTATTAATTCATAAGTAAAATATATGATTAAATAGCCTTGACATGTCTTGGTCTATTACTAAGTAAACTGGACCATTGGCAATGCATTAAGTTATTTACTAAGAGAGTTTTAAAGCCAACATTTAAACCAAGATGCACATGAAGTTGCTGATGGTTTGGCATGTTCAGACTACCTAACAAAAGATAAAAGACTAAAACTATTAGCATAGGACAAAATCATAGGGATTAACCTAATTCAAATGGTTACACCTCGATGGGTTCTTTGCCTCCTTGGCTATTGTTCACTAGAGTGAGTGAAGGAGCCATGTGTGCCTTGATCCTCTCCATTATTTTGTCTAGGTCCTTAATTTTCAATTGAAGTTCATCAAACATGACTAAGATCTCATATTTTCCATCATTACTGTCTAGAAGAACCTTCCCTATAAAATTTTTCATTTGCTAGTATAAGTCTTTGGTGTGCAAGAATTGAGTTTGTTGCCCCCGAGTATGCCCAATGTACGAGATTCATGCTATCAATTCTACATCTATCTCTGTGTCTAAGAGATAAATTGTTTGTAATATTCCCAAATGTGGAAATTAGCAATACATGCACAAAAAACACATTTTTCAGAATTTTATGTTATAATAACTCATAACAGCACATGGATCCTTTAGATCAGACATTATGAAATCCAAATCCAAGAGGAGATCAAAAACAAATCATGATAGGTGAGATAAACAAACATCCCACACCCAAAATAGCTTAAAATCAATGCAACCCCAAAACTACTACAACACAGGATTACTGCATAAAGTGACAACGCAGTATAATGAGGGTTTGTACTCATAAATTATAGAGATAAATAGATCTGCTCATATATTAATCAATAATGATAAAAAATTGAGATCTAGCCTCCTTAATACAAATCCAAGAGAACCCGGGAAGGGTTTCTGGAAACACACCCAACTACAAATGGTGATCTACAGCCCTAGGACTGAAGAGTCATTTCAAATTGAAGCTCATGAAGATAGAAGGCTGAAATAATGTAGATCTGATGTAGATCTCTTCAAAGGTCTTCTCCAATGAAAGGCTGAACCCTTCAATCACAGGAAAACACTCTAAAAGAGCCACAAGATCCACTCTTAAAGCTGCCCTCCAAAATAACGCAATTCCCAGCTGAAACTACGCTTTAAATGATGGGGATAAGTTGTAATGATGCCAAAGATATGAAATGTGCTCAAGAACCCTCTAAACTGATCTGAATCCTTCCTCCTATGAAAAACTAGCTCAGAAAGTGGGTTTCTTAACCCTCCACTGCAACACCCTGCAACACAACACAATACTTTGTAGAAACTGCGCTGTAGTTGAATACTGAAGCTTGGCCAGAATGCCGGATGCGTGGAATGATAGATCAGGTCTATCCCAAGAGCTACTCAAAGGGAAGAGATGGAATTCCTAAACAAGAATACCTTGTGCTAAACAACACCAACAATCTTAGATAAACAGCTGAAGAGAGAAAAAGTCTAAATAGACATATCAAAATAGAACTCGTCCTCTAACCCCATATGGCTGCCATCCTCTTCCTTATAAAAAATGTGAGCCTTCTCACCTAGGGTCCCACTCATTAGGGTTTCCATCATCACACAATCAATCTCCCTCCAAAACTGCGGTGTCCCATCATTAAAGCCACTCCTCCATAACATCGATGTTTGATTTGGTCAAAGTTGACCTCTTCAACCAGCTCCAACCCCTTTTCACACCTAAGGGTCTTCAATCCAACTTTTATTTAACTATCTAAGCTAATCCAAATTCATACTGGCTGTCTCAATTGACGGTTCACTCCCTCCATTCCCTCTCTGTTGACTTGGTAAAACTTGACCTTGTCTTCATGCATTAGCCTTTTTTCACACATGAGGAGGTTTCTATCCAACTATGAATATGATCCCTTTTCACATTAAGTGGGATTTTAGTGCTGCTAAAAGGATTTATGGGCCTCCTTACCCATTTATTCATCTAACCATAGGTTAAGAGAAAAATTAATATTCCTATTAGCTGCATGCTAAGTTAGGAATATTATATTGTTTTCCCAACAATTTCTTGCTCAACATCTAGGATTTATTGCTATATATTTGGAAGAATATTCTCGTGAAATTAGTGGGAAAAGGATTTTTCTTCGAGGAGGATTCTCAAACCTCCATGGATTTCATAACAAGTTTCTCCTTACATGTTGTGAGAATGTTGTCATAACATGATACCTTCTAGGGAATTGGGAAAATAGTATAACAAGAGTACATTGGCATTAGAGGATTGTAAAGCATCCATGGGGATAAGAAACAACTATTGTTGAGAGTTTTAATTGGTGAATTAAACCTCTTAGTATTTAATTGTCAATCCAGGCTCATAAACACGAGTTGCACTACACTTCTTGAATCAGTTTATAGGTCAGAGCTTTAATGTTTCCTTTATAATGATCAAATAAATAACAAAATACATGAATGCGTATGAACAAACAATCTTTCGAAAAGAAATCAAACCATCTCTCTAACATTAGCAAAATAAATAATCAAATTCAACTTGAATACTTTAAAATCCTTGTAAATATGACCTATCTCGTTACTGAAATGGAATCTAAATTCAATGAAAACCTAATTGTCATAAATTCTACTTCAAAAAAAATACCTAGTTTTAACAAACTTCATTCTTTAACCTAGCAACTCAAAACTTCATTCAAACATCCAAAACCCTAATTCTAGCTTTTACAAGTCATCACTTGAAAGGACTGAAGAATCTGATCTAATTTTATTTGTAAGTTAATCCTATGTTCACACAATCAATTTCACACTTAATAACTATTTCTTCACTCAAATCCTAGGATGAGAATGCTTCACATCAATTCCATTGTCTCAATAACAAGCAAAAGATCGTGATATTGGAAACTGATTTGAATGCTTATTCTCATATACTACCAATCAAAGTTGACAACCTGATCTTTCGCACTCAACTACTCTGCATGTATATGACCTACTCTATGACAAGTTCAATCAAAAAACCCTAATTCTACTCTTCAAGAATAGGAAGCACAATAAGACTACTCCGAACTATTTTAGGCACACAGAACTATACTACGAAGGCTAGACTAAAATTGCATTTAACAGGAATCAAATATTCAAACTGAGCTCTAACAAACCTACCTAAAATATTCAGCAAACCATTACTTTATTTCCTTAACAAAAAAAGGTGAATTATACTGCTGATTACAAGCTTCACTGCTTCAAATTCTAATGAGCACACCTGTACTAAAACACTGCTAATGAAAATATCTCAAGTGGAAAACTAAGATTTTAATCTTACATCTAGTGAACTCCACACTTTAACTATTCAATCAATCACAACTAGTTGACTGACCTAATGCTCCAGAGTCTAATGAAGGAAAAACACTCCAAACTAAATTGCAAAGTCTGGAAACTAAACAACTATGATCACTTTTTCAAACTTCACTCATTAGCTAGAAATTCAAGATTGCATTCGGAACTAAAAACCCTGATTTTATTTTACAATTTATGAAATAGCTAAAGGCCTAATCTATCCAAAAGCACAATTCAACCAATCTTGCATTCGAATCTTAAACTTAAAATGAAATCCTACGGTAATTTTCATACTGGCTCAATGTTTTTTTTTATGATAATTAAAGATGAATGTTGGCACCGAGAATTAATTTGGCCATTCTAATTTTATCAAATAAACTGAGAATGCACTCTAGAAACCTTTTACAAACTTTAAGATATCTCACTTTAAATGCTAGATCTCACATAAATCAAAGAAATTCATTCAATCCTAGTTCCGGTTTAAATGACAGAAAGACAAACCTATCAGCTCTACACTAGATCACACAAGACAAGCGAGGGAAAGGATACACATCTACCTCAAATGGCATGCAAATTACTTCAAACAGTCTATAAAATAACACTATGTTTTTTTTAAATGAAAATCAATTACACTGCCAACGCAAAATAGAAAATAATCACAACAACTTTGAGATCAAATTAAACAGTGACTACAACATTCGATTTTAACTCACACCCATTCATATATCCTATCAATTTTATTCCTAATGCACTGTCGCTCTTCTTGACAACTCAAGGACAATATCAAAGGATAAAAAACACACTTATCCAGAATGAATTGATCACACTAGAATCACACTCTGCATATTAAATCCATGCCAATTCCGTGTGCTAAGAACATGAAAACATACTCTATAACTGAAACAATTCAACCCTTTACAAATTTGTAACGAAACTCCAAAATAATGTTAATTAAACCATGCTTTGTTTCGATATATATATATATATATATATATATATATATATATATATATATATATATATATATATATATATATATATATATATATATATCAACGCAGAGAGCGAGACGTAATAAATTTGATCTATTCGTTACAGGCAGTGTTCATTCGGATTTGAGGTGCTTTGGATGGAAAGAACAACAACCCACGTTTCTACGTGTATATGGAAGAACGCTAGCAAAGTTAAATATAAATAAAATGGAGTAAAGCTTAGTCACTGTCAAACGCACACCTACAACAAAACAATTTTTTGAAACCATTCAATGTGTAACCTTCAACATTTAATACTCAACTTGTTTAGTTGCAATCAGGCACATGAGATTGTTTCTTCAGCTGAAATAAATTCAACATTAACATACACACAATATCGAATAGCTGATTGAGATAAAAATCAATTGTTAAGAACAAATTTAAGCTAAAATTCATAAAGCAATCAAAATGCACACAAATCACCTATGTAGATGATCACAGAAAGCTAGATCCAGATTTTGGTGGGCCCTTTCCACACCTGGAGATGACTTGAAGCTTACATAGACTGGCTAAACTTCAACGTATCTTATTAAATAACTCATTAAATCCATAACAATTCGGAATTCGATCAGCAACACACCATGACAGATTAAAATACGGGCTTAATTACTGGATATAGAGTTTACAGTCTTCAAGTTCGATAGAAAAAATGAATGACAATTCCCACTAAAATTCTTTGAATGCCGACTTTATAATCACAGCCTTAGAATTAAAAATAGAAAGGAGATTTGTCTAGATCAGATCATAGAGATGCTACGCCTAAGTTAGTTGTGAAAATCTGATTGCAATTTCCATTCAAAGATGGATGCTTAACACTATTCCATACGTAGCCATAGAGATAAGACGAAATCGATTTTGAAAGCACAAAGCTGTGATGTGATGATATGTAGTATTTTCAACTTTCTTTGACAAAAAAATCCAAAACAAGGTTATTTTGGGAGATTTTGACAAATCTAGAAATTCTAAGTTTTACATAAATTAGCCTCAAAGCACCCTGAATATGTAATATTCTAGATCTGGGACAGCTCAGCAAGCCTACTGAAATAATGCTCTTCTAAGAATTATGTGCATAGAAATGAGTTTGAAGCTCCTGGATCCCTTAGATGAGCTCATCTAAGATCTAAATCCAAAAGGAGAGCAAAAACAAATCAGACTAGGTGGGTTAAACAACTCTCCCACAAACTAGTCTAGCTGAAAATCACCGAAAGAGAGGGGTTGCAGCTATATGCAAAGGATTTCTTCAGAAATAACGCAGATCCACTGAAGCACATTAGGAGGCTGATATGAAGGTTCAAAAATCATATATATATAACATCAAATCAGATGTTCTTTACATCTCATACAATATACAAGAGAAAGAATGAGATTATACAACAAAAATCCTCAGAAATGAGGTGCTACAACCATAGGAAAAGACTGCATAACCATGAAAGCGTTATTTTTAGGGTTGAAGCAGCAGTTTATTAATTCTTCAGATCTAGATTAGATATGTACATAAAAATTTAGATCTAATACAAATCTGTGTACAAAAAATGCTGATCTATACATTCCCCTTGGGGTTTTGCTCAAAACATGAAGCATCGGAAGTAGATCTAAGATCTAAGCTTACAAATATGCAGAATGATTCAGAAATTTCTGAATAATACAATGGTACAGAAGACCAGATCTGAAACAAACATGGATTGGATGGCCAATCCATGGATCACCACAGTGAGAGGAAGAATCCCAACACCGGAGATCTCTCCTCCAAATTGCAGACAAAACACCTTGCAGTTGTAGATCTGCAAATAGCGTTGTCTTAGGGAGAGGAACAATGATGTAGCTTTTGAGAATGATTTGGCCTAATTCCAAGATGTAGATCTGAAGTACAATCAGCTAATGAACTCTTCTAGGAGGTTAAAAGACACACTCACTGAGAAGAGCTACTAGTATAGGCTAGATCTAAGCAGATCTAGTCTCTTCCACTAATGCAAATCATAAGGAAAGCTTAACTCTCAACATGACCAGTGCTGTAGGTGTAAGGTGAGCTTGGCCTAAAATCCTGATGTGGAAAGGATAGCACAAGTCTCCTCCAAGAGCTGCTCAAGGAAGGAGGTGGGATTCCTGAATAGGAAGTCCCAACAAGGGATGTCTAAGCAGAAAGACCTTTAGAAAATGATAATATTCAACAAACCTCTCATGTTGCTCTCCTCCTCATTTTATAATATTGGAGTCTTGACAAAACCCTAAACCACTTCATTGGTTTAGCCCTTTTCACATTTGGAATCTCCTTCTAGAACTGCGATGTCCCTCAAGGAGGTTCAATGCATCTAGACTACGTTTTTGATTTGGTCAAAGATGACCCCTTCTTGTGATTTAAACCCATTTACACCTGCAAGATGTAATTCACATAGGCATTGATTTATTCTTAGTTTTTAGGAGTTTTACATGTCCTCCTTTACAATTTATTCATCAATCATGAAATGCAAAAATAAACAAGGTAAAATTAATATTCCAATTAGCTGTAGCTAATTTAGGAATATTATAGTCTCCCCCTCCCAAATTTTGCTTGTCCTCAAGCAACTGCAATGGTGCTACAAAATCTCCCCTTCTTCTCTTGTGGCCTCCTCATCTAATAGCCTCCCTCATTGCTCTAAATTTTCTGCAATAGTGTTGTCCTCCAATGGTCCCTTTTCAATGTGCAAATTGGCCCTTAGTGAATAAACCCAATGGCTCTCATCATGAAAGAATGGAAGGTTGTTATGGGAACCTTCTTGCTGATCCATGGCCTTCTCAAGATAGAAGTGATGACAATCATGGGGAGTTTCATGATTCATAAGAGACTCCCATCTCCATGCTATCATCCAAATGAAGTGGATCACCTCCCAGCTTGGAAATCCATAGAAAAACTCCTCCCCAAAACATGTGAGAGGCATGTTCTCAACAAACATATGGCTCACTCCACAAGGAGACAAGTGATCTATCATAGTGGCCATACAAAATCTCATGCTCCCATGGAAGCATGCAATGCAAAAAGAATGGGGAACTCCTTTCCCCCAGGACACATCCAACAAGTGTGCCTCTCCTCCAACCATGCCCCCAACAAAGATAAGGACATCTTCAGCGTGTGGGATCACAATTAGAATCATGCTAGCTGCCGTATATGATAAATGAGAAGGAAGATGTTCCCTCATGTGCAACTAGCGCAGTTTTATCCTTAACTGCCATAGAGTAGGATATGACAAGTGCCTTCCCCAACACTTGTTAGCTACCTCATGCCTTTGGAATGATTGGAGAATGTACATCATAGTTGGTGTAAAGAAATCACACCATGAAGAATATAATAGCTTCCCAAGATTCTCCAAGGAATGACCTGCATCAACATAGTTCATGGCGTTGAGTGGCCCATGAAACCCATCATACTTAGTGCCTCATCTTGGCACAATATCCTGCAAATGAGTGTTAGAAAAATATAAGCATATAGGAGATACATTATAATGCTCAGAAAGACAAGCCTCTCTATATACTTGTTTTACATCTATGGGGTAACTCATGGATGAGTTCCCTCTCACACTCAATGAATAAGGAGGTGTGAATGGTGGCTCTTCCCAAGAGCTATGTTCCTCCTCTACTACCAAGTAGTCCATGCACATATTCATATGAGAGTGCACCTCTTCCTTGAAACCTTCCCATATGAATCCACCCAAGAGAGTATGATATGCTTTAATGAAATCAGTGGTTTTAGAAAGCAGGATCTCATAGGTTGCATCTAGTAGTCCCTCCTTGAGCTTGGAGTCTTTGTTCAAAAGGATAAGATTATAGAAATAGATTACTCCATCAACTACCTGGAACCTTTCATCCTTTACTTCTCCATCAAGAACCCCACATGTGAAAAGGTCCTTGGAGTATTCCAACATGAGTTGGGAGTCCTAATAAGGATCTAGACTTCCCAAGAATGACAGTGCTGTAGAAGTCTAAAATACTGCCCCCATCTTCTCATGGCTCCCTCCTTTGACATCATTGATATCAAAATCACATGTTGGAGCATCATAATCTCCTCTTTGCTACCCCATTTGAAGATGATCTTGCTCAAGACAAGATTGAAGCATATGGAAATCAACTTCCCCTTGGAAAGTCCTTGTCTTCCAAACTTCCTCATTTTGGCCCAAGTGTACAAGAGGGTTAGGATCCCCTTGCCATTTTTAGAAATATTCTTTGGGAATGAAGATATCATGGGCTACCCCAGAGATATGGAGTTGCCATGTGTCCTCATGCTCATGCCATCACAAATCTCTGATTTCTCCTCTCTCAGCGCTGATATCTGAGTGGAAGTTAGCAATGCCCCTTTCAAGAAATTGCTCATCTCTCTTCTGAATTCATGAGAGATTCTTTGTGTTATGCTAGCTTCTCCCAAGGCTCCCTCCTTAGCCAAGTATGCATATGCTGCCCATAGTTGAGAGAAAACTTTAGATTTCCTCCTATCAAGAGGTGATTTTGTTGTGACTGCATTATGATCTCCTGTCTTCTCCTCCTTTTCAATCACTGAAATTGTCTCATCATCAATAAGAGACCTCAGATCTTGGTCATCTATTGAAGGAGAAACCTTCATGCTTTCCTCTTGAGAAGAGGACCCTTCACTCAATGGAGATCTTTCCCTTGGCAAGGCATAAAAAAAAATTACACCCTCTTCCATGGTCTTCAGAAATGGCGTTGGATTCATAGACCCTTCCAACTCATGCAAAGGCTTCATCTGATGTGGTTTGATAGGGTCAACAAAAGATGTTACATATGGAGCTTCATCAAACCTTTCTATCAATCTAGAAATAAAACTTGCATAAGTAGGTGTATTGCCATTCTTCAAGGAGAAAGACTCAAACAACCACCAAGCATATGCTTTACCTTCAAAATGCAGTGCTACTACTTTGATGGCTTCAATCTCTGAAACTTGATGTTGTTGCATGAAGTTGTCAAGCTCCTCCACCCAAACCCTGACTGGAAATTTTGGTGATCCATCAAATATAGATAGATAGAACCTACCCTTATCATGCTACTCCTCCTTGATCTTATAGAACCCTTGGAAGTTCAAGTCATATTTGAACTCCTTGGATTGAACTTCATACTCCTCCGAATACTCTCTAAGAGTCTCCTTTTTGGGCACACCTCCTTTCTTCCTCTTCATGAAGAAATCACAGATAGAACGCTGAAGCTTTGGTGATATGGCTGAGTGCACATATCCATGAGATGAGGATTCAGAATTTTCCTCATGTATATTTCTTGTAGATCTGATCTAAATATCTTCTTGCTCTTGAAACTTCCGGGGAGTTTCACTGCTTCTTCTCTCTTCTTCTTGTGCAACCTCCTTGGAGAGGTTCTTAATGGATTTGAAGAGTGATGAGAGTAAACTCATCTTCTTCATCATACTGACCTTGATCCTTGCTCTACATCACTTTTTCTTGAAGCCATAGGCTGAGCCAAAGATCTTGCTCTGATACCACTGTAATATTCCAGATCTGGGACAACTCAGCAAGCCTGTTGAAATAACAATCTTCTGAGAATTCTGTGCATATAAATGAGTTTGCAGCTCCTGGATCCCTTAGATCAGCTCATCTAAGATCTAAATCCAAAAGGAGAGAAAAAACAAATTAGACTAGGTGGGTTAAAAAAATCTCCCACAAACTAGTCTAGCTGAAAATCACCCAAAGAGAGGGGTTGCAACTATATGCAAAGGATTGCTTCAGAAATAACGTAGATCCACTGAAGAAAATTAGGAGGCTGATATGAAGGTTTATAAATCATATATATAAGAGCAAATCAGATGTTATTTACAACTCATACATCATACAAGAGAAATAATGAGATTATACAACAAAAATCCTCAGAAATGAGGTGCTACAACCATAGGAAAAGACTGCATAACCATGACAGCATTATTTTTATGGCTGAAGCAGAAGTTTATTAATTCTTCATATCTAGAGTAGATATGTACATAAAAAGTTAGATCTAATATAGATCTTTTTACAAGAAATGCTGATCTATACATTCCCCTTGGGGTTTTGCTCAAAACATGAAGCATCGGAAGTAGATCTGAGATATAAGCTTACAGATCTGCAGAATGATTCAGAAATTTCTGAATAATACAATGGTACAGTAGATAATATCTGAAACAAACATGGATTAGATGGACAATCAATGGATCACCGCAGTGAGAGGAAGAATCCCAACACCAGAGATCTCTCCTCCAAATTGCAGACAAAACACCCTGCAGCTGTAGATCTGCAAATAATGTTGTCTTAGGGAGAGGAAAAATGTTGTAGCTTCTGAGAATGATTTGGCCTGATGCCAAGATGTAGATCTGAAGTAAAATCAGCTAATGAACTCTTCTAGGAGGTTAAAAGACACACTCACTGAGAATAGCCACTAGTATAGGCTAGATCTAAGCAGATCTAGTTTCTTCCACTGCTGCAACTCACAAGGACAGCTCAACTCTCAACATGAGCAGCGCTGTAGGTGTAAGGTGAGCTTGGCCTAAAAGCTTGATGTGGAAAGGATAACACAAGTCTTCTCCAAGAGCTTCTCAAGGAAGGAGGTGGGATTCCTAAACAGGAAGTCCTAACAAGGGATGTCTAAGCAAACAGACCTTCAGAAAATGATAATCTTCAACAACCCTCTCATGTTTCTCTCCTCCTCCTTTTATAATATTGGAGTCTTGAAAAAACCCTAAACCACTTCATTGGTTTAGCCCTTTTCACATTTGGAATCTCCTTCTAGAACTGCGATGTCCCTCAAGGAGGTTCAATGCATCCAGACTGCGCTGTTGACTTGGTCAAAGATGACCCCTTCTTGTGATTTAAACCCATTTACACCTGCAAGATGTAATTTACATAGCCCATATATGTCTATGTTCATATAGGCATTGATTTATTCTTAGTTTTCAGGAGTTTTACATGTCCTCCTTTACAATTTATTCATCAATCATGAAATGCAAAAATAAACAAGGTAAAATTAATATTCCGATTAGCTGCAGCTAATTTAGGAATATTACAGAATATCTCCCAAATCATAAGGGATTTTTCAAACCAATTCTAGGGTTAGTAAAGTATCTGTACTGGGGTCAAAACCCATGTGCCCGAATGTCTTCATTCGCCTTCATTTGCATGAAAATCGTGGTGGAACTTGATAGTTTGGAATTTATTGTAGATTTGGGCAATTTTGTGAATTTCCTCCTAGAGACCCATATGAGTGAGATGGGTGGAATCCAAGTTATGAAGAGGTATTATAATATCATTTTTTGTAATAAATTCTTTCGGTTTCTTTGGAAGCATGTCGAAAGTGTCAAAGCCCTAAATTAGGCATTCTCATACCTAACTAGCTTATGAGGGATTTCAACGATGGAACCCTGTGATAAATGTACTTCAACAAAACCATCATCAGTAAAACATGGCATAATCATATTTGATAATAGATAAATAAAGAAAACTAATTATAATCAACCATAGATAGTATTTGGAGGCAAGTGATGGAATTAGGGTATGGAACGAGCTAAAACCCTGGGGTTTTAGGGTATAAACAGTGATATTTCATGATGAAAAAAAGGGCATATATGAGGCCCAACACCCCCCCATGCATGAGGTTTTGCATGTCCTCATGCAAAAAAATACTTTTCTCATATCTAGGTTTTTATGGCATCATGGATTTTAGGTAGGGTTAGGTCTTGTGAAGCAACACTACATGAAGATTTTATAGCCATAGATTTCATTTTAAGAGAGACAAAAATTGAGGAAAAACAATAGATATGGCAGGAGGAAAATGATGAATAGGATGATAGGTGACAATGGAAATGGTAGATGAGATGAGGTGGTGATGGAGATGGAAAGACATGTGCTTGCATGACCTATTTTTGCGAGGCCAATGATTATGGATGGTTCCTTCACAAAAGGCAGCAATGAATTAATCCTCTATTGGATTCAACTCACAATATGTGTGAATGTAGGAGGGGAACGCATTATAGTTACTTCTTTTATTTACATGAACCATTATGATTATGACCTAGAGTAGCATGCAAATGGAGGGTATATGGAAAACCAGATATATGGAATATGTGATGGTTAATCATCAAAGTTTTCTTAAATCTTTAATCAATTTAAAGAATATTAAGCCACATCTACCTCAAGTTTTACCTTTGTTGTTGATGTCGTTGGTGCTGCAATATGAAGTAAATGATGGAATGGCTCGAGCTGATGTGAGTGCTGATACGATCTGTTGAAGAAGGAAAAAGGTCTCAATATCCATGTTATCTAGAAAATGTTGATGCATGTGTAATTTTCATACGACTTCCTAAAATAAGACAAGAAACATCATCAATAATCCTCTTGATTGAAATAAAGGAAATAGGTTAAATTATAGAACAATTACCTAATCATGCTCCAAGCCCAACAATTGTGAAAAATGATCGTGAGAACCATGAGTAAGCATAGGGTGAAAATGTGAGTTAATCATGAAAATTACAATCATCTCTCTCCCCCATGCAAGAAATACCTCAGACAGAGACCAAAGACTAAAGGGATAGGGTTTCTATATTAAAGTCATGCTTCATTGAATTAAACCATAGGGATAATTGTGAGAGCATGTAAGTAAGTTTCATCGGATGTCATCTTCCTTTGCATCAATAAGATAAGAAAAAGTAGTGACTAGGGATCCAGTGACGTCAAGACTGATATTTACTATTCCAAAAGATTAATTAATGCTAGGCTACTAAAGGAATGCTTAAAAATGTTGTTACTGCAAGGATAATGTCATCCTAAAATTATTAATCAAAGCATCAAGAGTAATCCAAAGCATCATGTATTCACTTTCAATAACCTCATTGTCACAAGTAAAAGTGACTTTATTTAAAAACCAAGGCCATAAAATGGATCGAAAGTAGGGAAAAATGACAAAATGATACCTTCCCGGGATGACTGTCATAACATCCCCCAAGCTTATAGTTGAAGCTCCTCTTATTCAAGAAGAGTGAATCACTTGTACTAAGGGTCCCACATCCATAAAAACCAAATCATTTCTGAAAGATAGAGTTCTAAAGCACACCACTGAAGGATATTAAAGCCATTCTCAGAGAGATATGATAGTGAGTTCAGGGAAAAGAAAATAAAACCAAGTAAATCATAGTGTAAAATTAACTTTGATACCACAGGCATGACCCTGTTGCCAACAGACATCTATAGCCTCGACATGGATGCCTTTTAACCTAACGAAATGTATGTGTCCCAATTACTAGATATAGATTCAGAGTTAGCTTATTTGACTTTTTAGAAGAAGGCCACTATCTTGGCTTGGTAACCAACTGATGGTAGTGCCACTCACAAGAAGTAACATGGATGAACAGACCAACTCATGATGAGACCTCCTATCTTTCAACTTTTGGGCTGAAAGCCAATACTCTGGCTTGGTGACCAGAAGCAGTAATGTCATGCATGTTAGGTCACATGATCGTGGTATGTCGGCTCATTAATATACCTCCTATCCTCCCCTAAATATTTTTGTAGACTCTGATTATGATTAACCTTAGAGGTTACTTAATAAGTGGGGAGACAAATTTACTCCCTAAGAGAGCAGCATGGCATGAAAATTTTTTAATTACTAATATTTACTAGTTGATCCTGCCACCTTAAAGATTCAAGAAAAGAAAATAAATCAGATAATGACCGAAATATTCCTTGAGTAGGTCATGCTAGGGTTCTTATGAGAGATCATGATGGCTTTATAGGAGTGGTCCACCATAGGAGGCTTTTCATCAATAACTTTAAAGAGAAACTTGAAAAGGTTTCTTGGATGATAATATGTTAAGCCTATGAATGGAAAGTATAACAATAACAATTCCCCTAAATGACCTAATGAATAATCTTGGCCAATAATCATAATTATTTTATAAAATAAGAAACATCAATAGTGAATTTATTCTAATAAGTCTTACCATAAGAGTGCATAATGACAAAAATTTCAATGGTCATGCCTTAGGAATTGCAATTTCAAGAATGATGATGTAGCAACAATTTTATTCATTTCTACCCTACCCTAATCTAGAGAGAGGAAAGTCTCCTTCAAGTGTAGGAGTACTTACAATGCAGCCATGTTGGTAACAACATGCTAAATATACTCACACTCAGTTTGAAAGAATAAAATTCAACACATACCAGAGTATGAGAAACCAGTTGCTTCAATTGATATGGTACCAAGAGTATTTGAAGATGAGAGTGGTGTTTTGACTAAATTGTAATCTGGAACCAATGCTCAATGTAATCCTAGTGGTGTTGGCTCATTTATTCTTTTAGACCACTCTGAATGTCCTCCTTGGTCATGCCAAGAAAAATTAGATAATTGGTCTCTGGAATGCACACAAGGCTTGTTATTGGGCATGGCGAAGGCTCCTCGGTCTCAGGTTCAGCTGGATGCTCCCCATCTGATTTGGTACATAGCTCATTGATCTTCTTGGTAGATAGGCAAGAGGACTCAAGGGAGATTTCCAAATCCTGTTATGGCTGTGGAGAGATAAATAATTTCTTGAATGCAGTTAGGATGAACTCTTCCTGAGAAGAAGATACCCCAGCTACTACTAGGATTTGAGAAAGCACGTCGATGGAAATTCTTCAAGCTCTGGGTCATTCTTGAATTTATCCTATTCACAACATGGATTAGTAAAAAAAATGGGGTTCTTACAGTACCCCAAAAATATTTTGTCGTTCAAAGATT
Source organism: Pinus albicaulis (assembly GCA_034641835.2). Lineage (NCBI taxonomy): Eukaryota > Viridiplantae > Streptophyta > Pinopsida > Pinales > Pinaceae > Pinus > Pinus albicaulis. Next base: position 1,296,985,411 of record CM076574.1, on the reverse strand, counting down.
GAATTTTTAATCTAAATGAATTAAAAACTACTAATTGCAAGAAAACTAGCACTGGAAATAAATCTATATTTACTTCTACATATAAAGAAAAAGGAAATAAAAACTCAGGAACAAGTAGTAATCGGTCAGACTTTGGAGAAACCCCACAAAAGTGAATGTGTGGCTCTTCACTCACATCTTACCGTACACTCTTTGCCCTCTGACAACCTTGCAAGATCCTGAAACTTTGATAATAATTACTTGAATAAAAAATTGAAACTCCCCGGAAATGGTGCCAAAATGTTGAGAGTTTTAATTGGTGAATTAAACCTCTTAATATTTAATTTTCAATCCGGGACCATAAACATGACTTGCACTGCACTTCTTGATTCAGTTTATAGGTCAGAGCTTTAATGTTTTCTTTATGATGATCAGATAAGTAATAAAATACATGAATTTGTATGAACAAACAATCTTTCAAAAAGAAATCAAACCATCTCTCTAACATTATCAAAATAAATAATAAAATTCAACTCGAATACTTTAAAATCCTTGTAAATCTTACCTATCTCGTTACTAAAATGGAATCTGAATTCAATAAAAACCTAATTGTCATAAATTCTACTTCAAAACAAATACCTAGTTTCAACAAACTTCATTCTTCAACCTAGCAACTCAACACTTCATTCAAAAATCCAAAACCCTAATTCTAGCTTTTACAAGTCATCACTTGAAGGGACTGAATAATTTGATCTAATTGTATTTTTAAGTTAATCCTATGTTCACACAATCAATTTTACACTTAATAACTATTTCTTCACTCAAATCCTAGGATGAGAATGCTTCACATCAATTCCATTGTCTCAATAACAAGCAAAAGATCGTGATATTGGAAACTGATTTGAATGCTTATTCTCATATACTACCAATCAAAGTTGACAACCTGATCTTTCACACTCAACTACGCAGCATGTATATGACCCACTCTATGACAAGTTCAATAAAAAAACCCTAATTCTACTCTTCAAGAATAAGAAGCACATTAAGACTACTCCGAACTATTTTAGGCACACAGAACTGTACTACGGAGGCTAGACTACAATTTCATTTAACAGGAATCAAATGTTCAAACTGAGCTCTAAAAAACCTACCTAAAATCTTCAACAAACCATTACTTTGTTTCCTTAACGAAAAAAAGGGTGAATTATACTGCTGATTACAACCTTCACTGCTTCACAGTGTAATGAGAACACTTGTACTAAAAGACTGCTAATGAAAATATCTCAAGTGGAAAACTAATATTTTAATCTTACGACTAGTGAACTCCACACTTTAACTTTTCAATCAATCACAACTAGCTGACTAACCTAATGCTCTAGATTCTAATGAAGGAAAAACACTCCATACCAAATTGCAAAGACTCAAAACTGAAACAACTATGATCACTTATTCAAACTTCACTCATTAGCTAGGAATTCAAGATTGCATTCGGAACTAAAAACACTTATTTGATTTTACAATTTATGAACAAGCTAAAGGCCTAATCTATCCATAAGCACAATTCAACCAATCTTGCATTCAAATATTAAACTTAAAATGAAATCCTAGGGTAACCTTCACACTGGCCAATGCTTTTTTGATGATAATTAAAGATGGATGTTGGAATTGAGAATTAATCTAGACATTCTAATTCAATCAAATAAACTAAGAATACACTCTGGAAATATTTTACAATTCAATGCTATATCTCACTGAAATCAAATAAATTCATTCAATCCTAGTTGTGGTTTAAATGACAGAAAGACAAACCTATCAACTCTACACTAGATCACACAATACAAGCGAGGGAAAGGCTACACATCTACCTCAAATGAGATGCAAATCACTTCAAACAATCTATAAACTAACACTCGATTTTCTTTAAATGAAAATCAATTACACTGCCGATGCAAACTCAGAAAATAATCACAACAACTTTGAGATCCAATTAAACAGTGACCACGACATTCGATTTTAACTCACACTTATTCATATAACCTATCAATTTTACTCCTAATGCACTCTCACTTTTCTTGAAAACTCAAGGATGATATAAAAGGATAAAAAACACACTTATCCAGAATCGATTGATAACACTAAAATCACACTGTGTATATTAAATCCATGCCAAATCCGTGTGCTAAGAACATGAAACCCTACTCTATAACAGAAACGATTTAACCCTTTACAACTTTGTAATGAAACTCCAAAACAATGCTAATTAAACCATGCACTATTTCGATTTATATATATATATATATATCTATATATATCAACGTAGAGGCTTGTATTGTCGATTTGATCTATTCATTACAGGGAGCCTTCATTCAGATTTGAGGTGCTTTAGATGGCAAGAACAAAAACCTACGTTTCTACGTTTATATGGAAGAACGTTGGCAAAGTTAAATATAAAGAAATTGAGTAAATATTTGTCACTGTCAAACGCACACCTACAATAAAACAATTCTTTGAAACCCTTCAACATTTAACACTCAACTTATTTAGTTGCAATCAGGCACTTGAGATTGTTTATTCAGTTGAAATCACTTCAACATTAACATACACACAATATCGAATAGCTAATTGAGATCAAAATAAATTGTTAAGAATGAATTTAAGCTAAAATGCAAAAATTAATCAAAATGCACACAAATTACCTACACAGATGATCACGGAAAACCAGATCTGGATTGTGGTGGGCCCTTGCCACACCCAGAGATAGACACAAAATTACAGAGACTGGCTACACTTTAACATATCTGATTTAAGAACTCATTAAATCCATAACAATCTGGAATTCGATCAGCAACACACCATGACAGATTAAAATATGGGCTTAATTACTGGATACAGAGTTTACAGTCTTCAAGTTCGATAGAAAAAATGAATGAAAATCCCCCCTAAACATCTTTGAATGCCAGCTTTATAATCATAACCTTTGAATTACATATAGAAAGGAGATCCATCTGGATCAGATCATAGATATGCTACACCTAATTTAGTTGTGCAAATCTGATTGCAATGTCCATTTAAAGATGGATGCTTGACAACATTCCATATGTAGCCATGGAGATAAGATGAAATCAGTTTTGAAAGAAGTGATGTGCTGACCTTTAGTATTTTCAATTGCCTTTGAAAAAAAAATCCAATACAGGGTTATTTTGGGAGGTTTTGACAAATCTGGAAATTCCAAGTTTTACATAAATTAGCCTCAAAGCACCCTGAATATCTCCCAAATCGTAAGGGATTTTAAAAAATAGTTTTAGGGTTAGTAAATTGGCTGTACTAGATCAAACCCCATGTGCCTTAATTTCTTCATTCGCCTTCATTTGCACGAAAATTGAGGTAGAAGTTGGCAGTTTGGAATTTATTGCAGATTTGGGCAATTTTGTGAATTTCCTCCTAGAGACCCATCTGAGTGAGCTGGGTGGAATACAAGTTATGGAGATGTATTATAATATCATTTTTTATAATAAAATCTCTCATTTTCTCCGAAAGCATGCTGAAAGTGTTAAAGCCCTAAATTAGACATTCTCATACTTAACTAGCTTGTTAGGGATTTCAGCGATGGAAGCCTGTGATAAATGCACTTCAACAAAACCGTCATCAGTAAAAAATGGAATAATCATCCCTAATCATAGATAAGTGAAGAAAACTGATGATAATCGCCCATAGAGAGTTTTTGGTAGAAAGTGATTGAATTAGGGTATGGAATGGGCTAAAAACCTAGGGTTTTAAGGTATAAACAATGATATTTCATGATGAAAACATGGGCATATATGAGGCCCAAAGACTATGTAGCTGGATCCTAATCCCTTTCCAACTTATACACTGAGAAAAAACACATTAGGACTAAAAATATGAAGAAAGGGTGAAGGATGCCACCAAAAAGGTCTATAAGATTGAATAGGAAAATGATAGGAATGGAAACAACCAAGAGAACTAGTGCACAAATTGGAGTTTGAAATGTGCTTCATAGGGGAATTCTTCCCTCTAGATTGCAGCAAATGTGAGGAAAATTTTGCATCCAAACCACCACTAGATAAAAACTCCACACAATCATTATACGAAGCTAGCACATGACTCCATAATCCACATTCATAGGGTAGGGAAGAGTATTAAATGAAAACAACTCGATGTAGTTAAGAACCACCATAATTTAAACTTCGACGAAGATTCCTTACATGATTAGTCAAGTAGGGGTAGCATATCACATACCTTCCATTTATTACATGGTGGGGTGACACGCATGGCACCCTCCCACTTGTCCCCTCCCTTTCCATCCCATATGAGAAGTTCTTATCAATTTGCATCAATGCAGTATAATCATCATTTAAAATTGAAGAGTGGAGGTCATCCCATGAAATATTAAAGAGTTTGAATATTGCGAACAACCTTCATTAGCGAACGTGTCTACAATCTTGTTCTTAGATCTTCTAACATGTAGAAATTCATTGCAGATTCAAAATAATAATTGTAATTTGCTAAAAAATTAGACTTGAATCTACTCCACCAATTATGGAAAAAAATTTAAACGATCGAAAAATCATGAAGCATACAAGAGAAAGAATTAGATCAACACATTACATAATTATTTCGTGGGGAAAGCCACAACTAAAAGCCCCACTATCCGTTTATTGCATTAGTCAGAAAATATGAGTATAAATACAATGTTTGTTCAAGCCTGAACAATATCTCCACAAGTATAATCTATCTCACTGCTTCCTAGACTAACTCTGGCCAACACTTAGCCAATTTCCTAGCCTTCCAAGCTCCTACTTCCTTGTGTTGTTCAATGAGGAATTAGGCCCCTATTTAATAGGATTTTTCCTCCATTGGATTGTGGAGTTCCTTTAGGCTCTTCCTCTTACTGCATGCACCACCTATACAATTCAGATAATTATACAACTCATAGTACACTGCCCTTGAAATCCAATATCAACTGGGTAACTCTCAGTTCACACATGAATGAGTTATTTATGGCTGATTTATCAGTTATCTGGTTGATCACTAAGTGTGGTTGAAGTTCCACTTCCATATTTTGAGCTTCCACTAGTTCCTCCAACAATTGGAACTAGTTTAACTGACTTTAACTCAGTTTAACTGAATTAAATAATTGCATATCAAAATAAACTCAACCTAGGATCCTATAAAGTAGGAGACACTCTACATGACTCAAGTTAGGCCCTCGACTCAAATCAACTGAACCAACTAATTCAAACTAAGTTAGTTAACTCATACAATATGTCATGAGATGTGGAATTACAATTTTATTCTAATTTAATTCAAGTGAAAATTAAATTAGAATCTTTCTTGATGCCATTTTTAACAATTCTTGTTGTCATTTTCAACATTTTTTGTTGTCATTTTCAACACTCTCTAACAACAAGAAAGGGATTCAAATCTATCCCAATACAGTACCTTTGGAATGTTCTGCATGCAACACTTCTCACTTTTTTTTTTGATAATGCAATATATGTAACTAAAAAGAATAAAAAAAAAACAAACTGAACCAATTGTGTGTGCAACTGCCTACTAGGAAAATTGTGTTGTTGCTAACTCTGCCATTTAGCCTCCTTCTCTACTGTCAACCTTTCTCTGCACTCCTCAATATCTGAATGAAATTGATCCTCCTGCTACTAAATAATGTGTGCCCTCCTAGCAAGTTAATGATCCATGGGATAAAAAACACGTTTATGGACCATGCCTAGATTTCTGCAACTCTTGGACTAAGGAACTACATCGTTCCACCTCACTCTTGGAGGTATGGGTTCATGTGCTCCCTCTGCCCACTTGGATCGGACTCTCCTCCTACTGGAGGTCTCTGACTAATCCTATTCATCATCATCCTCATGTTTCGACCCAATTGCCAACTGGATGAGGCTTCCTCTTGAGTGTCAAAATTCCTAGATCTGACAATCTTAGGAATTCTACTGCAACTATCTGAGTTTACTTATCCTATTATGTAAATTACATTTACAAAATTAATTCAGAATGCATCATGAATTATTGAAGTAAATAACTAAAGCAACCTACACTTAATTAAATATGATTCCGAAACAGGGAAACTGAGCAAGTAATCAATCGCACATAGGACACATTTATTTTGGACTAAGTCCCTAGAAATCCCAATGCGGGAAAACCAGCATATCATATATAAGAGTTTGTATTATTAAGAAAAATTTTTCTAAATACAATCTCTAGATGCCTTGGTGGCTATCTAGTACAGAGAAATCGGGACTGACAAAAAATAATGATTTTTACCTCACACTGCAAGTCTTGACTAATTCGGATATGAACTGGAAAAAACCTAGCTCCCTCTACATTTCATCTGTGCAGTAGAAGCATAGGTCTACATTGGGATGGCTGTGGACTATGTCAACTCATCTCTGAATCGATCTACCTCTCCGAAAATCAAGTTTCAGCCCTCCCAACTCAGAAAACCTGATCTCCAGCAAAACTCGGACTGTCTCTTGGAAACAATACACAGTCCTTATGTGGGCCTACGTCACCCCTTTTGGGGACTGTGTCACCTCTCCTGGTGGCTATGATTCTTCCTTTGTTGTCGTTGTTGTCTCTCTACTATGTATTCTTGGTCTCAGATAACATCCTCCGACCAATTACTGCTTCTGCCCCTCACCACACTGAATCACTTAGATCTGATCTTTGTCTGAGCACTTGCTTCATCAGAAGAATTTTATCACTTGATTCACGAAGGGTGTCTTTCGAAATGACCCTCAAGCCTTCCTTATAGTCTTCTCTTTGAGAAATCAACGACTGAGATTATATCTCTAATCAATAGCTAAGATTATAACATGACTTGATCTTCAATTTCTAGATCATTCTCACTCTGTTTTATTAATACCTTTTAATTATTTAATTTTCCTAAGTTAGACTTAGAGTCCCCATTAAAATAATTAGTTTTTATAATAAAACATGAACCGAGTGAAATTTTCACAAACAATTTCTAGGTTTTTTGGAATACTAGTGTCTAAGCCCCTCCACAAAATTTGGGGCTTAGAACACTTCCGATGTTACAAAAAATCTACACTCCCTCTTAGCAAGGAAAGTGCTCTAACAATATTCCTACTGCATAATTCTCTGACCCTAAAGCATCCTTTTCAATGTTGATATTGGACAACCTGTCCATCAACCACTGGGCTATTGCTGCAACTGTATTATTGCCCATGACACTGCCATTGGCACTGCTGCATCGATATTATAGCTCCCTCTACTATGCTGCTAACACTGCATCTGCACTGCAACTCAGCTGTTAAGAAAAGCAACTGAAATCACCAAAAGACTGAACAAGTGTTTAGTGGATGTACCTCGGTGCTAAAGACTCTGACTGCTGATAAATCCCATGCTATCCTTTTGATGCCATGTGTTGTTGTTTTTCTGCACTACGCTGCACTCCTGTGCATTATGCTTTTACTGATACGTTGTTATTTCTCTTCTCTACGCTGCTCCAGAAGTAGGTGCTTCTATCTACTGCAACTGTCGCTCCATCACTCCTTGGATCCACTGAAGACTCCTCTATTCTGCTACCACAAATATGGGCTCCTGTAGTAAGGTAATGATCCATGAGGTGGGCTCCTCAAGGATCTTACCCAACTGAAGTTAGGAGTGAAATACAGTTCAATATCACCCCAATTCTCATATGGAGAAGCATGGGCCCTCATGGAAAATGCATGCTGCTCAATCTTTGTGGCTGCAACTATTGGATCGTGCTTCTCATCCTTGTCCTTTTTCTTCAAAGGACACTACAAAGTGGCCCATATCACCATATCTAAAGCATTTCACCTTCGAGACATCTCTATTTTGTCTATGTTTCCCTTGTCACCCCTTCGATGTGAGGGCTACATTATCCTCCTCCTCTAGATTCTTAGATATGCTTGCACTGCTACCATCAAGCTTTCACTTGAGAAAATCTCTCCTCAGCTCTTCCTCTTGAAGTGTTTACCACATCCGCTCCCAACTAGGAAGCGTATCCCTGCCCATATTGCTTTGGACAAAAATTTCCACTCCTCCGTGACTGCATTAAGGGCTAGCCTCACCACAGTTTCTGAAGATGGGGTGGATCCCACAACTACCAATTGGTATCGAATCTCCTGAAGTCTCATAAGTAATGAATCAATGTGAGTCCCCTTCTACATCTGGATCATCTGAAGCTTTTGCTCCAAGTACATCTTCTGCTACTTGGAAGTTCCTTTGTACAATAGAGACAAGGCCTCCCACATATACCTAACAGTGTTCTTGATATCTACATGAGAGACTATGTGATCCTTGACACCATCAAGGATCATGTTGTACGGATTAATCAACCTTGCGGACAAGACCAATCTCCTTAGTACCAAAAAGGTAATCTAGCAAAAACAACCAAATGAACTAATCTTTCTCTAAGCATATATGATTTACAAAAACCACTATAGAGGTGTAAAAGACTTACCGTAGGTCCAGCACTTGTTTGAAGTCGTTGTTGTCCCTCGTGCACTTGAAGGAGTTATCCTCATAAACCTGCAGTCACAAACAAGAAAACATTAAATAGCACCTGTATAGTAAACATCATAAACCATGCTTATCATAATGATCAAGGAATCTATGAAATAAACAGTTAACTAACAGTTTATTGAGAAAAATGAATCCATTTGTATTAATTTTAAAATAAGGAAAACCTTAAAACCTTAGCCTTGATGTTGAACAGGCCTTCCCGGGGTTCGAAGTAGGAATCTCCTCTACTCTGATAAGCTCTGCACTCCTCTAACCGAGATAGATAGAGGTATGTGATCTCTCCTCACAAAAATATCAGTTAAATGAGTCTGAATCCCAACAGCACTTAACCTCAAATATTTCTAAAGCTTGAACTCCCTTTGAGGCTACCCAATGCCTCTTTTTATAGTGGAAAAGAGGAGGTTTTCAGTTCCAACTATGAAGGGATAGAATCCTCCTTCAAAGAGATAAGCTCCTCACATCAAGGGGTTAGCTCCATAAGGTAAGGGATACATGAACCTCATAAGAGCGGTTCTGCCACCGCAAGATCTTTTCTAGAGGCTTCTATAATTTACTAAAAATGAGCTTTTTTGAGTTTACTTGCGCCTTTTTAATCTTTACAGGGGTCCGCACCCATAACACATAAAAAGTGCATTCAGGTACGCATACATTAGGGGAATTTTGAGGTCTAAAATGGGCCTCATAAGAAAAATGTACAACGAAAATAAACTTTATAACAACCAATAGGATTCAAGATGATGATGTCAACCATGGGGGATGATTCACCATTTTTTAAATAAAAGGGTAAAAATATTAAAAAATAATAAAATAATAAAACTACTTTTTCAACTTGTATTTTCAACTTATCTCCCAAAATTTTACTCAAATTTCGAGTGGAAGTACTCGTTGGATGCAAAATTTAATTCCTCACCCAAGGAGTACCCATGTTGCATACTTTCGATGAACCTTGCTATATGAAAAATGAGAAATACATAAAAAAACGTGATTACAAACACATTTTTCATGTATTTCTCATTTTTCGTGTAGTAGGACCCATCGAAAGTATAAAACATGGGTACTCCTTGGATGAGGAATTAAATTTCGCATCCAATGAGTGCTCCCGTTAGAAATTTGAGTAAAAACTTTGGGAGATAAGTTGAAAATATGAGTTGAAAAAGTAGTTTTTTCATTTTTCCCTCTAAAATTTGATGATGTCATCAAATCTTATTTGATTCTTTCCACTATTATTTTATAATTTCCTTAGGAGGCCCATTTTAGACCTCAAAATTCCCCTAATGAGTCATGAACATTAGGTGCGGGACCGCAGGCAAGATATAGAGAAAGTGCGACACCAAAGTTAAGGAGATTTTTAGGAACTTTTCTCTGATTTTTAAGGCTTGACATGAGGAACTGATACGTTATACTTGCAAAGGAGGAAGTATGAGTGATAATGATCTCATACACATAGCAGAATGTCAGGATGATAATTTTAAGTGTAATAGATTTCCCCCTAAAGTGCAAAGTCTGGAATAGATGAAGCTGAAGTCTGTCATATATGAAGAGTGCAGTACTTTATCATTTCAAGGATCATCTTGTGGACACCCCAGTCAGAACCTGTAAAAACATTCAATGCAAAATATATATATATATCATCGTTGAGGTAGGTATTCCCATACTCAAATCAAAATTAACTAGAAACTGATTCAAACTGTTCTGATACAGGAATGATTTTTAATACATCACAGTATAGACATGTGTAGACACAGTATGGACGCAACTATCTGTTTATGAATAATATAATATATAAATGATAACAAAATTCCTCGCAGCCTGGATGGTAGAAACTAGATCCAGGGTCTTGATTTCCGCATCTCGAACTAGTACGATTCTATCCATGTGAATAAATGTGTTGAAGTCGAACATGGTAGAAACCACTTGATTACCAATCAATGATGTAAAATGTTAACAAGTGTGAGAGTAACCATCATTAATGTCAATGGCTCTCAAAGTACTCAGTACAATCCATGAAATGTGAATGAATGAGCTGAAGTTGAACACATCACAGAATCTTTCGATCGAAGGTCAATGATGTAACCTATCGTTGAAGGCGAGAAACCTGCCATTGAGGCATGCAGATTTCAAGGTACTGACGATTTCTAGATCAACTTCCTAGATAATGAGTTGTCGTCGATAGAAATTGATCCGTCGTAGGCGGGCCCACAACACAAAATCATAAATCAAGTTTTGAAAATGTATATTGGCAAGGACTGACTCAGGGATGGTCAAAATGGATGATAGATATTTTGCAGATGAATGGTTTATTTGAACTGTCCTCTTGAACACATAACGACACTGCAGATGGCTTGGTGACAATTGACCCAAAGCTAATACCCAGAAACTGGCTGAAGACTTTCAATGTGGTTTGATTAACTGTTAGGTAAAGGATTTCCCTACCCAAGTGGACAAAAAGTGTCGTGTTCAAGAGTGGTTAACTTGGATTTTCAAAAAATCAAAATACAAAAAACAAGTCCATTTTTCTCTCTTTTCCCCCACCATTTCTGGCAAGTACCTCTTTATTTTTGACAAGCTTGAGGAGGATAACATTTGCTTGTTTATAAGCTCATCTTTTGGATGAGTCCAACTTAGTTTAAGATTCGAACCCTAAGAAGGAGTAGTTCGTTCTTGTTTAAAATTGAACAGGTCCTTTATTGTTAAATTTTAATGAGTCTAGTATAGGAGAAACTCAGTGTTTTTCAATTTTAGGGAGTCAGAAGAAAAACTTAAGAAAACTCTGTGGGTGTACTTTTTCGTAAATTTAGTCTCTCGAGCCCGAAAAAGGATAAAATAATGTAGGAGAGAACTCTATTGACCGTAATTAGTCAACGTATACCTTTTTCGTAAATATTCCATTTCAGTCCGTAAAAGGGGTAAACTTATACTGAAAGGACGATCATTCATTTACTTTAACGAGTTCAAATAACCTAGTGCTCGGAAATATTTTCATGTTTAGAGAGTCTGAAAAGGGCTTAAAAGAGGACTCCAAGTTTTCGCTTTTTCGTAAATTTTTGAAAGAGTCCGAAAAAGTGATAAAAGTATGCTCTTTGTTGAAAAATGATCAATTCTCCTGAAAAATCCAATTTCTGCACAAAAACTTGAAACATTACACATACCTATTTAAGATAAATAAAAATGCTTTCAAAAATAACCTTTTTAAAGTGAAAAATAAACAAATTAGAAACTCGTTTATTCGAAATTTTTTATAAAAAGGGCTTTTCTAACTTCATTTTTACCGTTCGAGTTCAGAGTGAAAAGTAAAAGCTTTTGGGTAAAAAATTTCCTGTGAATATTCTGGAAGATCCATCCGACGAAATCGAGAACCATCAGCTCCATGTAATCCACGACCTCCTAATCTTGTATTTCATCCGTTTGCATTTCATTTTTAGGCTTTAGATTTTATTTTTAAGAGAAAAATATGTTTAAAAAATCGCCCGTGGGGGTCCGCAGGCACAACACACGGGCCCTGCGGACCCCTAATTTTTTCTATGTAGAAAAAGGTCGTGGGTCCGCACTTGTCACACAGTGCGTGACGTTCCTACGCACTGTGTATAAAAACAAAGTGCGGACCCCGCGCAATTAGATTTCAAAGTTAAATTTCTCAATTTCCGCCCAAATTTTTTCAAATTAGATTGTTCTAATATATCTTTTCATGCATTGTAGGATAAACAAGATGCTGATTTGGAGAGAACGTGAGCATGAAGACGTGGATGACGCCACAATGCTCCATTTGCCCACAATGCAAGCATTAAGAGCATGTGGTTTGTATAACTTCTGGGCCATTCCGGGCATGAGGGCACAAGTAGACCTCTTAACATGGTTGGTGAACAGGTGGAACGTACAGGACCAGTGTTTCATTATTGGAGGTCACCAGCTCGAAATTGAGCTGGAGGCTATTTATTTTCTGACTAGTTTTTCCAAAAGGGGTGAACAAATTTCTTTGTTTGGGACTAGGCCAGGTGGCCAGACTGTCGCTAGTCTTCGACAAGAGTTCTGTGATGATCAAGCAGACCCTAGGGACAAACGGATTGACATAAAAACTATCTTCTGTCCCGAGCTAAAATTTATTGCATTTATTGTTACTAGGCTGTGTGGGAGTGCAGCGCTGCATGTGGCTACCAGTTCCCAGATGCGCATTGCTGTAGACTGTTTTCGAGGCACCATTTTCAACTGGTGCGAAGCTGTGTTGGCCAATGTAAAAGGCCAACTAACCAGAGCAAAGAATGGAAAACTAAATAACTTTGGATATGGATCCATTGTAGTCACCTTTGCTCTAGAGAGGATCCCCATGTTAGCTCCGCAGAACATTCCTGTTGATGCCGGTCGACCTCGAGAACCTAGGATGGTTTGTTGGGTTGCATTGATGTCCCGTCATGGTATTGAGGGTGTAGAGATTGTTCGATTTCCTCCTTCATATTTTCGTTGGCTAGAACGCCAAATTTTCGTTATAGAGGATTTTCCATACGTCGGGATACATTTCCGCGGCAACCAAGAGATGACTCTCCCAACATGGTAACAGTGGGATGAATCAGGTAAAATCATTTTCAACAATTTCTAAGTTCTAATTTTTTGTTTTTTAATCGTCTCAAAACTAATAAAAAAAAGTTTAAAATGCAGATGTGGGCCCACGACGACCAGCCCATCTCCAGCCTTATGAAAGAAGACAACCAGCTGCAGCCGCACCAGCCCCAGCAGGCCAATCAACAGAGATCCTGTTTGATTTAGAGCATCACCTAGAGCACCTGACTCTAGACATTCCAGTGACAGACATAGATGATATTCCTCTCATATTACAGAGATACGTGATTGGTGTTCCAGGACCTTTTAGGAGGTTCCTGTGTAGGGTGGCTCGGGCAGTGGTCTCTTGTCGTGATCACCATTAGTGATGGGATGATCATGTCGTAGACTTATACTTTTTAACCTTTTGTATTACCATTTTTGCCGATAATAAGGTGTTTCCAACCTATGATTGAAGACGATGTATATTTTTTGGAAACACTTCTATACTATGATATATCACTATTTACCAGCTACCTATGTACATGTTATGAATGTTGTTTAATTTACTGTTTTGATTATTGAAAATGTTGATTAATAATACTAGAAGCAACTGCATCTGATAATGTATTTAAATGTCTTGGAATACGCTGATATTCAATGTAATAAAATTCATGTTCCAAGAGACGAACTCTTAAAAATAATCGTAATAACACTGGATTTCTAATGGCATAAACCCTGTTCAGCTGTAATATAATGAGTTCAGAATCCAACCTAACAATCAAACTCCGAATACCAAAAGATATGGATTCAAATCAATCACTGCACTATACTCTGCAATGTTATTCGTTGTTTGACCAAGACTTACCCCATGCATGGATACTAACTCGTTAGATGGTGAATAAATAACCCAAGCTACGGAAGAAATGTTCCGTGTACTACGACAAGCACCATCAGCAAAACCAACGTAGGTTTGAAGAGACGTCGACATCTGCAATATCAAGAGTAAAACTCAGATAAGTAGGAATAGTGACAAAACACACTTCTAAACTAGGCATGCTTTTCTAATCTAAGACACACCAGCAATAAAGAAATCTAATCTAATTAAATCTTCACACCACGTTTAAGCATAATATCTCTTTAGATAAAGCCCATTTCTAGGTTTATCTAAAGGGACACCATCAAAATCTATCAGCTCATAGGCCCCTTTTGCTAGCTTTCGCTTAACAATGAAGGGACCATGCCACATAGGCACAAATTTTCTAGCTCCCAGCTTATTGTTGGCTTGATCATAGACTAACACTAGGTCTCCTTCTGAAAATTTTCGAGGGGTAACACTTCTATCATACTGAGCTTTTATTCGTTTAACATGAGCCTCGTTTGCTATTATAGCACTTCGTCGATTCTCATCTAGCTGAGCCAAGTGAAAAAAACGTTTCTCATCTTCAGATGTAGCTGGAAGTAATTCTATGGCTAATTTCAATGACGGAATTTTGCATTCAATCAGTAACACAGCTTCCAAACCATAAACCAGTTGAAAGGGAGTGAAACCAGTTGATGTTTTTACCGAGGTTCAATATTCCCAAAGTGCTGAAAATAACATGGAATGCCAATTCGACTTATGAATACCAATAATTCGTCTGATCATAGTGACTAAAAATTTATTGATAGCTTCAACCAGATCATTAGCATGCGGATAATACGGAGTGGAACTATCGTGGCGCGGGCCAAGTTGGTCTGTCAGTTCAGTCATCATAATATTTCGAAAATGACTTCCATGATCTATAATAATGGCTTGAGGAACACCGAACCTAGAAATTATGTGATTGAATACAAAAGTTGCAGCAGTCTTGCCGTCAGCGAAAAATGTAGGCATCGCCTCGGCCCACTTAGTAAAATAATCTACTGCTAAGATAATATACGCATGCCCCCCAGCCGAGTGAGGTTTACATGTAATAAAGTCAATACCCCATTTTGCAAAAGGACCGATAGCAATTATAGGGTGAAGAGGAGCGGGTGGCACATGCATCTTACGATCAAAGAGTTGACAATTGTGGCATTTCCGGACTACATAGATACAATATTTGAATAACGACGACCGAAAATAACCAGCTCGCAATATATTTTAGGCTATGGCATACCCAGACATATGACCGCCACATGATCCAGAATGGCAGTCATTTAAAACCTTCTCAGCTTCTTCATGAGTAAGACAGCGTCAGAAAAAAGAATCCGCTCCACGACGATAGAGTGTATCACCAATAATATTGTATTGCTGGGATTGGAAATGTATTTTCCGATGCTGAGATCGTGAGATTTCAGGTCGAAAATATTGGGTTTGGAGATAAACGATAATATCCCCATACCATGGATCAATAGTACTAATAAGAAACACGGATTCATCCGCAATGGGCTCTTCCGCCATAGTTTCAGTATCAGTAGAGGGGAAATCACATATCAGTTCGGCAAAAACCAAAGATTTCTTTGCCTTGGATTTTTCAAACTCCAAGTCAAATTCCTGCAGGATAACTATCCATTTGGAATACTTGCCCCCTAGCAATTGTTTGGTTAAAATATACATCATAGGGTTACAGTCAGAAATTACTGTGGTTTTGCGTAATAAGATGTAGTGTCTAAATCTTTGAACAACTTTAACAGCTGCCAAGGCCAATTTCTCCACATGTGTGTATTTAATCTCAGTCGGATGCAGATTTCGACTAAGATAGTAAATCACATGTTCAGTTTTAGATTCGTCTTCTTGAACTAAAACCATCCCAATTGTGGAATGAGAGGTGACGAGGTACAAAACGTAGTCCTGGTTATAGTTGGGAGGATGCAATAACGGTGCATGGGTCAACGCGTGTTTAAGTGCATCAAAAGATTGATCAGCGATCTCATCCCAAAAGAATGGAATGTTCTGTTTCAGCAATCGGGTAAAACCCTTTGTTAGCTCGACGTAGTTAGGAATGAAGTTAGGAATGAACCGACGTAAAAAGTTTACTTTCCCCTGCAAACTTTGGAGTTGGCGCAGAGTCGAAGGAGGAGGTAAATTGACAATGGCTTCAACCTTCGATGGATCAACGCGAATGCCTGCTTTCGAAACAACAAATCCCAGTAAGTGACCCGATTCTACACAGAAAACACATTTGTGTGGATTCAGCCTAATTCGATAATGCCTACATCTCATAAAGATAGCTCGTAAATGAGTGAGATGGTCGGCCCTATACGATGAAATGAGCAGGTAAATCATCAGGATAAGGCTGCACAATGTGCTTAATGTCATGAAATGCGTAAGACATAGCCCTTTGAAAAGTTGCTCCAGCATTCTTTAATCCAAAAGGTAGTTTGCAATAAGAAAATGTCCCCCATGGACAAATGAAAGCTGTTTTTGGTTGATCAGCAGGGAGTATGTTTATTTGATTGTAACCGGAAAAACCATCCATAAAGGAAAACATTTCACTGCCAGCACAATCATCAATTATTTGATCGTTATAGGGGGTTGGATAATTTTCTTTGGGAAAAGCTTGATTAATATCCCTATAATCGATACATACTTGTATCGTTCCTTGTTTTTTAGTAATAGGAACAATATTCGATACCCAATCCATTAAAGGAATTGGATAAATAAAACCTGCGCAAAGTAATTTTTCAACTTTGGTTTTGATAGCAACAGCTTTTCTATTTGATGTAGACGTTGACGAATAGGTTTGGCATCCGGGTAAGTCTTGATTTCATATACGACAATTGACGGATCGATTCCTGGCATTTCTTCTTAGGACCAGGCAAACACATCACTGAATTCTTGAAATAGGGCTTTATAAGTTTGAATTTCATCTTCTATACAACAAGCACCTATATGAACGTTTTCAATTATTCCTGTTTTTACTGAAATGTCAATTGGAATTGTTCGAGAGATATTTTCCAAATTTAAATTAGAATCAGGATTTTGCAATGGATTCTGTGGTTCTTTGACATATTCAGCAGTAAAAATAGAAGCGAAATCATTTTCAAAATGATCTAGCTCAGGTAAAAATGAAGATCGATGATGTAGATCTTCGCATGGTAAATCTTCAACAGACAAAAGTTCACGAATCTGCTTATTAGTATGAACAAGATCAGGAAATGTCGTTGTGGCTGAACTAGATATAGAAAGTGATTTCTCATGGATCCATTCATTGGATCAGTTTCGGTTGAAGAGAGGTCAGAAAGTGACTGTACAGCTTGATACGCAATTTCAAATGGACTCAAAGGCATCATGCCATCAAATGAATCTAACTCGGAGTCGGAAGGTACGATCCAAGGATCATCAAACATAACAGTGTCTAATGAAATCATATGAATAGTTGCGATAGAAGGTGATACGTTAGGAGGAGGAAAGGAAAAAGTTCCTAGTAAACTAGAATCTTTAATCAAACCTACTCCAACATCCTTATAAGGGATAACCACTTTACCAACGTGCTGGATTGTTTCTGTAGAGGCTGGATCAGAAGAAAAATAAGTTAACTGATCTATTGTAACGATCCTTCCTTGATGTGGAAATTTTATGAGCCGAAAGACCGAAGAAATAACAGCAGTCATAACATAAGACCAACTACGACCCAGAAGAAGGTTGTAATCTAGAGGGGCATCAACTACTTCCACATCTAGATTTACAGTTTTACCTTCGACCCCTATGGGTAAATCCTGCAAAATACAAAAAGGGTGGAAACCTCAGCCATCAAAAGCCTTTATAATCATCGGAGACTGATTGAGTGTAGGAGAACCAAGCGATTTCCAACACTGGATCGACATAATACACGTCGAAGCTCCCTCATCAATCACAGTCCGAAAGATTGGTCTGTTTTTGACTAACACTGGAATTTGGAAAGCCATTTGGTGAGGTAGGCGAGGTGTACTATTCTCTAAATCAAAGATTATTAGGTTCGAATCCTGAATATCTACAGCTCCTATGGTAGAAAAAATTAATTTACGCTGTGTTGGGCATGACTGCAACACTTCCAAAGCCGAAATTGCTGAAGGGGAAATAGCTAAGTCTTCAACAATGTTGTAATTCTTAGCAGCTCTCACATGTGGATTGAAAGCTGATTTATGAAGAACACCCTTAGCAGGCGGTTTGATTATTAATTCTAGATTTGGTTTCTCGATCTGTAGTGGACCAGAAATAGGAGGAGGTGTAGTTGATGTGTTTGCATTAGAAGATTCTGCTTCTTTACCATCAACGGGATTCTTACTACCATAATCTTGCAATTGCGTCGCAATCCATACATGAGACATCATTAGAATAGGTTCTTCTGAGGCATTCGAGGTAGAACCAACCATTTTACTATCTTGAGTTGGAAAAGGATCCTTCAAGACAGCAGGTTGTTGTGATCCTTTAACGAATTTCACAACCTCTGCTCGATGTGGGAATTCCTTAGTAAAATGATCCTCGTCACAAATGTAACAAGGATAATGAGGTTTGCGTTTTTCGTCATTGGATTCATTTTTATCAGTTTTCTCTTTTGAATTTTTTTTTTTTTAATTCTTCCCTTTCTTTTTACCACCAGATTTAGATTTGGCCGTAGATGTCTCTACGACATGAATGTTGGCAGAAATTTCGGGGGAAGATTCTCATTTCGGGGAATCAGGTAAAGTTATAATAGGAGAAGAATTCTTTGAAGATTTCCTCTTGCTTTTATTATTTACTGTACCAATCATACCATCAGCAGCATGAGACCCTGAAGGAGCTGTAGCTATTTGACCTTGTTTTGGAAGATCGGGGATTTTTTCATGTAAAGTACCTGACTGCATATAAACGAGGTCAAGGTACTGAGCTTGAGCAATTACTTGCTCCTCAGTAACAACACCAACCTTAGCTACGTCTTCAGGGATTTTGGGTAACAATGATTTAACAAACCATTTCGCCAAAATTTGATCCGGAATGTAAACTTTCACCAAACGCCTTCTATGTCGCCATTCATGAATATGATCAGAAATATATGTGGACATGGATTGCTTTAGTGAAGTTAATAGTTTTGTGCCATTGTTATATCTGACAGGCAACTGAAAATGAGTCAAGAAGGCAGTTGCTAATTGACTGAAATTATTAAAAGAGCCTCGTGGTAACTCAATGTACCATTTGGCTGCAAGACCAATAAGAGTTCTTTGGAAAAGATGTAAGCGAATTGAATCATCAATTATTGAATTAGTCGCACACCAAAGGTGATAAGTCATCACGTGATTTGATGGATCCTCTCCTGGC
Source organism: Pinus albicaulis (assembly GCA_034641835.2). NCBI lineage: Eukaryota > Viridiplantae > Streptophyta > Pinopsida > Pinales > Pinaceae > Pinus > Pinus albicaulis. Next base: position 1,296,966,111 of record CM076574.1, on the reverse strand, counting down.
TTACCTTCGAATTTGGGTATATCACTGGGCAACTTATGTGGCATTGGTGGCCAGTACGGATAATAGAAAATTGGATCATTCGTAAGGCATGTGAAATCAAGTAAATACAAAGTTGCAATAAATGGTAACTGACAGTTAGGGTCGCGAAAACCTTGAGTAGCTAAAGCAGTTCCAGGAGGAGGATACCCAAGATAACTGGGAATCGGATTTGCATTAGGAATTGTGTAACCTCCCGGGTAACCAGGATTAACCGGACCAAACTGGGGTTGTTGAGGCTGTTGATAAGTATAGATAGGGTATGGTTGATACTGATAGTTTGGATTTTGTGAAACAGGACCGAATTGAGGCTGTCCCTGGTATGGTTGATACATGAATTTCGGTTGACTTGTGACCACCGTACTTGTACCAGCTTGTCCCGCAGGCATCTGGACTGAAGTCTGAACTGAAGGTCCTGACTGGGGTACAGAGACTTGAGGGATTTGCACGGATGTAGGGATAGAAGAACTCGGAGCTATAGATACTCCAAAAATAGGTGTTATAGGTTGAACAGACGTTGTAGCAGTTGCAACAGTTTGAGGCGGAGTCTGAGGTGTACTAGGCCCAGACTGTTGCACAGAACTAGGTGCAAGAGTTTGAATAGTAGACTGGACTAGTTGTTGGGTCGGACCAAAAACCAAAGGCTGTCCAGGTTGAGAAAGAAGCTGCACATTAGGATGCATAGGCTGTTGATATTGGGATGGATCCCACACCATATTTTTTCCGATGTATTGTCCCGTAGAAGGTTGAACGTAAGGACCATAGCCTGGTTGAATGTAGGGTTGATAAGTAAGTGGTAAATTTTCGGCTCCTTGAACAGATGATTGACCAGAAGGCTGTTGGAAACCTTGAATTAGGTACTGACCTTGAGGTTGATAACCCTGAGGTGCGTACTGATGCTGGGGTTGATAAGGACCCTGAGGAGCATATTGAGTTTGGGGTTGACCCTAGGGCATGTACTGTCCTTGAGGTTGTCCTCCAAAATAATATGATTCTACAGTTTGTCCTAGGAAAAAGCTACCTTAAGGTTGCTCCCAAAGTGGCAAGTGACTGCTTGAAGGTTGCCCCCTAGGCAGTAATTGAGTTCCCTAAGGTTTCCCCCCAGGCGGTAACTGATTTCCCTGAAATTTTCCTCCAGGCGGTAACTGACTGCCTTGAGGTTGAGTATTCAAAATATTACCAGACATCATAAAGATTTTCTCTGCATTCGATGTTTTAGTTTTAATTCCACTTAAACCAGATGATAATACATGTTCAATTGGTTGAGGAGCTGCTCCAGAGAAAGTACCAGACAAAGCCTGATATCCCGCAGGAACAGAAGGACCACCGTGTAAAAATGTTTCCGGTGTCTGGGAAAACATGGATGACTCTCCTGCCATGATGGATGACGGATAGTAACCTCTGGGTGTAGGATGAAATGGAATTCGAGGTGGAGAAAAAGCAAGTCTCGGATCATCTAAAATTTTTGTCAAAGATAGATACCAAGCATTAGTTCGAATAGGGCTGTAGAAAATAGATTCACGCTCCCTAAGATTTAAAGACTGAGGGGATTCGGGAAGAGATATCTCTTCATCTAGACTAGTAAGTTCTTCAATAGAAATAAGGCCAGATGGAAGATCTTCAGTGATAATATTTCTTACCCTAGGTGAACCAGGATCGCTAGAAGTTGGTGTAATAAATCCTGAAGATGTTTCCAAGACAGAAGGTTCAGTTTCAGGCTCAGATATTTCAGGTTCGTCAGCAAGTTCACTGGAAGGAGAAATACTACCAGTAACTTCCGAAACTGAAATTGGTTCAGAAATATGTTCTGTTATGGGTGTTTGATGATTAGGATGAACAACTATAGCTGAAGTTCCAACTTCTGTTGATTTAATTCTACTGCTACGAGATGATACTAGAGCACATAGCCCTTCAAGCTGACCTGGTGTATATTCAGGGGGTTTCCCTTGAAGTCTCTGGGATTGTCTCGGCAATTCGCCGTGATTAAATATTAACTAATCACACGCAAACAAATAAAATTTCAATAAAACACCTAGAGTCTCTAAAGAAACAAACAGCTAAATCACATGCTTAAAAATCTAAGAGTTCAAACCACACACAAACAGTAAACTTCCCATACTAAAAACACTAGTTGGTGATGAAATCCAACTTAGTAGAAATTTAATACAGAAAGGGCGGTTGGAACAGCTACCCCGACAACCTGCTTAATGAAACAGACAGGCACAAGTTTCTTCACGAAACCATCTCTTGTGAAGATAACCCCCCAGAGAGTCCAAGTGAGTCTAGTCAACGTCTGTTCCAAGTACAGTGAGATCTTTCCTTCACCGTCACCTTAGGAAATAATCTTAAGTTTTTGGACACTAAGGTTACCAACAATAACAAATACAACTAGGGGAACAGTCTACGATCCGATCCGACGCGCAAGGGCAAAGTAACAAAGCTCAATCCCCTTGAAGGCTCCTCGACATGGTTAATCCGAGGTTTACCGACAAGTGAACCCAGGCTCCTCGAAAATGGTTAATCCGAGGTTTACCATTTGTAATGTGCGCAAAATCTTCTATCTTCCCCAATGAAATAGAATTGATTGTCTCAAAGGTTCAGACATGATCTCGTGATTGACTTCTTTAAGAGAAGCTTCCCAGATTGTACCAATTACGATTTGGTTTATTTCCTACCGCAAGATTTATCTACTTGTTTGTTTTTACTATCTTGGAGAGTTAATTACTCCCTACTCCAATATACTAGCCTAAGCTATGTTGGTGATAAGAGCCCTAGAAAATAAAAAGATTGCTAGATGAATTTTAATTAAGCGTTACTTTTTTGAGCTGTTTATTAAGTCAATAGGTACGGAAATGGAACTTTGATGGTGTGAAGACTCGACTTCCAAAAACACTAAACATTCACCTAAAAATGATAATCAACTCGTTTTCTTTCAATGAAAATATAGCTAAAGAAAGAGTTCGAGAATGCAATTCTTTTTAAAAAACAATTCTTTCTTCAAACATAAAGAATAACCAAAAGAAAATATTTTTGTCTTTTCAAAAAATAACTCAAATGAGACCAATTATGAAAGCTCACAACAAAATCATTTCACTTTCAAAAACTTGAAACTACAAAAAAACAATTTTCCTTCAAAAGAAATCTAAAAATTTTAAAAGCACTCAAAACTACAAAACTAATTTCGAGATCTACAAACTTTAAAAATCTAATTGAATAAAAGCCTTAATATTTTTGAAGAATGTTTTACTCAGTTGTTCAGTAAACTAAGGATCTATTTGTCCAGAATAACAAAAAAATAAAAAACACTCATATATGTTTTTTATAAAAATGAAATTCAAAACCTATAACAAATTTTTTTTCGAAGATTTGCAAAGAAACAAGTAGATCTATTTCTCAATAAAGGATGGATTTCACAATCAGGTCAGACTCAGCAAAAAGGCAAAAATACCAATGTAATCTGAGGTATTTCAAACTGCCAATGCTTTGAATTGCTACAAAGACCAAGTGAAAAGCAATCCAAAACACAAAACTTCTAGAAAATCATCAAAACACAAATACTATTGGAATTCATTTACAAAAGGCTTTTGACAGAAACAACGTCAATCTGGGCAGATACTAAAAACTCAAAATAAAAAATAAAGATAAACTAAAAAAATAAATCTGGAGTTTTTCCAAAATTTTAACAGGGTCCGCAGGCTTCCAGAAGTAACAGGTGCGGTCCCACACTGTTTACTTAAGGAAAGTGCGAAACTGCTCGCACTGTGCAAAACGAAAAAGTGCAGTCCCTAGAAAAACTAAAGAAAAACATAAAATATTTCAAGATTTTCAGAAACAGAGAAAACCTAACCTACCCAGGCAGATATCTATCAATCAAAAACCAGGAAAAACATTTCCTCAAATCAAAATAAAAGAGAACAAAAAACAACAAGTCTATCCCCAGTATAGTCGCCAATTTGTTGTACGGATTAATCAACCTTGCGGACAAGACCGATCTCCTTAGTACCAAAAAGGTAATCTAGCAACAAACAGCCAGATGAACTAATCATTCTCTAAGCATATATGATTTACAAAAAGCACTATAGAGGTGTAAAAGACTTACCGTAGGTCCAGCGCTTGTTTGAAGTCGTTGTTGTCCCTCGTGCACTTGAAGGAGTTATCCTTGTAAACCTGCAGTCACAAACAATCAAAAATTAAATAGCACCTGTATAGTAAACATCATAAACCATGGTTATCATAGTGGTCAAGGAATCTATGAAATAAACAGTTAACTAACAGTTTATTGAGAAAAATGAATCCATTTGTATTAATTTTAAAAGAAGGAAAACCTTACAACCTTAGCCTTGATGTTGAACAGGCCTTCTCGGGGTCTGAAGCAAGAATATCCTCTACTCTGATAAGCTATGCACTCCTCCAACTGAGACAGATAGAGGTATGTGATCTCTCCTCACAAAAATCTCAGTTAAATGAGTCTGAATCCCAACAGAACTTAACCTCAAATATTTCTAAAGCTTGAACTCCCTTTAAGGCTACCAAATGCCTCTTTTTATAGTGGAAAAGAGGATTTTTTCAGTTCCAACTATGAAGGGATAGAATCCTCCTTCAAAGGGATAAGCTCCTCACATCAAGGGGTTAGCTCCATAAGGTAAGGGATACATGAACCTCATAAGAGCGGTTCTGCCACTGCAAGATCTTTTCTAGAGGCTTCTAGAATTTACTGAAAATGAGATTTTTTGAGTTTACTTGCACCTTTTTAATCTTTACAGGGGTACACACCTATAACACAGAGAAAGTGCGTTCAGGTACGTAGAAGACATGAACATTAGATGCGGGACCACAGGCAAGATATAGAGAAAGTGCGACACCAAAGTTAAGGAGATTTTTAGGAACTTTTCTCTGATTTTCAAGGCTTGACATGAGGAACTGATATGTTAGACTTGCAAAGGAGGAATTATGAGTGATAATGAGCTCATACACATAGCAGAATGTCAGGATGACAATTTTCAGTGTAACAGTGAGGGAGGCAACCTTCAAGGCAGACAAGTGCATAGAAGAGAAGGAAGCTCCATGCTCATGCTCTGATGAAGAAGAAGCCAAATTAGTCAAAGGATTAGCTAGAGGCATAGGTAAGTACAAAGGTAAAATTCGATTTAAGTGCTTTAATTGTGGAAAAGTGGGGCACTATGGTTCAAAATGTCCCCATAAGAGAGCAGAGAATCATCAATAAGAGACAGAGAAAAATAAAATAAATAACTGGCAGAAAGGGAAGAGATTTAATAGAAACTAATTTTATGCTCAACAAGATAGCAATCCATTTGAAAGCTCAGATGAATCCTCCAAGGAAGAAGGAACCTCTGAATTTGTTTTGATGGCCAAGGGAGAGCTTGAAGGATACCTTCTGGAAGATGAAGAAGAATGTGAGGTTGATCTTGAGTGGGAGCTAATTAGTGCCTTAGAGGAAATAGACAGACTTAAACTCAAGAGCAGAAAACAGAAAGACATTCTCCTGAAAAATGTAAAGGAAGAGCCAAGTTTGGAAAACCTCATTCAGTTGAAAGTAGAACTTGAAGAAGCTAAGAAGGTAGAAGACATTCTGATAAAGAAAATAAAAGATAAAAATCAGGAGCAAGAGAAGTTGGAAGAAGAAGTAGTATGCGTGAGAAAGGAATTAGAGAAGGCCCAATCTAAAGTAACTATGAAACCTCACTAGATAAAATGATCAGAACAAATAGACATGATACTAATTAATGCTCAAAGATCTCCACTCTTAAAAACTGGGATAGGATATTAAGGAGAATCCAACAAGTCGAAGGCAGAAGATAAGAAATCTATTACTTTTGTGAAAGTTGTAATAAAGGAAAATGATAACTCTCATCAATCTAAGATTATTTCAGCTAGAGAAAGGGGCAAGATGTGTAAGCAACTCGAAGATGAGATTGCCTCCATGGAGAACTCAAAGAAGGCAGACATTGAAAGGGATGATGAAGAAACTCAAAAGGGATCCACAGAAGCAGAAGCCAGAAAGAACTTGATGTGTAAAGAAACAAACATAAACAAGCAACAACATCAAGAGACAAAGAATGGGAGGAAGAAACAAGCAGTTGAAAAAAGCTCAATTGCTCCTCAAAATTAATTGAACAAGTTCAAAAGATCTCAAAGGAGGTTATTTCCTCATGTGAGAAGTATTACATGTTTTAACTGCCATAGACTTGGACATATTGCAACATACTGTAAGACAAATAAAATCCAGTCCAGCCAACAAAAGATGCAGCCAATAAGAGGAATTCCTCAAGCGAGCAGATGGAAAGGACAAGCTTTCACTAGATACAAAAATTAGTTCCATGGCTACTGTTACTCATGTAATGACTATGGACATGTAGCAGCTCAATGTAAGACTAGGCAACTCAAGTTTAATCAACAAAAGACATAGAAAATGAAAAGACTACCTCAAGCAAACAAATGGAGAGGACAACCTTTCACAAGGTACACAAATCATTTCCATGGCTACTGCCATGCATGTAATGAATTTGGATATAAACTTGTTGAATATAAATTATGTTAAAAAAGGAGCACAAAATGTTATACATCATCTCAAATGTACCTAGGTAAAATAAGATGTTATGGTTGCCACAAGGTTGGACACAAAGCAAAAGACTGTAGGCTGCCATATACATTAAAGAACTACAGACAGATGATGGAGCCAAATAATATCAGACCAAATTGTGAATCAAAATAAGATGCAGACATTATGAGAAACCCCAAAAAAGTATGGAATAAGAAGAAAAAGGGGGAGTCTATTACTTTAATGAAATTATGAATCCATCATAGGCTCAGAGGGAGCTACTCCAGGAATCAATGTAGACATCTAGCCAGGGTTAGATAAGAAGCAACTTCTCAGGGGGAGAGAAACCCATAAAATTTTTCACAGAAGAGCTAGAGCTATGGAGTTGGTAAAGATATATAGAGGATTATTACACTGTATGTCTCTCTTCAAATGTTAAAAATGAAACAAAATGTTCCTAAGAAGGATGAATAAGAGAAATGTTTATAATCATTATATCATTACATCATCCATCAATTGGTATTTGGAGCAAGCAGCCTGCCTATCAATAGAATACCAAGTGTTATTAGTGGAGAAATGGTATGGTACAGGTCCTCGGGATCATAATATTATGGCAGAAGTACATCAAGGTAGTATTCCCAGCGTTATCAACATTATAGTATATGTGGATTTTTCTCTGGTTGTTCTGATTATTGCAAAGTATTTTCCGATTGTAAATATTAGAGAATGTCGAGCTGCATTATTAAAGCATGGAAAGATCAATAAAAGTGCCAAGGGATCATTATATTGTTTGCATTTGAAGTGTTATATTGAGCATTGAAGCAATATCTATTCTTGGATATAATTGCATGCCTTCCTCAAGTCTGTACGGATATATCTTCAAGGCCTCTTTCTTAAGATAATTCATAAAACTGTGTGAAGTCTGTTTGTTCAGATTTAAATTAAACAACTTGAACATGTTTTGCTGAAGATCATTATGATAGAACAATTGAAGTATCTGAAGTATGAAGGGCTAGCTGTGTTAAACTTACTATTGAAGCTCAAGAGTCTTTTATTGATTCATCTAAAGCCTACTTCAACAAAAATGAATTGTTGCTATTTCACCATTGTAGTTGATCATTGACATACATACCGCCCTTATGTCATAAATAAAATTGTATACTTGATAAGTGAGACTGACCAATGCATTGAATGTATCTAGCCTCAAGGGTTTGTTTGGAAAATACCATGTACAATATTAAAGTCATTTGGTCCTTTATATTGAAAGATATTGTCTAATCTTATAATAAGTTGTAAGTTCTGTTTTGATTCATTGTTCACATCAGCATCAAAAACTTTTGGCTTGTAGTGATTATATCTTCAGAAGTCTAGCACATATCACCACTATCAAGTAGTAAGGGACAAAAGTACAAAACATTCTATGGTGACATGCCTTCCAAAATTATCATGAGTTTGGGATAGCATCAATTTGTTGTTTATATTCATGAAATCTCAATGATTTTCAAAGAGTTATCCCAACAACTCGTATACACCAGTATGGAGCAGCAAGGTTTAAAAACATAATGAAGAAGGCCTATACACAACTCAGAGAGAAGTAATGCAAAGATGGAAAATACACTAGACAAATGTGTAACCCTTTGCCATTGATTTCAAAGGGGGAGGAAAAAAAAATGTTACCGATGAAATAGGTAACCTCAATAATCTCCAAGTCAAAAAATATTAAGATCCAGGACCCTTCTCTAAATGCATGAGAAGGGTTTAAATACTACTTAGCTAAATATAAAAATAGTCTATTACAAAAATTAAGGATTCGGTTTAATGACCATCCTTTTCCTAGGCTAAAATACGGTAAAATTAAAACTAAATCTAACTATCTATGAACTTGATCTTTAAACTTGCGGGCATCTAGCATAGTTTTGAGAAGATGTGGTTGACCGGCTTCAGAGATTCAAGCTTGTCCTAAAAAGACGAGTCGGCATTTGTAGACCTTGTTAGCACTCAAATCTACCTCAGGCTGAAATGAAGTAAAACTCAAGGCTACATCAAACCACGCTCGGCCTCGTAGCTAGCCCTACGAGGACAGGAGAGGGCTCTCTCCGTCAATCTCGAGAAAATGAGCAATAGGATGCGAGATGACTTACAATAAGAACTGATTTTAGGCTAGTAAAGAGATAGGTATGTTTGATTTTTTTGGTTTTTGGGTTTTCGCTGGAGAAATGGGAAAACAGATTTTGGGTCCGGGGATAAGGTCAGACCTTTGCGGATTTCAAGTTGGGGCGAGGTAGGTGAATGTCTTGATGCTTTTGATTGGATATATGGACAGATTAGACCGACGAGGAGCTGAAGAGGGCAAAGAAGAACTTGGATCCTCTCCAAACAGCTGAAAACATATAGAACTAACTGAATTCAAAGGCCAAGCACTGTAAACAATGGATTCAACCTTATTTCACTCTTTCAACTTAGTTCAGAAGCATAATGAAAGGATGGCATACATTAAACATGAAGAAACTTACGGTAAACAAAGAAGAAACACCATCAAGAACAGAACACCACAAGGATCCCAACAAGTGCCGCAAAACCCCTGATCTTTCCTTAGCCAAAATATGAAAAGTATGTACAATGATATCAAAAGTATCCCAAGAGTCCAACCTGTAGAATGCCTCAGAAATTACAATATATAGATCACTCTAACACCTTTCCCCACCTATAGGGGTCGAATTCCCTCTTCAGGGATCAGTTTCAACCAATTCTATTCATGGAACTACAATCTAGGCAGCTAACAACTTGCCTCTAAAAGAGTGGAAACTGATCCATTACATGATTTTTACCTTTTTTGTGAGTGAATCTTCTAGAAGAGATAAAAATAAGCCAAAGTTACATGCCCAATATACATTTACATCATAAAAACCCAAAAATTCCATCCACAAACAAAACTGGTCCATACTAGGTGAAAATCTGAGCTGGAAGTTGAAAATTCAGCCAAAAATTTAAGTGGGTCGCGCCCCTGAACCAAGTGGGTCGCTCATCTTTCAACCTGATTTTGAGGCACTTCCCGGTATCCAAATTGAGCTCATGATAGCTAGTTGCAAAGCCCTGGATGTTTTCTATCCACCCCAAGTGGAATTTCTCAATTTGGAGCTCATTTGACCTTCCAAAACTTCATTCTCCCAAAAGTACTTCCTGCTGGTGCAAAAGGTGGCAGAGTGATTTTCATGGTGTTTTTGAGCTCTTTGACCATCCAGATTTTGATGAAATGCTTAGTTGATTTCTGAGGATGCATAAATTTCCATGAAAAATCCAAAAATATAAAGTTTTCCTCCAGCAAGTGTCCCAATCATATGGGTCGCGCCCCTGAGCCAAGTGGGTCGTGCGCCTTTCAGCCCGATTTTGAAGTACTTCCCAGAATCCAAATTGAGCTCATGATAGCTCGTTGGAAAGGTCTTGAAGTCTAATTCCCAACCCAAGTGTAATTTCCCAATTTGGAGCTCATTTACCCTGTCAAAACTCAAATATCCCAACACTACTTCCAGCAGGTGCATCAATTCCCTTGAGGCAACGGTATTTTTGACATTTCTCTAAAACCATGACACCTGTGTAAAACGTGAAGGAGGTTTTTCTTCCTTGGCATGTTGTGGACAAAAACCTCTCTCCATTTTCCAAAATTCATCTTTTATTGCTCTGAAATATCTTTTGAGTGAAACTTATCCCGATGTGTGAAACAAGGGATTTTGTCGAAATGAAGCGAAATGAAGGGGATAAGGGGCTTCTAAATTCTTGGGGAAATTTTTGGAAGTAGGGAGGGATGTTAGGAAGCAGGGGGAAGTGGAATCACAGAGATTGAGTGAGGGGAAGGGGTCCAAAAGGGCAAAACACAGGCCTAGCCTAGGAAATTGCCAAGTTGTGGCTAGAAACTAGGGTTTGTGCAAAAATGAGGAATTTTAGGGATCTCAGTGATGGGAAGTGTTTAATGAGGTATATTAAGGATAGGGGAAGGTGTGTGAACATCAAGATACAAGTTTTTCCAATGATTTGACCATCCAAGAGAAATTACCTCCAAAACCCTAGGAGAGGGAAAAAGACCTTTCCTAAGCACAACTGAAGCATGAACGAGGTGTAAAATGACCCAACGGAACTTGACATGATGATGACAACCCTCTGAATGATGATACACTCAACTGAATGGTGACATGGACTGACATTTGGACAACTTTGGAAGGAGTGAAAGCAAACCCTAGACCTAATGCCTAGTGACCAAATTTTGCTTGAAGACTCATTGAAATGACAAAATTTGACCTTGACACCTTAAAATCACTTTGTAAGAGCATGTTTGATCAATGAAGGAAAGCTGCAAAGGCTGACACTAACGAGCACAATCTTCTGCAGCAAATTGATACAATTAAACGCCTTTGCGGCGAGAGCGTGGCTTCACCAAGTACGTCCAGTATGAGTCCCAATTTAATCTTGTCAGCCCTTGGATTGATTTTTCTCTTTCTTCTGCCTTTTGCCTCCATTCTGTTTGCAGTTGATGTGCTTGTGGGAGATATCCTGGAACAGTTTCTGAAATCAAATTAGCTTTGTGTAAATTATCATTTTACACAATCCGTAAGAGTGTTTGCCGCTGTAGTCGTCTCCTTTGTTGTCTTCTCTTTGTGCATTTTCCTTTATTGGAGCTTTTCGCTCTGTTATTAATTTTGCAATTTCATCTCGATTTTGCTTCGCCATTTTCTCATATCATACTTCAGCCAAAGTAGTTTCTTTTTTATATATTTGACCTTTCACAGTAGTTTTTCTCTGTGCCAAACACGCTCCACATCTTTTTTCTTGCTCAGCATTAAGTGCCTTGAATTTGGTCAATGTTTCCTCATTTTTCCTTACAGTTATTTCAAGTCTCTTCAACTCCCGAATTTTCTCAAGAAGAGCTTTATGTTTCCCTGAGAACTCCTGACCTCCAAAAACTTCTTCAGTAACTTCTAAAAGCTCTATAGAGGATAATTTTGACAAAATTACATACCTTATCTTGTGGTAGAAACTGTGTCAAATTGCTCACTTGGATATTTGAACTTGTGAACGGCGTCTAAAACATCCTTTTTTGGTACTGTCCACCCGTGTTTGTTTTTCTTCAATGGTTCATCTCTTTTGGCCCATTCCTGTGTGCATTCTGACAAATTTTCATGTTCTCTGGAAAATTATTCCATAAATTGCTTATTGTAAGTCGCCTGAGGTTCCGGCAACTTATACATTAGTCTCAGATCTTCTGTGGTGAATGACCCGATTAGCTCTTGGGCTGGAGTTCTGAATTGTCTATCTGAAATATCGATGCTATCCAGCACCCATTTCACCATGTCCGTATATGGGAGAATCCTTGGCCTTGCCGCTATCCTATGCAGAAATGAACAAGCCAGTTCTTTGAGGGTTGCTTCAGATGTATTACTAGAACCTGCTGTAGCCGCAACTTTCATCACCACAAGATTTTCTTCTTCTAACAAATTATACATTCCTTCCCAAGTGGATATACCGGCATCCTTATTGCAAGCGGTGTCTGCATACAGTGAAGCCATTTCTCTGTTTTCAGAATTCGAGCTCTTCTCCTTCTTACCCATAATGTTCTGTGAAAGCTTTGTATAGACGTTTGCTCCTTCGTGCCTGTGTTTTACGAGTTAAATGAGAGTAATGGCATGAGAAAGGTGATGAGACTGTTTTAAATGCAAAGGCAGATGAAATATATTATTTTAACGTGAAATGACTTTCAATCAAAACAAAATCTCATTTACCATTAATTGCCAATCCAATCATTTAATCCAATCATTAAAGCGCATAACAGATATTGATATATGGGAAGATTTCCTTTGAACAACGCGCTTACATGAATCTGTGACATTGCGATCTGCAATTTGCTGCGCAATATCGCAATATCACAATGTTGCAATATCGCAATATTGCAAAATTAAACCATCGCAGTTATGTAAAATAGCGCAAAAGCGCAAATTGCGCAATAGTGCAAAAAGCGCATATCGCAAATCTCGCAAAAGCGCAAAAGGTATTCGTTTAACATTTTTGTTTTCTGCGCTATGCGATCTGCGACCAATATGTTTATTGTATAGGCTTTTTGAGATCGCATTATCGCAAAATCGCAAAATCGCATTTTCAGTTTCATAAAAGATATATACCATTTTGCGATGGATGCGCTATTTTGTTTAAAGAACAATTTTATTGTAATCTATCATAAACTTAAGTGTTTCTTAATGTTCTTTCTAAGGGATTTCTCTAAGTTTATGATAGAAATTTTTATTTGAAAAGGAAAACAAATCCTAATTGATTTTTTTGGATTTTTAACTAAGGGTCCCCATTTATTTAGTATTATTACTAATATTAAATAAAAAGGGGGGTTGTTGCTGGTCAATGAGGAAGAAAACAAGCGGTGATACGGAACATTGTGGTTGTGC